>CM033321.1:48787975-49431924 GCA_019359835.1 Pharus latifolius
GCCCTACCGCCCTCCGCATATCGAGCACTATAACAGTGAGGCCGATCCTTACGAATTTGTGCAGGTATACTCCACAGCCATTTCCGCGGCCGGGGGGGACGAGACGGTACAGTGCAACGTCTTCCCCCTCTACCTCACCGGTATTGCCCGCTCCTGGTTCTACAACCTGAAGGCCGGCTCCATCAAGTCTTTCTGCAGCTCCAGCGGGAGTTCTGCGCGAACTTCCAGGGGAACTACATGCGTCCCCTGGACTCCTCGCAACTGTACACCGTTCGGCAGAGGACTGGGGAAACCATTAGAAGCTTCTTCAAGCGCTTTGCTCAAGTAAAGAGCAAAGTGGCCGACGTCCCCGACTCTACGGTCATTGAAGCATGCAAAAGCGGGATCCTCCAGGGGGAGCTCCACCGAAGGCTCTCCCGGAGCTGCCCCTCCTCCGCCGATCAGCTCTTCAACTTACTCGAAAAGTACGCTCGGGCGGAAGAAGACGACATCTGGAAGAAGACCCAGGGAGCTCCCGGCCCCGCCGACCGGGGGGCCAGGGATCCCCTCAAACGCCGCAGGCAGGGGGGGCGTAGCGAGCCACGGCCTCAAGACACCTTTGTCCTCGAGGGCGGAGGCGGCTCGCGCGACCCCCCAAGGGGCAACCGCCCCTTCCCCAAGCCAAAAGGCCATGGGGGAGGACAGTCTTCGTGCGGCCGGGACGGCCCCGCGGGGAGAAGTCGGGAAGGACCGTGGTGTAGCTTCCACGGGTCCTGTACCCACGCTACCCGAGACTGCCACCAGCTGCTGCAACACTTCGCAGCGTTCCTCGACCAGCGCGGGTAGGGGGGGACTCCGTCCTCCTTGTCCCCTCGGCCAGCTGTTCCGGCCCTTCCCGCTCCCGCGGGGGGTCTGCAGGGGCAGCCGCAGGAGGGGGAGCCTTCAGAAGCTCTCCCCTTCCAAACTTCTCAGTGCCGCATCAACGTCATCGTGGGAGGGTCCGCCTCCGGGTGGGACTCTAAGCGCCAGCGTAAGGAGTACACGCGCGAAGTCAAGGTTGTGGGGGTGCTACACACATCCCCGACACCCAAGTGGTCGGACGTCCCCCTCACCTTCGCTTCCCCCACGACGACGCGCTCATCGTCTCCGCGACCATCTACAACTGCCACCTGGCCCGCATCCTTGTGGACGGCGGGAGCTCCGCCGATGTCCTATTCCTGAAGGCCTTCAAAGAGATGCAGGTGGATGAGAAGCTCCTGCAGCCCTCGGCAGGGCCCCTGCAAGGGTTCGTCCCAGGGAAGGCGATCCACCCCGTGGGCAAGGTAGATCTCCCTATGACATTCGGCACCCCGGAGAACTTACGGACCGAGCTGGTTCGCTTCGACGTAGTGGACCTCCCCTCATCCTACAACGCGATTATGGGGAGGACCACATTCAACCGGCTGGGGGCTGCCACCCATCAAAACTACCTCTGCATGAAGACCCCCGGGCCGCACGGCGTGATCAACGTCCGGGGAGACGAAGACGTGGCCCGTGCTCTATACGAGCGCGCCGCTGCCACAATTGGAAGCGTCAACCTCATTAAGGCGCCCGGGAGGCGCTCGGGGGGGAGGCCTCTCCCCTGGAATCAGACGTCGCTGCACCGCCTCCCGGGAGGCCCCTCCTCAAGCCGCGTCCGGAAGGGGGCCTCCGGAAGGTCCTGCTGTCTCCGGGCGACGGGGACAAAACCGTCCGGATCGGGGTAGAGCTCCCCGAGGACCATGTAGCGCAACTTGCAGCTTTTCTGCGCGAAAACTCCGATGTTTTTGCCTGGAAGCCTTCGGACATGCGGGGCGTCGCCCGGGAGGTTATTGAGCACAAGCTGGCGGTAGCCCCCGGTCACCCCCCCGTCAAACAGAAGTTGAGGAAGCTCTCCCTCGAGCGCCAAGAGGCAATCAAGGGGGAGATTGCCCGGCTCCGAGAGGCGGGGTTCATTCGGGAGGTCCTGCACCCCGAGTGGCTCGCGAACCCTGTTCTCGCGAAGAAGTCAACCGGCAAGTGGCGGATGTGCGTGGACTTCACCGACCTTAACCGCGCCTGCCCCAAAAACAACTTCCCGCTCCCGCGGATTGACCAGCTTGTCGACTCCACCGTGGGGTGCGAGCTGATGAGCTTCCTAGACGCCTACTCGGGCTACCATCAAGTCCGGATGGCGGAAGGGGACGAGAAAAAGACGAGTTTAATAACTCCCCTCGGAACCTTCTGCTACGTCCATATGCCCTTGGGGCTCAAAAACGCAGGGGCAACCTTCCAGCACCTCATGACGCTGGTCTTCAAAGATCAAGTCGGCCGCAACGTCGAAGTCTACGTAGAAGACGCGGTCGTCAAAAGCCCTCGCGCAGCCTCCCACATCGACTACCTGGCGGAGGCCTTCTGCAACCTCCTGGCGTTTGGGCTCAAACTCAACCCGGAGAAGTGCGCCTTCAGCATGCGCGGGGGAAGCTCTTGGGTTTCCTCGTGTCCCAGTGGGGCATAGAGGCAAATCCCGAAAAGATCCGGGCATTCCTGGACATGCCCTCGCCGCGCTCTGTCAAGGACGTCCAGCGGCTCTCCGGCCGCCTAGCCGCGCTAAGCCGCTTAGTCTCGCGGTCGGGGGAGCGAGGCCTCCAGTTCTTCAAGATCCTCCGGGGGCTCGAGGGGTTCCGTTGGACTCCCGAGGCCCAGGAGGCCTTCGACGACCTCAAGAAGTACCTCACGAGCCCTCCAATGCTCGTGAGTCCGTCTCCAGAATAGCCCTTGCTCCTCTACCTTGCCGCGACCCCGGTCGCCGTCAGCGTAGTATTGGTGAAGGAGCAAGGGGGCAGCAGCGCCCCGTGTACTACGTGAGTGAGGCCCTCCAGGGGGCCAAAACTCGGTACACGGAGATGGAGAAGATCTGCTACGCCGTCCATATGGCGTCGCGGAAGCTTCGCCACTACTTCCTGGGGCACCCCATCACCGTCCCGTTGTCCCTCCCCCTGGGGGAGGTGCTGTGGAACAAAGAAGCTACCGGCCGGATTGGGAAGTGGGGGGCCGAGCTCGCCCCCTTCTCCCTGTCCCTCACAGGCCGCTCCGCCACCAAGTCACAGGTCCTTGCCGCCTTCGTCGCGGAGTGGACTCCTGCCTCCAGGTCCGGGGACGATGACCTCCCTGTGCCGCCCCGACGCAGTGACCATTGGACCCTCATGTTCAATGGGTCGCTATGTCTCTCCGGGGTTGGCGTGGGAGTAGTCCTCCGGAGCCCCGAGGGGAAGGAACTCGAGTACGCCGCGCGGCTCGAGTTCCCCGCAACCAACAGCGTCGCTGAGTATGAAGCTTTGCTCCTCGGGATGCGCCTTGCGCGCTCCCTGGGGATCCAGCGCCTCCTAGTGAAGGGAGATTCTCAGCTCGTTGTTTGCCAAATGGACAAGTCTTACTAGTGCCATGACGCAAACTTGAATTTTTATTCGCAGGAGGTGCGAAAGATGGAGAGGCATTTCGACGGCCTCGAGGCCCGGCATATCCCGCGAAGGGACAATGACCGGGCCGACGCCCTGGCCCGGGCGGCCAGCGCCCGAGAATCGCTCCCCAAGGGAGCTTTCCTGGAAATCATCATGAAGCCCTCGGTGGCCACCCCGGACGCGGGCGACGAGCCTCGCGTCTCAGAGGTCGCCGAGATCACCCGGACTCCGTCATGGATGGACCCCCTCATCTCCTTCATCAAGGGGGAGGGGGACCCTCCCAACGAGACCGAGGCTAAGCACCTCTGGGCTAAAGCCCGGGCATACCTCCTGCTGGAGGGGAGGCTCTACAAGCGGGGGGCTTCCGCCCTCCTGCGCTGCCTCCCCCGGCCGGAGGGACTCCAACTTCTTGAAGACATCCACGCAGGGAGCTGTGGTTCTCACCTAGCCCCGCGTGCCATCGCGGACAAGGCTCTCCGACAAGGCTTCTACTGGCCCACGGTCATGCGCGACGTGCGAGACCTTGTCTCCACATGCGAGGCATGCCAGAAGATGGCCAAGGGCTCTAACCTCCACCCTGTAGCGCTGCAGACCATCCCCATCACTTGGCCCTTCGTGCGCTGGGGGATGGACCTCTTAGGGCCCTTCCCCCCAGCGCCCGGAGGATACAAGTATGCGGTGGTCGCGGTCGACTACTTTACAAAGTGGGTAGAGGCGGAAACCTTGGCCGACATCACGTCCCAGGCTGTTCAGCGGATTTTCTGGAAAAACGTTGTTTGTCGTTTTGGTGTCCCCCGGGAAATCACCGTGGATAACGGGACCCAAATCGACTCAGCTTATTTCCGGGAATTCTGCGAAGGCTTGGGGCTCGTCATCCACTTCGCCTCAGTGGCCCATCCCCGGAGCAATGGGGCCGTCGAGAGAGTCAACGGCGTGATCCTACAAGGATTGCGCCGGAGACTCGAACAAACCGCTTCTAAGCGGGGTGCTTGGGCAGAGGAGCTCCCTAGCATCCTCTGCTCCATGCGCACGACCCCGTCCCGGGCGACGGGACGTACTCCCTTCTCTGTAGTCTACAGGGCGGAGGCAGTCCTCCCCCCAGAAATTGGCTTCCAGTCGCTGCGAGTCGAGCTCCTGGAAGGAGCCATGACCGCAGCGTACCAGGCCAACGAAGCCAACCAGCAGCTGAAGATTGACCTCGTGGAGGAGGAACGCGACCGAGCGCTCCTCCACCACGCCATCTACGAGCGCGAGATGGCGCGCACATACAACCAACGCGTGCGCGAAAGATCTTTCCGCCTTGGGGACCTTGTATTTCATTTCGTTATCAATACAACTGGATTCTTTTCAACTCTCATTGCAGGTTCTTCTCATTACCGCCCCTAACGGCGATGCCCTCCCCGCGAGGAAGCCCTCCCCGTGAGGATGCCCTCTCCATGAGGAAGTGGGCCCAGACCCAGCAAGTCCCTCCTGTAGGGTGGCTTACGATCAGCCCTCGTGGACTGAGGGTGTATGCGGCAACCCGGTCCCCAGCGGCCGTGGTAACGAGTCACTTTGGGAGACTAGTCTCCTACCCAAATACTCAGACCCGTCATCGGGCACTTCCTCCTCCGGGAGTCGACGATCTCCCCAGTGGGATGTCTCTGGCTTTCTTGGATATCTTTTCCCCGGAGACTTTATTCCCGGCGCCCCGTTCTCACGGCGACCGGACGATTGTCTCCCGGAAGAATTTTCTCCAGAATCTTCCTCAGGATTTCTGGCCCTATTCCCGGCTCCCCGTTCTCACGGCAACTGGATGATTGCCTCCCGGAGACCCTATTCCCGGCTCCCCGTTCTCACGGCGACCGGATGATTGTCTCCCAGAGAAATTATGGATTTCTTGGACATTTCTTTCCCAGAGAACCTATTCCCGGCTCCCCGTTCTCACGGCGACCGGACGATCGTCTCCCAGGAAGCTCGCCTCCGGAAATCTCATCGGGTTTTCTTGGGTTTCTTCCACACGAGGACTTATTCCCGGCTCCCCGTTCTCACGGCGATCGGATGATTGTCTCCTGGAAGGTCTTTCCCTTGGAAACCTCATTTTACAATTTTCTAACTTGAAAAAATTCTTATGCTACAGGTCATCTTCACCCCGGGGGCCTTGTTACCCCCACAGCACGCGGAGCTACCCTTTGGCCTGCTGGGGGCAGGGGGGATAAGGAACCCCCGGGTGTCGACCGCACCGACCACGAGCAACCTTAGCTCATTCTTATGAAAAGGAGTCGCCCAGACCATCCAAGAAAAATAAAAAAAAAAGGGACTCAAAGAAGAAAGCAAACACAGCTTTATTGATCATTCAACCAGGAGGACATCTTCTCCCTCCGGTGGGCATCGAAAACAATACAACCCGGGTGAAAACCCGAAAATTCTCTACATCCTAAGGCTCCTACGCCTAATACTCTCGGAGGCCCTCCGCTAGCTCCCGGGCCAGGTCCCGGTACAATGCGCGTACGCGGCACCGAGCTTCCCAGAGCACATCTTCGGGCCAGTACTCGTAGCCCGCCGGTGGAAGTACCCGAAGAGGGGGTATCTGTCGACGATTCGGACTCGGAGTCCTCAGCCGAACTTATGCAGAATTTATAACTGTGAGACCTTTCAAGATGACCCTTCGGGAAGGTATGCTGAACAATAGTGAACAGGAGCACAGAGAGTTTAGACAGGTTCGGGCCCTCGATGATGGGAGTAAAAGCCCTAAGTCCTGTTGAGATTTCACTAAGTGTGGTAAAAGGTTTACAAATGGAGGAAAAAGTCCTCACAGGCGAGGATTTTTCCTGTAAGAGTGTACAAAGATAAGCCAAAGAAGGCTTATTAAAATGCTATATGAAGTGTGCCGTAGACTTGGCTAACTTGGATGATTTTCTTCCTCCCCTGCTTGATGCTCCATGCCATCCTTTTATATTGTTTGAAAGGGTGCCATGTAGAGGAAACTGCATCAAACGGTTGCATGGACGGTTGGATGCGGTTTTTTGGAACTGCTCTTAACCTCCACGCAGGTTAAACACGTGTTATTCATGGATAACTGTATGTGTTAACCTTCTGACGGTTGATTTTCCACGTGTAGGAATCTTCGGGATACTTAGAATATCCTGTTGTACGGGCAACCGAAATAGATAGATCCCAAGTATCCTGATCGACAGATGTTCTGACCGCGGGATATTGGCTGACCGCGCAATATCCCGAATGTGTAGTTCGCGTATAGCTTACGAACTTCTGACCGCGGAAGGCTTACGGACTTCTGACCGCGCAAGGCTTACGGTCTGACCGCGTAAAGCTGCGACCTGATCGCGTAAAGCTTGCGACCTGATCGCGTAAAGCTTGCGACCTTATGGTGATGCCCCTCAGAATAGCTTGAGTTCGCATCACCAGGTACATGTCTGGTTCGAACTTGTCTTGAACCAAAAGTTTATTAGAAATGACCCGGGTGTCAATCCTCGTCAGCTAGCCCCCAAATTCGAAGAAAACGAAGAGACGTGTTTATTTCGAATTTAAAAACCGTGCATTGGATTTTTAACCCGGCCCTTTAACTTCTCCACTTAGTGGTGCACTAAGTGAAAACGGTTGGTTTTTCAAGACGAGTTCTGACATTACGTGACGGGCAATGATAGCGCCGTAGAATTGTTTTTATCTCGAGGTAAAATTGTAAATGTTTTAGCAAAACCCGAGGCGTCTGGAATGCAAACTGGCAGAAATGACCAGGGATATGCGCTTCAAGCCGATGGTCAAGATTAAAGTAACATTTTAACCTTATTGCAAACTGACAGCCACCCAGATGACCGAAGACTAGCCAGATAGTCCCGTGTGCGTTGAGAAACGGCTTATTTAGGAGCGACTTATCTGGAAGTGATCATGAGATCGACCAGCGAATCCGGTTAAAAATGCTGTAGTAACCTAACCGCCGGCGATCAGCCCCAGGTCGAATTTGTATAATTTGGGCTTAAAGAAAACACTCATTGTATGAAAACAAGACATGCTTTTTATGAAAAGATGCTAATTGAACAGGGAAAAAGTGATTGGAATACTTACACGTAAAACTTGCGAAGTTGATCGATGTTCCAAGTATTGGACAAAATCCGACCATCCTCCATGGCTAACCGCGCAGACCCTGGCCGCGGCACTGAGACGACAGTGTATGGTCCTTCCCACTTTGGAGAGAATTTATTGCGGTTAGACTGGTCTTGAATTTTTCGTAAAACCAAGTCGCCCACGTTGAGATCACGTGGTCGCACCTTTTTACTGTGATACTTGCGTAGAGCCTGCAAGTATACCGCGGACTTGATCAGGGCGCGATCACGCCGTTCTTCCAGGAGGATGAGATCTTGCGATCGCTGTTCGGATTGGTTGACCTGTTCGAATTGATTCGTGCGAACAGATCCAATACTGACTTCCATAGGCAACACAGCCTCGGCCCCATAGACCAAATGGAAGGGTGTCTCACCGGTGGCTCGACTAGAGGTAGTCCGTAATGCCCATAGAACAGTATAGAGCTCGTCTGCCCAAGCCCCCGAGCGGGTCTTGAGGCGATCAAAAACACGTTTTTTGATGCCTGCAATACTTGCCCATTGGCCCGTTCTACGGCACCATTGCTTTGTGGATGTGCCACGGAAGCAAAGCACACCTTAGTCCCAATCTGATCGCAGTAGTCTAGGAAGAGACCGCTAGCGAACTGAGAACCGTTGTCTGTGATGAGACGGTTTGGAACACCAAATCGTGCCACAATGTTCTTGTGAAAGAACTTTTGTGCAGCTGATGCAGTAATATTTCGTACCGGTTCGGCCTCAATCCACTTTGTGAACGTGTCAATGGCAATGAACAGAAACTTGTACCCATTGACCGCTTGTGGCATAGGACCGACGATGTCCATTCCCCAGATCGCGAAGGGCCATGCAAGAGGAATAGTTTGCAATGCATAAGCAGGTTGATGAACCTGTCTTGCATGAAACTGACACTGTGGACACATCTTGACCATAAACTTGGCATCATCGAGTGCCGAAGGCCAGTAGAATCCCTGTCGAAAAATTTTTCCGACCAGTGTTCGGTATGACGCTTGTGCACTGCATACACCGTCATGTATTTCTTTCAAGAGGGATTTTCCTTCCTCCTGAGATATGCAGCGCATGAATACTCCTTGAGTACCCTTTCTGTACATAACCCCATCTATGAGTTTGTACAGACGCGCCTTTCGAATTAATCGATCGCTTTTGGTTTCGTCCTCGGGTAGGGTCCCATGTTCAAGATAGACCCTCAATGGATGAGTCCAATCTTGTTCCTGACCGAGGTTGGCAACGAAGGCTATTGCCGGATCATCCTCGACCGAAGTCATGATCGAAGGATGGTCCAAGTGTTCAATGAACACTCCTGCCGGAGCGGATGAGCGTGAGGATCCAATTTTGGATAATTGGTCTGCGAGAATATTGTCCTTTCGCGGGACGTATTGGACTTCGAAGTGACTGAAGTGTTTTTCCAATCTCCTCACTTCCCCCAGGTAATGAGCCATTGTCTCATCGGAGGTGCTGTACTCCTTGTTTACCTGGCTTACGACTAGTTGTGAGTCCCCCTCACCACTAATCGACGGACTCCGAGGAATTTTGCTGCCCGGAGCCCTGCAAGAAGACCTTCATACTCTGCTGCATTGTTGGTGGCAACAAAGTGTAGTTGAATAACATACTTAAGCTATTCGCCCTGAGGCGTAACTAAGACCACTCCAGCCCCCGAGTGTTGAAAACTACGGGAGCCGTCAAAGTACATTGTCCAATAATCGGGGTACTCCAGTTCCTTTGCCAACTGCACGGGTGGCTCAGGGTTGGTCCATTCGACCACAAAGTCGGCCAAAACCTGAGACTTAACCGCCGTGCGAGGGGTGAAATGGATCTCGAAGGCACCGAATTCGACCGCCCATTTGGCGATTCGACCAGATTTTTCTGGATTTCGGACAATATCCCCTAAAGGAAAAGAGGAGGGTACTGTGATCTTGTGTGCTTGAAAGTAATGTCGTAGCTTACGGGAAGCCATCAGTAGCGCGTAAAGTATCTTCTGGACCTCAGGGTAGCGCTCCTTAGGACCATGAAGTACTTCGCTCACATAGTAGACGGGTCTGTGTACTCCTTCCCTTTCCGCGATCAGAACTGCGCTGACCGCGTGTGGGGTGGCCGCCAAATACAGAAGTAATGGTTCTTCCTTTTCAGGAGACACCAATACCGGCGGACTGGTAAGATATGTTTTTACCTCCTGAAACGCTTTTTCGGCCTCGTTGGACCACGTGAAGTTATGATGTTTCCGCAAGGCTTTAAAGAAAGATAGTCCCCTTTCGCCTAATCGCGATATGAAGCGACTTAAAGCCGCCATGCGACCAGCCAGGCGTTGAACATCCTTCATGGTCGAGGGCGACCTCATTTGTTCAATAGCTCTGATTTTCTCAGGATTAACCTCAATGCCCCTGGAACACACAAGGAAACCAAGAAGTTTTCCTGAAGAAACCCCGAAAGAACATTTCTCCGGGTTCAATTTTATTCCAAAGCGATTCAAGTTACAGAAGGTTTCAGCAAGATCGTCCAAATGAGACAATCTTTTGGTGCTTTTTACAACCAAATCGTCTGCATATGCTTCGAGATTACGCCCTATCTGGGAAAGAAAGGTCTGTTGCATCAAGCGCTGGTACGTGGAACCAGCGTTCTTGAGACCGAACGGCATCCTGACGTAGCAGTATGTACCGAACGGGGTGATGAAGGCAGTTTTCTCTTCATCGTCTTCTGCCATGCTAATTTGATGATATCCTGAGTAGGCATCCAGAAAACTCATCAGTTCGCAACCCGCAGTGGAGTCAACCAGCTGGTCGATGCGGGGAAGGGGAAAGTCGTCCTTCGGACAGGCACTGTTGAGGCTAGTATAGTCGACGCACATGCGCCACTTGCCATTTGACTTGCGGACCATGACCGGATTGGCGAGCCAGTCCGGGTGATTCACTTCGCAGATAAACCCGGCTTGTAAGAGTTTGTCTAACTCTTCTCGGATGGCTTCCTGTCGGTCAGTGGCAAAACGCCTGAGCTTTTGCTTTATTGGTCGTTGTCCAGGTCGAATTGTTAACCTGTGCTCAATTACTTCCCTTGGGACACCGGGCATGTCGGACGGTTTCCACGCAAACACATCTGCGTTAGCCCGGAGGAAAGCAACGAGGTCGAGTTCCTATTTGTCATCCAGGGCTGACCCAACCCGAATTGTCTTGGATGGGTCATCTAGGTACAAGGGAACTTGTTTGAGTTTCTCATCTGGTCGAGGAGCAGCCCTGATCGCATCGGTGGTGACAGTGGCGACCTGAGCGTCCCGGAGGGGAAGTTGATCGACCATCTCCAAAGATAGCCGGTCGCACGTGAGCGCCACGTTGCGACTACCTCGGACCGAAATGACACCTTTGGGGCCAGGCAATTTCCCGCACTGATAAGCATAGTGCGTTGCCATCATGAACTTAGCAAGAGTCGGCCTGCCAAAGATTGCATTATAAGCTGAATCACAATCGATTACATCGAAAGTAACCAATTCTGTTCGGAAATTATCTGGTTCTCCCAGAGTACCCGGGAGGACCACTTGTCCCAATGGCATCATCGAGGGGCCTGGGATTATCCCATAAAACGGATGGATTATGGGCTTGATCTTCGAACGAGGAATTTGCATCTCGTCGAGTGTCTTGACCAATAAAAGATCAAGGGAACTTCCCCCGTCAATCAGGACCCTTTCGACTCTCGCGTTACTGATGATTGGGGTAATAACCAGAGGTAGCCTCAATGGTCGAGTTAGCCCCACAGGACAGTCAGCGTGATCGAACGTCAAAGGTATATCCGACCAACGGGGATATTGAGGTTCACCAAGGGATGTCTCCATTTGGTTAACCTCTCGGCAAAAGGTTTTAAACTGCCTTTTGGAAACGAAAGAGGAGGAACCTCCGAAAATGACATTAACATGATTTTGAGGTACCTGGTAAGCCATTTCTTCGTCTCCATCGACGTCTCTAACCCCGCACACCTGCTCTTTAGGCGGTAAAGTTGGCATTGGCCCAGCTCCTTGGTAGAAATCATCCAGCTGTTTCAACCAACTCCTGCAGTTTTTGAGATCGTGGCCTGCGGAATTGTGGAGTGGACACCACCTTTTGCCTTCCTGCGGATTAGTAGATTTTTTTGGCTGGTCGGAATCCCGGCCACCAGAAGCAGTTTTACTTTTAAAAGAAGACTTATTACCTTTGGTCGAAGGTGGTTTCTCCGCGACCGCGACCTCACGGTACTGTCCAGAGCGGTTCCTCTTCGACTTTTTTGACTTCCCACCCGGTGAAGACTCCGGCTTTTTGCTTGAATCTTCTTTCATGGCGTCCTTGAAGCCTGGTTGGGGCGGTAGGTCCCCCTTGTCAACCATTCGGTTCCATTCGACTGCCTCGGCTGCATCAGAGTATCGATCAGCCATATCGAACAGATCGGCCACTGATCGAGGAGGGTGGATGAGCAAGTCTTCAGTGAATCTCCGGTATCGAACGGCATGCTTAAATGCCCTGATTACGGAGCCATCAGATATGTTCGGGATGGTATTTCTTACCCCGACAAACCTCTTGACAAACTGCCGAAGCGTTTCGGTCGAAGTTTGCCGCAGTCTATGCAAGTCGTCCTCCTTACCCGGCTTTTGGTAACAGTTTTAGAAATTGCTGAGGATGGCATCGCATAGCATTTCCCAATTATAGATAGAACCCTCAGGCTGATTGAACAACCAGGTTCTAGCCGGTCCTACGAGGACTGTTGGCAGGTAGTTGGCCATGACCTTGTCATCGCCTCCTGCTGCTTGGATGGCAGTAATATAGATCTGAAGGAACTCAGATGGGTTTTGAGTTCCATCAAACCTCTCAATGGCCCCTGGTCGAAACTTATCGGGCCAAACGACTGCTCGTAGGCCAGGCGAGAAAGCTTTGCAACCAACGTAAGGACCGTGAACCGTCCTGTGACTTTCGGTCGGGTTTCGAGCAAACTCACTTAATGGCGAGGTTACTCGGGGTCCCAAACGAGAGTGAACGGGAACTCGATCCCTACTACGAGAGTCCTGCATTCGCCGATATTTGTCCTGTCGGGACGGTAAAGGTGGCGGGTAACTTCGTCGGCCAGAGCCAAAATGAGGACCATCTCGTTCACGGGGGTGTGTCACTGAGCCGGAAGAAGCTGTTGGGGTCGCCTCGGATGCGACCTCATCCAGTCTTTCCGCCAGGATCCTGAAAAAGGCCGGTCTCTGCGCATCCGTGACTGTAGGAGGAAAATTACGCATGACCTCCGCGATAGATCGCAGTCGACCATGGGTACTTCTCCTAGGGGCACCAGGTGTTACTGTTTCTTCGTCCACTGGGAAATGCTCCAGTGGTAAGGAAGGAGTCTGGTCACGTCTACGACCACGCGACCGTCGAGAAGAACTCGGGGCAGCATCGTAACGAGCCTGCGCATCTTGAAGAGCCCATAGGGCAGTTCTGCGTAGTTCGTTGTTCTGTTGCTCGAGATCTTGCTCCTCCTTCTGTTTGCGATCTTGTTCTTCCCTGGCAGCCTGTTGATCGGGAGTTTCCTCCGACAACGCAGCAAACTGCCTAGGGAGAGAGGTCGTCGATGGGGAGAACATCTCGGTTTGTTCTGAGTCAGACTCGAAATCAAAGAGACGGTGGAGGTTATCAGGGTCGAACCTTCCTGGGCTAACTTCAGGGTCACCATCATATTTTCCCTCAGCGGGATCGTATGACGGGCCGGATTCATCGCCTAGCACATTAAGAACTTCTGCGGGTTCTGACCTTGTGCCAGTTACCTCCTGGTCGATTAACATGACTTGGGGAGATGATTCAACCTGTGGAAGATTCTGGCCTTCGACCTCTTCCATCGGAACAGGATCGCTTGGAGAAGGCATGGGTATATGGGCATAATCCTCGAGATCGAAGTCGTTCTCGGAATCATATGCTCCAGCCATGTTTCGGCGAACCTCTGAATTTCAATCAGGACGCCTTGAGAAAGGCCCCACGGTGGGCGCCAGCTGTCGACGATTCGGACTCGGAGTCCTCAGTCGAACTTATGCAGAATTTATAACTGTGAGACCTTTCAAGATGACCCTTCGGGAAGGTATGCTGAACAATAGTGAACAGGAGCACAGAGAGTTTAGACAGGTTCGGGCCCTCGATGATGGGAGTAAAAGCCCTATGTCCTGTTGAGATTTCACTAAGTGTGGTAAAAGGTTTACAAATGGAGGAAAAAGTCCTCACAGGCGAGGATTTTTCCTGTAAGAGTGTACAAAGATAATCCAAAGAAGGCTTATTAAAATGCTATATGAAGTGTGCCGTAGACTTGGCTAACTTGGATGATTTTCTTCCTCCCCTGCTTGATGCTCCATGCCATCCTTTTATATTGTTTGAAAGGGTGCCATGTAGAGGAAACTGCATCAAACGGTTGCATGGACGGTTGGATGCGGTTTTTTGGAACTACTCTTAACCTCCACGCAGGTTAAACACGTGTTATTCATGGATAACTGTATGTGTTAACCTTCTGACGGTTGATTTTCCACGTGTAGGAATCTTCGGGATACTTAGAATATCCTGTTGTACGGGCAACCGAAATAGATAGATCCCAAGTATCCTGATCGACAGATGTTCTGACCGCGGGATATTGGCTGACCGCGCAATATCCCGAATGTGTAGTTCGCGTATAGCTTACGAACTTCTGACCGCGCAAGGCTTACGGTCTGACCGCGTAAAGCTGCGACCTGATCGCGTAAAGCTTGCGACCTGATCGCGTAAAGCTTGCGACCTCATGGTGATGCCCCTCAGAATAGCTTGAGTTCGCATCACCAGGTACATGTCTGGTTCGAACTTGTCTTGAACCAAAAGTTTATTAGAAATGACCCGGGTGTCAATCCTCGTCAGTATCATCCGGAACCCCGGACGCGGAGGGGACAATTCGGCGTGATGATTGTCAAAATTGTCCAAGTGCCACTCCGGATGCCACCTCAACCGGATCGGCTCCCGGACGGCGTCCCCGCTGCGCCTCCCAGAGATGAGGCTTAGCAAGATCAAAGCCGCTTGGGCTTCCCCCGGGGGACACCTGCCGGGGCTCGAAGGCCTCGCCCCCGGGGAACCCCTCCCGGACCTTCGACCAGGAGTAACCTCCCGGGAACCCTGGTAACATTGCATTCAATTCCAGACTTAGAAAAATTTCTAATTCTATTGCATTCAAAATGTCTTTTTACAAGTGTCCGGGGCTTCTTCTAAGAAGCTACCGGGATCAAAATCTTAAGAAAACAAAAGGGTCCTATCTAAGACCCGGGGGGAGGCTCATACTCTTTCATTGGTGTCCTCCCCCCGGGGGGCTTCCACCGGGGCCGGGGCCGGGGCATCCATTGCCGGAAGCGCCGGTGCCGGGAATCTCACCCGGACGATCCGGTCGTAGAAGCCCCTGGCGAGCTGCTCGACCTCCCGACGCGATGGCTTGAAGAAATCGGGGAAGCTCAGGGGGATGCGGCCCCCCATCGCCCGGGCGCCCACCCCCCGGTGCTCGACGAGCCCAGCCGCGGCCGCGACGACGAGGATCGCCCGGCCTCATGCCCGGGCGTCCGCTGCTTCCGGGATCACGGAGACTTGAGCGTTAAGAAAACGCACAGCCTCCGTGAGTGTGGCCGGGGGCACCTCTGAGCCACCCCCGGAGCCTAGGCTTACGCCAAGGCTCTCGAGGGCCGAGCGGATGGAGCGGCCCGCGTCCACCACCGCCCGGACGCTCGACCCCTTGAGCTCCGTGAACGCCTCGTCCTTCGCCTTCGCCTCCTCTCGTAGGCGGCCGTTGACGGCCTTGGAGACGTGGACCTGGGCCCGGACCCGGTCCAGCTCCCGGAGAGCTTCGTCCCGTTGACCCAGGTAGGCAGCGGCCTTGTCCTCCGCGTCCTTAAGCAGCCGGACGACGCGCTGCTCAACGCCCCAGGTAATCGCCGCCCCCTACAAATTCCAGAGTTAGAAAAATTTTGGATGTAGGAAGCCAAAAGAAGGCGGCAACCGCTTCGGGTGAATACCTGGACTTGGAGGGACCGGAGCTCTCCGAAGCGCTCGTGGAGCGTCCCCCCCGCGATGTAGACCTGGACCTTTGGGGTCCACAGGCCTTCCGCGCAGCGCTCAACCTCCCATGCGGAAAGTAGGGGAACTCCCTTCCGGCGTTGGTCCCGTCGCGGCCGGTGACGGGCCCCCGGACCTGGGCGCCCGGCATGATCTCGGTCGGGGTGGCAGTCGTCGTCGTCTTCATCGCCGAAGAAGTGCCCCCGAGGAAGTGGCCGAGGACGTTTCGGAGGGGGTCCCTTTCTGGGGGGGATCATCAGACCTTTCCCCTTCCGGGCGGGAGGGCCCCCGGAACCTCCACTTCCGGAGGGACCTCGTACACCGAGGGGCTCCTCCCCTCGTCCACCGGCCGCTCGACCCGCGGAGGCGAGGCCTCCGCGAACCTCACCTCCGGTTTCTCCGGCTCCAACGGTGCCGGGGGCGCCGGGAGGGCCGCTACCGAAGATGGCGAGGGGGTTGTAGTCCGCCGAATGGGACGCCGCCCCGCCCGCGGCCGGTTCCTTCCCCCGAGCCTCAACGGGGCTCTCTGGGGAAGGGGGTGTTGCTTCTTTCCGGGCCGGCGCCTGAGCGCGCCCGGTCCCGGGGGTCTCCTCTCGGGGCCTGGCCGGTGTCACCGCCGGCGTCGTCGAAGGGCCGGGGGCTTTTTGGACCCTGGCCTTCTTAGGCTCAGAGCCCCCGGCAGCGTCCTTCCCCCGTTTGTGCGACCCGGGGGTGGGGAGGGGCTTCCTCTCCGGTAGCTTTAGCCCGAAGGCCTCGGCTACCAAGTTCTGGGGAGGGTCCTCCCCAACGAGGCGCACGATGCGCTCGTGCTCGTCGGCGAAGTACCTCCCTAGGAGGTTCTCCGCCTTCTCCCGCGCCGCCGAGTACGGCCGGACTACAAAAGGTAAAGAGTTAGTCAAATTTCCAAAAATTTGTAACTGCAATGCATCAGGTAACCGGGACATACATCGGGTCACTGGCTTGACCGGGGGCCGCTGCTACGGGCCCATGCCAATCCCCCTTCTCCCGCGTGAGAAGGGGGAGATCCTCAGGAGCATCATCTCCTCGGCGGCGTCCTGCATAGAGCGGGTGCCCCGGGAGATGATCACCTTGCCGAGGAGCTCGAGCTCGTCGTTCGTCCACACCGGAGGCTTCGGCGTGGACGATCTGCTGTAGGCGGGGGGCTCCGGGGCGTACGCCACCTCGTCGTCCCGGACCCGGAGGTAGAACCACCTTCGGATCCAGTCGCCCCAGTGGTCCCGGGAGGCCGCCGCCGGGTAATCAGCTACCCGGGACGGCAGCATCTGCACCATCACCGAGCCGAAGGGGGACTTGGGTCCCCCCTTCACCAGGTGGGAGCTGCTCGCCGCCGGTTCGTAGAAGTACCGGAAGGCGCGTAGGGTGGGCTCCCGCCCGGTCGCCGTCTCAAAGAGCCAAATGAAGAGGCCCATTCGGATGATGGCGTTCGGAGTGAGGTGGTTTAGGGCCACCCCATACTCCTTCAAAAACTCCCAGAGCAATGGATGCACCGGGAGCCGGAGCCCCGCCTCCTGGAAGGCCACGAAGGACACGATCTCTCCAGGACTGGGGCGGGGGGCTGCGTCCTTCTTCATGGGGACCCGGATGTCCCCGTCCTCGACGACTCTGCGGTCGACTAGGGACTCCATGCCCCCGGCCGTGAACTCCGACGCCCATAGGAAATCCGGAGCGATTTCCTCCGGGGGCACCTCCGTGGTCTTCGCTCGACCCTTCAGTGCCATCAGGTTTGTTTTTCCGGTGGCTAACGTTTCAGGAGGCTACGTCTAAAAGTTTCGGACACTTGGTTACCGGGAGCCAGCTACCGGGAGAGCTCAAGACGCTGAAATTTGGAAGTTTGCAATGAACCTCCCAGGCCCCCCAAGGCCCTATTTATAGGAGCGAAGCGCGGCCTAGATGGGCCCCACGTGGCACTTTGCGGTGCATCTGGGCCGTTGAAGTTCAAATCGTGCGCGAGAAACGAAGGGACTGGCGCGCAAACTGAGGCACCAGTTCGAATCACGAGCGCATTTATGGCGAAGCAGCGTGGTCATAAGCGCACGGCACGAGAATTGAAGCGTCACGGCTCCGGTGGCTTGGTCCGGAGATTTTCCCGGTGACATGTACCATACCCACCGGGGACTCGAGCATCGTCCCCGGGGGGCATGGGGGGCTGCTGTTGGGGCAATCTCCACGAGACTAAGTCCAGGTAAGTTGTCTCACGTGCGCCCGGGGACGTGGCCTCCGGTGCCTGCCCAGGGTGCCTCCTTTTGGCTCCCGGGACCTGGCCTCCGGTGCCGGTCCTGGGCGCCGCCATTTGCCCGGGGACGTGGCCTCCGGTGCCTGCCCCGGGCGCCGCCTTTTGGCTCCCGGGACTTGGCCTCCGGCGCCGGTCCCAGGCGCCGCCTTTTGGCTGCCGGGACCTGGCCTCCGGTGCCGGTCCCGGGTGCCGCCATGCGCCCGGGGACGTGGCCTCTGGTGCCTGCCCCGGGAGCCGCCTTTTGGCTCCCGGGACCTGACCTCCGGTGCCGGTTCCGGGCGCCGCCATGCACCCGGGGACGTGGCCTCGGGTGCCTGCCCCAGGCGCCGCCTTTTGGCTCCCGGGACCTGGCCTCCGGTGCCGGCCCGGGCGCCGCCATTTGCCCGGGGACGTGGCCTCCAGCGCCGGTCCCGGGCGCCGCCTTTTGGCTCCCGGGACCTGGCCTCCGCTGTCGGTCCCGGGTGCCGCCATGCGCCCGGGGACGTGGCCTCTGGTGCCTGCCCCGGGAGCCACCTTTTGGCTCCCGGGACCCAACCTCTGGTGCCGGTCCCGGGCGCCGCCATGCGCCCGGGGACGTGGCCTTGGGTGCCTGCCCCAGGCGCCGCCTTTTGGCTCCCGGGACCTGGCCTCCGGTGCCGGCCCGGGCGCCGCCATTTGCCCGGGGACGTGGCCTCCGGTGCCTGCCCCGGGAGCCGCCTTTTGGCTCCTGGGCCCCGGCCTCCGGTGCCGATCCCGGGCGCCGCCATGCGCCCGGGGACGTGGCCTCTGGTGCCGGTCCCGGGCGCCGCCTTTTGGCTCCCGGGACCGGGCCTCCAGTGCCGGTCTCGGGCGCCGCCTTTTGGCTCCCGGGACCTGGCCTCCGGTGCCGGTCCCGGGCGCCGCCATTTGCCCGGGGACGTGGCCTCCGGTGCCTGCCCCGGGAGCCGCCTTTTTGCTCCTGGGACCCCGCCTCCAGTGCCGGTCCCGGGAGCCGCCTTTGGCCCGGGGACGTGGCCTCCGGTGCATGTCCCAGGCCTCATCGCCCTTCTAAAGGTAAAGTCTCTGGTTGTTAATCACGTGCAGGTCACGCGAGGAGCGCCTCGGGAATCAGCGACCACCTGTCGAGCATCCAAGGCGCTTGACCGGGAGAAGGACGTTGCTACCCCTCGATCCGATGGTAGCGTCCGGGGTAGTTTAGTCTTTTTTGCTTGTTTTTGGGGCTATAAATAGCCCTTGTACCCTCAGTTGTAAGAACAAGTAATTCATTATTGGGATAGCCAAAACTCACTGGTGTGCTCCGGAAGCCTCTCCCCCGAGAGAGCCTCCCCAGCCGACTCCGGTCGGGAGCACGCCAACAGGACTAGGGCCCTACCGGGACCCGAACCTGTATAATTCCTCGTGTCAATTCTTGTATTTGTCTGGCGGGGGAGGACCGGTCACCAGGTCAGCCCGCGTCGCGTTTTCTCCGCTAGGATCGTTCACAAAACCTGCTGGGGTATTCGCAATACCACGACAGGTACGTCTTCTACCTTTGCTCTGCTGGAAGATCCTTCGTCAACCTTGGGTTTCTTCCTTGAAGGAGGTGGATCTTCAGGCATTTGAGGCTCCTGCTTGAAAACTTCCTCTTCATCACTTTCAATCTCGATGATGTTGTGATCTGCCATCCAGAAGTGTATGAAGAGAAGGATGAAGGCAATTCTTGAAAAACTTAACCGTGAGAAGAAATTGTGGGGCTCTACAATTCAAAGGTTTCAGAATTTATAGTCGCCAAGGTGACGGTTCACTTTCCGAACGCCTCGGGTTTTTAAAATATTTACAATTTTATCTCGGGTTAAAAATGTTTCAACAGTGCCATCATTACCTGTCATGTAATGCCCAGAACCCGTCTCGGGGAACCAACCGTCCCACTTAGTGCTCCATTAAGCGGGGGATTTGAAGAGTTGAGTTAAAAATCCGATGCAAGCCTTTAAAAATTCGAAATAAACACGTCTCTTCGTTTTCTTCGAATTTGGGGGCTAGCTGACGAGGATTGACACCCGAGTCAGTTCAAATAAATGCACTGTTGGTTCAGGACAGATTCGAGCCAGACACGTGCCTGGCGGTGCGAACTCAAGTCGTTCTGAGAAGCATCAGCCCGAGGTCGCAGGCTTTGAGCGATCAGACCGCAGTTAGTGCATGGTCAGGAGTTCCTGTGCTATATGCGAACAGAACGCTAGAGATGTTGTGCGGTCAGCCAACATCGCGCGGTCAGAGCACCTTCGACCAGGGAACCTCGGAGTGTTCTTTTCTTATAACAGGAATATCCCAAGTATCCCGAAGATTCTTCCACGTAGGCACCAACCGTCAGGAGGTTAATACGTGCAATTATCCATGAATAACACGTGTTAAACCTGCGTGGGAGTTAAGAGCGGTTCTCCAAACCGCATCCAAGCAACTGTCTGATGCAGTTACAACATGACACCCTTTGGACTAGTATAAAAGGGTGACAAGATGCATCAAACAAAAAAAGAACCGAAGGAAGAGAGATCAGCGACTCTAATCAAAGCGAGATACAACACATCTCAACCACTCAAATAGCCAAGTCTACGGCCTAGATTAGATAGTTATTATAAGCCTCCCTGGCTTCTTTCTGTACACTTACATAGGAAAAACCTTCGCCTGTGAAGGTCTTTTCCCGCCATCTTGTAAATCTTTTCCACGTATAGTGAAATCCTAACAGGACGTAGGGCCCGAACCTGTATAAATTTCTCTGTGCTCCAGTTCTCCATAGTTCTACATACCTTCCCGGAGGGTCACCCTGAAAGGTCTCACTATCTATAAATTTTGCATAAGTTTGACTGAGGACCCCGAGTCCGAATTGTCGACGGCTGGGGCTACGCTGGAGCCACCTGTCGGGCCGAGGCTAAGTCCAAGCCCCTCGAGGGCTGAGTGGACTGAGCGGCCCGCCTCCGCAACCGCCCGGGAGCTGGAGTCCTCGCGCTCCTGGCGGGCGCTCTCCTTCGCTTTCGCCTTCCTCCGAAGACGGGCGTTGGTGTGCTCCGAGGCGAGGAGCTGGGCCCAAACCCTGGCCATCTCCCCAAGGGCCTCGTCCCTCTTGGCGCAAAAGGCGGCGGCCTTGTCCTCCGCCTCCTTCAGTGCCGCCTCGAAGCGGTCCTCAATGCCTTGAGTAAGGGCCACCCCCTGTAGTCCCAAGGGTTAGACGAACCCCAGGAAAGATAACCGGACGACTTGAAGGCGAACTTACCTGGAGGTGGAGGGAGACCAACTTAGAGCTCCGCTCCCGGATGGTCCGCTGCTGGACGTAGGCCTGGACCTTCCGGGTTTGGAGGCCCACGGCGAACCTCCGAGCCTCGCCCGGGGACAGCATGAGGGTCTCCCTCCCGACGGCACAGGATCCGTCCCTGTCGGCGGGCCCCTCCAGCCGTCGTCAGGGGTGATGTAGACTCATTCGGTCTCGGCCACACCCCCGGCCACCGGGGACTCGGTCTCCGAGGAGTCGGAGGATGAACTCCCAGAGGAAACATGGTCTATAGGGGGGCAAGGAGCCCATTGCCCTTCTCGGTCTGCGGGGCCCCCAAGGCCCCGTGGACCGCCGAAGGGCTCGCCCCCACGTCCACCGGCCAGTCAAAGCGCGAAGGAGACATCTCCACGAACCGCACCTTTGGGTGCTCCACGTTCGTCGGCTCCGGGACCGCCGGAGGGGTGGCCACCGGAGAGGGCGAAGGGTTGTAGTTTGCCAAGTCAGAGTCCCCCCCGTCGCCCGTCGCGTTCCCCTCTCGCCCCATCCGGTGGGAGCGTCGAGGAGGCGCATGAACTCCCCCGTCATTCCCGGGCAGGGGGAGGGCTCCTCGTCCAGGAGGGGCAATGTCGCCTCGGGCCTCGGGGTAGTTTGCGCCCGCCCGGATGCAGGGGCCGCCTCATGGGCCTTGCCAGGCGCAGCGTCTGGCGTTGCGGCCGCACCGGGGCGCCTTCCGCGCCTTGGCGTGCTTTGGCTCAGGGCCCCCGGCGGCCTCCTTCCCCTGTTTGTGGGTGCCAGGGGTGGCGAGAGTTTCCCTCACCGGTAGCTTCAGCCCGAAGGCTTCCGCGACCAAGTTACGAGGAGAGCCCTCCCAGATGACGCGCACGACGCACACGACGCGCTCGTGCTCACCGGCATAGTACCTCCCACGGAGGTTCTCCACCTTGTCCCGGTGATATTTACTCGGTTTGTCTCATTTTTGTGTACATTTTCCCCATGCTTTTGCACATATTAGTCATATACCTCGGCATATATACCTAGATTATTCCAGATTAATTGCCAAATCGACCGGATTACTCGTTTTTCCAATTTTTATCGCAGGTCGACGAGGATTGGATGGATTTTCGGCTAGTGGACACGCGTCCTCGACTTAATCCGACCATCGGACGAGTCCTGATGGAAGTGCGCGTTCTCGCGAACGCGTAGGACCTGACTGCACCAAAATCGGAGTCTCCGGGGGCCCGGAATCCCAAACCCTAGCCACGAGGTCTCAGTTCTAAATCTCCAAAACCTCGAGGGCTTTTCTGCAAAAGGACCTTCTTCCTTTTTTGTCCAGCCGCCGGCCATCTGAGGATTCGAGCCTGGTTTTTCTTTGTTACCTTCTCTTTCTGCCTCCCTCCTCGCGATCCACACCTCCGTCCACCACGCCGGCGACGACCAGGCCGTACGCCGCCGGCGGAGCTCTTTCTCTGCTGTTCTTTTTCTTTTCTTCACTCCTCTATTTCTCTGGTTCCCTCTCCTTTTCTTCTTCTTCCCTTCTTCTCTGCATCACTCCACACCTCCCACTGCATCTGCCCGATCCCGCCTCTAGCGCCGCCCACAAACCGCTGGATCTGCAGTGCCGCTCAACGCCGCCATTTTCCTTGGCCGCGCCGCCTCCACAGCTGCGCCTCCCTGTAGCGCCGTGCCACCATCTTCCTCACCCGAGCCCGCCGCGACGCCCACATCGACCAGCGCCGCCGTCCTCGGTCTCGCGCCTCCACCACGATCCACAGCCCGATCCCGCCTCCACGCCACCGGACCAGCAATCGGCGCCACCCAAGCCGCCGGTCTCCTCTTCGTGCCGGCGCCTCCCCAGATCCACTTCAGCGCCACCGCCAGGCCGCCGCTCCACCGCACCGCGCCCTCACAGCGCGCCACCGCCAGGCCGCCGCTCTGCCGAGCCGCCGCGGGAGCCGAGCCTCCAGCGCTGCACCTCTGGTTCACGCCGCCCGTGATCTTCTTCGTCCCCCTCTCCAGCAGCCTTAGCAACCAGTTCCTCTTCCTCCGAAGCCAAGAACTGCGACTTCAACAACTGCTTCAACTTCCTTCTTCTTCATCGACTTCTTCGGTGACAACCTTCTTCCCTCCATTTCTCTTCTTTCTCTCCACTGTTTCCTGAGATGCTGTAAAGAACTGAATTCTTCTGTTATGATGCTGTGATTCTGTGATTGATGCTTAGCTGAATTTCTCCCATTTAGTCTTGTGCAGCCTAATTAAAATCTTCTCTGTGTGGTTTGAGCTCCTGGAATTGAGCCGTTAGTTTTCTGGAGATCTTTAAATCAGCTGCTCTTCATCTGTTTATTTCTTTTTGTTGATGCTGATGTTGAGACCCCGTTGAATTCAATCCCAGTGAACTTGATATCTCTATTGTCCCCTGTGATGATTTGAAATGCTTGTGGCTTGTGTTGTTCATTCAAGTTGATCTTCATGTTGCTCTGTTTATCAGTTGATAGCCTTCACTAGCTACGGGCTGTTTTGGTGATTGTGTTTGATTAGTTCTTGGAGTTCTTTGTATATCTTGTTATCTCCAGTAATTGTCTCTTATTGCCTTAGTTGCTGAGAAGTGTGCTTGTGAGGTATGAACTGAGGTGGTCATGACCTGATTTTGGAACCTCTGAGTCCTAGAGCTGAATTCCAGTTATTCTTGAGTTGAAGTCCTTTTTGCACTAAACTGTATTATGTAAAATTCGATTGATAGAGAGAGGATTGGGGGTAATTGAAGACTGATTTCAATCTATCTTCAATTCTTATTCATCTGCTGGTATGCTTCAGGTTGAAGAGCTCGCTTATCTTAAATGGTAGCGTGGTTGATTTGTGTCGAGGCTCGTTGAAGTTGTTAGTATTTATTTTTGTACTATTGTTTCGTCGACTTGTGCGGTGATTAGTAATCGATAGACATTTATGCTTTGTTTCATTGGGTTTCTTCTCGATTATACTAAACATTGCACATATTTACAATCATCGTACAATTTTAAACACTAATGGCCAATTGCGAGATATCCACCTCTTTCTCTCTTCTCAATTCTTCTTACATTTTCTCCCTCTTCTTTCATCTAGTTTATTTTCTTTTGTCATTCGATTTAGTTTAGTTCTTCACGTTTTGCTTCTCTAGTCCCTATGGAAAGAACGACAGAATACTCGCCTATTGCATCGTCCTCGTTCTATTGCGAGACGGTCTAGGCCGGTATCACCCGGGCGGCTGGATACGGCAGGACTACAAAGAACAAGAGTTAGCCAAAATATCGAAGACCAAGGGTAGGGATCACACGATTCTTATGTCAGGCAACCGGCCTCTGCGGAGGCCGGTGCGCCGGGCACATCCCGATCCCCCTCGTCCTGTGGGAGAAGGGGGAGAGCTTGAGGAGCACTAGCTCCTCGGCAAGGTCCCTCATGGACCTCCGGGACTGGATGACCACCATCTTGCTGAGGAGCTTCAACTCCTCGGTGGGGGCGGACGAGCGGTAGTAGGAGGGGAGCTCCAGGGAGTACACCACCCCAGAGTCCCAGATATTAACTCGATTTTCCTTATTATTCTATACATTCTCCTCATGCTTTTGCACATATTAGTCATTTTCTTCGGTATATGCCTAGATTAATCCAGATTATTTGCTAAATTGACCGGATTACTCGTTTTTCCAATTTTTATTGCAGGTCGACGAGGATTGGATGGATTTTCAGATAGCGGACACGCGTCCTCGACTTAATCTGGCCATCGGACGATTCCTGATGGAAGTGCGCGTTCTCGCGAAGGCGTAGGATCTGACCGCACCGAAATCAGAGTCACCGAGGGCCCAGAATCCCAAAACCCAGCCACGAGGTCCCATTTCTAAATTTCCAAAACCTCGAGGGCTTTTCTGCAAAAGTGCCAAATTGCCCTTTTTACCTAGCCGCTGGCCACTTGAGGCATTTGAGCCCGGCTTTTATTTTTTTCTTCCCTTCTTCTTCTTCCCCAAACCACTCCTCCACACCTCCCTCCACCTCGCCGCCGGCGGCCGGGCCATACGCCGGCGGTGCTCCATTCCCTCGCCGCTCCACCATACAACACAAAATCCCCAATTCCACCAACTCTTGCTTCTCCCCAAAATCCCCAAACACCCAATTTCCTCTCCTCATTTCTTCTTCTGTCATCCTCAAAACCCCAAACCCACAGATCTTTCCCCAATTCTCCACTGTTCTCCACCTCTCACGAGCTGCGCCACCGGCGCACCACCACCACTTCGCCCAAGATCCCTTTGCCGGATCCGCCCTCCATCGCATTGCTCCTCCCGCGCGGCACCTCTGATCCACGTCGCCTCCACCGAGCCAGCTACGCCGCCGCAGCCACCGCGGGCGCCACCGCCTCTCTCGGCGAGCTCGCGCTCTCCCGAAGCCGTCTCCATGCCGTGCTGCCATCTCCCGACGCTGGCGCACCACCACGACATTCCCCTTTCTTCATCAACTCCGGCCACCTTCTTCCACTACTCCGGCGACCTCTGTGTCTGAGTTCTTCCTCGACTTCAGCGGCCATTCAGTGACAATTTTCCCTTCTCTCGATCTCATTCTCCTTCCCCCTATGATCTGTTTCCTGTGATGCTTGTATATAAACAAAGTTCAATTTTGGATGATCAGTTTAAATCTTGAGTAAACTCTAGCTAGTTGTGTGTTAATTTCTCTGGTGTTTGATTCCTGCTGCTGTTCAGATGCGTCGCCAAGCGCCGGAGACCTCCTCTGGGAGAGATGTTCCCGGTGATGTAGACCATCCCCTCCGGGGAATTAGGGCATGTCCCTAGAGGGCATGGGGGGCTGCTGTCGAGGGAAATCTCCACCCGATCAGTCCCGGTGATAGCGCCCTCGAGACCATGTCCCGGGTGTCACCACTAGCCTGATGAGAAGCGCCCCGGGGACCATATCCCGGGCGCCGCTGTTTTCCCGGGGACAAGGGCCCCCAGTGCGCCCGGGCCCAGGGCCCTCAGTGACCCGTCCTGGGCGCGGCCTTTGGCCCCGGTACAAGGGCCCCTGGTGACGTGTCCTGAGCGCCGCCTTTTGCCCAGGGACAGGGGTCTCCGGTGACCCGTCCCGGGAACCGCCATTTGCCCGGTGACAGGGGCCCCGGTGACCTGTCCCGGGCGCCGCCTTTTGCCCGGTGAGAGGGGTCTCTGGTGGCCCACCGAGCGCTGCCATTCGCCCGGTGACAGGGGCCTCTGGTGACCTATCCCGAGCGCCACCTTTTGCCTAGGGACAGGGGTCTCCGGTGGCCCGTCTCGGGCGCCGCCATTTTCCTGATGATAGGGGCCTCTGGTGACTAGTCCCGGGCATCGCCGTTCGCTAGGGCTCCAGGGCCCCCGGTGACCCGTCCTGGGTGCCGCCTTTTTCCTGGTGACAGGGGCCTCTGGTGACCCGTCCCGAGCACCGCCTTTTACCCGGGGACAGGGGTCTTCGGTGACCCGTCCCGGGCGCCGCCATTTGCCCAGTGACTGGGGCCTCCGGTGGCCTGTCCCGGGTGCCGCTGTTTGCCCGGGGTACAGGACCCCCAGTGACCTGTCTCGGGTGCCGCCTTTGGCCCGGGGACAAGGGCCCCCGGTGACCTGTCCCGGGCGCCGCGTTTCGCTCGGGGACAGTGGCCCCCGGTGACCCGTCCTTGGCGCCGCCGTTTGCCCGGGGACCAGGGTCCCCGGTGACCCTATCCCATCCCGGGTGCCGCCGTTTGCCCGGTGACAGGGGCCCCCGGCTATCATGGGGGCCTCCTGTGCAGGGTCACGTGGGGATCACGTGAGGAGCGCCTCGGGAATCGGCGAAGACACTTGTCAAGCATCCGAGCCACCTGGTCAGCAGAAGGACGTCGGTGCCCCTTGATCTGACGGTTGCAGCAGGGGTAGTCTTGTAATTTGCATCTTTTGGGCCTATATATACCCTTGTACCCTTCTCTTGTAACTGAGGACAATTCATTATCAACAATACACAAAAACGAATAGGCGTGCTTAGCAGCACTCTCCCCGCGAGAGAGCTCCCCCAGCCGACCCTTGTCGGGAGCACGTCGACAAGACTAAGGTCTCCACTGAGACCCGAACCTGTATAAACACTTGTGTCACTCTTTGTGTTGGCGCGACGGGAGAGGACCGGTCACACGGTCAGCTCGCGTAGCTTTTCATTCGCTAGGAACCTCTGTAGAACGTACCGGGGTATTCGCAATACCACGACAAAAATATCGATCTCTTCTTCCAAATGTTCTTCGTGCGGGTTTCAATTTACGACCCTTTCCAAACACAACGTCTATGTCCTTCACCCGTGAGTAAACTCCTTTCATGCTCATAGGCTTTGGGACTGAACCATCTTCCTTGTGGCCATCAAATTCCCTCTTCCTCTTACGATACGCATCATTCTTCGGAAGAAACCTACGGTGACGCATGTACACTGTTTTCCTGCAATTCTTCAACTGCACGCTCTCAGTCTCAGCTTCATAGTGGGGACAAGCTTTGGTAGGGAAATCGTTGATGGTGCAGAATATCATAGCACGTAGGATGAAGTTCTCTCGTTTGTATGTGTCCCATACTTGCACCCCTTCATTCCACATTGTTAGCAAATCCTCTATCAACGGTGTTAGATACACATCAATATCGTTTTTGGGATGTTTTGGTCCTGAGATAAGTACCGACATCATGATGTACTTGCACTTTATACACAACCAAGTAGGATTATTGTAGATACACCAAAGAAGTGGCCAAGTGCTATACCGACTGCCCATGTTACCAAATGGATTCATTCCATCGGTACTCAACCCGAACCTTATATTCCTCAATTCCGCTCCGAAGTTAACAAATTCTCTATCGATGTTTCTCCACTGCGCAGAATCAGCAGGGTGTCTCAGCTTTCTATCCTTCTTCCTGTCTTCCGAATGCCAACGTAATAATTTTGCCTCCTTATGGTTTGCAAACAAACGCTTCAAGCAGGGAATGACGGGCAAATACCACAACACCTTAGCAGGAGGTCCTTGCTTTTTCTCAGCGCAGTCGCCTTCGTCGGTTCGGTCCTTACACTTATAGAGGGATGCGCCGCACACCGGACAAACATGCATATCCTTGTAGTCATTACGGTAAAGGATGCAATCTCTAGGGCATATGTGTATCCTTTCTACTTCCATTCCCAAGGGACACAACAACTTTTTCACTTGGTAGGTGTTTTTTGGCAACTCGTTTCCTTCTGGAAGCATGTCTGCTAAGAGATCTAACAGTGCCGTGAAACTCTTGTCGGTCCAGTTGTTACTTGCCTTCAATTTTAACAATTCAAGCACGGAGGCCAACTTTGTGTACTTCGGCTTGCATCCAGGGAACAACGGCTTTTCTAAGTCCTCAATCAAGCTCTTGAATTTACCAAACTCCCTTTCACTGTAATTTCCTTCCACATCATGCAACATGTCATCTAAATTGTCATCCTCTGGCATACCCTCATCAAAATCGCTGTTGTGATCCGACGTCCTGTTTCTCCATCTGAGTGGCACTTGTTTCTGCAGTTTGCTCTTTGCCATGGTGGATCTAACACGTGTATCCCTTTTTGAAACCAAGTCGAATCAAGTGGGCCACAATTTGAGATGAGTTGATGAACATCTTAAGATTGTCGTAGTCTATGCAAGGATAGTACATATATCGTAAACCCTTCTTTGCCCTATCTTGCTCAGCAACTTTTTGGAAATCTAAAACACCTTTCATGTATTCTTCGCTCACTCGGTTGTCATTATACATCCAGTCTCAATGGGCCATCTGCAATTAAATTCATACACATGCTAAGTAATACTCTGCGATTGACATGCAATTAAACTGCTAATCTAGCTAGCTAGTTTTTGTGGAGTTTGCGGGTATAACTTCAACTGCAAGCAATTAAGTAGTAACTAATTGGGTCCATGAATAATACACATCATGAAGTGAATAGCTAGAGGTGGAACAAATGAGAGTTACAACTATGATTTGCTACTCTAGCTGCCCCTCCCTCTCCCTATTTGATCCATCAATGGAGATGATGATAAATTAAGTAATGTGTATGCCTTAGGAGCTGTTGGGGGAATCCACAAGAGCCCCACGAAGTCCCAAGGAGTCCCCGGTGAAACCCGGAGAGCCACCGGGCCCTCGGTGAGATCCGGAGGGTCACCGGGCCCCCGGTGAGACCCGGAGCGTCACCGGGCGCCCAGTAAGATCTAGAGGGTCACCGGAATGCCGGTGAGACCCGGAGAGTCACCAGGCCCCCGGTGAGATCCGGAGAGTCACCGGAACCCCGGTGGCACCCGGAAAGCCACCGGGCCCCCGGTGAGATCCAGAGGGTCACCGGGCGCCCGGTGAGATCCAGAGGGTCATCGGAATCCCGATGAGACCCGAAGAGCCTCCGGGCTCCTGAAGAGCGGTTGCTGACCGTGGGGCCTCTAGGAAGTCAGCGGCGCCACGTGTCAAGCATCCGGGCCATCCCGCTGGCCAAAGGACGTCTTCGCCCTTCCATCCAACGGTCGCAGCAAGGGCTTTTTGGTCTTTTGTATTTCTTAGGGGCTATATATACCCCTCTTGTACCTCTTTTTAGGTGATTCGAATTCATTTATATTAACGCAATATCCGGCTCTCTCGGAGACCTCTCCCCGAGAGCTCACCTTCCCAGCGGACTCGCGTCCGGAGAGAGCCAACAGGACTAGGGCCCCCACTGGGATCCGAACCTGTATAAACCCCCGTGTCAGTTTCTGTGTTGCCCAGCGGGAGAAGACCAGTAACTCGGTCTGCTCGCGCCGTTGTACTTGTGCCGTGCACATCCTAACCTGCCGAGGTATCCGCAATACCACGACAGGTGGCGCCGACTGTGGGGACCTCGCGACGAATCGCCATGGCTCCCGCAACAACCAGAGCTCAAGCCCTCTCATCTCCCGAGGGCGCTGGTCCCAGCAACCCGGCTCCGCCTCTGCGAGATGAGGCCTCCGCGGCCCTGCCCCCCGGGGGCGCGCGGGGGGAGGACCCGCTTCCTCCGCCCGCGGCCTCCGGCCAAAGGGTCCTCGTTTCTGACCCGGCGACCGCAACCGAGCTTGCGGGGCCGAGTGCGCCCCAACTCCCCGTTCCGGTCTCCAGAGATTCTGTGCTGGGGGCTTTGATCCAGGGCCAGCTTCGCACCCAGCACACCCTGGAGGAGCTGCTGCGCGTCCTGGCGCGACCCCCGGCTCCCGTCTACCCGCCTCCATATCCGTTTATGGGGGCACCGCCCCAATTCTTCATGGGGCACCCCGCCTTTGCCGGGCCCGGGATGTTCCCCGTTCCTGGAGGCGTGCCCGGGCCGTATCCGGTTTCGGGGATGCTCCCCGCTCCAGGGGGTCAACTTGTCTCCGAGCCCTCCCCCACCTCGGGGAGTCGCCCAGCCCCGGGTCCGGAACCCCTGCGAGCGGCTACCGGTGCGCCGGGGATAACCTCCACGCCCGAGCCTGAGAGCCTTCGGGGGCCGACGCCTGGAGCCGGTGCAGCGCTCGCTCCCGCAGACGCCCCGGGGACTCGAACCGCAACTACACCCGCCGCCGCACCGATCGCGGACCTGGCGCATGGCCCGGTTCGCGCGCCGGCAGTGTCCACTGGGATGGTGGCAAATGCGCATCAGCTCCCTCCCCCTCCGGGGCCACCCCTGTGTGGGACCCTCATTTGAGGATTCCAGTGGCAACCGCCCAGGTGGATTGCACTCAGAAAAGGTACATTGCAGCTCACAATAACAAGATGCATTATGTAAAAATGCGAGTAATTAAAAACAAGTGCTGATCACAAGAACCAACATTACAATAACTTAGCGCCAAAATGACGCACTTAATTGTTAATACAAATTAAGGAGTTTTCGACACAAAGGTTGGCACAAAATAAAACAGTAATGATAAACAAAAGGACTTCATTGGTCTTCTTTTTCAGCAGCAGCGGTGTTGCACGGGCCTTCTCCACATCGAACTCCACCTTGGTGCATAACCCTTTAACCAGATGGGTCTTCATTTTCTTCTTCTTGTTCCACATTGGGTTCAAGACCATAAGATTCGGGGTCGACGAATCCTTCTTCTAAATTTGTTTGTAAAAGCAAGGGTGAGCACATTGTCCACATGGTGCTCAACAAGTCCCAAGTAACAATGCATGTATATATAGATGAGGGGGAATTTCTCAAAGAATAGCTCTTTGGCTTTATACCTACATATAATAGATTTCCACATACAGCTTTGAAGAAAAGGGTCTTTATTTTCGAAAGCGAGACTTGTAAAATCCTAAGCTAGGTTTTCAGAAATGTTATGTGTGGCGGTCTTTCATGAGTCACCACTTTACTCAGATTTTGTAAAGAAAACCTTCCAAAAGCTACTTGTGCTGCATCGACGTGAATAGAATTCACAGCGCGCAAACTCCATGACTTGGGAGCTCAGAGTATCCGATACTTCTTAAACTTTGCAAAGGTGCACCACCTTAATCCACCAATCATTCGGCTTTCAAGTCGGATCAGCTTCATGCGACTTTTACGCATGTGACAAGGCCGAGATGACACAACAGTTTACAGTCCTAGTATTAACTATTTCCCTGCCCGGTAAATAGACAGTTAAGTCTCAAGTACCGTTGTGGGTCCTCCCCACTGCCTTACTTCCTAGCCTTGGTCTATGTTCTCGCAAGACACATAGCCTCTCTTGATTACAGTCGCGCACGACTTAATCTGGCATAGGGCGTCTTCCTTCTTTCCACCTTTTCCTCTCATGATTTTTCTGGACTCACATCACTCATGACCTTCTGCGGCCCACCAGTCCTCGCAAGAAACTGGACCGACAACCATTGCAAGGAAAAGCTAACACTAAAGAAAGCTACTAAGTTGCGCCCGTCCCATAAACATGCAAGTAGTTGGTACGTTTTTCATGCCACATAGAAGCACAACACAAGGTTCTAGTCCTTATGAATCTCTAGTGAGGAGTCTTTCACATTCCCAGTGCGCACACAGCACCATCCGATCAAACCATCCTCACTATCGATTCCAATCATACTTTCTTTCACAAAAGGGTTTTGAACATACTTTTCTCATATGTGACCATTCAACATTTATCATATTATCTTGAGCATAGTATAGCCTAAGCATGATAATCTAGGGTAACAAGGGTGCAGGGGCATTCAATGTCAAAAGGGGCTTTACAATCATTCAGCTCATATCTAATCATTTTATTGAAACATAGTTCTTATTTGAATCTAAGGCATGCATATACTTGAAAACAGATAACATACTTCATTTCAAAATAATAGGCTAGACATGATCAAGGGTTTGAGACTTGCCTTGCAGTGACGGGTCTAGCTGCTCAAATGAATCTTCGGGGATCTCCTCTGCTCCTTCAACGTCTGGTTCCACGGCGGGCACAAACAACACATACATACTATATAAGCATACAAGCACTAGAAAATAATACGTAAATACATCATGCATGCAGGGAAATGGTTTAGACAAGGTCACTTGACACTGGTCGAAGAGATGGGCTCAAAAGGACTTGAATGTCGAAGGGCTGACATTCGGCTCATGGCTTGACATAGCCCTAAATTGGTTCTAGGTCTGTTTTCTGGAGATGTGATAGTAGGGAATGTTGTAGATCATGGCTCAAAGGACCTACTGGACAAAGTGGCATTTCAATTGCTCAAATGAAACAAGTCTAAATCATCCAATGCCACTGGTGGACATGCACTGACATAGTGTTAGACATGGCCAGAAACTAGGACATTGCATAACTTTTGACTCAGGACTCCAATTGATGCAAAACTTTGTCTGGGGTTTAGGCATTGACAATAGCTACAAAACTCTCAACAGGCTCAAAGGCTGAAAGTGGCCGGAGGGTGGCCAAATCCGGTGAGCAAACATGGTGGCCTGAACATGAAGTGAGTCACTGGACATCAACCTTGGCATGGCCATAACTTTTGATTCAGGTCGATTCAGAAGTCGGGCTAGTAGACAAAATTGCTCAGGGGGTTGAGATCTATCTAAAGGACAAGGTGTGCGGGGCTAGATCGGCCGGGGAAAAATTCCGACGACCGGCGCTGGAGAAGACGACTCCTGAATTGGGCGTTTCTGATTTAAAAGGTTTGAGGTCTATTCACTGCTCAGGGAGTGAGAGGGTGAGGTGAGGGGTCTAATTGCAAGGTTAATTCGGCCGGAGAATGGCCGGAGAAGCTTGGCTATGATCGCTGCTCAATTTTGAAATCTAAGTTTGCAGGCTTGCTCAATTGGGTGCACTGGTCAATTCTTATCACTGGCACGAGGATTAATTCGGACTAAATCACTCGGCATTATGAGAACAGGGGATTTTGGTTTTCCGATGATTGCCGGCGTTGAGGTGCGTCGGGAACCAATTAATGGCTATGAAACACACAGGGGGATGAAAGGAGCTTACTGGCGGCGTTGGTTTGGAGGGGAAAGCTTCGGGCGAAGCTGGCGCCGTAAGCTTCAGGAATTGCTCGCCGGGGAAGAAGGCCTTCGCGGCGGCGCTGAAGAACTGGACTATTCTCTGGTGGAGGAAGCTAGGGCTTACAATGCGGGTGGTGTGAAGAGATGCTGGGCAAAGGGAGGGCTTTATATAGCCGCGGGTGAAGCTCTCGGGAGCAGCAGCAATCGCCGGGGAGATCTTCCTTCTAGCGCTGGAGCGGTCATCGAGGTACTTCGGGACACGGCGGGGTTCTGCCAGAGACGATGAATCGCGGGGAAATAGGATTCTGTCAGGGTGGTGTGGCGACGATCTCCGGGATGGCAGCCATGTGGCGTGAGGCTTCTGGCAGCAGCAGGCATGCGCGCGCGGGGAAGAACACGGCACGGTGTGGTTGAAGCGTTCCACTGTGGCGGTACAGTTGTGCAAGGTTGGTGGCTACGTGGCCGTGAAGGTGGCACCGCGAGGGACTTCGCCGGCGGCGAGTTCAACGGCGCGGCAAAAAGGCGGGCGCTGGTTGAAAACTTCACAGGGACCTGGTTGCAAACTTTGGACTGAATTGCGACGATTTGGACTGAACTGTGAAGGTTTTGGCTCGGGAATTTGGGCCTATTTGCAATTCTGAAGATCTGAAGGGCTGATTTGAATTCTGATTTTGCAGATGAGTGCTACTAAATGTCTTAGACTCATCCAGTAGGAACAATGGTGAAATCCGATAACATCTGGTGTTTTTGACAAAAGTCAAAAACAGGGTAATTAGGGTAAACAGGGTAATTAGGGTTTGAAACTTTCGTCGAGGCTGAAACTAAGGTTTTGATCGAGATTCTGGAATTCTTCCAGAAGGGAAAAATGTTCAGAAAAATGAAAGAAAGGTAATCACTTGATCAGGTCTGGATTTTGAGATGATCTGGGACTTTTAGTCTTTTCAGGTTTTCTGAAGCTTCTGAAAAGGACTAAATTGAAACACTTTTGGACTGAAACATGAAAATGATCTGGGGTGAAGTTTAGCTGCCAACTTTTTAGGTTAAGGTAGTGGCATACCTAAGATCAAGATAGGGTTGAGACAACAGGGATTCCAAAGAATATATGCTGACTCGTAAGCAGAAAAGATAGTCAAAAATAGGGATGTTACACCCTGCGGGCGCCCCCAGCGGATCAGACCCGCTTCACAAGGGAGGAGGTCGAGCGAATGCGTACCGCCAAGTCCGGAGAAACCACCTCCCGCCGTCGGTCAGGACTCCCCCGAACCCGCGGGCGCGCGGAGACGCGCTCCCAAATCGCCCGGGGGAAGAGACCGTTCAAGGAAGCTGCTACCATACCTGCGGAATACCTTGACGCCCAAGAGGTCAGCTCAACCAATCCGGAGGAAAAGAGGCGGCACTGTCACACCGGCGGACCGCTGCCACCCCTTCCAGACTCCGACTATGAGCACGCGTCCCCGTCAAGAGAAGACGGCGACCATGGATCCCCCAAGGAAGTTGAGGGGACCAACCAACCGCTGTGCAGTCGTCCCCGCTGCATACACTGGCCACGACCTTACCGCCCGCCGCACATCGAGCATTACAACGGTGAGGCCGATCCTTACGAGTTTGTGCAGGTGTACTCGACGGCCAGGGGGGACGAGACAGTGCAATGCAATGTCTTCCCCCTCTACCTCACGGGCATCACACGCTCATGGTTCTACAACCTGAAAGCTGGGTCCATCAAGTCCTTCGTGCAGCTGAAGCGCGAATTTTGCGCGAACTTCCAGGGCAACTATGTGCGGCCCTTAGACTCGTCCCAGCTCTACACCATCCAGCAGAGGACGGGGGAGACTATCCGCAGCTTCTTTAAGCGCTTTGCTCAGGTGAAGAGCAAAGTGGCGCATGTCCCTGACTCCACGGTCATCGAAGCGTGCAAGAGCGGGATACTCCCCGAAGAGCTCCACCGGAGGCTCTCTCGGAGCTGCCCCACCTCCGCTGATGAACTCTTCACCGTACTTGAGAAGTACGCTCGCGCGGAGAAGGACGATCTTTGGAAGAAGAACCAGGGGGCTCCTGCCCCCGCCGACCGGGAGGCCAAAGATCCCCCCAGCAAACGTCCCCGAAGAAGTGATCGCCGTGAGCCACGGCCTCGGGACGCTTTTGTCCTCGAGGGTGGAGGCGGCTCGCGCGACGGCGCCAAAGGCAGTCGTGCCACCCCTAAGTCAAAAGCCTACGGGGGAGGGCAATCATCCCGCGGGCGCGAGAGCCGCCCCAAGGAGAGCAAGGAGGGCACAGCCAACGTGTGGTGCACCTTCCACAGGTCGACTACCCACGCTACTCGCGAATGCCATCAGCTTCTACAACACTTCGCGGCTTTTCTCGACCAGCGCGGCCAGGGGGGAGGGGGCCCTGCCTCCTTGCCTCCCTCGACGGCTTTGCCAGTGCTTTGCCAGCGCTTCCAGCAAAGACAGACGCAAGAAGGGAGCTCAGCCCAGGAGCTCCCCTTTCAAACCTCCCAAAGACGTATAAACGTCATTACGGGGGGATCTGCCGCGAGACGGGACTCCAAGCGTCAGCGCAAGGAGTATGCGTGAGAGGTGAAGGTTGTGGGGGTGCTGCATACGTCTCCGCCACCGAAATGGTCGGACATCCCCCTCCCCTTCACAGCGGAAGATGCGCGCGGGGTTCGCTTCCCACACGACGACGCACTCATCGTCTCGGCTACAGTCTACAACTGCCAACTAGAGCGCATCCTCGTCGATGCCGGAAGCTCCACCGATATCCTATACCTGAAGGCGTTCAGGGAGATGCAAGTCGACGAGAAGCTGCTGCAGCCCGCACTCGGGCCGTTGCAAGGCTTCGTTCCCGGGAAGACCATCCGCCCGGTAGGGAAGGTCGACCTACTGATGACCTTCGGCACCCCGGAAAACTACTGGACGGAGATGGTCCGGTTCGATGTGGTGGACCTCCCCTCTTCATACAACGCTATTATGGGGAGGACCACAATCAACCATCTGGGGGCGGTGATTCACCAGAACTATCTCTGCATGAAGATCCCTGGGCCTCACGGTGCGATCACCGTTCGAGGCGACTAGAACGTGGCCCGCGCTCTTTACGAACGCGCCGCCGCCGCTATTGGAAGTGTCAACATGATCAAGACTCCGGGGGGAGAGAACCCCCCCGAACCTCATACTGCCCCGGCCGTTCCCTCCGGGAGGCCACGCCCCGAGGGAGACCTCCAGAAAGTCCAACTGTCTGCGGGAGATGAAGAGAGAACCATCAGGATCAGAGTAGACCTCACCGAGGAACACGCCGAGCAGCTCGCGGCTTTCCTTCGCGAAAACTCAGACGTTTTCGCGTGGGAGCCCTCGGACATGCAGGGCGTCGCCCGGGAGATCATTGAGCATAAGCTCGCAGTGATCCCCGGCCGCTCCCCGGTCAAGCAAAAGTTGAGGAAGCTATCCCTCGAGCGCCAAGACGCCATCAAGGTAGAGGTCTCCAAGCTTCTAGAGGCGGGGTTTGTGCGGGAAGTCCTCCATCCCGAATGGTTGGCAAACCCCGTCCTCGTAAAGAAGTCAAGTGGCAAGTGGAGGATGTGCGTGGACTTCACCGATCTCAACCGCGCTTGCCCAAAAGATAACTACCCACTCCCGCAGATCGACCAAATGGTCGATTTGACCGCGGGATGCGAACTGATGAGTTTCCTCGATGCATATTCGGGGTACCATCAAGTTCGGATGGCTGCAGAGGACGAGGAAAAGACGAGTTTTATAACTCCCCTCGGCACCTTCTGCTATCTCCACATGCCCTTCGGGTTGAAAAACGCCGGGGCAACTTTCCAGCGTCTCATGACGCTGGTCCTGAAGGACCAAATCGGCCGCAACATCGAGTTCTACGTTGACGACGCGGTCGTCAAAAGCCTTCGCGCAGCCGAACACATCGACGACTTGGTGGAGACCTTCCGCAGCCTCCGCAAGTACGGGTTGAAACTCAACCCGGAAAAATGCGCCTTCGGCGTACGCGGGGGGAGGCTGCTTGGCTTCTTGGTGTCCCAGCGGGGCTTTGAGGCGAACCCCGAAAAAATTCGGGCCCTACTGGACATGCCTCCCACGCGTTCCGTCAAAAACGTGCAGAGGCTTGCAGGCCGCATGGCCGCGTTGGGTCGTTTCGTCTCGCGATCAAGAGAACGCGGACTCCAGTTCTTCAAAATCCTCCGGGATCTCGAGGGGTTCAGATGGACCCGCGAGGCCCAGACGGCATTCGACGCGCTGAAGAAGTACCTCGCGAGCCCTCCGATGCTCGTGAGCCCATCCCCGGAGGAACCTTTACTACTCTACCTCGCGGCGACCCCAGTCGCAATAAGCGCGGTGCTCGTGAGAGAGCAAGATGAGCAGCAACGCCCTGTGTACTACGTTAGCGAGGCCCTTCAAGGAGCTAAGACGTGATACACTGAAGTGGAGAAGCTATGCTATGCCCTCCTTATGGCGTCGTGGAAGCTCCGCCACTACTTCCTCGGGCACCCAATCACGGTCCCGTCATCTCTCCCGCTGGGGGAAGTAGTGAGAAACAAGGAGGCCACCGGCTGAATTGGCAAGTGGGGGGCCGAGCTCACTCCTTTCTCCCTCACCTTCATGGGCTGCTCCGCCATCAAGTCGCAAGTCCTCACTGACTTCGTGGCGGAATGGACCCCGACCGCTGAGACGGATGGAGGGACTCCCCTCGCCCCCCCTGGTGCCAGGACCATTAGACACTCATGTTCGATGGCTCCTTGTGCCTCGCCGGGCCCGGCGCGGGGGTGGTTCTTCGGAGTCCCGAAGGGAAGATGCTGGAGTACGCTGTCAGGCTCGAGTTCCCGGCTACGAACAACGTCTCTGAGTACGAGGCCTTGCTCCTGGGATTGCGCCTCGCGCGCTCCCTGGGAATCCGCCGCCTCCTGGTGAAAGGAGACTCCCAGCTGGTGGTCAACCAAATGGAAAAGTCTTACTTGTGCCACGACGCGAACCTGAGTCTATACTTGGGGGAAGTGCGGAAGATGGAAAGACACTTCGAAGGCTTGGAGGCCCGATACATCCCCCGACGGGATAACACCCGGGCCGACGCGTTGGCCAGGGCAGCCAGTGCCCGGGAACCTCTTCCAAGGGCGCTTTCCTGGAAATCATCACAAGGCCCTCGATAACCCTTCCAGATGCGAACCATGAGGTTCGCGTCCTGGAGGTTTCCGAGATCACTCAGACTGCATCGTGGATGGATCCTCTCATCTCCTGCATAAGGGACAAGGGGGAACCTTCCGGTGACGCTGAGGTGAAGCGCCTCCGTGCCAAGGCCAGGGCGTACGTTCTGCTGGACGGGAAGCTCTACAAGCAGGGGGCTTCCGCCCTCCTTCGCTGCCTCTCACGGGCGGAAGGACTCCAGCTCCTCGAGGACATACACTCGGGGAGCTGCGGATCCCACTTGGCTCCGCGGGTGGTCGCGGCGAAGGCCCTTCGCCAAGGGTTTTACTGGCCTACGTTGGCCCGCGACGCACGGGATCTAATCTCCGCGTGCGAGGCCTGCCAGAAGATGGCGAAGGGCACCAGGCTCCCCTCCGCAATATTGCAAACCATACCTGTTACTTGGCCCTTCGCGCGTTGGAGGATGGATCTCCTTGGTCCCTTCCCCCCAGCACCCAGGGGCTACAAATACGCGGTGGTCACCGTGGATTACTTTTCCAAGTGGGTGGAGGCTGAGCCCTTGGCTAGCATCACTTCCCGGGCGATGCAACGTTTTTTCTGGAAAAATGTTGTATGTCGCTTAGGGGTCCCCCAAGAAATCACCGTCGACAATGGGACCCAGTTCGACTCGGCATATTTCCGGGAATTCTGCGAAGGCTTAGGCACTACCCTCCATTTTGCCTCCGTGGCTCATCCCCAAAGCAACGGAGCCGTCGAAAGGGTCAACGGCATGATCCTACAAGGCCTGCGCTGACAACTTGAACAAACCACCTCCAGGCGAGGCGCATGGGCAGAAGAGCTTCCAAGCATCCTCTGCTCCATGCGCACGACCCCTAGCCGAGCGACAGGGCGCACGCCTTTCTTGCTCGTCTACGGGGCTGAAGCAGTTCTCCCCTTGGAGATCGGTTTTCGATCGCTGCGGGTCGAGCTCCTGGACGGAGCTACGACCGTGGCACATCAAACCAACGAGGATAATCAGCGGTTGGAGGTCGACCTCGTCGAAGAAGAATGCGACCGAGTTCTCCTTCACCACACCATCTACGAGCGCGAGATGGCACGCGCGTACAACCAGCGCATGCGCGAAAGGGCCTTCAGCCTTGGGGACCTGGTCCTCAAGCGCGTGAGAGACCCCCAAGCCTAGGGCAAACTATCCCCCAAGTGGGAGGGCCCATACAGGATCTCCGCGGCCTTGGGCTCCGGAGCCTACAAACTCTCCACACTTGAAGACCAGGAGCTGACGCACACTTGGAACATAACCTTGCTTCGCAAGTTTTATGTTTAGCCTCCGGGCTCGCCACCTCCTCCACCGCGCTTCCGCGGGGGGAGGCTTATGTACTCACAGTTCCCTCCCCGGCCGCGCTTTCGCGGGGGGAGGCGTTGTATCTCACCCTCTATTAATACAAAGGGATTTTTTGATCAACCATGGGATTTTCATGTCTCCGTTAAATTGAATGGCTTTTTTCTACTTCACCATTGGAATTCTTTTACAGGAGTTTTTTCTTCCGCTTAAATGGCGATGTCTCCTCTATAAAAATTCCCTCCCCGTGAGGATGCCCTCTCCGTGAGGAAGTGGGTTACCACAGCCTAAAGTCCCTACAACGGGAGCACAGCTCCCATAGGGCGGCTTACAGTAACCCCTCGTGGACTGAGGGGGTAAGCGGTAACCCAGTTCTCACGAACTGCGGTAACGAGTCACTTCGAGAAATTAGTCCCCCCTCGAACACTCTACACCCGCTACCGGGTCACGGAACCCTTCTAAGGGAACATCCTTTGCCTCCCGCGGCAGACGGAAAACTCGCTTTCGGAGTTTATCATCTCAAAAAGATAGACCGACCACTTTCTCGGTCGCGCACCACCGCTAGCCCCTGGGACTCCCGACGAGGGGCTATGCAAATTACGCACCCAGTGCAGTCCGGGTCCTTTCACTCGTTACCCACAGCGCGCGGAGCTGTGCTGCACCCCGCTGTGGGGGGGGGGAGGAAATCCCCGGACCCAGACAGAAAAACAACAGCTTCACGTGGAAGGTTTCGAAGTTTCTGAGACAAAGACGCGGCAAATAAACAAGTCTATGGCTTTATTGATACAACATCACACTGGGGGACAACCCCCCCCCCCCCCGGTAGGACGGAAGCGCCCCCCGGGTGAGACTCGGGCGCACGAGCATGGCCCGGGGAGTTAGGCTCCCGCCGGAAGATGCTCTGAAGAACGATCCCCGAGAAGCAACTACACCTAATAATCCCGGAGACCCTCGGAGATCTCCCGGGAAAGATCCTTGTATAGACTTCTCGTAGCTAGCCGGGGGGAGTATACTGAGCGGGGGGACCTTTAGGGCCCCCGGCCTCGGTGGAGATAACTCGGCGCGACAATCGTCGAAGTTTCCTAAGTGCCACTCCGGGAGCCAACGCAGCAGCGCCGGCTCCCCGGAGGCACCTCCCTTCGCGGAGTTAGCATGAGCGGGTTCGGAGACTAGCCCGCCGGATGCTCCCCCGGGCGCCAGACTTAGTAAAATCGAGGCCGCCCGGGCGCTACCCGGGCTAGACCCCCGGGCGACCCTCGAGCACTCTCCAAAAGATGTTCCTCAGGGCAAGAAAGCCCTGGGAAAGCGATGTCTAAGGATACCTGCCGGCAAGTTGAACACACGTAGCAAAAGCACTACTTTATTCCAGTTGAAAGACATTTACAAGTTCCCGGGGCTCTCTCTAGAGAAGCCACCCGGCGCAAAAAAGGCCTGAAAAGAGAAGCCTAATCTAACCGGGGGGGGGGGGGGGGGGAGGAGCTCATACTTGCCCATCCTTGTCCCCCCCGGGGGGACGTCCGCGCTGGTTGACGCGTCCTGACCCGAGCGCCGGCCACCCGTCTCCATAGTGCCGGTGATCCGGTCGAAGAGAGCCTCGGCGGACCGCTCCAGCTCTGCCCGCCGAGGGTCGAAGAAGGCGGGGAAGCTCCGGCGGATAAGCTCCCCGATGACCTCGGCGCCCTCTCCGCGGTGCTCAACGAGGGCCGCCGCCAAGGCAATCACCGGGACGGTAAGACCTCGTGCCCGAGCTTCCGCAGCGGCCGGGATCAGGGCAACCTGCGCACCATGGAAGTGCGCAGCCTCCCCGACCGATGCCGGCACCGGGTCGGAGCCTGCCCCCCACCCGAGCTCGATCCCGAGCTCCTCGAGGGTAGAGCGGATCTCCCTACCTCCTGCGACCACGGCCTGGACGCCCGAAGCTGCGGCCTCCCGCTCCGCCTGCAGCTCCCTCCGGAGCCGAGAGGCCGTGTCCTTGACGGCGGCAAGCCGAGCCTGTACGGTGGTGAGCTCCCTGAGCGCCTTCTCCTTCCCGGCGCGCTCAAAGGCCACTATGTCCTCGGCAGCCCGGAGACGAGTGGCGAGCCGAGACCTGAAGCCCCGGGCCAGTGCAACCGTCTGCGCGAAAACAATGATCAGAACACGAAAGACGGACGACCATGAAATTCAAGTAACCTACTCGAAGTCCGGAGGTGATCACTGCGTCGATGTCACCCTCGTCGCCCCCCGGGTCGCTCCCGCGGGAGGCCTCCCCACCATGCAGAGCCCCCTCCTCTGGAGTCCCATCGTCGGAGGAGCCGGAGGCCTAATCCGGCGGAGGCGCCGGAACCCCGGGGCAGACGAACAGGCCCTTACCCCTCCCGGGTACAGGGAGCACCGCCGTCGTGGACCGAACCGCCGAGGAGCCCGTCTCCGGGGCCAGGATCGAGGCCATCGGCAGGCCGCCCGGCATTCAAAATCGGACAGAGACCTCGCTAGACGAGGGCTGCGGCCGGGTCCCCGCGGGTGCTGGAGGCGGCGAAGGACTCGGAGCATACATCTCCTGAGTCCGAGCCCTGGCCCTCTCCGGCTGGGACGTCGCCCATGGGATCCGGCTAGCCCGGGGTGCCGGGGGCTGCACTCGATGCCCCAGCAACCGCCGCCGTAGAATCCCTCGCGGGAGAAGGTGGAGGGGAAGACTGGGGCCTCGCGGGACTCCTCCGGGCTCGGGACCTCGCGGGGCTGCCAAACGGACGAGACCGCTTCGAGGGTCTGCCGGCGACCTCCTTCCCCCGCTTGCGCGAAGCGGGGGTAGGCAGAGGCACCCGGGCTGGGAGCCTCAGCCCGAACGCCTCCGCGACGACATTTCGGGGAGGACCCTCCCTGATAACGCGCACCACCCTCTCATGCTCGTCCTCGTAGTACCGGCCAACGAGGGTCGCCGCGACCTCCTTGGCCCGACCATAGGACCTAACTGCAAGAGTAACAAATAAAGCAAGAGTTAGGAAGAATCCCCCAGCAGGGAGAAAGAGTCTGGATACTTACGGTTCGCCACCGCCATCCGGGGTGGCCTGTGCGCCGCCGACATCCCCTCCCTCGACGGGTGTGGAACGGTGCCACTCGGAGGAGGGCCATCTCCTCCGCAAGATCCCGCATGGATCGCCGGAATCGGGCCTCTGCCATCACGGTGAGGAGGTCCATCTCCACCATGGTCCACTCCGGAGCCACCGAGCCACTGGACCGCGAGTACGTCGACGGCTCCCGAGAGTAAGTCACCCCCGGGTCCCCACCCGGAGGTAGAACCAATGCCGGAGCCAGTCCCCCCAGTGATCCAGGGAGGCTAGCACCGAGTACTCGTCGACGCGGCCCGGGGTCAGCTGGATCATGATGGAGCCGAAGGCCGACCTAGGGCCGCCCCTCCTCACCACCGGGCCCCTCGCCGCTGGCTCATAGAAGTACCACAGGAGCCGCATGGTGGGCTCCGTCACGGCGGTCGTCTCGCACAATCAGATAAACAAGCCCATCCGAACGAGGGTGTTCGGAGTGAGGTGGTTGAGCGAGAGGCCATATACCTGTAGGAACTCGCGTAGCAGCGGGTGCACCAGAAGCCGAAGACCCGCCTCCATGAAGGCCTCGAAAGCCACCACCTCCCCGTCCCGGGGGCTCGACACCTGCTCCGTCGGGCCGGGGATCCTGATGTCTCCCGCCCGAAAATAGCCGCGCTCCAAAAAGGCCTCAAGGGCCCCCGAGGAGAACTCGGTGGCCCCGAGGAAATCGGAGGTCACCTCCTCTGCAAGTAGCTCGGAGACCTTGGCGCGACTCTTCAGCGCCATCAGGGACGGACTTGTCAAAAAAACCGCCAAAAATTACCGGATGTTACCGGAAGCTACCGGGAGCCACCGGGAGTTACCGGAAGCTACCGGGGAAAGGTCACCGGATCTTTCCAGACGAATCACCGGAAACTACCAGGCGCTTCCGGACAAGATCACCGGATACTACCGGAAATCACCGGAAACTACCGAGAGACAACTGCAATTTGTGGGATTTTGAGGGCTTGTGGGCATGCTCAAACTAAGGGCCCCCCTATTTATAGGTGGTGGAGGGGGGCCCAGATACCCGACACGTGTCCACGAAGCCATCAGAGCTGCAGAGCTGAATCATCGCGGGCAAAACGAGGCGACACGAAGGTGGGCGCATCGAAACGATGCGTCGGTTCACGGATAGACGCGTCCCGCGGAGGAACGGTTCGGAAGCTGAAACGCCGCCAGGGGCGTAAGGGACTTCATGGAATATGGAGCATCATCGTTGGGAGCTTCACATACCCATCGGAGGCACCAAGTGCCCCCGAGGGCCTGGGGGGCTGCTGTTGGGGGAATCCCCAGGGGCCCCACGAAGTCCCAAGGAGTCCCTGGTGAAACCCAGAGAGCCACCGGGCCCTCGGTGAGATCCGGGGGGTCACCGGGCGCCCGGTAAGATCCGGAGGGTCACCGGAACGCCGTTGAGACCCGGAGAGTCACCGGGCCCCCGGTGAGATCCGGAGGGTCACCGGGCGCCCGGTGAGATCCGGAGAGTCACTGGAACCCTGGTGAGACACGGAGAGCCATCGGGCCCCCGGTGAGACCCGGAGGGTCACTGGAACCCCGGTGAGACCCGGAGAGCCATCGGGCCTCCGGTGAGACCGATCCGGAGGGTCACTGGAGCCCCGGTGAGATCCAGAGGGTCACCGGGCGCCCGGTGAGATCCGGAGGCTCACCGGAATCCCGGTGAGACCCAAAGAGCCTCCGGGCTCCTAAAGAGCGGCTGCTGACCGTGGGGCCTCTAGGAAGTCAGCGGCGCCACGTGTCAAGCATCCGGGCCGTCCCGCTGGCCAAAGGACGTCTTCGCCCTTCCATCCAACGGTCGCAGCAAGGGATTTTTGGTCATTTGTATTTCTTAGGGGCTATATATACCCCTCTTGTACCTCTTTTCAGGGGATTCGAATTCATTTATATTAACGCAATATCCGGCTCTCTCAGAGACCTCTCCCCGAGAGCTCACCTTCCCAGCGGACTCGCGTCCGGAGAGAGCCAACAGGACTAGGGCCCCCACTGGGACCCGAACCTGTATAAAACCCCGTGTCAGTTTCTGTGTTGCTCGGCGGGAGAAGACCAGTAACTCGGTCTATTCGCGTCGTTGTACTCGTGCCGTGCACATCCTAACCTGCCGAGGTATTCGCAATACCACGACAGGAGCAAATAACAAACTTGGATCTTCAAATTGTTGTCCCCTAATGCTCCCTTTTTGAGATATTGCTCTTCTTGCTCCAGATCTCTTCGAACTGGACAGCATGTGGAACAAGATTGTACGACTAGCTTGAAACACTAAGATTAAGATCTTTTTGTAGCCTACGGGCTCAATACAAATGGTTCTAGCATCATAATTGTCTATAATAACAAACTATCACAAACGGTTGTCATGTCAAAACCGTCTATAATAACGCTACCAACACTAACTATTGGAAGCTTAGAACCGTCTGTAATACAATACTATCATAGATGGTTTTGAGGTAAAAACCGTATGCGATAGTTCTGGACTATCACAGACGGTTCTGAGGGAAAAATTGTCGGTCGCACTATCACAGTCGATTCTTAGGTGAGAATCGACCAGAATAACTTTACATGTTCTCCCAATAGGCCTTCACAGGCGCTTTTTCATTGAAAACTTCACAACCGTCTGTGATGTGCCATCCTGGATGTCTGTTTCTGTGGTAGTGCATAACGGATGGGTTTAAGCTTTTTACCTTCACCTTCAAGTCTCTCCTTACTCAGATGTAACCAGACCATATCACCTTCATGGAATTGAGCATCAACTCGGTGTCGATCATGTCACGCCTTATACTTGAGTTGAGCTTTTAGCAAGTTCTGTTCAACCTCATGATGCAGCCATTGAATACCTTCCAGAAACTTTTGTGCTTGGTCCTGATCAGATACTTCCTTGCTATTCTGTGCTGAGGTAGGGATCACAAACTCCATATCGAATGGACTCTATGGTAGAAATCCCAAACAGACCTCAAAAGGTGACTTTCTAGTCGAACCATGCACTCTTCAATTAAAAGAAAACTATAGGTACAGTATGCTTTCATCCTAGGTCTTCGGATGCTTAGAATTAAAGCCCCTCAATAGATGAATGATTGTTCGATTTACCACCTCGGTTTGACCATCAGTTTGTGGATGAAAGGTAGTACTCCTCTCCAGCTTGGTGTCCATCATTGTCTAGAGTGATCGCCAAAAGTGACTAAGAAACCGGGTATCATGATCAAACACAACCACAAAGAGATAGTCATTGCCATGTCGGGTCTTTGGCAATCCTCCCAAGAAATCCATGGATATGCTTTTCCATGGTCGCGATGGAATGGACAGAGGAGTATCCAAACCCAGTTTTCGGTTTGTCAGTTTTGAAATGCTACAGAGATCACAGCCTCGAATAAAGCTAGTCACATCTTGCTGCATTCGCGGCCAGAACACATGTCGATGAAGATTTTGCAAGGTCTTTGTAACCCCAAAGTGTCCAGCAACCTTGGATGTATGCGCTTCTTGTAGCCATTGAATTCGAGGTGCTCCATGAGGTATACAAAGCAAATTGCCTTTGTACAAGAGTCCTTCTCGATGAATGAACTCCGTAGGTTTCTCTGTTTTGAGCTCAGTCAGTGCTGATCAAAAATCAGGATCTTCATTGTACATTGTGGCATAGTCATCATGACATGAGGGCTCGATATGCATGAACGCTGATAAGAAAAGGGTCATAATTGGTGGTCGCGACAACATGTCAGCCAATAAATTGCGTACTCCTTTCTTGTACTTAATCACCAGATTAAACTGCTATAGATACGACATCCACTTCATATGTCAAGCTTGCTGTAGCTTCGATTGAGTTTGCAAATATTGGAAGGGTTGGTGGTTGGTGTGGACAATAGTCTATTTACCCAAGAGTTAACACCGCCAATGCTTTATGGCCTGATGCTGTGCACACAACTCCTAGTCGTAGGTAGGATAGTTCTTCTGAGCTCCCTGGAATAACTTGGAGTGATATGCTACTGGTCGACCTTATTGCATGAGCACAGCGCCCATTGCATAACCTGAGGCATCTGTTTCTAGCTTGAATGGTTTCTGTAGATTCGACAAATCTAACACACGCGCCTCACTGATCTTCCTCTTCAACAAGAGAAATGTGTCCTCATGTTTCCCTATCCACTCGAACTTCTGGTCGATCCTGGTTAATACATGTAATGGAGAAGACACAATCGAGAAGTGTCGGATGAACTTCCGTAGGAATTGGGGCATGCTCCCACAAAGCTACGCACTTCCGTAGCTGTTTGTGGTCGAGGTCGCTCGCGGATCACTCTTACCTTATTCAGGTAGATTTGCAATGTGCCGTTGCCGACCATGAATCCCAGGTAAAGTAGAGTTTGCTGGCCGAACTCGCACTTATTACGGTTGAGGCAAAGTCGATGTTGCCGAAACTGTTTGAGCACCTTTTCGACATGAATGAGATGCTCATCCCACTAATGACTATGGACCAGTATGTCGTCGAGGAAAATGATCACAAAGTCGTCGATGAACTATCGTAATACATCATTCATAAGATGCATGAAAGTTGTCGGGGCATTGCAGAGGCCAAACGGCATGACAAGCCATTCAAACAAACCTTATCGCGTTTTGAACGCGGTCTTCCACGTATCCTCCTCTCGGATGCTGACTTGATGATATCCTGACTTTAGATCCAATTTCAGAAGACAACAGCATGCTTCAATTGGTCTAGCAGGTCGTCAATACGAGGAAGGGGGTACTGGTTCTTGATGATGATCTTGTTTAGTGCTCAGTTGGTTCACATCGGATGTGAACCAACCTAGTGGATACGGTCGCGGGTGTGTGGTCATCTTCCAACCAAGTCACCGAACCAATCCTGCGGAAACCAAATTCTTCTGACTTCTGGGATCGAATATGGTTGCGACCACTTCGTGCTTCACCTGAATGTTGATAGTGAACAAATCCTCCGTTGAATGATGGTCATCAGGTGAATCCAAACCCTTGTCCTTCGGCATCGCCATCGGAGATAAGGTTGAATCCGCCTCATCGACCGAAGTTACTCAGACAACACCTTCTTCGGATGGAGCCGTAGTAGCTGTAGTTGTTCTTTTCCCTGGTCCATTTTTCTTTGGTCGAAGCTCACGGTGAAGCTTGTAGCATTTATCTTTGATGTGTCCCACGACTTGACAATGCTCACAAAAGGTACCCGTGCCCAATTTTGAAGCGTTCTTCTTTGGACTCGGCTTTCTTTTTGTCGAGGTAGCACTTTCCTTTGTGCTTTTGTCACTGCGGGATTTTTTCTTCTTTTCAATCGCCATAGCAATGGTGCTCGCGGTTGTGAAGTATTGGACGCCGAACAGGCTCAGCTCAGCACTGATCGATTTCTGAAGTCCAGACGTATACTTTCAGAAAACTTGAGGATCAGAGGGCGAGATGCCAATGACCATTGCTTGTCTCCGGAACTCCGTCGTATAATCCTGAACGGATTGGTCGCGGCGCTGATAATCTATGCCAACGATCCCATCTCTCCTCAAGATAACCCATCGGGTAGAATTCTTGTCGTAGGAGTCATTTGAACTGACCCCACCCAAGGTCGTCAGCTTCACCACTGGCGACAAGGGCCTTGCACCATGTCTTGGCGTGGTCCTTCATCATCAAAGCTGCGAATTTCACCATTTGAGCGCTGGTAAACCCTTTTAGGTCAAAGTAGGTCTCAAGTTGGTCGATCCAAGAATCCAATTTCTCGGCGTCGATCACCCCATCGTATATAGGTATTTTGATCTTAGCGTCGACCTTAAAAGATCCAACAGCTAAGAAGGTGTTGGCGAGGTCGTCGGCCTTATGGCCGTCTTCGTCTTCATTTTTATCTATCCTGCGCAAACCTTCACTAATCTCACACCCTTAACCTTGCCTTTTGAACCATCAACTTTAGAACGTACAGTCATGGCCTGCTGCTTAATCCAAGCAAGCATGGTATCCATGTTGGTGGAGAGCTTAGCCACTTGTTCGGCTAGGTTAGCTTGAACGGAGGTATCGTCAGACATCTTCAGAGACACGACTATAGGTACCTTCGAATTATTGCCTGGAGTTTGGCTGGAGGTTTTGTAACCCTGGCGAGTCTTCACCATCCACAGGACAGGATAGTTGCTCTGATACCAACTTGATCAGATTGAGACCTAGACGAAGTTTGGACTAGATCTGCTCTGATGCTGATTGCTCTGATTGAAATATAGACAAGCTTCGAATATATTCGATCAGATGCTAATATGCGGAATAACAGGATCTTACTCGGAATTACCAAAACCCAAGTTGATAAAAAACATAGTTCAAAAGATAGCACAACTCTTTATTGGAAAGAGGGATCTTTACTTGTGGAACATTAGGACGCACTCGCCTACGTCGATGAACTATGTGTCTTAAGACTTTTATAAGTTCAATGACTATTCCATTCTATCCGATTCTATTCGATTGATCTAAAATAGAGATATTACAAAGTATTTATAGTCCAATCGTATGAGTACGTATCAAATTCAATAACCTAAACGTATTAGACTCAGACAACTAACTAAACCTGAATATGTAAGACTTATATGTGTATATATATATATATATATAAATGACTCGGAATACAATTCCAACCAGAGTATGAATCGAGGTCACGAACCCTTGCTGAGGTCGTAAACCTTTCCAAGATCGCGCTCCTTTTTGAGGTGGCGAATCCTTTCCGAACTCGACCTGAGATCCACCCAGATCACCTTTGCTGTGGAAATTCCATCTTCTTCACAAATTTCTCTAAGTCTTCAAACCTTTCTGTTCCAATGGCATCCCCGAACCAAGAGCGATTCGGTGAGGAAGAGCTGGGCAAGCTAAAGGCCGCTCTGAAGGCCGCTCTGAAGGCCCTCCAGGAGGAGCACGAGCGCCTCGAGGAGAAGTACATTTGGCGAGGGCTCAACCTAGAGGATCTCTTCAAGCGTGTTAAGCACTTGAAGACAATTTTGACAGGGCTAGGGACATCGCGAGGCTGGCTCGACAAAAGGAGCAGCTTGCTCGTGAGGAGAAGCATGCTGCAGATATAATCATCGCGGGCTGCAGCCTCACCATGGACACCCTCAAAAAGCTAAAGGAGGTCGTGGGCTCTCTCGAGGCATATGTAGTTGATCCTAAGAAGGATAACTTGTCGCTGGAGGAGTCATGCATCCTGGTTGCAAGTCAAACTGACTTTATTCTAGATGCAAATAGGACTAAGGACAAGCCTTGACCTAGCCCGTTGTGTATTTACTTTTTGTAAATAATGAAATGTTAATGAAAAAATTGTTCTCATGTCAGTTTTTCAATCTCGCTCATAATTAAGTCCAGGACATCCTTGGATTGCTCTCTTATCTCTTTCCTTGGTTTTCGGCGACCATAGAAAGGTAAGTTCAATCACGGAGCGTTGTGCGCGATCACGGGATTATTGTCATAGTCTGCGATCACAAAAATAGCAATCTTTGTCGGCTAGCCACCAAAGTCGAAGTGAAAAGGCTTTCTTTTGACTGAAAAAGGCGTTTCTAGTTCTGAAAAGGCGTATCAGTTTCTGAAAAGGTGTCTTTTCAGTTCAACTTCCTGCCAAACTCCCGAGGGATTTTGAGTGCACGTGTCAGGCTTGTTTTGACTGGCAATTTAATGCAAAAACACCTTTTGTCACGCGGCGTGAATAACGCTGAAGGACTCGAGGGAAGTGGATTTTTAAACCCTTCGTCCCAAGCCTTGCCTTCACAGGGAACTCACGTAAGAAACTCTAAAACCCTTTTTTCCGTTCTTGCACGTTCCACTAGTTGTTGTCCTAAAAGAACCTCTTCTTTTTTGGGCTGCGAATCAATGGCATCTTGGAGACGATCATTGCACCGCAACATGGAGAGCTTCGTGGCTCTAGAGAAGGAGGAAATCCTTCCTTCGAGAGCGCTAATTTCGTGGTGTCTGACCAGAGAGGAAGAAACCCCAGTGGTGAAGGAGAACAAACTAGTGGTATTTGAGGATTTCCTGCGTTTTTGATTCCGGCTTCCTGAAAGTGAATTCCTGTTGAGCAGCTTAGGGCATTTTGGCCTGGAATTGGTAAATCTGCATCCCAATTTTTTGTTGATCCTGGCTATTTTCCAACATTTGTGTGAGGCATATGTGGGGGTTTCACCCAGCATTCCTCTATTTTGCCGTTTTTATTTCTTAGCTTGGTCTAAAAGTGCCAATGGTTTTGGGTGTGTCTACTTCTATCTGATAGAGAAAAAGCATTGGCATGTGTCTACTTCTATCTGAGAGAGAAAAAGACTACCCATTTGTTCCTCTTCGCGACTCTGTGCATGGATGGAGCTAGCGATGGTTCTATTGTGTGGCTCCTGATGAGAGTCATCTCTGGTTCGAAAACCGTCGGCCAGAGAGAAATAGTGAAAAAGAGTCTACTTTGAAATTAAATGAAGAGTTACAGAAGCAGGCCCGGGTGATCCTCCACCTGGTGAGTGAAGGTTTGATAGCCCGAGACGTGATTCAGGACTTTTTGAAGAACCGGATTAGTCCTCTGAAGAAGAGAGAGCACCCAGCCTGGGAGGTGTGCTCAATAGAAGACGGCACCTTGGATAATAACCAAGGTAATATTTTTTCACAAATATTTCTGCAATTTGTGTGACATTTTCTTAGCTAACTGTTTGGTTGTTATAGCTTTGCCAACTTCTGAGGTCGAGAGGAGGTTAAATGCTCTCCTAAGACTACACCGCTTGACCCTAGAAGGTGATATGGGCACACCGAGACCACAAAGTATGGTCGGCAGTGGTGACGACCTGGTTCAAGAGTGTCGAAGAGTAAGTCTCATTCGGTAAACTTGTTCTTGTCTGATGCGTGAACAACAATAATCAAAGAAGATACTTTTGATTGATGTAGTTGCTCGAGGGCCAAAAGATGAGGATGAAAAGGCCCATTGATGATGAAGGTCCTTCTGGTGGCCCCGCAAAGAGGTTGACGAAAACTCCAAAGTCCAAAGGACTGATCATACCCACAACAAAAGAACTGAAGGCATCAACCCCCACTAAGGCTAGGGCGGCTTCATCCAAAGTCGCCGGAACTGGTTCGAAGGTGGCCGCGGTAAACATCCTTATCCATCGTACTCCAATAAGCACGATTGGGAATTACGTCTTTCTTGTATAGGGGGAAGGAAGTGATGAAGAGGAAGACGAAACTCCCTTGATCCTTCGGAGGAAAAGGTCAATGGAGTTTTCCGAGGGACCCTCACCAAAGGCCCTATCCTCGCTTCTGTCGCACCAAAGTGGAGTGTCAATTTCCCAAAATCTTCTGGGACTCAGTATCAGGTAAATAGTTTCCTCTCTTGCTAAGTCACATTGCTTAGTTAGGGACAACCTATTCGATTGTGAATTGAATGTACATGACTCCCTCGACCATGGCCATATCTGTTCCAGCAAACGAAATGGACCTAGCCATGGTCGAAGGGGAAGAAATGACTATGGTAGTTCTACCTACCATTAGTGGGATCGCAATAGAACCAGTGGCTGCAGTCGAAGCCACTGCGACTACTAAAGTTACATCCCTGATAAGATGGTTCCAGATGTTATACATATCAAACCTGTCCATGATGGTGAAGCTGAGGTCACAGTGGCGACCACGACCACGGGGACGAATGAACAAGTAGAGATTTCTACTCTCCCGTTAGTCGAAGGAACTATTCAGCTTTCTGATCCTCAGCGCCCTGCTTTGGAAAGGCAGGCGTGCAATGGCTTGGCTTCATCCAGCCAAGGCATCGGTTCTGAAAAGTTTCTTGAAGATCTTTTGGAGGTAAGCAAAAACTCTTACACCACGTCGTTCAGTATTTATCTGAATTTGTCTTAAGGTATTTTTATTGTTCTTTTGCAGAACTCTGCTCACAGCACGACCATGGTAGGTCTGCTGATAGAGCAATTCAAGGTCGATCAAGCAGAGTGCGACCGTGTAAAGCAGTAATTATTTTGCTTTACCTTCAGTCCTTGTGATGAACCGGAGTGACAATCTTTTATTGTTGTTTGCTAGGAAAACTTTGCATTACTAGAACAAATCGCCACTATACGCAACAATAAAGAAGTTGCAATGGCTGAAGCTCTGAGGGAGAACAATGAAAAACTCTTAGAAGCCCTTGCATCCTTGGAGGAGAAAACACGGTCATATGATTCTCTCCAGGGGGAAAGGAAAACCTGTCATTGGTTTGTACCAAGTTGCAAACCGACATTAATCGTAGGTTCATTTGAGCAGAATTTGGTATCGTTTCCCTAAATTGTTGAAGATCAAATTATACCAAATTGGTTTCTTTCTCTGATCAAATCAAAAAGAAGTAAACTTGAAGCTGACCGAGGAAAAGGATCAATTGGAGGAGAAGTTTATCAAGCGTGGACTCGACCTTGATAAGCTCCATGATACCATTAATTACCTCGGGTCGGCCAATGACAAAGCCAAAGAGAAGACAAAGCTAGCCCTCGATGAGAAGGAAAATCTGGAGGAGATCCTCAGAAATTGCCATCTCGTTGAGAAAAGTACTTTGGCAAAACTGAAGGGAGTTGTGGACTCGTTTGATGCAGAAATTATCAATTCTGAGAAGGATGACCTATCACTTGCTGAGTCCTGCAACTTGGTCGCTGCCCAATCTGATTCGCTTGTAGCCAATATTCCAGAGTTTATGAGGAAGAGCAAGGAGGCACTAAAGACCGATGTCAGTGAAGTGACCTATGCTATACTCTCTAAGCTCAGACATCATCATGGCCCGACATTGGATTTGAACCCAGTGGTGGGAAACGTGGTTTTTGACAGCGATGATCAAATGAGCGTGATCAAGGCCGAGATCAAACCTCTTATAGAAAAATTGTTGCATGATCTCGGCCTTCCTTGATGTACTTCTTTACACTATACCTGTTTGAGACCTAGCCTTGGTTTTCGCACTAGGCTCACCCAAATACTAATATATGGAATAATAGGATCTTATTCGGAATTACCGAAACCCAAGATGATCGAAATCATAGCTCAAAGTAATTGCACAACTCTTTATTTCAAAGAGGTCTTTACATGTTGAACATTAGACACACTCGTCTACGTCGAAGGAACTAGACTCGATAATTCGATGATCTAAACTAGACCTATTACAAGGTATTTATAGTCCAATCATATGAGTACGTATCAAACTCAAGAACCTAAAACGTATTAACTCATATAACTAACTAACTTTTAATAGATAAGCTTAGTTATATATATTCCGATCAGAATACAACTCTGACGAGAGTTCAAATCCTTCAAGGTTGCGAACCAATCCATGGTCACGAAACCTTTCAGAACTCGGTTAGGTAGCGAAGCCTTTTCCGACCATGACCTGAAGATCCTCCCAGATCATGACTCCCTTGTTGAGAAGGAGCCAACCCCTGTTGCGACCTCTGGATGAAAACTGGAGATGTGGAAATTGGGCTTGTCCATCTTCTTTGGTGTACCACCTTGCCGCACGTGCTCGTTGATCTTTCTGACCAATTCGAAAGTCTCCTTTGTGCCATTGTGGGTGGTAGTCACCTTCTTCTCTAAGATCACATCTTCGCGTAGAGGTTCGTTTTGTTGGTAGACCAAGTCTTCAACATATGGCACTATTGTATCTGACTCATCATCCAGAATGGAAGGCTTGAAAGTTTGAGGTGTTCAACATTGACAACCGAGTAAATATCCATGTATGGAGGTAATTCGAGCTGACAAGCATTATTACCAACTATCCAAAAAATCCGAAAAGGACCATAATGAATGGGTTTGAGCTTCTTACCTTCACATTTAAGTCTCTCCTTATTCAGATGTAACCATACCATATCACCTTCTTGGAATTGAGCATCAACTCGGTGCTGATCATGTCGCGCCCTTTACTTGAGTTGAGCTCACAGCAAGTTCTGTTCAACCTCTCGATGGAGTCGTTGAATACCTTCTAGGAACTTTTGTGCTCGATCTTGGTCAGATGCTTCCTTGCTGTTCTGTGCTGAGGTAGGGATGACAAACTCCATGCCAAATGGACTCTGTGGTAGAAATCCCAAATAGACCTCGAATGGCAACTTCCCAGTCGAACCATGCACTGCTCGATTAAAAGCAAACTACAGGTACGGTATGCTTTCATCCCAGGTCTTCGGAGGCTTAGAGTTAAAACCCCTCAAAAGATGAACGACTGTTCGATTCACCACCTTGGTTTGACCATCATTTTGAGGATGAAAAGCAGTACTCCTCTTTACCTTGGTATCCATCATCATCCAGAGCGATCGCCAAAAGTGACTAAGGAACCGGGTATCACTATCAGACACAATGGAAGTCGGCAGTCCGAAATGTGTCCAAACATGCTGAAAAAATCCCCGAGTGCTTCTTCTCCCATGATAGTCTTTTGACAAGGTATGAGAATAATCATTTTGGAGAAGCGATCAACGACCACAAAGAGATAGTCGTTGCCACGTTGGGTCTTAGGCAATCCTCCCAAGAAATCCATGGATATGCTCTCCCACGGTCGCGATGGAACTGGCAACGGAGTGTACAAACCTGTAACACCCTGAGTTAGGGGTGAAAATTTTCTTTTTCATCAATAGCATGCATGCATGTATCTGTAGTAATAGCCAGATCAGTATCTATCCTAAGCCCTAAAATCTCCAAAATCTATCCTGTGACCTCAAATCAAGATCAGATTGTTCAGATGTGATCTATCAGTTACCCTGAATCTAAAAGTCTTCAGAACCTAGATCCAATTCTATCTCTAAACCCCAGATTTATCAACTCCATTCTGTTTTCGAAAACAGAATATCCTATATTACCTAAATACCCTAAGTTTCAGAAATCCAGATTTAATCAAAATCTTGACCAAGTTCAGACCTGATTATTCCTGGAATATGATCATGGGTATGTCAATACCTTAATCCAACAAGTTGACAGCCAGATTTCACCATCTAGACTCTTTTCACAAATCAGTCCAAGAGTTATCGCAAATTAGTCCTTATCTGATATCTGAAAACCCAAAAAGGCTAAAATCTCCAGATTAACTCCAAATTTAGAATTTCTTCAGCAAATCTTCTCAAAATACTATTTGCCACAAGTTTCTCTTCTGTGCAGATATCAAAATCAAACCCTAAATGCCAGAATTCGAAATCGACAAAACTTAAATCTTATTTTACCCTAAATTACCCTATTTTCAGTTTGTATCGAAAACTATTCAAATGTGCCAGATTTTATCAAACATCCTTGCCAAATATTTTGTTGAATATATCTGCCAGATTAGTGAAAGCAGATTTCAGTTTAAACCTCCCAGAATTCCAGATTTACATTTCAGTCCAAAACTCAAAGAATTGAAACTGCAGTTCAGTCCATTTTCGACCAGGTCAACAGCAAGCATACGACCAGAAACCGCCGTGCCTGTGCGCCGTGGTTGCTCGCCGCCGGTGAGGCTTCGCTGCGCTTGTGACCGTGCATGCCGGTGCGCACGTGTCCTCGCCCAGCCAGTGCCGTGGCAAGGTTGCTGCTACGTCGACGACCAGCGCTTGCTCCCGCGCGCGATCAACGGCTTTTGTCAGCAATTCATCGCCACGTCGCTTCGCCGCGCCAGTACTTGTTGCCACCGCTTGCTACAAGCTTTGCCAGGTCCCGATGAGGCGACATTGTGATCAGCTGAAAGCTTGTCGCCGTCGCATCACCGCTCTTGCTGTTTCTTCGCCGCTACTGCTCCAGCACGCAAACAATCTCATCACAGCAGCCAATCACTTCATTGTCCCCCTTCGCCATCTTCGCCTGGCCTATTTAAGCGCTCCTGTGTGCAGCAGCTTCTCCACACTTCACCAGAAACCAGCCAAATTCCAAATCTCGCTGTTTCAGTCATCTACTCCGGTGAGCCGTCGAGGAGGCTCACGGTGCCAGCTCACTTCACTGCATCTCCTGCCAAATTGAAGCTAGCAGTGAGTACCTCTCATCCTCCTGATTGTACTGTTGAATCGAATTGCTCTCCGGTGGACCCTAACGCCGGTGATCACCGGAATTGCTAAATGCCCTGTTCCGGCAATGCAGCCCGATTCAATTCGAATTAGCTTTCGTTTCTGTAAACAAAATTGATCAGTGAGTTATTTCAAGCAAGCCTATAAGCTTAGAATCCCCAATTAAGCAAGAATCGAAGCTTTTCCCTAAACCAAGCTTCACCAGAAACCGGCAATCGTCGCCAGACTTCTCCAGTGATCCTCCGGCCAATCTAATTGTACCAGAAGCTTCCTTATACCTCCCAGATGCTCTCCAAGCAAGGAATTAAGTTCTTTTGGCCTGTAGCAGAAACCCCCAATTGGCAGTGCTTCTTCTCCGGCGCCGATGACCGGAAAAGTGTTCCCGGCCGTTTCAGCCCAAATCACCTTGTCTTTTAGATGTGCCTTAGCCTCCTGTGCATTTTTTTCTTCTAGCCCGACACCTAGATCGGCCTAGATTGGAAGTTATAGCCATGCCAAGTTTGTGTCCAGAAATGATCTAGTGTAGTGTGTTCATCTCAGTTCATCATCAAATTTCTTGCTTTCCAGCCATTTCCTGCCCTAGATCCTGTTAACTTAATTGTTCCTGTTATCAATGCCTACCTCCCAGACAAAGTGGTGCATCATTTGGAGCTCCAGATCAAAAGTTGTGCTAAGCCCTAGTTTTTGGCATTGTCAGCTCTATGCCAGAGCTTGTCAGCCAGTGGCATTGACCTTGTTTACCCACTTCTGGTTGTGCATTTTGAAAACCACTTTGTCCACTGAATTTGTAGAGTTGTGATCTACATTTTCTCCTACTACCACAACTTGAGATAAGCACCCTAGCTTTTCTTAAAGCTATGTCCAAGCTTTGATCCGAATGTCGATCTGTTGACATTCGCTGTTTTGATTAAACCAGCCACAAAATTGTTATCCCTATTGTAATCCTGAAACCCTAAGATTATCTAATCACCATCCTTAGCCAAATTCCTTGAAACCCTAGAACCTCGACTCAGTTCAGTTTGCAGTTCAAATTATCTCCAGTTTAGTTCAATCATTCTTGTTGAGCATTTCTGCATATAAGTCATAAAACATTTTAATATTAAAGAAATCATTGTGTGTTTGTTTGTCGTCAAGCAGATTCAGAAGCTGACTTTGAAGATTTTGCTGTTGACTCGTCATCGACTGCTGTATCTTACGACGCGGAAGGCAAGTCATATCCTTGGTCATCTTGAACCTATATTTTAAATGTTGCTATAATATAACCTTGAATATAGGCAATATTGCATGTGAAAGATTGAGAATGGTTGATTTATGAATTGGCAGTACTAGACTGGTTATCTGTGAAATGTGAAATAAACAAGTTTTGAGCCATGAACTATTATATGTATTTATATATTTATATTCATGAAATAAAACCCCTAGCCATGACCAGAAATATGGTGTGGAATGGCTGTAGCACTGGAGGTGCTAGACTGCAAAGGATATGCAGGCACTGAAGGTGCAGGGTTGTGGATGGTCTGGTTACTGGCATATAAGGACTAGAACCTTGTGTTGTGCGTCTAGTGGCATGAACAACGTGCTAACCGCAAGCCTGGTATGGGACATGCCTGAACAAGTAATTATGTGGATCGCACGTGAAACCCCTGCATGAGATGTGTAGTGATGCACGATAAACACGGAGCGTGGCTCCCACACATATCACTGAAGGTGATCAAGCACGCTGACCCAGTAATGGGAATAAGCAAAGGGGTGGAGGTTTGGCTACAACCTGCCACAACTGTGTCTCGCTGAGAGCCACAGGGTCGGGGGTGAATTGTAAGTGATGCATAACAAAAGTTCTTGTTATCTCCACCTTGCCACTCACACATGGTTGTGAGGAGGGGTCTAATCATTTTGATAGGATGGGCTTGAAAGTGGAATATCTTGCGGGTAAATTGGTACCTCTCTGCAGAGTTAAAAACGTATTCGAATACTCCGAGCTCCCGGGTTTATAGGAGTCTGCTGCGGTGGATTAAATCCACGGGGTGTGACACAAGTATTATTTTCTAAATAAAATATGTTTAATCAAGATTACCCAAATGACATGTGTTGTCATGATAAGGAGTGCTGCCGTGGGCTGTCGTGTGTCGACGTGTCGCGGTAGTGCTATAATCTAGTGAACATGATTGATGATGTTATATTATGAAAAGTGCTGCCATAAGCTGAAATAAGATGAGATGAGAAAGGAAAAGATTATTTTACAAATATCCATAATTCTTGACTAGTCTAGGTTCATATCATCACTACTATATGTATCTACTCTTACCTATGACTTGCTGAGTACGTAAGTGCTCACCCTTGCAACATTCAACTCAATAGATGGAGCCTACCTTGATCAAGATGATGGCATGGAGTACTTCGTGGATCCAGAAGGAGGAGAATCAGTTCCGCCAGAACCCTGAAGTGTGTTGTTCTGCCGTCAACTTCTTTTGTGGGAGGGTCACCTATCTTCTGCTGTATAGTTAAATATTTTGCTAAACCCTGGATGCCTTGTAGGCATTGTAATCCTCTTTATGTAATATTAAGGCCAGCAGGCCACACTGCTTAGTATTTTGTGAGTACTCTGTTGCAATGTAATATACTCCTGTGTTTGACTCATCCTGGGAAGTCAAAGGTTTGTGAGAATGGGACTAGCTGCAGCGAGCTAGGTCTCTACAAGAGTAGTCGTAGTCCCAGTCTCGGAACAGATGTCGATGAATATTTTGCAAAGTCTTCATAACCCCAAAATGACCAGCTACCTTCGATGTATGCGCTTCTCGTAGCCATTGAATTCGAGGTGCTCCATGAGGTATACAAAGCAAATTGCCTTTGTACAAGAGTCCTTCTCGATGAACGAACTCCGTAGGTTTCCCTATTTTGAACTCAGTCAGTGCTGATAAAAAATCAGGATCTTCATTGTACATGGTGGCATAGTCATCATGACATGAGGGCTCGATCTGCATGAACGCTGATAAGCAAGGGTCGTAACTGGTGGTCGCGAAAACATGTTTTCCAATTTGTTGTGTACGCCCTTCTTGTACTTAATCACTAGATTGAACTGTTGCAGATACGACATCCACTTCATATGTTGAGCTTGCTATAGCTTCGATTGAGTTTGCAAATATTGCAACGGTTGGTGTGGACAATAGTCTCTTTACTTAAGAGGTAACACCGCCAATGTTTCATGGCCTGATGCAGTGCGCATAACTGCTTGACGTAAGTCAAGTAGTTCTTTTGACCTCCCTGAAATAACTCGGAGTGATATCACTACTACATAAATGCAGACCACTAATCCCTATCTTCTAACGGTTATATGCAATCTGGGAAAGAACTGTTAGTGTACAAGGACCGCAGTGGAGAAGAGTTTTTGTATTAATGGTTATGTTCTTGGAAATCGTTAGTGAATAGCACATCATTTGTACTATCGGTTAGTACTGTATGAATCATTAGAAGAGAGGAAATTGTACTAACGGTTTGTCTTTTGTAACAGATAGTGAAATTATGTCATTTTTAATATTGGTTAGTACTGTACGAACCGATAGTAGAGAGGAAATTGTACTAACGGTTTGTTTTATTCAACCGATAGTAAAATTACGTCGTATATACTAACTATTATGACAGTGGGAACCGTTAGAAGAGAGGAGAGTTCACTAACGGTTGTGTTTTTGAACCGATAGTAAAATTGCACAACTTATATATCTCGACCCTTGCTCTGCATCCTCGATCTGTTCTACTGTACGTTCATCCACGCTCCAAGCTAGAGTGATCTGGAAAAGCTAGCTGGAAGGTTGACAATTTGATCCCCCTCGATAATGTCATCTTTTCATCACCTCTCCCTCTCTTGATCACTCTCTCACACTCTCCCTCTCTCTCTACTTCCAATTCATTAAACTAGATGTAGCTCCAAGCTAGGAGGTTTGCTAGCTAGCTATAACTTGCTGAAGTTAAGCTAGGAATGATTTATGGCTGAAGTTAATAAGCTAGCTAGCTGGCTCTTCCAATTAATGCATCAAGTTAGGGTTTCATACATCAATTGTAAGTAGCTGCATACATATAGCCTATATATTGACCATGTTTCATACTTCCAATTATTTATTTCAATTTGTCAATTTTGTGAAATAATTGTAGATGGACCGAGAATATTGGATGTATGAAATAAAACGTACTACTCTTGAGTATTTGGAGGGTGTGAATCGGTTTATTAAATTTGCTGAGCAAGAAAAGGCGAAGAAGGGAGAGAAAAATATGCATTGTACTTGTATAGATTGTATGAACTTAAAGAGGTTCGGCAACTCTGATCAGATTAAGAGTCCTTTGATTCGTCGTGGTAATAATCCAAAACTGCTTCGGCCTGGATCTCACAAACCCATATGTAACTATTCTCAGGAAAAACCCTTAGTACTACTGACATGAAAGAATAATCCAACACTGCTTCGGCCTGGGTCTCACAAAGTCCATTCTAACAGGTGGATCGTATGAACCGTTAGTGCATCGCATGCTATTGTAATATCCAGCGAAGTAGGAGAAGAAAATTTGTGTTGTACTAATAGTTCTAATTGTCAAACCGATAGGAAAATGGGTCTCTTCTATCGGTTTATACTAAAGAACCGTTAGTAGATAGGTTACTTATTCTTATGGTTTCTTAATGTTAATCGATAGGAAAAATTACATTGTACTAATGGTTGATTGTGTTGAACCGTTAGTACAAGACCACTCTAATTGTCAAACCCGCGGGAGTTTTCCCTCCAGTCGAACCAAACACATCTCCAATTAACTCTCTACTTGTGCGCAGAAAACCCTAGCCTCGCCGACGTCCCCTTTTTCGCTCCCAGATCACCATCGCCATTGTCGGGGGAAAATCTCCGCGGGACTAAGTCCAGGTAAGATGTGTCACGATTGCCTGGGGACCTGGCCTCCGGGCCTTCCCGGGCGCCGCCTTTTGGCTCCCAGGACGCGGCCTCCGGTGCCCTCCCGGGAGCCGCCATGTGCCCGGGGACCTGGCCTCTGGGGCCTCCCCGGGCGCCGCCTTCTGGCTCTCGGGAGCGGCCTCTGGTGCCCTCCCGGGCGCCGCCATGTGCCCGGGGACATGGCCTCCGGGGCCTCCCCGGGCGCCGCCTTTTGACTCCCGGGACGTGGCCTCCGGTGCCCTCCCGGGCGCCGCCATCTGCCCGGGGACGTGGCCTCCGGTGCCCTCCCGGGCGCCGCCATCTGCCCGGGGACGCGGCCTCCGGTGCCCTCCCGGGCGCCGCCTTTTGACTCCCGGGACGTGGCCTCCGGTGCCCTCCCGGGTGCCGCCATCTGCCCGGGGACGGGGCCTCCCCGGGCGCCGCCTTTTGGCTCCCGGGACGCGGCCTCCGGGGCCTCCCCGGGCGCCGCCTTTTGGCTCCCACGACCTGGCCTCCGGCGCCGTCCCGGGACTCATCGCCCTCCTAAAGGTAAAGTCTCGAATTGTTTGTCACGTGCAGATCACGCGAGGAGTGCCTCGGGAACTAGCGACCACCTGTCAAGCATCCAAGGCGTTTGACCGGGAGAAGGACGGTCCTGCCCTTCAATCCGACGGTGGCTTCCGGGGTAGTTTAGGTTTTTTGCTGCTTTTTGGGGCTATAAATAGCCCTTGTACCCCTCTGTTGTAAGGGATCGGTTCATTTATTGGAATAGCTAAACTCACAGGCGTGCTCCGGAAGCCTCTCCCCCGGAGAGAGCCTCCCCAGCCGGCTCCGGTCGGGAGCACGTCGACAGGACTAGGGCCCCCACCGGGACCCGAACCTGTATAAACCCGTGTGTCATTCTTTGTGCTTGTCCGGCGGGGGAGGACCGGTCATCCAGTCAACCCGCGCCGCGTAATCTTCGCTAGGATCACTCAAAACCTGTCGGGGTATTCGCAATACCACGACAGTTGGCGCCGTCCGTGGGGACTCGTGACAAGACGCCATGGCTCCCCCAAGAACAAGGGCTCGCACCCTTCCCGGTGATCCGGGTCTCGGAGACCCGGCGCCGTCCGCCCGGGACACTGCTGTCCCGGCGGTCTCTTCCGGAGGCGACCTGGCCCAGGTACCGCCTCCTTCTTTCCTCTTAACTTAGGTGCTTCCACCTCCAGGTCGTTCCCGGTGACCGTGGGGACCTCGGCCGGGACAAGCGTCCCCCCGACTGCTCCCCCGGCTCCCCGGGACGCCCTGCTCGAAGCTCTCGTGGAAGGCCAGCTCCGTGCTCAGCGCTCTATGGACGAGCTCCTTAGCGTGCTGGCGCGGCCTCCGGCCCCCACATTCGCGTCACACCCGTATCCGGGGAACATGCCCCCGTTTATGGGTTACCCGGCGGCCCCTCCGGCCACCGAGGGGTTGTCCGCCCCGTATGATCCTGCCGGGGGGTTCCCTCCCCCTACGGGATATGCATCCGGATCCTTCCCGGCACCCGGGTCCGTCCCGGTCCCGGGAGGTTACTTCATGCCGGGTCCCTTCGTGGCACCAGGGGGGTACCCCGTCCCCGGCCTATTCCCGGGGCCGGGAGCCCATTTCTTGCCGGGGGTTTACCCTGCGCCGGGAGCCAGTCCCGCCCCCCGCGTCGCGTTTACCACACCAGGGGCGGTTGATAGAGCAGCCCCCGTGCTGCAGTGGACTTCCCCCCGCATGGGCTCCCCGGTTCCGGGCGCCGCCACGGGGGCTCCCCCCTCGCCGGTTCTGGATGATACAGGAGCTTCGATTCCAGGCGTCGCCGCAGCCGCCCCCTCCCCGGTTCCGGATGATACAGGAGCTTCCCCCTTTCTGGTCCCGGGGGTCGTCGCATGGGGCTCGCCCCAACCGGCTCCGGAAGCTACAGCGCACGAGCTCCCTCCCTCGGCGGGACAGGTCCGTTTCGTCCCGGGGGAGGTCGAGTGAATGCGTTCACCAGAGCGCGGGGAAGAACTTCCCCCCGGCCGCGGGCGCGGAGAGCCTCGCTCTCGCACGGGTCGGGGGAGGATACCCGCAGAAGAGCCAATCTCTCCGGCGGAGAGCCCGGACTTCCGGGAACTCAGTCCCGGTCCAGAGGAAAAGCGTCGCCACCGCCATTCTGGCGGACCTCTCGGACCGCTTCCAGATTCAGACGACGAAGGTCCCGTGAAAGAAGACAGCGACCGGGGCTCTCCCCGGGAAGTGCAGGGGGCCAACCAGCCCCTGTGCCGAAGGCTTCGCAGCATCTGGTGGCCGCGGCCTGTCGCGCCCCGAGACTGGGACAACGACTACTCCTGTAGAGACCTAGCTCGCTGCAGCTAGTCCCAAACTACAACCTTTGACTTCCCAGGATGAGTCAAACACAGGAGTATATTACATTGCAACAGAGTACTCACAAAATATTAAGCAGTGTGGCCTGCTGGCCTTAATATTACATAAAGAGGATTACAATGCCTACAAGGCATTCAGGGTTTAGCAAAATATTTAACTACACAGCAGAAGATAGGTGACCCTCCCACAAAAGAAGTTGACGGCAGAACAACACACTTCAGGGTTCTGGCGGAACTGATTCTCCTCCTTCTGGATCCATGTAGTACTCCGTGCCATCATCTTGATCAAAGTAGGCTCCATCTATTGAGTTGAATGTTGTAAGGGTGAGCACTTACGTACTCAGCAAGTCATAGGTAAGAGTAGATACATATAGTAGTGATGATATGATCCTAGACTAGTCAAGAATTATGGATATTTGTAAAATAATCTTTTCCTTTCTCATCTCCTCTTATGGTAGCACTTTTCATAATATAACATCATCATTCATGTTCACTAGATTATAGCACTACCGCGACACGTCGACACACGACAGCCCACGGCAGCACTCCTTATCATGACAACACATGTCATTTGGGTAATCTTGATTAAACATATTTTATTTAGAAAATAGTACTTGTGTCACACCCCGTGGATTTAATCCACCGCAGCAGACTCCTAAAAACCCGGGAGCTCGGAGTATTCGAATACGTTTTTAACTCTGCAGAGAGGTACCAATTTACCCGCAAGATATTCCACTTTCAAACCTTTCCTATCATAACAAAATGATTGGACCCCTGACTCACTTCATACTGTGAGCGGCAAGGTGGAAATAACAAGAACTTTTGTTATGTATCACTTACAATTCACCTCCGACCCTGTGGCTCTCAGCGAGGCACAGTTGTGGCAGGTTGTATCCAAACCTCCACCCCTTTGCTTATTCCCTTTACTGGGTCAGCGTGCTTGATCACCTTCAGTGATATGTGTGGGAGCCGCGCTCCGTGTTTATCGTGCATCACTACACATCTCATGCAGGAGTTTCATGTGCGATCCACATAATTACTTGTTCAGGCCTGTCTCATACCTAGGCTTGCGGTTAGCACGTTGTTCATGCCACTAGACGCACAACACAAGGTTCTAGTCCTTATATGCCAATGACCAGACCATCCACAACCTTGCACCTTCAGTGCCTGCATTCCTTTGCAGTCTAGCACCTCCAGTGCTACAGCCATCCATACCATTTTTCTGGTCACGGCTAGGGGTTTTATTTCATGAATATAAGTATATAGATACATATAATAGTTCATGGCTCAAAACTTGTTTATTTCACATTTCACTGATAACCATTCTAGTACTGCCAATTCATAAATCAACCATTCTCAATCTTTCACATGCAATATTGCCTATATTCAAGGTTATGTTTTAGCAACATTTAAAATATAGGTCAAGATGACCAAGGATATGACTTGCCTTCCGCGTCGTAAAATACAGCAGTCGATGACGGGTCAACAGCAAAATCTTCAAAGTCAGCTTCTGAATCTGCTCGATGACAAACAGTCACACAATAATTACTTTAAAATGTTTTAAGACTTATATGCAGAAATGCTTAACAAGAATGATTGAACTAAACTGGAGATAAGTTGAACTACAAACTGAACTGAGTCGAGATTCTAGGGTTTCAAGGAATTTGGGCTAAGGATGGTGATTAGATAATCTTAGGGTTTCAGGTTTGCAATAGGGATAACAATTTTGTGACTGGTTTAATCAAAACAGCGAATGTCAACAGATCGACATTCGGATCAAGGCTTGGACATAGCTTTAAGAAAAGCTAGAGTGCTTACCTCAAGTTGTGGTAGTAGAAGAAAATGTAGATCACAACTCTACAAATTCAGTGGACAAAGTGGTTTTTAAATTACACAACCAGAAGTGGGTAAACAAGGTCAATGCCACTGGCTGACAAGCTCTGGCATAGAGCTGACAATGCCAAAAACTAGGGCTTAGCATAACTTTTGATCTGGAGCTCCGAATGATGCACCACTTTGTCTGGGAGGTAGGCTTGAGTAACAGGAACAATTAAGTTAACAGGATCTAGGGCAGGAAATGGCTGGAAAGCAAGAAATTTGATGATGAACAGAGATGAACTGGCTGCACTGGAGCTGTTCTGGACACAAACTTGGCAAAGCTATATCTTCCAATCTAGGCCGATCTAGGTGTCAGGCTAGAAGACAAAAATACTCAGGAGGCTAAGGCACATCTAAATGACAAGGTTTCGAGGGCTGAAATGGCTGGAACAAGCTTTTCCGATCATCGGCGCCGGAGAAGAATCACTGGATTTGGGCATTTCCAACACAGGCCGTTTGAACTCGATTCCTTGCTCTAGGAGTGATATATGGGTAAGAGGAAGCTACCTGCACGATCACTTTGGCCGGAGGATGGTCGGAGAAGCCTGGCGACGATCGCCGGTTTCTGGAGAAGTTCAAAATTGGGGAAAACTTCGATTGAAGCTCAATCTGGAGATCTTGATGCACAGGCTTGCTGGAAATGACTCACTGATCAACTTCTTCTACAGCAATGAGAGCTAATTCGAGGTGATTTGGCCTGCATTGCCGGAACAGGGCATTTAGCAATCCCGGCGATCACCGGCGATAAGGTGCAAGGTAATCCAATTAGATGGTACAGCACAATCAGGGAGATTAGGGAAACTTACTGATGCGGTTAATTTGGCAAGAGATGATGTGGAATGAGCTGTCACCGTGAGCCTCCTCGATGGCTCGCCGGAGAAGACGACTGCAGCGGTGAAATTTGGAAATTGGTTAAGTCCTGGTGATGTGTGGAGAAGCTGCTGCACACAGGAGCGTTTAAATAGGTCAGGCAAAGATGGCAAAGGGGAACAACGAAGTGATTGACTGCTGTGATGAGGTTGCTTGCGTGCTGGACATCAGCGGCGAAGACACAGCAAGGAGCGGTGATGCGACGGCGCACTGGCGAAGTAAAGCTGTTGCTACCTTGGGACTCAATCGTGTCGGGCGGTGCAAAGCGGTGGCGACAAGTACTGGCGCGGCGAGGCTACGTGGCGATGGATTGCTGACAAAGTCGCTGCTGGTCGCGCGTGGGAGCAAGCACTGGTCGTCGACGTAGCAGCGGCCTTGCCACGGCACCAGCTGGAGCGAGGACACGTGCGCAACAAGAAGAGCAAGCATGCACGATCAAGTTGCAGGCGAAGCTTCACCGGCGGCGAACGTGCACGGCGCAAGAAACCACGGCGAGCCCTGGTCGTGTACAGCAAACGGCCTGGTCGAATGCTGCTGTTGTCCTGGTCGAAAATGGGCTGATTTGCAATATTTGATTTTCACATTTGGACCAATCTGTAATTCTGGCGATTTGGAAGGTTAGAGTTGAATTTGATTTCACTAATCTGGTAGATTATATTCAACAGGATATTTGGCAAAGGTAAATGATAAAATTTGATACATTTAAATAGCTTTTGATACAACTGAAAATAGGGTAATTTAGGGTAAAATAAGATTTAAGTTTTGTCGATCTCGAGTTCTGGCATTTAAGGTTCGATTTTGATATCTGCACAGAAGAGAAACTTGTGGCAAATAGCATTTTGAGAAGATTTGCCAAAGAGATTTTGAGTTTGGAGTTAATCTGGAGATTTTAACCTTTTTGGGTTTTCAGATATCAGATAAGGACTAATTTGCGATAACTCTTGGACTGATTTGTGAAAAGAGTCTAGATGATGAAATCTGGTTGTCAGCTTTTTAGATTAAGGTATTGACATACCCATGATCATATTCCAGGAATAATCTAGTCTGAACTTGGTCAGGATTTTGATTAAATCTGTATTTCTGAAACTTAGAGTATTTGGGTAATATAAGGTATTTCTGTTTTCGAAAACAGAAGAAGTTGATAATTCTGGGAGTTAGAGATAGAATTGGATCTAGGTTCTGAAGACTTTTCGATTCAGGTTAACTAATAGATCACATCTGAACAATCTGATCTTGATTTGAGGTCACAGGATAGATTTTGGAGATTTTAGGGCTTGAGATAGAAACTGATCTGGCTACTACTACAGATACATGCATGCATGCTATTTATGAAAAAGGAAATTTTCACCCCTAACTCAGGGCGTTACAGATCTACCCTCCTTAAAGAAATCTCGCCCCGAGATTTACCTAAGACAGGAAAAGATAAGGATAGGTTTGCTTAAGATCTTCTTCCTTCTCCCAAGTAGCCTCTTGCTCTGAATGATTCTTCCATTGAACTTTACACAATCTGATTTTCTTCCTTCTAAGCTGACGTTCATCAGTGGCTAAGATTCTGATTGGGTGCTCAAGATAAGTGAGATTCTTCTATAAAGGCACATCTTGTACATCTATCTGGTTGGTAGGTTCCTTCAAACATTTCCGGAGCTGAGAAACATGAAACACATCATGCACTCCTGCTAATCCCTCAGGTAATTCCAATTTATATGATACTTCTCCCTTTCTCTTGATTATCTTAAATGGTCCAATGTATCTTGGAGATAACTTTCCTTTCACTTGGAATCTTTGTAATCTTTTGAATGGTGTGACCTTGAGATACACAAAATCTCCTGGTTCAAAAGATAATTCTCTTCGTCGTTTATCTGCATAGCTCTTTTGTCGTGATTGTGCTGTTTTCAACCTTTCTCTGATGAGTCTGACATGAGCTTCTGCTTCTTCTACTATCTCTGGTCCTATGACTTTTCGTTCTCCTGGCTCATTCCAATGCAATGGAGTTCTGCATTTACGTCCATATAAAGCTTCAAATGGTGCCATCTGTATACTAGCTTGATAACTGTTATTATATGTAAATTCTGCAAATGGTAAACATTTGTCCCATGATGTTCCATAATCTAGTATACAAGCTCTTAGAAGATCCTCTAGGATTTGGTTGACTCTTTCTGTCTGTCCTCCCGTCTGTGGATGATATGCAGTACTGAAGTCCAACTGGGTTCCTAGGGTTTCATGCAGTCTATTCCAAAATTTGGAGGTAAACTGGGTTCCACGATCTGAGACTATGTTCTTAGGAATACCATGCAATGCCACTATTCTTTGCATGTATAACTCTGCTAATTTACTGCCATCAAAAATCTTTTTGACTGGTATGAAATGAGCTACTTTAGTAAGTCTGTCCACAATAACCCATATGGAATCATATCCTCCTTGAGTTTTAGGTAATCCTGTAATGAAATCCATACCAATTTCTTCCCATTTCCATAATGGTATTGGTAGAGGTTGTAGCTTTCCTGCTATTTTCTGGTGTTCTGCTTTAACTCGTCGACATGTATCACAGTTTGCAATATACTTTGCAATCTCCCTCTTCATATTATCCCACCAGAATCTGGTTTTCAAATCTTGATACATCTTTGTGTTACCAGGGTGTATTGAGTATGGAGTTTTATGTGCTTCATGGAGAATTATTTTCTTAAGATCTGCGTCTTGAGGTACACAGATTCTTCCTCGATACCATACAATCCCTTGGTTATCTTCAATAAAGCCTTGAGCCTTTCCTAACTTGATTCGACTCTTGATCTTACAAATTTCTTCATCTTCCTTCTGGGCTTTTCCTATCTGTTCTTCAAGTTGAGATTTTATTGTTAAAGTAGCTACCGTTCCCTGCGGTACTATTTCCACTTGATGATTCTGCAACTCTTGTTGTAGGTAAGGGTTCTTCAACATAACCATTCCTTGTAGGTTGTAAACCTTTCTGCTTAGGGCATCAGCCACTACATTAGCTTTCCCTGGATGGTACTGAATACTAAGATCATAATCTTTGATCAATTCCAGCCATCGGCGTTGACGCATGTTGAGCTCTGTCTGTGTGAAAATATACTTGAGGCTCTTATGATCTGTAAAGATCTCACACTTACGCCCAATAAGATAATGCCGCCATATCTTTAAAGCATGCACTACTGCTGCTAACTCCAAATCATGGGTCGGATAATTTTCCTCATGTGGTCTCCATTGACGTGAAGCATAAGCCACTACTTGACCTTGCTGCATTAACACACAGCCTATTCCTTGCTTTGAAGCATCACAGTAAACTACAAAATTTTCTTTGCTGTCTGGTAGGGTGAGGACTGGTGTTGTTGTCAATTTCTGCTTTAGCTTCTGAAAACTCTCCTCGCACTTGGTGGTCCATTCAAATGCAACATCCTTCTTTAGCAGGTTTGTAAGAGGTTTGGCAATTTGGGAAAATCCTTCGATGAATCTTCTATAATACCCTGCTAATTCCAAGAAACTTCTAATCTCTGAAACTGAGGTAGGTTGCTTCCACTCCTTGATTGCAGAGATTTTAGCTGAATCCACTGAAATTCCTTCTGCTGTCAACACATGTCCAAGAAATGAAATTCTTGACATCCAAAATTCACATTTGTCAAACTTAGCATAAAATTGCCTCTCTCGTAGCCTTTCCAAGACTAGGTGTAAATGTTGCTCATGTTCTTCCGTACTCTTGGAATATATCAAATGTCATCTATGAATACTATGACAAACTTGTCAAGAAAATCCATAAATGTACTGTTCATGACATTCATGAATGCTGCCGGAGCATTGGTCAAGCCAAAAGGTACTACTGTAAACTCATATAAACCATATCTGGTAGTGAAAGCAGTCTTCGGTATATCTTCCTTCTTGATCTTCAGCTGATGATATCCAGATTTCAAATCTATCTTAGAAAATACTTTGGCTCCTCGAAGTTGATCGAACAAGTCATCAATTCTTGGTAATGGATACTTGTTCTTAATAGTGACTTCATTCAAAGCTCGGTAATCTACACACATTCGTAGAGTTCCGTCTTTCTTCCTCACAAACAAAACTGGGGCTCCCCATGGCGAAGCACTGGGTTTGATAAATCCTTTGTTTTCCAAGTCTTCGAGTTGATTCTTGAGCTCCTCCAAATCTGTAACTGGCATCCTATAGGGACGTTTTGCTATAGGTGCTGCTCCTGGTTTAAGCTCAATACTGAATTCTATTTCTCTGTCAGGTGGCATTCCCGGAAGTTCTTCTGGAAACACATCAGAATATTGTTGCACTACAGGCACTTGTTCCAGGCATAACTTTTGTAATGCTTGAACAGATCTTAGCGGTCTCTTGACTGCTGATCTTTCTGCATGGAATAGAACTCTCTCCCCTTGGCTACTGACAAGACTAAGGGTTTTCTCTTCACAATCTACTAGACCTTTATGTTGGGACAACCAATCCATTCCCAAAATAATGTCCAGTCCTTGCAGTTCTAGAACTAGTAGATTTGCCTCAAATTCTACCCCTTCTATAATGAAAGTTACATTTGGGCAGATCGAGTAAACAGATAATCTAGCCCCTGGAGTTTGTATAACCATAGAGTACTCTAGTGGTACTTGGTCTATATGCATTTCAACTTCAGATGCAAATACTTTTGACATGAATGAATTCGTAGCACCAGGATCAAACAATATTAAGGCAGATGCAGATTGAATCAGAAATCTACCTAGAAGAATGTCGGTGGCGCTGCCCGCTTCTTGAATTGAAGTATAGTTTAATCTTCCTCCTTGGGTTGCAGTTGGTGCTCTACCTCTTCCTCTTCCTCGATTAGCCATGTTTCCTCCTCTTCCTGCTGAATTTCCTCTAAAATTCTGCGATGGTGATGCCCTGGTTATTACTGGCTGTGTTCCTGGCTGAGATCTGGCAATGGACATCGGAAGTTGTATCCAAGGACAGAATTCTTTACGGTGCCCACGCTGTCCACAATGATAACACTCAACACGAGGATGAGGGCAATCTTTCTGAGAATGATTTCCTCGGCAGTTGGGGCACAATGTCGTTGCTGGTCTGGGATTCTGATAGAATGGTCGAAAATTGGGAGTGATAGGAACTCTTCCTCTGATTGGATTTGGCTGTGGTCGTGTTTGCTGGAACATTCTCCTCTTTCGGCTTTCTTCTCCCATATTCTTCTTTTCTTCTACCTTTAAAGCTCTGTTCACTAGGGTTTGAAATTCTGTAAGTTCATGAGAAGCAATTTGATACTGTAAATAGTGTTGAAGTCCTTCTGTGAAGCGCTCTATCTTCTTCTCTTCAGTATCCACATCTCCAGGTGCATATCGAGCCAAATGAGTAAATTGGTGTAGATACTCAGTAATTGACTTACTTCCTTGAGTTAAATTCCGAAATTCCCGACGCTTAGCTGCCATAACACCAGTAGGTATATGAAATTTCCGAAATTGATCCTTAAATTCCCTCCAAGAAATATTATCTTTATCAAGATGGGCTTCCTGGTAATTCATCCACCATGCAGCTGCAGCTCCTGATAACTGATGAGATCCAAACAAAACTTTCTCTCGTTCGCTGCATCGGACCGTGTCTAGTTTCCTCTCGATATCCCGTAACCAATCATCGGCAACCATGGGATCAATCGCACTAGAGAATGTTGGTGGACGGGTCTTTTGGAAATCTGTTAATCTCGCTCCTACAGCAGAAGTAGTTCCTTCTGTTGTTCCAGTAGGCAGTTTCTAAACTATCTGAGCTAACAACTGGGTATGAGCTATCTGAGCTTCTTGTCGACTTTTCTCCATTGACAACAAAATTTCCTGAAGACTGGATTGTTCATTCTGAGGTGGATTAGAACTCTGAGATCCTTGCTGAAACAAAGGGTCTCTTGTCATAGTTTCTTCTTCCTGCGGAGTCTGACCTATATCTTCTCTTCCACTTCGAGATCTCCTTTTGGTGTCAACCATGGTGGCTCTGAAAAAGTTTAGACGGATCTAACTAACTAAGGCCAACTAAGACAGCAATGCAGAAATTAATGCAACTACTTTAATGCATAAAATTACTTAGGCTATTAGCCGTAATACACAAATTAACCATTGCAAAAGCAACAGCGAATCACAAAGCTATCAAGAGCATCCACTAGCTCTGTCTACACCAACCTCTAAGACACTCTGAAACAACAGAACGCACTCTCACAATCTTACCGAATTTTAGAAAATCCAAATAAAATTTTGAAATGAAGGTTTTTCAAGAGCTACAAAGCTCATTATTTTTAACAAAATAAAGTTTTCAACAAATAGTTTTCTGATTAAATTACGTTTTCCTGGCACGGCCAATTTCCTAAAGGTGTCGTCCTACAGTCAAGTTCTCATGTTGCTCTGATACCAACTTTTCCTTGTCACGCCCCGAGACTGGGACAACGACTACTCCTGTAGAGACCTAGCTCGCTGCAGCTAGTCCCAAACTACAACCTTTGACTTCCCAGGATGAGTCAAACACAGGAGTATATTACATTGCAACAAAGTACTCACAAAATATTAAGCAGTGTGGCCTGCTGGCCTTAATATTACATAAAGAGGATTACAATGCCTACAAGGCATTCAGGGTTTAGCAAAATATTTAACTACACAGCAGAAGATAGGTGACCCTCCCACAAAAGAAGTTGACAGCAGAACAACACACTTCAGGGTTCTGGCGGAACAGATTCTCCTCCTTCTGGATCCATGTAGTACTCCGTGCCATCATCTTGATCAAAGTAGGCTCCATCTATTGAGTTGAATGTTGCAAGAGTGAGCACTTACATACTCAGCAAGTCATAGGTAAGAGTAGATACATATAGTAGTGATGATATGATCCTAGACTAGTCAAGAATTATGGATATTTGTAAAATAATCTTTTCCTTTCTCATCTCCTCTTATGGCAGCACTTTTCATAATATAACATCATCATTCATGTTCACTAGATTATAGCACTACCGCGACACGTCGACACACGACAGCCCACGGCAGCACTCCTTATCATGACAACACATGTCATTTGGGTAATCTTGATTAAACATATTTTATTTAGAAAATAGTACTTGTGTCACACCCCGTGGATTTAATCCACCGTAGCAGACTCCTAAAAACCCGGGAGCTCGGAGTATTCGAATACGTTTTTAACTCTGCAGAGAGGTACCAATTTACCCGCAAGATATTCCACTTTCAAACCTTTCCTATCATAACAAAATGATTGGACCCCTGACTCACTTCATACTGTGAGCGGCAAGGTGGAAATAACAAGAACTTTTGTTATGTATCACTTACAATTCACCCCCGACCCTGTGGCTCTCAGCGAGGCACAGTTGTGGCAGGTTGTATCCAAACCTCCACCCCTTTGCTTATTCCCTTTACTGGGTCAGCGTGCTTGATCACCTTCAGTGATATGTGTGGGAGCCGCGCTCCGTGTTTATCGTGCATCACTACACATCTCATGCAGGAGTTTCATGTGCGATCCACATAATTACTTGTTCAGGCCTGTCTCATACCAGGCTTGCGGTTAGCACGTTGTTCATGCCACTAGACGCACAACACAAGGTTCTAGTCCTTATATGCCAATGACCAGACCATCCACAACCCTGCACCTTCAGTGCCTGCATTCCTTTGCAGTCTAGCACCTCCAGTGCTACAGCCATCCATACCATTTTTCTGGTCACGGCTAGGGGTTTTATTTCATGAATATAAGTATATAGATACATATAATAGTTCATGGCTCAAAACTTGTTTATTTCACATTTCACTGATAACCATTCTAGTACTGCCAATTCATAAATCAACCATTCTCAATCTTTCACATGCAATATTGCCTATATTCAAGGTTATGTTTTAGCAACATTTAAAATATAGGTCAAGATGACCAAGGATATGACTTGCCTTCCGCGTCGTAAAATACAGCAGTCGATGACGGGTCAACAGCAAAATCTTCAAAGTCAGCTTCTGAATCTGCTCGATGACAAACAGTCACACAATAATTACTTTAAAATGTTTTAAGACTTATATGCAGAAATGCTTAACAAGAATGATTGAACTAAACTGGAGATAAGTTGAACTGCAAACTGAACTGAGTCGAGATTCTAGGGTTTCAAGGAATTTGGGCTAAGGATGGTGATTAGATAATCTTAGGGTTTCAGGTTTGCAATAGGGATAACAATTTTGTGACTGGTTTAATCAAAACAGCGAATGTCAACAGATCGACATTCGGATCAAGGCTTGGACATAGCTTTAAGAAAAGCTAGAGTGCTTACCTCAAGTTGTGGTAGTAGAAGAAAATGTAGATCACAACTCTACAAATTCAGTGGACAAAGTGGTTTTTAAATTACACAACCAGAAGTGGGTAAACAAGGTCAATGCCACTGGCTGACAAGCTCTGGCATAGAGCTGACAATGCCAAAAACTAGGGCTTAGCATAACTTTTGATCTGGAGCTCCAAATGATGCACCACTTTGTCTGGGAGGTAGGCTTGAGTAACAGGAACAATTAAGTTAACAGGATCTAGGGCAGGAAATGGCTGGAAAGCAAGAAATTTGATGATGAACAGAGATGAACTGGCTGCAATGGAGCTGTTCTGGACACAAACTTGGCAAAGCTATATCTTCCAATCTAGGCCGATCTAGGTGTCGGGCTAGAAGACAAAAATACTCAGGAGGCTAAGGCACATCTAAATGACAAGGTTTCGAGGGCTGAAATGGCTGGAACAAGCTTTTCCGGTCATCGGCGCCGGAGAAGAATCACTGGATTTGGGCATTTCCAACACAGGCCGTTTGAACTCGATTCCTTGCTCTAGGAGTGATATATGGGTAAGAGGAAGCTACCTGCACGATCACTTTGGCCGAAGGATGGTCGGAGAAGCCTGGCGACGATCGCCGGTTTCTGGAGAAGTTCAAAATTGGGGAAAACTTCGATTGAAGCTCAATCTGGAGATCTTGATGCACAGGCTTGCTGGAAATGACTCACTGATCAACTTCTTCTACAGCAATGAGAGCTAATTCGAGGTGATTTGGCCTGCATTGCCGGAACAGGGCATTTAGCAATCCCGGCGATCACCGGCGATAAGGTGCAAGGTAATCCAATTAGATGGTACAGCACAATCAGGGAGATTAGGGAAACTTACTGATGCGGTTAATTTGGCAAGAGATGATGTGGAATGAGCTGTCACCGTGAGCCTCCTCGATGGCTCGCCGGAGAAGACGACTGCAGCGGTGAAATTTGGAAATTGGTTAAGTCCTGGTGATGTGTGGAGAAGCTGCTGCACACAGGAGCGTTTAAATAGGTCAGGCAAAGATGGCAAAGGGGAACAACGAAGTGATTGACTGCTGTGATGAGGTTGCTTGCGTGCTGGACATCAGCGGCGAAGACACAGCAAGGAGCGGTGATGCGACGGCGCACTGGCGAAGTAAAGCTGTTGCTACCTTGGGACTCAATCGTGTCGGGCGGTGCAAAGCGGTGGCGACAAGTACTGGCGCGGCGAGGCTACGTGGCGATGGATTGCTGACAAAGTCGCTGCTGGTCGCGCGCGGGAGCAAGCACTGGTCGTCGACGTAGCAGCGGCCTTGCCACGGCACCAGCTGGAGCGAGGACACGTGCGCAACAAGAAGAGCAAGCATGCACGATCAAGTTGCAGGCGAAGCTTCACCGGCGGCGAACGTGCACGGCGCAAGAAACCACGGCGAGCCCTGGTCGTGTACAGCAAACGGCCTGGTCGAATGCTGCTGTTGTCCTGGTCGAAAATGGGATGATTTGCAATATTTGATTTTCACATTTGGACCAATCTGTAATTCTGGAGATTTGGAAGGTTAGAGTTGAATTTGATTTCACTAATCTGGTAGATTATATTCAACAGGATATTTGGCAAAGGTAAATGATAAAATTTGATACATTTAAATAGCTTTTGATACAACTGAAAATAGGGTAATTTAGGGTAAAATAAGATTTAAGTTTTGTCGATCTCGAGTTCTGGCATTTAAGGTTCGATTTTGATATCTGCACAGAAGAGAAACTTGTGGCAAATAGCATTTTGAGAAGATTTGCCAAAGAGATTTTGAGTTTGGAGTTAATCTAGAGATTTTAGCCTTTTTGGGTTTTCAGATATCAGATAAGGACTAATTTGCGATAACTCTTGGACTGATTTGTGAAAAGAGTCTAGATGATGAAATCTGGCTGTCAACTTTTTAGATTAAGGTATTGACATACCCATGATCATATTCCAGGAATAATCTAGTCTGAACTTGGTCAGGATTTTGATTAAATCTGTATTTCTGAAACTTAGAGTATTTGGGTAATATAAGGTATTTCTGTTTTCGAAAACAGAAGAAGTTGATAATTCTGGGAGTTAGAGATAGAATTGGATCTAGGTTCTGAAGACTTTTCGATTCAGGTTAACTAATAGATCACATCTGAACAATCTGATCTTGATTTGAGGTCACAGGATAGATTTTGGAGATTTTAGGGCTTGAGATAGAAACTGATCTGGCTATTACTACAGATACATGCATGCATGCTATTTATGAAAAAGGAAATTTTCACCCCTAACTCAGGGCGTTACATGGCCCTACCGCCCTCCGCACATCGAGCATTATAACGGTGAGGCAGACCCTTACGAGTTCGTGCAGGTCTACTCCACTGCCATCTCCGCGGCCGGGGGGGACGAGACAGTACAGTGCAACGTCTTCCCCCTCTACCTCTCCAGCATTGCCCGCTCCTGGTTCTACAACCTGAAGGCCGGCTCCATCAACTCTTTCTCGCAGCTCAAGCGGGAGTTCTGTGCCAACTTCCAAGGGAACTATGTGCGTCCCCTGGACTCCTCGTAGCTATACACTGTCCGACAGAGGACTGGGGAAACCATCAGAAGCTTCTTCAAGCACTTTGCTCAGGTGAAGAGCAAAGTGGCCCACGTCCCCGACTCTACGGTCATTGAAGCCTGCAAAAGTGGCATCCTTCCGGGGGAGCTCCACCGAAGGCTCTCCCGGAGCTGCCCCTCTTCCGCCGACGAGCTATTCAACGTGCTCAAAAAGTACGCTCGGGCGGAGGAAGATGATATTTGGAAGAAGACCCAGGGGGCTCCCGCCCCCGTCGACCGGGGGGCCAGGGATCCCCCCAAACGCCCCAGACAAGGGGGGCGTAGTGAGCCACGGCCTCGGGACATCTTTGTCCTCGAGGGCGGAGGCGGCTCGCGCGACCCCCCAAGGGCCAACCGCCCCTTCCCCAAACCAAAGGGCCATGGGGGAGGACAGTCTTCGCGCGGCTGGGAAGGCCCTGCGGGGAGAAGGCGGGAAGGACCGTGGTGCAGCCTCCACAGGTCCAATACCCACGCTACCCGAGATTGTAGCCAGCTGCTGCAGCACTTTGCGGACTTCCTCGACCAGCGTGAGCAGGGGGGGGACTCCGGCCTCCTTGCTCCTTCGGCCAGCTGTTCCGGCCCTTCCCGCTCCTACGGGGGGGTCAGCAGACGCAGGAGGGGGAGCCTTCAGAAGCTCTCCCCTTTCAAACTTCGCAACGGCACATCAACGTCATCGTGGGAGGATCTGCCTCCGGGCGGGACTCTAAGCGCCAGCGTAAGGAGTACGCACGCGAGGTCAAGGTTGTGGGGGTGCTACACGCGTCCCCGCCTCCAAAGTGGTCGGACGTTCCCCTCACCTTCACGGCAGAAGACGCGCGGCGGGTTCGCTTCCCCCACGACGACGCGCTCATTGTCTCCGCGACCATCTACAACTGCCATCTGGCCCGCATCCTGGTGGACAGCGGGAGCTTCGCAGATGTCCTATTCCTGAAGGCCTTCAAAGAAATGCAGGTGGATGAGAAGCTCCTACAGCCCGCTGCCGGGCCCCAGCAAGGTTTTGTCCCAGGGAAGGCAATTCACCCCATGGGCAAGGTAGATCTTCCAATGACCTTCGGCACCCCCGAGAACTACCGGACCGAGCTGGTCCGCTTCGATGTAGTGGACCTCCCCTCCTCCTACAACGCGATCATGGGGAGGACGACAATCAACCGGCTGGGGGCTGCCACCCATCAAAACTATCTCTGCATGAAGATCCCCGGGCCGCATGGTGTGATCAACGTCCGGGGAAACCAAGACATGGCCCGTGCTCTATACGAGCGCGCTGCGGCCACGATCGGAAGCGTCAACCTCATAAAGACGCCCGGGGGGGAGGCTTCTCCCCCGGAACTAGATGCTGCTGCGTCACCGCCCGGGAGGCCCCTCCTCAAGCCGCATCCGAAAGGAGGCCTCCGGAAGGTCCTGCTGTCCCCGGGCAGCGAAGACAAAACCGTCCGGATCGGGGCGGAGCTCCCAGAGGAGCACGCGGCGCAACTTGCGGCTTTTCTGCGCGAAAACTCTGATGTTTTTGCGTGGAAGCCGTCAGACATACGGGGCGTCGCCCGGGAGGTCATTGAGCACAAGCTTGCAGTGGCCCCCGGTCACCCCCCGGTCAAACAGAAGCTGCGGAAACTCTCCCTCGAGCGCCAAGAGGCAATCAAGGCGGTAATCACTCGGCTCCGAGAGGCGGGGTTCATTCGGGAGGTCCTGCACCCCGAGTGGCTCGCGAACCCCGTCCTCGTCAAGAAATCAACCGGCAGGTGGCGGATGTGCGTGGACTTCACCGACCTTAACCGCGCCTGCCCCAAAGACAACTTCCCGCTCCCGCGGATTGATCAGCTCGTCGACTCCACTGCGGGGTGCGAGCTCATGAGCTTCCTAGACGCCTACTCGGGCTACCATCAAGTCCGGATGGCGGAAGGGGACGAGGAAAAGACGAGTTTTATTACTCCCCTCGGAACCTTCTGCTACGTCCATATGCCCTTCGGGCTCAAGAACGCGGGGGCGACCATCCAGCGCCTCATGACACTGGTTTTCAAAGAGCAAGTCGGCCGCAACGTTGAAGTCTACGTAGACGACGCGGTTGTCAAGAGTCCCCGCGCAGCCTCCCACATCGACGACCTGGCTGAAACCTTCCGGAACCTCCGCGCGTTCGGGCTCAAGCTGAACCCGGAAAAGTGCGCCTTCTGGGTGTGCGGGGGGAAACTCCTAGGTTTCCTCGTGTCCCAGCGGGGCATTGAGGCAAACCCCAGAAGATCCGGGCATTCCTAGACATGCCCCCGCCGCGCTCCGTCAAGGATGTCCAGCGGCTCTCCGGCCGCCTAGTCGCACTTAGCCGCTTTGTCTCCCGGTCGGGGGAGCGGGGCCTCCAGTTCTTCAAGATCCTCCGAGGGCTCGAGGGGTTCCGCTGGACCCCCGAGGCCCAGGAGGCGTTCGACGACCTCAAGAAGTACCTCACGAGCCCCCCAATGCTCGTGAGTCCGTCTCCGGAAGAACCCTTGCTCCTCTATCTCGCCGTGACCCCAGTCGCCGTCAGCGCGGTCTTGGTGAAGGAGCAAGGGGGGCAGCAGCGTCCGGTGTACTACGTGAGCGAGGCCCTCCAAGGGGCCAAAACTCGGTACACGGAAATGGAGAAAATCTGCTACGCTCTCCTCATGGCGTCCCAGAAGCTTCGACATTACTTCCTGGGGCACCCCATCACCGTCCCGTCGTCCCTCCCCCTCGGGGAGGTACTGCGGAACAAAGAAGCCACCGGCCGGATCGGGAAGTGGGGGGCTGAGCTCGCCCCCTTCTCCCTGTCCCTTACCGGCCACTCCACCATCAAGTCGCAGGTCCTCGCCGACTTCGTCGCAGAGTGGACTCCCGCCTCTGGGTCCGGGGATGAAGATCTCCCTGTGCCGCCCCGACGCAGTGATCATTGGACCCTTATGTTCGATGGGTCGCTGTGTCTCGCCGGGGCTGGCACGGGAGTAGTCCTCCGGAGCCCCAAGGGGAAGGAACTCGAGTACTCCGCGCGGCTCGAGTTCCCCGCAACCAACAACGTTGCCGAATACGAGGCTTTGCTCCTCGGGATGCGTCTAGCGCGCTCCCAGGGGATCCGGCGCCTCCTAGTCAAGGAAGTGCGAAAGATGGAGAGGCATTTCGACGGCCTCGAGGCCCGGCATATCCCGCGTAGGGACAATGACCGGGCCGACGCCTTGGCCCGGGCGGCCAGCGCCCGGGAATCGCTCCCCAAGGGGGCTTTCCTGGAGATCATCACGAAGCCCTCAGTGGCCTCCCCGGACACGGGCGACGAGCCTCATGTCCCGGAGGTCGCCGAGATCACCCGGACTCCGTCTTGGATGGACCCCCTCATCTCCTTCATCAGGGGGGAGGGGGACCCTCCTAGTGAGACCGAGGCTAAACGTCTCCGGGCTAAAGCCCGGGCATATCTCCTCCTAGAGGGGAGGCTCGACAAGCGGGGGGCTTCCGCCCTCCTGCGCTGCCTCCCTCGGTCGGAGGGACTTCAACTTCTCGAAGACATCCACGCGGGGAGCTGCGGTTCTCACCTAGCCCCGCGTGCCATCGCAGCCAAGGCCCTCCGGCAGGGCTTCTACTGGCCCACGGTCATGCGCGACGCGCGAGACCTCGTCTCCGCGTGCGAGGTATGCCAGAAGATGGCCAAGGGCTCGAACCTCCCCCCTATAGCACTGCAGACGATCCCCATCACTTGGCCCTTTGTGCGCTGGGCGATGGACCTCTTAGGGCCCTTCCCCCCAGCACCCAGGGGATACAAGTATGCGGTAGTCGCAGTCGACTATTTTACAAAGTGGGTTGAGGCGGAGCCTTTGGCCAGCATCACGTCCCGGGCCGTTCAGCGGTTTTTCCGGAAAAACGTCGTATGTCGTTTTGGTGTCCCCCGGGAAATCACCGTGGACAACGGGACCCAATTCGACTCGGCTTATTTTCGGGAATTCTGTGAAGGCCTGGGGCTCGTCATCCACTTCGCCTCTGTAGCCCATCCCCGGAGCAATGGGGCTGTCGAGAGAGTCAACGGCGTGATCCTACAGGGATTGCGCCGGAGACTCGAGCAAACCGCTTCTAAGCGGGGTGCATGGGCGGAGGAGCTCCCTAGCATCCTCTGCTCCATGCGCACGACCCCGTCCCGGGCGACGGGGCGTACTCCCTTCTCCCTGGTCTACGGGGCAGAGGCAGTCCTCCCCCCGGAGATTGGCTTCCGGTCACTGCGGGTGGAGCTCCTGGAGGGAGCCACCCCCTCAGCATATCAGGCCAACGAGGCCAATCAGCGCCTGGAGAACGACCTCGTGGAGGAGGAACGCGACCGAGCGCTCCTCCGCCACGCCATCTACGAGCAAGAAATAGCGCGCGCGTACAATCAGCGCGTGCGCGAGAGAGCTTTCCGCCTTGGGGACCTTGTCCTCAAGCGCGTGACGGACCCCCAGGTCCAGGGTAAGCTCTCCCCCAAGTGGGAGGGCCCCTACAGGATCTCCGCGGTCCTGGGCTCGGGGGCCTATAAGCTCTCCAACCTTCAAGAGCAGGAGCTGAAGCACACGTGGAACTTGCGTTTACTTCGCAAGTTCTATGTTTAGCCTTACGGGCCTGTCCCCTCCCCCGGGGCGTTCACGCCAAAGGGGGAGGAGGGACACTGTATTTTTCTCCCCTTTCGCGGCTCCGCAGGGGGAGGCCTTGTACTTCGTTTTATTAGCAATACATAGGTCTTGCTTTTCAAACTGTCTCATTGCAGGTCTTTCTTATTACCGCCCCTAGCGGCGATGCCCTCCCCGCGGGGATGCCCTCCCCGCGAGGATGCCCTCCTTGTGAGGATGCCCTCCCCGCGAGGAAGTGGGCCAGCCCCAACAAGTCCCTACAACGGAGCCTGCACTCCCGTAGGGCGGCTTACGATCAGCCCTCGTGGACTGAGGGTGTAAGCGGCAACCCGGTCACAGTGGCCATGGTAACGAGTCACTTTGGGAGACTAGTCCCCTGCCCAAACACTCAAGCCCCGTCTTCGGGCACTTCCTCCTCCGGGAGTCGACGTTATTCCCGGCTCCCCGTTTTCACGGCGACCGGAAGATCGGCCCCTTGCGGCTTGATTGGATCTATCTTCCTCCTCCGGGAGTCGACGTTATTCCCGGCTCCCCGTTTTCACGGCGACCGGATGATTGGTCCCAGCGACCTTATTCCCGGCTCCCCGTTCTCACGGTGACCGGACGATTGTCTCTCGGAGAAGTCGGATTTCTCGGGCATTTTCTCCCTCGAAGACCCTATTCCCGGCTCCCCGTTCTCACGGCGACCGGACGATTATCTCCCGGAAGGTCTTCTCCTTGAAAACCTCGATTTAAAATTTTCTAACTTAGAAAATTTCCTATGCTACAGGTGACTTCCTTCCTGGGGGCCTTGTTACCCCCACAGCGCGCGGAGCTATTCTCCGGCCCGCTGTGGGCGGGGGGGATAAGGAACCCCCGGGTGTCGACCGCACCACCCACAAGGAAATTTAGCTCATCCTTGTTAAGATGAGTCGTCCAGACCATCCAAGAAGAAGAAAATAAAGAGGCAATGAAAGGAAACAACAACACAACGCTTTATTGATCAGCAAACCCGGAGGACATCTTCCCCCTCCGGTGGGCTTCGGAAACGATACAACCCGGGTTCTAACCCGGGGGATTCTCTAAGCCCTAAGGCTCCTACGCTTAATACTCCCGGAGGCTCTCCGCTAGCTCCCGGGTCAAGTCCCGGTACAACGCCCGCACGCGGCGTCGAGCGTCCCGGAGCACATCTTCAGGCCAAAACTCGTATCCCGCCGGTGAAAGTATCCGGAGGGGAGGGATCATCCGGAGCCCCGGCCGCGGAGGGGACAATTCGGCACGGTGATTATTGATATTGTCCAAGTGCCACTCCGGACGCCACCTCAACCGGATCGGCTCCCGGACACTATCCTCGCCGCGATTCCCGGAGATAAGGCTTAGCAAAATTAAAGCCGCTTGGGCGTCCCCCGGGGAACCCCTCCCGGACCTTCGCCCGGGAGCAACCTCCTGGGAACCCTGGTAACAGTAAGTTCAATTCAAAGACTTAGAAAAAATTCTAACTTCATTACATTAAAAATTTTTTATGTACAAGTGCTCGGGGCTTCTTCTAAGAAGCTACCGGAATCAAAAAATCCTAAAACAAAAAAGGGCCCTAGCTAAGACCCGGGGGCAGGCTCATACATGTTCATTGGCGTCCTCCCCCCGGGGGGCTTCCTCCGAGGCCGGGGCTGGGGCGTCTCCCGCTGGAGGCGCCGGAGCCGGGAACCACGCCCGGATGATCCGGTCGTAGAACCCTCCGGCGAGCTGCTCGACCTCCCGGCGCGAAGGCTCGAAGGAGTCCGGGAAGCTTCAGGGGATACGGCCCCCGATCGCCCGGGCGCCGACCCCCCGGAACTCGATGAGCCCCGCAGCGGCCGCAACGACGGGGATCGCCCGACCCCGTGCCCGAACATCGGCAGCCACCGGGATGGCGGAGACCTGTGCGTTGAGGAAACGCACAGCCTCCGCGAGGGTCGCCGGCGGGACCTCCCTGCTCCCGGAGCCGAGGCTTACGCCAAGGCCCTCGAGGGCCGTCCGGATGGAGCGGCCCGCGTCCGCCACTGCCCAGACGCTTGAGCTCTCGAGCTCGCGGAGCGCCTCCTCCCTCGCCTTGGCCTCCTCCCGGAGGCGTGCGTTGATGGCCTCGAAAATATGAACCTGGGCCCGGACCCGGGTCAATTCCGCGAGGGCTTCGTCACGTTCCCGGAGGGCCTCCTCGCGCTGCCCTACGGAGGCCGCGGCCCGGCCCTCCGCCTCCTTAAGCAGCCGGGCGACCCGCTGCTCAAGGCCCCAAGTAACAGCTGCCACCTACAAAATACATGTTAGAAAAATTTCAAAGTGCAGGGGATGAGCGAAGGCGTTATCGACTCGGGTTACCTGGGCCCCGAGGGAATGAAGCCCCTCGAAACGCTCATGGAGCGTCCCTCCCGCGACGAAGGCCTGCACCTTCCAAGTATGCAGGCCCTCCGAGTAGCGGGTGACCTCCCCCGCGGGGAGCAAAGGGGTCTCCCGCCCGGAGCCGCCGGCGCGGCCGGCGGGGGGTCCCCGGACCTCGAGGTCCGGTAACGCGGCCGGCGTCTTCGTCGACGAGGTAGTGCCCCCCGAAGACGTGGCCGAGGAGCTCTCGGCGGGAGCCTCCCCTCGGGGGGGAACCATCAAGCCTTTCCCTGCCCCGGGCTGGAAGGTCCTCGGGGCCCCCTCCTCCGGAGGAACCTCGTGGACCGAGGGGCTCCCCCCCTCGTCCACCGGCCAGACCCGCGGGGGCGAGGCCCCCGCGAATCTCACTTCCAGCCTCTCCGGCTCCAAAGAGGCCGGAAGGGGCGGGAGGAGCTCCACCGTGAGCGACGACGGGGCGTAGTTCTCCGAGTCGGACCGCGCCCCGCCCGCGGTCGCCTCCTTCCCCCGCGCCTCGACGGGGCCCTTCGGGGGAGGCGTTGCTTCCTTCCGGGACGGTGCCCGGGCACGCTCGCCCCCGGGGGTCTCGTCCCGGGCCTTCACCGGTGTCGCCGCCGGCGTCGTCGATGGGCCGGGGGTCTTTTGAACCCGGGCCTTCTTGGGCTCCGAGCCCCCGGCCGCCTCCTTCCCCCGTTTGTACGACCCGGGGGTGGGGAGAGGCTTCCTCTCCGGCAGCTTTAGCCCGAAGGCCGCCGCTACCAAGTTCTTGGGGGGGGCCCTCGCCCACGGCGCGCACGACGCGCTCGTGTTCATCGGCGAAGTACCTCCCCAAGAGGTTCTCCGCCTTCTCCCGCGCCGCCGGGTACGGCCGGACTGCAAGAGGTAAAGAGTTAGTCAATTTCTTAAAAATTTGTAAGTACAATGCAGCGGGCTCCCGGGGCCTACGTCGCGTCACCGGCTTCGCCGGAGGCCGCTGCTCGGGGCCCATGCCGATCCCCCTCTTCCCGCCGGTGAAGGGGGAGATCCGGAGGAGAGCCATCTCCTCAGCCGCGTCCCGCATCGAGCGGGTCTTCTTGGAGAGGATCACCTTGCCGAGGAGCTCGTACTCCTCGTCCGTCCACACTGGCGGCTTTGGTGCGGACGACCGGCTGTAGGTGGGGGCCTCCGGGGCGTACACCACCGCGTCGTCTCGGACCCAGAGGTAGAACCACCTCCGGACCCAATCCCCCCAGTGGTCCCGGGAGGCCGCCGCCGGGTAGTCGATTACCCGGGCCGGCAGCATCTGGACCATCACCGAACCGAAGGGGGACTTGGGGCCCCCCTTCACCAGGTGGAAGGTCGGGCTCCCGCCCGGTCACTGTCTCGAAGAGCCAAATGAAGAGGCCCATCCGGACAAGTGCGTTCGGGGTGAGGTGGTTGAGAGCCACCCCATACTCCTTGAGAAACTCCCGGAGCATGGGATGCACCGGGAGCCGGAGCCCCGCCTCGAGGAAGGCCTCGAAGGCCACGATCTCTCCAGGCCTGGGGCGGGGGGCTCCGTCCTTCTTCACGGGGACTCGGATGTCCCCGGCCGCAACGATGCCCCTTTCGACCAAGGACTCGGCGTCCTCGGCCATGAACTCAGACGCCCAGAGGAAATCCGAGGGGATTTCCTCCGGGGGCACCTTCGTGGTCTTCGCTCGACCCTTGGGTGCCATGAGGTTAGTTTTCTTTTTGGTGGCTAGCTTTGCAGGCGGCTACTACTAGAAACTCCCGGATGCCTGCTACCGGAAAAAGCTACCGGTGAAAGCTACCGGGGAAAGCTACCGGGAGAGGGCTACCGGGAGAGCAAAAAACGTTGGGGCTGAGAATTTGGAATGAGCTTCCGGGCCCCCCAAGGTCCTATTTATAGGGGCGGGCCGTGGTCTAGATGCACGCCACGTGGCACCCGCGGATCAATCTGGACCGTAGAAGTTCAAACCGTGCGCGGGAAACGAAGGGACGGGCGCGTGAATCGAGGCGCCGGTTCGAACCACGCGCGCATTTATGGCGAAACGGCGCGGCGTTAAGCGTGGGACACGGAAATCGAAGCGTCGTGGCCCCGGTGGTTTGGCCCGGAGATCTTCCCGGTGACCTGGACCATACCCACCGGGGACTCGAGCATCGTCCCCGCCGGGCATGGGGGGCTGCTGTCGGGGAAAAATCTCCGCGGGACTAAGTCCAGGTAAGATGTGTCACGATTGCCTGGGGACCTGGCCTCCGGGGCCTCCCCGGGCGCCGCCTTTTGGCTCCCGGGACGCGGCCTCCGGTGCCCTCCCGGGCGCCGCCATGTGCCCGGGGACATGGCCTCCGGGGCCTCCCCGGGCGCCGCCTTTTGACTCCCGGGACGTGGCCTCCGATGCCCTCCCGGGCGCCGCCATCTGCCCGGGGACGTGGCCTCCGGTGCCCTCCCGGGCGCCGCCATGTGCCCGGGGACATGGCCTCCGGGGCCTCCCCGGGCGCCGCCTTTTGACTCCCGGGATGTGGCCTCCGGTGCCCTCCCGGGCGCCGCCATCTGCCCGGGGACGGGGCCTCCCCGGGCGCCGCCTTTTGGCTCCCGGGACGTGGCCTCCGGGGCCTCCCCGGGCGCCGCCTTTTGGCTCCCAGGACCTGGCCTCCGGCGCCGTCCCGGGCCTCATCGCCCTCCTAAAGGTAAAGTCTCGAATTGTTTGTCACGTGCAGGTCACGCGAGGAGTGCCTCGGGAACTAGCGACCACCTGTCAAGCATCCAAGGCGTTTGACCGGGAGAAGGACGTTCCTGCCCTTCAATCCGACGGTGGCTTCCGGGGTAGTTTAGGTTTTTTGCTGCTTTTTGGGGCTATAAATAGCCCTTGTACCCCTCTGTTGTAAGGGATCGGTTCATTTATTGGAATAGCTAAACTCACAGGCGTGCTCCGGAAGCCTCTCCCCCGGAGAGAGCCTCCCCAGCCGGCTCCGGTCGGGAGCACGTCGACAGGACTAGGGCCCCCACCGGGACCCGAACCTGTATAAACCCGTGTGTCATTCTTTGTGCTTGTCCGGCGGGGGAGGACCGGTCATCCGGTCAACCCGCGCCGCGTAATCTTCGCTAGGATCACTCAAAACCTGCCGGGGTATTCGCAATACCACGACAGCCGTCGCCGCCAGCATTTTGGTTCTCCACCACCGCCGGCCACTGCATCGCTCCATCATAGGCCACTCCACGAACTGTAAGTGTTTTTGACGAACTCGCGCTGTAGAGTTTTTTCAACTCGCGTCATAGAGGGAAAAGAATTGTCCTTCATATTCAGTTTCTTAAATTGAAATTGGACTTGATTAGAACCAGCCAGTCTTTAGGAAAGAATAATTGAAATGAAATCAATTTAAGGCCATGTCATGATAGGAGCAAGAGAACACTATTTGGCATAAATTTTATTTACTTTCATTTTTGAAGTTCTTACAAAATAGTATTTGGATCAAACGATTTGGAGCCAAGATTGGAACTAGATTGCCTTTTACAATGAAGCCAATATTGGAGCCAACAATAAGATAAGAAAAAGACAAATGTTGACCAGATTGAAAGTTTCATATTTCATTTTTGAGTAAATTATTTTACACTTGTAAAGGCACATGAAAATCCACGCAAATTGCTTCCAATGATTTTGAAATAAATTAACAGCACAAACCAAGCATATGATAGCACCTAAAATGGAACCTCGCAAGCGGACGAGGTCGCAGTAGTAGGCGAGTATGTCGTTCTCTCCCAAGGGACTAGATGAGAGAAAAATATGCCTAACTAAATTTAAATCCGAAATGCAGAGGGAAGAAAATAGTCCAGCTCAATTTGCCTAATGCCGGATTCATACTTAAAGAACTTCATTGCTTCAAAATACACAGATAAAGAGTAATTCAGACTCAGTTTTCATTCATCTATGCAATCACAATAGTTACTAAAATGCAACACAAGCAGTTCATGAGAAGCAGCAAAGTAGACAGCAAGTCAAAATCAAGCTCAAGCTGCGACTCAAATGCATTCAGCTCTTATTCCTATCAAGGGTCACAGTTCAACATCAGTAGAGACAGAAACAAAGTTCTAAATTGAGGACGAACAAGCATAAACAGAGACAGCAACAAGAACTATGACACAAGAGATTAGAACACACAACTAAAATGGATTTTTCTCAAGCATTAATTGATCATCCGCAGTCGAATTCTGTTTATATACATGCATCACAGGAAACAGATCAGAGGGGGAAGGAGAATGAGATTAAGAGAGGGGAAAAATGTCACTGAATAGTTGCTGGAGTCGATGAAGCCATGGTCGTCATCGAAGCTGCAGCAGCTCAGGATGAAGAAGAGGACGCAGGCTCCAACGGCGTCTGGGGCAGCTGGCGCCGAGATGAATGGAGGAGGGCGTAGCCGTAAGAGATCGGCGCGGAGCTGGATCGAGATCGGGGACGGCTCCGGCGGCGGGAGGCGACGTGGATAGCGCGGTGCGGTGGAGCGGCGGCCTGGCGGTGGCGCTGAAGGCCGGCGCAGATCCGTGGCACTGGAGGCTCGGCGTGGAGGGAGGTGGTTCCGACGGCGAGGCGGCGCTGGAGGCACGGCTCGGGACCGGAGGGCGGCGTGGCGCGTGGATCCGGTGGTGGCGGCCCGGTGTAGAGGAGATGCCGCCGGCTGGAGTGATGGAGTGCAGTAGAGGTGGATGTGGATTTGGAGGTTTTTCGAGTGGCTTTATGGTGGTGAAATGGGGAAGATGAAGACAAGAAAAAGGAAGAAGAAGGGGAAGAAGGGGAATGGAGCACCGCCGGCGTATGGCCCGGCCGCCGGCGGATGGCCCGGCCGCCGGCGGATGGCCCGGCTGCCGGCGGCAAGGTGGAGGGAGGTGTGGAAGGGTGATTTGGGGAAGAAGAAGAACGAAGTAAAAAAATAAAAGCCGGGCTCAACTCTACTGGTGGCTGGCGGCTAGGGTTAAAACCCCAATTTGGCATTTTTACACTTAAGTCCCTGGGTTTTTCAGAAATTGCAGAAAGGACCTGGTGGCTAGGGTTTGGGGTTCCGGGCCCCCAGAGACTCCGATTTCGGTGCGGTCAGATCCTATGCGTTCGCGAGAATGCGCACTTTCATCAGGAATCGTCCGATGGCCAGATTAAGTCGAGGACGCACATCCGCTAGCCAAAAATCCATCCAATCCTCGTCGACCTGCGATAAAAATTGGAAAAACAAGTAATCCGGTCGATTTGGCGACAAATCTGGAATAATCTAGACATATGCCGAGGTTAATGACTGATATGCGCAAAAATCATGGGGAAAATATACAGAAATATAAGACGAATCAAGTAAATATCATCCCCCCAAGCTTAATTCTTTGCTTGTCCTCAAGCAATGTGACAAGAAATAAATCCAAGGAGTCAAGCAAGCAAACAGATGTCATGAAAGAGTAAAATGCAGCGTATAGTAAGCTCGGCAAACTAAGATGTGTATCAAGCGCTCAACCATCTAATAATGGCACTGAAATTGCAAGTAACTAGCTTAGTTCTAGATACGGAGGAAATAAGAATGCTTAATTCTACTCATACCACCTACATCCATACGTGTATATAGAAATTCAAAGTGAGCATAAACAATACACAGGCATCGAAGAACTACGGTCTCCATAAACATCAAATAAGCAGTTTCAACCTTATTAATTTTTGAGCTCTCTTTATTTGAAAAACAAAATCTGGTGCTCATGTAAGTCTCTACCCTTCGACTTATTTAGTCAGATCTCTCCGTACTTCGCTCTAGGGTAGGTAGTCTACTAGAGTGTTTTATAAACATGCTCATGAGTCAAAAGATGTAGCGGGAAGGCTTGTGCACTTATTAGATTTGAAAATGTGCAAACCATGCTTACATACCGATGACTCAGAGGAGCAATGAAGCAGAAGAGCTTTTATTCAAAAGAAAAGAAAATTTGGCAGTGTCTACAAGGTAGAAAACAAACAAATGCGACCTTATTAGCAAGATTTTTTTTTTTTTCAAATCTGGTTTACACAAGTTATATGATTGTTTAGGAGACTCGTGTTCTAAACATGTGTGTAGAGATTAGGTTCACAATTGACATTTCAGTATACAAGATAGAATGCGGTAATAAAGATATTAGTAAGCATTCGAATTTCCACAATATCCACAACGAAACTAAGTACAAGCAGTTTTAGTACCATTACAAGATGATTAATCACAATTCAACCTACAATAGATTGTCGAGCCACTAATGCATGCATACAACTCAACACAACATGCAAAAGGGCTCCAGAAGCCAAATGAGAACAATGAAACGCAAAATGAAAAGCACATTTAGTCATAACCACAACAATCACATATATATACAAATCTGCACAAGTCTAGAATTTCCAGAAAATTTTGACATGACCTTTCTAGATTTTTCATGCAATCCAAACAAAACAAGTATACAACAGGTCATATCACAACATAACCAAGCCCACAAGGCTGGATAAAGATCATTCACAACATAAGCAAGGCAAGATAAGCAAGTACATACAACAGATCTCATACATGAGCACAAACTTGCACAAAGAAGCTCCATTTTGAAAAATTTGACCCAGATTTTAAGAATTACAGCACAACAAGAAATGCATTCTCCCCCCCCCCCCCCCCAAGTTTAAATGGTTGCATAGTCCACAATGCAACAACATGAGATGAACACATGGAGATGGGAACACAAAATAAATTTCATGCACAAGGGTCATATGAGAGGTCCGCAATAGCTCACCGGGTGAAGGATGAAGACGATGACGCTACGATGAGCCATCCAGAGTACTCCAAATGTGCCAAACCGCCATATGAGGATGATGCCCTGAAAGAACAACCAAAGAAGAAACTAAGAACAATCCTACAAAATAAAGGAAAATAAATAACGAAAAGAAAGAAAGAGAGAAAACACTCGGGTTGCCTCCCGAGAAGCGCTTCTTTTAGGTCGGAAGCTCGACCCTCCAAGGATATAGCGTTGAAGCACGAGTGAAGGAGAGGCAAGCATGGGACGTGGTAGAAGCTCCACGTCCACCCTCATGTCAGAAGTAGCATGATGGGAATCCACCAGGGTCCCAGGGAATGTCGACTCGGAGCAAGTCTGCTCGCGGTCGAGAAGCCACACGTGCTAACCTGCAAATAAGATCAAGAACAAACAGGCACGTGTGTATGGTAGGGACAAAGCCCTCCAGAAGGTCAGCTGACGAAAATCCTTTCCCGTAGATCGACTGACTATACATATCATGAGGATGGCATATATCGATGCAGGATGAATGACAACTCAAAGGAATATGAATAATCTCGTCAGAACTAGACAACTCATAATGATACGAGAGGGGTTTCGAGTCTACCTGAATAGTGGATGGCGTGAAGTTTGGGGTAGGAAGGACCTCCACGGGGGTCGGGTCTGGTAGATCAAGATGAACTGGCACCCCAATGTCAGAAGGAAGTCCCTCGTCAGCAAATATGAATGTCTCCCTCTCGATCTCGTGGCTCAAGGAGTAGTCCAGAAGGTCTGCAACATCGAAACTGACACTCTCCATCTCTGGTCCGTCTGCCAATGGATCATCAAAAGAAAACAGTCCAAACGGACGCAGAGGAGTCTCAAAAACAAGCTCTCCATCATCATCATCAAACATGATCAAATCAATAGGAGGCGGAGGTGATTGATGCGACGTCGAAGAAAGAAGATCGGGTCGAAGCTCGTCGCTCAATACTGTGGTCTCTCCGCGAGGGTCTCCAAGATAGGTGTCATGGGTGCGCTCCGGGACACTCAACGGATGTGAGATGGCCTCAAATGCGGGTACTTGAGATGGCAAGATGTGGATTCGATCTCGATATCCTCTGAACTCAGCTATGCAAGATCGCACACCCTGCATCTCAGCCCGCAATAATTCCACATCCCTTGAATGCTGGGTCATGAGTCGCTCAGATTGCTTAACCAAGCCCTCCATCAGTGCCTCTAATTTAGATGTATCCTCAACTTCAGGAGGCGACTGTGGGGACGGATGTAGAAACTCGTTCATCTTTTCCAAATGGCGCTCAAACATCACCTCAAGCCTAGATGTGTCCTCGTATGCAGGAGGCTGTGGTGAGTACTACTGATGCGACAAATACGGAGCCTGATGTGATGTACATGGGTGCTGCTCTCCGTACCTAAAACCCTGCGAAAGATGACTAGGAGAAGATGAGATAACAGGATGGTTGTTCCTATATGGTGAATTTGGGTATGTAGGCCATCTAGGACGATATGTAGTGGATGCTCGACCACGCTGACAAGCAGCGGGTGAATGACCTCGAATACCACAAATACAACATATAGGAGCAACACTAATATGAGCAAATAATCCACGAAGGGCTGTATCCATCTGACGAGGCAAATCATCTAGTTTAGCACTGAGATTGTCACATGCATCACAAAAAGAGTGGGAACCATCCATATCCTCAATCAGTGAAAATCAATCAATGAGAAAAGGACAAGAGGAAAGGCGAGAAATAAAAGAGCTGGGAGGGAAAAGGGGGCGGGAAAAGATGCAAACAAAAACCGAAAACAAAAACAAAAACAAAATGATTTAATCTAGTTAAACACATTCACTTTCATCGGAGTCCCCGGCAACGGCGCCAAAAATTGATAGCACCTAAAATGGAACCTCGCAAGCGGACGAGGTCGCAGTAGTAGGCGAGTATGTCGTTCTCTCCCAAGGGACTAGATGAGAGAAAAATATGCCTAACTAAATTTAAATCCGAAATGCAGAGGGAAGAAAATAGTCTAGCTCAATTTGCCTAATGCCGGATTCATACTTAAAGAACTTCATTGCTTCAAAATACACAGATAAAGAGTAATTCAGACTCAGTTTTCATTCATCTATGCAATCACAATAGTTACTAAAATGCAACACAAGCAGTTCATGAGAAGCAGCAAAGTAGACAGCAAGTCAAAATCAAGCTCAAGCTGCGACTCAAATGCATTCAGCTCTTATTCCTATCAAGGGTCACAGTTCAACATCAGTAGAGACAGAAACAAAGTTCTAAATTGAGGACGAACAATCATAAACAGAGACAGCAACAAGAACTATGACACAAGAGATTAGAACACACAACTAAAATGGATTTTTCTCAAGCATTAATTGATCATCCGCAGTCGAATTCTGTTTATATACATGCATCACAGGAAACAGATCAGAGGGGGAAGGAGAATGAGATTAAGAGAGGGGAAAAATGTCACTGAATAGTTGCTGGAGTCGATGAAGCCATGGTCGTCATCGAAGCTGCAGCAGCTCAGGATGAAGAAGAGGACGCAGGCTCCAACGGCGTCTGGGGCAGCTGGCGCCGAGATGAATGGAGGAGGGCGTAGCCGTAGGAGATCGGCGCATGGAGGTGAGGGCGCACCTGAAGGCGGCGCACGCACGGCTGCAGGGGCTCGACGTCGTAGGATGGCGCAGCTCACACGGGTGCTGCACGGCGGTGGAGGAGTCCGGCGGCGAGGGATCTCGCGGTGGGACTCACGTGGGGCAGCAGCCTGGAGGCGGTGCGTGCGGAGGCGGCGCGTGCAGATCCGGTGCAGCGCCGGCGTGGAGAACGCTGAATCGGCGCTCGTGCGCTGCAGGGGCGCAGTGCGGCGCTGGAGCACAGGCGGTGCGGAGCTGGATCGAGATCGGGGACGGCTCCGGCGGCGGGAGGCGGCGTGGATAGCGCGGTGCGGTGGAGCGGCGGCCTGGCGGTGGCGCGCTGTGAAGGCGCGGTGCGGTGGAGCGACGGCCTGGCGGTGGCGCTGAAGGCCGGCGCAGATCCGTGGCGCTGGAGGCTCGGCGCGGAGGGAGGTGGTTCCGACGGCGAGGCGGCGCGGGAGGCACGGCTCAGGACCGGAGGGCGGCGTGGCGCGTGGATCCGGTGGCGGCGGCGCGAAGAAGAGGCGCGGGATCGGCCAGATCCAGTCGGATCTAGCGCGCGGCGGCGCTGCGGCTCGAGGGAGATGATGGTGTGGCGGCCCGGTGTAGAGGAGATGCCGCCGGCTGGAGTGATGGAGTGCAGTAGAGGTGGATGTGGATTTGGAGGTTTTTCGAGTGGCTTTATGGTGGTGAAATGGGGAAGATGAAGACAAGAAAAAGGAAGAAGAAGGGGAAGAAGGGGAATGGAGCACCGCCGGCGTATGGCCCGGCCGCCGGCGGATGGCCCGGCCGCCGGCGGCGAGGTGGAGGGAGGTGTGGAAGGGTGATTTGGGGAAGAAGAAGAACGAAGTAAAAAAATAAAAGCCGGGCTCAACTCTACTGGTGGCTGGCGGGTAGGGTTAAAACCACAATTTGGCATTTTTACACTTAAGTCCCTGGGTTTTTCAGAAATTGCAGAAAGGACCTGGTGGCTAGGGTTTGGGGTTCCGGGCCCCCGGAGACTCCGATTTCGGTGCGGTCAGATCCTATGCGTTCGCGAGAATGCGCACTTTCATCAGGAATCGTCCGATGGCCAGATTAAGTCGAGGACGCGCATCCGCTAGCCGAAAATCCATCCAATCCTCGTCGACTTGCGATAAAAATTGGAAAAACAAGTAATCCGGTCGATTTGGCGACAAATCTGGAATAATCTAGACATATGCCGAGGTTAATGACTGATACGCGCAAAAATCATGGGGAAAATATACAGAAATATAAGACGAATCAAGTAAATATCAGCATAGAAGATAAGATATCATGTAGCTAGAAACTTTCTTCAAATAGCAAACCAATTTAAAGATATAAAAATGACAAGTTAGCCACAAAACCACGAGAAGTCTGAATTTTACAGATTTCATATTTGATTTGTTCATGCCGACTTGATGTTCTCTATTGTCTTCAGGCGACGGAGTGGGAGGAGTCGATGGAGCGGCGTTCGTATCTGTGTTGGGGATGTCCTCATCAGATAGGTTACTTATTCTTAGGGTTTTAATGTTAACCGATAGAAAAAAATTATATTGTGCTAACAGTTGGTTGTTTTGAACCGTTAGTACAAGACCACTCTAATTGTTAAACTCGTGGGAGTTTTCCCTCCAATCAAACCAAAGACATCTCCAATTAACTCTCTACTCGCGTGCAGAAAGCCCTAGCCTCACCGAGTCCCCTTTTTCACTCCCGGACCACCATCGCCGCTAGAATTTTGGTTCTCCACTGCCGTCGGCCACTGCATCGCGCCATCGTAGGCCACTCCACGAACTGTAAGTGTTTTTGACAAACTCGCGCTGCAGAGTTTCTTCAACTCGCGTCGTAGAGGGAAAAAATTGTCCTTCATATTCAGTTTCTTAAATTGAAATTGGAGTCGATTAGAACCAGCCAGTCTTTAGGAAAGAATAATTGAAATGAAATCAATTTAAAGCCATGTCATGCCAAGAGCAAGAGAACGCTATTTGGCATAAATTTTATTTACTTTCATTTTTGAAGCTCTTACAAAATAGTATTTGGATCAAACGATTTGGAGCCAAGATTGGAACTAGATTGCCTTTTACAATGAAGCCAAGATTGGAGCCAAAAATAAGATATGAAAAAGACAAATGCTGACCAGATTGAAAGTTTCAGATTTCAGTTTTGAGTAAATTATTTTACACTTGTAAAGACACCTGAAAATCCACGCAAATTGCTTGCAACGATTTTAAAATAAATTAACAGTACAAACCAAGCATAGAAGATAAGATATCATGTAGAAACTTTCTTCAAATAGCCAACCATGAAAGATATAAAAATGACAAGTCAGCCACAAAACCACGAGAAGTCTGAATTTTACAGATTTCATATTTGATTTGTGAAAAGAACCAATTATTGCTCAAATCAAATCTAATTGAAATGAAAATTTATATAAATGATTTTCCTAGCATGACATATATTTTTCAAAAAGAATTTTCCAAATATGATTTTACAATCAAGAGTTATGGTGAAATGATCTTTATGTTAAGCAAGAAGGTTGAAGTTCGACAACCTTTTGCAAATTGGATTAAAATTTGATTTTCATGAGATTTTTGACATGAAAGAGCTTGCATGAGTTAGTCATATCATTTTGAGCCAAAGCTCACGAGTAAAGCCCATAGAAATAGCTAAACACATGTTTTGCATGTATAAGATATTTTGGGTCAAAGCAAGTTTTCCAGTGAAATTCAAACACCCATAAGTTGCAAATTGAAACACTTTTGAGAAAGCTTTCAATTTCGAACTTCTTCGGAGTAATAATATCTAGGACTTTTGTAAAACAAGTTTTGGCAGAATTCAAATAGATTTTGATTAGCACTCGAAACCGATTTAATTAAAAAATAAGATAGTCGAAAGCTTCTAAAAACCCTTTAAATACATTTTGAAGAGCATTTTGATAGGTATTGATGATTTTTGGCCTTTTGAATGAAAATTTGACATTTTAACAAAAAGAGGTGGTTCTTATTAAAATTTGTATGTAATTTGAAATTAATTCAGGTCATAGGTGGTAGTTCATGATTGCCATTCCATTTTAGTTATAAACTTTTTCATGTATCTTTCTTCATATCAATTGATGGTTTGTTCATCGAATTTTAGGTAAAACCATGTCGGCATCTTTCTCGTCTAATTGTAGTGATTCGACGAGGGGAAATGTAGATGACAGTGCTTCGTCCTAGCGCAAGAGGAAGGTGCGAGGTGCGACGATGTTGTGCCGTTTGGCCAAATGCACGGATCTTTCATGTGAGTTCAACCAGTTCGGGAGACCGATCAGAAAGAACGCTGGGCAGTACGCTGCCTATGTTGGTTTGTTGGCGAAGGAAAGGGTGAAGATCACCGTACAGAGCTGGAAGGACGTTAAGGCTGACGAGAGGGATAGGTTGTGGGTGGAGGTGAACGTAAAATTAATTAAAATCCCTGAACTCTTGAGTAATCACATTCTCTAGGATTATCCTGAAGATTAAGTAAGTCTTTCTTATATGCACCATTTGAAACAGGCCAAGTGGAACATCCCCAACGATGGTCCCAAGACAGCTTGCTTGAAGGACATGAACAACACATGGAAAACCCTCAAGAGCGTCCTCGTCCATGCCTTCCTCCCTAAAGGCAAATCTCCATGTGAGAAGTACCCCTTCATATCGGAGGAGGTATGGGAGCAATTCACCCAGTAGAAGGGGACCCCTGAGTTCAAGGTATGTATGCTTCCTTTTCTTGGTCACACTGTTATATGGAGTAACCAACGATGCATTAATTTTCTTGTTTCTGGTACGAAGGCCCTTAGCGAGAAGAACAAGGCAATCTAGAGGAGGAACGACCACCCGCACCGGCTCAGATCTCGTGGCTATGCGGGGAAGGAGGATCAGTGGAAGAAGGCCGAAGACGAGGCGTCGACTTTCATCGACTCCCCTGACCTGCCAATCTCTGAGATCCATGATCCGCGATGCAAGCGCTGGTGGCTGGCCAGAGGGACCGTGTCATCCACAGTGTATGTGGAGTTCCCAAACCCCAAGGACGCCGAGGTCGTGCAGCGAATCGTAAGTTGGCTAACTTCCTGGTTGGAATCATAGAGTGTGGTAGAAAAAACTATGATCAATCATGTGTGCACAAGTTTGTATATATTTTTCCTCACAATGTAGAGCTTTGAATGTAACAGATCTCTTGCTCGAAGGAGGCGACCCAGGGATTGTTCACTCCCCATAGGGAGAACAACATCCTAACCCGGGCTCTATGGAACAAGAAGCATCCAGGGCGGACGCGAACTGTGTGGGCTGTGGTGCCGTGGAAGGATGGCTTCTCAGAGCCCGGGCAAAAGGCGAAGACAGCTCACAGCTGGAAGGAAAAGGAATCGGAGCTAGCCGAGAAGATACGGTCAGATGTGACTGCACAATTCGCGGACATGTTCACTCAAATGAACGAGAAGTATGAATGCCTCAGCCGAATTGTGCAGTCCAAGGGTTTAGATCCAACTGCCGAGGTCGACGCTGGTAGGCCGAGTAGTTGCGGCTCGAAGGTTTACGTGGATCCGGTGGACCTACTTGAGGTATTGCAAGTCTTGAGCTATATATGCACTTCAGTTGATGCCACTCCCGTTACGTTAGAATTATTTCGCTAACTTGTTACAATTGTTGCAAATTGCAGAAGCCGGAGAGCTGTATCCTATTGATCTACATAGGCGACAACCCTGTAGTGGTTGCACACAGGGTTGTATATCCATCTTGGGAGGATGTCCGGATCCACTGCGTACCTTTGAAGCCTAGGTTTGCAAAGGTACAGGTGGACATGGCCCTCCCGGGCTACAGCGCTTTTCCGTTGCTTATCCCAACGGATGAAATGCGGACAATTGATGAGGCATTGGGCTCGTACATACGGTGGCCCAAGAAGGGTATTAGACTACAGGAGGTAAACCCTACCCATTGTAGCTTACAACTCAGTTAATATACTCACCTTGCAAAATCTAACTTACGCTTTCATAACTTAAAGTGGACGATGGATGCCAGCGCACTTCCAGAGGACCCCATACCCAGCATAGTGCATGACCGAGCTCCTTCGGCCCCCATGCCTCCTCTGACGGCCTCGACCCCACCCTAAGGACACAAGCCTCCTCGAAAAGCCCCTTCACCATCAAATGAGGCCGGCGGCACCTCACCCCTGTTGCATCTAGGCCCTTTTAGGTTGATTTTGATTATTGATGACATTAAGTGTTTTGGACTAATCTTATCTTTGAGCTATTTCTATGCAGAGCGATTTCTGTAAAGTCTGCAAGTGATCTGGGAAGATCTGCAGGTCACAGGTCCAAAGTCGCAAGCGCAAGGTCGCAATGTTGGCTGTGGTTGCAGTTAAAGGTTGGAAGTCAAGGTCGCAAGTGCAAGGTCACCAAAACGAAAGTTGCAAGGATTAAAGATGCAAAGGACCTGAGGTAATATTTGTGTTATTTTGACCGATCTCGGTGTTTGGAGTTTGATCCGTTTAAGAAATTATTTCTTAGTTTTAACCGTACTATAAAGAGGGGTTGCAAGTTCTCTCTATATCTCCAACACAAACCGAGAATCCTAGGTCATTGCATTGCATCTTTTTGGTTGGATTTGGTTTTGAACTTATTTGAAAAATCTGGATTTTCAGTTCAGTTTTTAACAGCAGAAGAGTATTTGTAATTTTCAGAAAGATCTAGGCAGATCTGGCTTTTGCTTCTGTTGACAAAACTGTAGCTCTTTAAATTATCTTTCAAACGAACTATTAAACTATCAATTTGGATTTCTGGATCAAAAGTTATAGATGTTTTTAACGGACTGTCAGTTATTTGGTTTTTCAGTTTAGTTTTTGACAGCAGATGAGTTTTTTAATTTTATAGAAAGATCTATGGAGATCTGGCTTTTCTTCTGTTGACAAAAAGATAGTCCTTTAAAATATCTTTCAAATGAGCTATTAAACACCTCTTTTGGATTTCTGGATTTAAAGTTATAGCTGTTTTTGTTCAGACTGACTGTCAGTTTGCTGAACTGACTGTCAGTTTGAATGTCAGTTTGTGTTAACTGACAATTGTCCAGAGAGTGTGTTTTTCGGGCCAAAAATTTTTGTACTAAACTAACTGTCAGTATGCCCATGCTGTCTGTCAGTTTGGGTTTCGACCACAGCTGTTTTTATCTGAGTTTCTATTTGATCTGGTCGTTGTTTTGGTCGAACTGACTGTCAGTTTGCATAACTGACTGTCAGTTGGGGGTTTCAATTTTCCTTAAATGACCACAAACGGCTAGCTAATTTTTATCCGTAAATTTTGTCGGCCGTTATAGATGTAACTGACTGTCAGTTTGCATAACTGACTGTCAGTTTGAGTTGCTGATTTTCAGCCGTAGCTCCAACGGTTCATTTGCTTCTTGAGGCTATAAATAGGGGCTTTGGGCATATGTTTTTCACAACAAGCAGCCTCCTCTCATATACACTCTTGAGCATTAGTTTCTTATATAAAATCTTGATCTTTTGATCAAGTCGAGTGTTTTCCGATCCACCGAGAGTTTCGTTTCTTTTGCATTTGCATATACTTAGCTTCTCGGTGCGTGTTTGGAGGTCTAGAGAAGACCTCGCTGCCTGTTACTCTTGGTGAGCGCCCTCACCTAGACAGTTCGGAGGCGTGGCCGTTGATCTCTCCGTTCGGAGATTGTCGGAGAGGCTCGGCAAGTGTGTACAAGGCATCGGTGCTCGCCTTTCCGGAGTGGACAAGGAGCAACCTTAGTTGATAATACTCTTCGTGAGTATTGAGGCAAGACTCAAGTGATTTGAGTGCTTCAACGAGGATTAGTGGAGACTGGGCGAGTCTCCGATACCTCGGTAAAAACCATTGTGTTCGTTTTCTTTCCCTTGCTTACATTATTTGTTCTTGATTTGTTCATTATTTGCTTTAAGTTTTAAAGTTTTTAAAGCCTCCTATTCACCCCCCCTCTAGTCGGCATCCTTGATCCAACACGTGGTATCAGAGCAAGGTCTCTCGATTCATTAGGCTTTACCGCCTAGAGAGAGGATGTCGTCAAGCGGAGATTTTCTTCTTGGACATACCGGTCGTGCGCCTATCTTTGATGGGACAAATTATCCTTATTGGAAAGTGCGCATGTCGGTATTCCTAGAAGCCATGGGGCTTAATGTATGGGATATTGTTAAACTCGGCTTTACTCCTCCGGTTGATCCGGCAAGTCTGTCTGAGGACGATAGGAGAAAGTTGCATTTAAATGCCCGTGCAAAAAATGCACTCTTTGCCGGTTTATCTTTGAATGAGTTCAACCGTGTGAGCAATCTCACGACTGCTCATAAGGTTTGGACTACCCTCGAAGAAATTTACGAGGGCACTACAAAGGTTAAAGAGGCAAACTTGCTAATGGTGAGGCAAAAATATGAGACATTCACCATGTCATCAACCGAGTCCGTGGATTCCATGTTTACTCGGTTAAATAACATTGTGAATGAACTCAAGGGTCTTGGTGTTGTTTTTACTGACCTTGAGCTTGTGAGAAAGATGCTTAGGGCTTTGCCGGAAAGCTTCGACACTTTGGTCACGGTTCTCACAAACTCCGATCTATCGACCACAACACCAACCGATCTTTATGGGAACCTCATCACCCATGAGATGCACAAGAAGGAGAAGAAGGAAGCGGCCGAACCATCGGAGACAAAGAAGAAAGCTTTGGCTTTCAAAGCAAACTCAAGGAACGATTCAAGCGAAGGCTCCTCCAATGAAGACCTGTCACTCATAGTAAAGAACACTCAGAAACTTCTTCGCAGGTTGCATAAGAAAGGTGTCAACATTGACACACGACCAAAGGGGCAAAAGCAAAACAACTTCAAGGACATCATTTGCTATGGATGTCATGAGAAGGGACACATAGCATCAAGATGTCCAAACAAGAACAAGGCGTGGAACAAGAAGAAGTTCTTCAAGAAGAAGAATGAAGAAATCAAAGAAGCTTGCTTTGGAGAGTGGATGTCAGGAGGCGAGAGCTCCGACTCTGACTCCGACAACGAAAGAAGTTGCTCCAAGAAGATGGCCGGACTAGCTCTCGGCAACATCAACACTTCAACTAGCTCATCCATTTGCCTTATGGCTAAAGGCGATGAAAAGGTGAACTACAAGACCGGTGGGAGGCATTGGGTGCTAGATAGCGGATGCTCCGAACACATGACCGGTAACAAGAAGTTGTTCACCTCAATAGAAGACAACTCAAGCGAGAACCAAAAGATTACCTTTGGCGACAACCGTCAAGGAAATGTGGTCGGCTTGGGTAAAATCGCAATCTCAAATGATCTATCTATTTCAAATGTTTTATTGGTTGAATCTCTGAATTTCAATTTGCTTTCCATTGCACAAATTTGCGATTTTGGTTTTGGTTGCACATTTTTCCCAAAAGAAGTTTTGGTTGAAAGTTTAAAAGATAAAACTTTGATCTTTAAAGGCTTTCGTTTTGGAAATCTTTATTTGGTTGATTTTCATTCAAAAGATGCATCTCTTTCAACATGTCTTGTCTCTCAAACCTCAAAAGGTTGGCTATGGCATAGACGACTTGCACATGTTGGAATGCATCAATTGAGAAAACTTTTAAAACGTGATTTGGTTGTTGGCTTAAAGGATGTGAATTTTGAAAAGGACAAACCTTGTAGCGCTTGTCAAGCGGGCAAGCAAGTAGCTACTTCACATCCAACTAAGCGCATTCTTTCGACTTGCAAACCTTTGGAACTCCTTCATATGGATTTATTTGGACCTTCTGAGTTCCAAAGTATCGGGGGTAGCAACTATGGTTTTGTGATTGTTGACGATTTTACTCGCTACACTTGGGTTTTCTTTATTTCCCAAAAATCCGAAACCCCCGATGTTTTCAAAAGTTTTGCAAAACGTGTTTCTACCGAATTCGAATTATCCATCAAGAAAATCCGTAGTGATCATGGTGGAGAGTTCGTTAATTCAACTTTTTTTGATTTTTGTGACTCTCTTGGAATTAAACACGAATTTTCCACATCCTACACTCCACAGCAAAATGGAGTCGTTGAAAGGAAAAATCGAACACTTATAGAAATGGCAAGAACTATGCTAAGTGAGTACGATACTCCTACTCACTTCTGGGCTGAAGCCGTGCATACCGCTTGCTATTCTATAAACCGACTTTATTTGCATCCTCTTCTGAATTTGACTCCTTATGAACTTCTTATTGGGCGTAAGCCAAATATTTCTTATTTCCGAGTCTTTGGTTGCAAATGTTATATTCTCAAGAAAAGAAATTTTGGTGGTAAATTTCAAAGAAGAGTAGATGAAGGCTTTCTAGTCGGATACTCCACCACTAGTAAAGCATATCGTGTGTTTAATAAAAATACAAGTTGCATTGAGGAATCTGGTGATGTCAAATTTGATGAAACTAACGGCTCACAAAAGGAGCAAGTCTCTCATGAAGTTTCAGGTGACGATCTTCAAGAAGCCATGAAGAACATAACCATTGGAGACATCAAGCCAAGAGAAGAAGATCAAGAAGATGATGTCAACATTGAGAATGTTGATCAAAATGTATCATCATCTCATGTTGATCCTCCAGAACAAGATCAAGATGAAGCTGTACAAGACGAAGCACCAAGACAGCATCAAACGATCACCAAGGATCACCCTCTAGACCAAATATTGGGTGACGTCAGTAAGGGTGTTCAAACTCGATCTCGCATTGCTGCATTTTGTGAACATCATTCTTTTGTATCTTCTTTAGAACCCAAACATATTAGTGAAGCTTTAAATGATCCTGATTGGGTTAATGCCATGCATGAGGAACTTAATAACTTTGCTAGAAATGAAGTTTGGACTCTAGTTGAAAGACCCAAAGATCATAATGTTATTGGAACAAAATGGGTTTTCAGAAATAAGCAAGATGAAAATGGTATTGTAATTAGAAACAAAGCTCGTCTTGTTGCTCAAGGCTTCACTCAAGTCGAAGGTTTAGACTTTGGTGAAACTTTTGCACCTGTAGCAAGACTTGAAGCTATTCGCATTCTTCTTGCCTATGCATCATGTTTTAATATCAAACTTTTTCAAATGGATGTAAAAAGTGCTTTCTTAAATGGTGAAATTTCTGAACTTGTGTTTGTTGAACAACCTCCTGGTTTTGAAAGTTCTAAATTTCCAAATCATGTATTTAAATTATCAAAAGCTCTCTATGGTCTCAAACAAGCTCCTCGGGCTTGGTATGAGCGTCTTAGAGACTTTCTATTATCAAAAGGTTTTAAAATTGGGAAGGTTGATACAACTCTCTTTACAAAGAAAATTGAAAAGGAATTGTTCATTTGTCAGATTTATGTTGATGATATTATCTTTGGATCTACTAATGAGCATTTCTGTCATGAGTTTGGAGAGATGATGTCTAGGGAGTTCGAGATGTCCATGATTGGTGAGCTGAGCTTCTTCCTCGGTCTTCAAATCAAGCAACTCAAGAACGGTACGTTCGTGAGTCAAACAAAGTACTTGAAGGACCTGCTCAAGCGCTTTGGGATGGAAGACGCTAAGCCAATCAAAACTCCCATGGCGACCAATGGACATCTGGACATGGATAAAAGCGGCAGATCGGTTGATTCTAAACTATATAGGTCTATGATTGGTAGTTTATTATATCTCACTGCATCTAGGCCTGATATCATGTTTAGTGTGTGCTTATGTGCTAGATTTCAATCTGATCCTAAAGAATGACATTTAACTGCTCTTAAAAGAATCCTTAGGTATTTAAAATGCTATCCCAGTTTAGGCCTTTGGTATTCGAAAGATGCAAATTTTGAATTAATTGAGTATTCGGATTCTGATTATGCTGGGTGTAAGATTGATCGTAAAAGCACATCTGGTAGCTGTCAGCTGTTGGGGAGATCATTAGTATCATGGTCATCTAGGAAGCAAAATTCTGTAGCTCTCTCCACAGCTGAAGCTGAATTGTGTCTGCAGGCAGTTGTTGTGCTCAATTGTTGTGGATGAAGCAGACATTTTTGGATTATTGGATTATATTTGATAAAGTGCCACTATTGTGTGATAATAAAAGTGCCATTAAAATTGTAAATAATCCTATTCAACATTCTAGAACTAAGCATATTGAAATACGGCACCATTTTATTAGAGATCATGTGGCAAGAGGAGATATTGATGTGAATTATGTCAGAACTGATTTGCAACTAGCAGATATTTTCACCAAACCCTTAGATGAATCAAGATTTTGCTTTCTAAGAGGTGAACTGAACATTATTGATATATCAAATGCTAGTTGATCTAAAATAACTGTCTGATTTTCCTGTCCTCCCGCCTTTTTGTGCTTGATGACAAAGGGGGAGAGATTCTTGAGTTTCTTGCTTCATTATTGACATTGTTTATGCTTAGGGCAGAAATTGGGGAGAAAGATTTTTGAGATATCTCACGATCTATTATTATAAATTCATCATTATAGATTCACTCTCAAATCTCAAATGACTCATATGGGTATTTATATATGCATGCATTTAGGGGGAGTCATTTGATTTTATTCATTTAAACACTTGTTGTCATCAATCATCAAAAAGGGGGAGATTGTTGCATCTAGGCCCTTTTACGTTGATTTTGATTATTGATGACATTAAGTGTTTTGGACTAATCTTGTCTTTGAGCTATTTCTATGCAGAGCGATTTCTGTAAAGTCTACAAGTGATCTGGGAAGATCTGCAGGTCACAGGTCCAAAGTCGCAAGCGCAAGGTCGCAATATTGGCTGTGGTTGCAGTTAAAGGTTGGAAGTCAAGGTCGCAAGTGCAAGGTCACCAAAACGAAAGTTGCAAGGATTAAAAATGCAAAGGACCTGAGGTAATATTTGTTTTATTTTGACCGATCTCGGTGTTTGGAGTTTGATCGGTTTAGGAAATTATTTTTTAGTTTTAACCGTACTATAAAGAGGGGTTACAAGTTCTCTCTATATCTCCAACACAAACCGAGAATCCTAGGTCATTGCATTGCATTGCATCTTTTTGGTTGGATTTGGTTTTGAACTTATTTGAAAAATCTGGATTTTCAGTTCAGTTTTTAACAGCAGAAGAGTATTTGTAATTTTCAGAAAGATCTAGGCAGATCTGGCTTTTTCTTCTGTTGACAAAAATGTAGCTCTTTAAATTATCTTTCAAACGAACTATTAAACTATCAATTTGGATTTCTGGATCAAAAGTTATAGATGTTTTAAACGGACTGTCAGTTATTTGGTTTTTCAGTTTAGTTTTTGACAGCAGATGAGTTTTTGCATTTTATAGAAAGATCTATGGAGATCTGGCTTTTTTTTTCTGTTGACAAAAAGATAGTCCTTTAAAATATCTTTCAAATGAGCTATTAAACACCTCTTTTGGATTTCTGAATTTAAAGTTATAGCTGTTTTTGTTCGGACTGACTGTCAGTTTGAATGTCAGTTTGTGTTAACTGACAATTGTCCAGAGAGTGTGTTTTTCGGGCCAAAAATTTTTGTACTAAACTGACTGTCAGTATGCCCATGCTGACTGTCAGTTTGGGTTTCGACCACAGCTGTTTTTATCTGAGTTTCTATTTGATCTGGTCGTTGTTTTGGTTGAACTGACTGTCAGTTTGCATAACTGACTGTCAGTTGGGGGTTTCAATTTTCCTTAAATGACCACAAACGGCTAGCTAATTTTTATCCATAAATTTTGTCGTCCGTTATACATGTAACTGACTGTCAGTTTGCATAACTGACTGTCAGTTTGAGTTGCTGATTTTCAGCCGTAGCTCCAACGGTTCATTTGCTTCTTGAGGCTATAAATAGGGGCTTTGGGCATATGTTTTTCACAACAAGCAGCCTCCTCTCATATACACTCTTGAGCATTAGTTTCTTATATAAAATCTTGATCTTTTGATCAAGTCGAGTGCTTTCCGATCCACCGAGAGTTTCGTTTCTTTTGCATTTGCATATACTTAGCTTCTCGGTGCGTGTTTGGAGGTCTAGAGAAGACCTCGCTGCCTGTTACTCTTGGTGAGCGCCCTCACCTAGACGGTTCGGAGGCGTGGCCGTTGATCTCTCCGTTCGGAGATTGTCGGAGAGGCTCGGCAAGTGTGTACAAGGCATCGGTGCTCGCCTTTCCAGAGTGGACAAGGAGCAACCTTAGTTGATAATACTCTTCGTGAGTATTGAGGCAAGACTCAAGTGATTTGAGTGCTTCAACGAGGATTAGTGGAGACTGGGCGAGTCTCCGATACCTCGGTAAAAACCATTGTGTTCGTTTTCTTTCCCTTGCTTACATTATTTGTTCTTGATTTGTTCATTATGTGCTTTAAGTTTTAAAGTTTTTAAAGCCTCCTATTCACCCCCCCTCTTGTCGGCATCCTTGATCCAACAACCCCAACCTTCGAAGGTATACACTCGCTCCCTGGTCAAAGGCAAGGCGAAATAAAGCCAGCCGGGTACATTCAAGAATGGGTTCCCACTCGTGTCGGAGTACCTTCTGCGCAATATGGATCAGACAACTAGAAGTCTCCACGAGTGGTACCTGACCCTGTCTAGGTGCCACATCAACTTCGTAGTTCACTTCATGCCAGGACATTTTCACCGTGAGGCTGGGAGTACATCCGTGGCCCACGAGGATTTGTTCGACCTCTTCAACTGGCAAGACCTTGATATGTCCATCATACAGACTGGAGTCCTGTGAGTTTGCTGATCCTATATGTTGTCGCAGTTCATTTCATAAATCTAATCACTTTGTATGCAATACTTACTAATGTCTACTTTGCATGCAGGTGCATGTATAGGCTGGCGTCGATGAGGGCATGTGTCGCGCCCCGAAACTGGGACTACGACTACTCCCGTGGAGACCTAGCTTTCTGTGGCTAGTCCCATTTATGCATTGACGAGGATTGACACCTGAGTCAGTTCAAATAAATGCACTGTTGGTTCAAGACATATTCGAGCCAGACATGTGCCTGACGGTGCGAACTCAAGTCATTTTGAGAAGCATCAGCCCGAGGTTACAGGCTTTGCGCGATCAGATCGCAGGCTTTGCGCGATCAGACCGCAGGCTTCGCGCGGTCAGAACTTCGTATGCTATACGCGGACAAAATGTCAAGGATGTCGCGCGGTTAGTCAATATCCGCGCAGTCAGCCAACATCCCGCGGTCAGAGTACTTTCGACCAGGGTACTTGGGGTTCATTTGTCCGGGTGCCCCTATGGCGAGAATATTCCAAGTATCCCGAAGATTTCTCCACGTGGAAGATCAAACGTCAGGAGGTTAATACGCGCAGTTATCCATGAATAACACGTGTTTAACCTGTGTGGAGGTTATGAGCGGTTCTCCAAAAACCGCATCCAACCGACCGAACAACTGTTTGGTGCAGTTATGGCATGACACCCTTTCGACCAGTATAAAGGAGTAGCAAAATGCATCGAACAAGGGGATCGAAGGATCGAAAGATCGAACCATCTCGACCACTCAAACAGCCAAGTCTACGGCCCAGATTAGATAATGTTTACATGCCTCCTGGGGCTTCTTTCTGTACACTTACATAGGAAAAACCTTCACCTGTGAAGGTCTTTTCCTGCCATCTTGTAAATCTTTATCACACATAGTGAAATCCCAACAGGACGTAGGGCTATTACTCCTACCATCGAGGGCCTGAACCTGTATAAACCTCTCTGTGCTCTTGTTCCCCATTTTTCTACATACCTTCCCGGAGGGTCATCTTCAAAGGTCTCGCTAATACAAATTTTGCATAAGTTCTGCTGAGGACTCCGAGTCCGAATCTTCGACATGCATACCTGTTGGGGGAATCCCCAGCGGTCCCACGTAGTCCCAAGGTGACCACGGTGGAACCCGGTGAGACCCGAAGGCATCGGGCCCTTGGTGGGGCCCGGAAGGTCTCCGGGACCCCGGTAACTCCCGGTGAGACCCGGAGGGTCCCCGGGCCCCCGGTGACACCCGGTGACACCCGGAGGGTCTCCGGGACCCCGGTGACTCCCGGTAAGACCCGGAGGGTCCCCGGGCCCCCGGTGACACCCAGTGACACCCGGTGGGTCTCCGGGACCCCGGTAAATCCCGGTGAGACCCGGAGCGTCCCCGGCCCCCGGTGACACCCGGTGACACCCGGAGGGTCTCCGGGACCCCGGTAACTCCCGGTGAGACCCGGAGAGTCCCCGGCCCCCGATGACACCCGGTGAGACCCGGAGGGTCCCCGGGCCCCCGGTGACACCCGGAGGGTCTCCGGGACCCCGGTAACTCCCGGTGAGACCCGGAGAGTCCCCGGCCCCCGATGACACCCGGAGGGTCCCCGGGCCCCCGGTGACACCCGGAGGGTCTCCGGGACCCCGGTAACTCCCGGTGAGACCCGGAGGGTCCCCGGGCCCCCGATGACACCCGGTGACACCCGGAGGGTCTCCGGGACCCCGGTGACTCCCGGTGAGACCCGGAGGGTCCCCGGGCCCCCGATGACACCCGGTGACACCCGGAGGGTCTCCGGGACCCCGGTGACTCCCGGTGAGACCCGGAGCGTCCCCGGCCCCCGGTGACACCCGGTGACACCCGGAGTGTCTCCGGGACCCCGGTGACTCCCGGTGAGACCCGGAGAGTCCCCGGCCCCCGATGACACCCGGTGAGACCCGGAGGGTCCCCGGGCCCCCGGTGACACCCGGAGGGTCTCCGGGACCCGGGTGACACCCAGTAAGATCCGGAGGGTCTCCCCGGTGAGGCCCGGAGAGCCTCCGGGCTCATGGAGAGCTGTTGCTGACCGTGGGGCCTCTAGGAGCCCGTGGCGCCACGTGTCGAGCATCCAGGCCGTCCGTCAGGCCAAAGGACGTCTTCGCCCTTCCATCCAACGGTCGCAGCAAGGGCATTTTCGTCTTTTGCATTTCTTGGGGGCTATATATACCCCTCTTGTACCCTCTTTCAGAGATTCGAATTCATTTCATATAAACACAATTCCCGGCTCTCTTGGAGACCTCTCCCCGAGAGCTCACCTCCCCAGCGGACTCGCGTCCGGAGAGAGCCAACAGGACTAGGGCCCCCACTGGGACCCGAACCTGTATAAACCTCCGTGTCACTTTTTATGTTGCCCGGCGGGAGGAGACCAGTAACTCGGTCTGCTCGCGCTGCTGTACTCGTGCTGCGCACGTCCGAACCTGACGGGGTATCCGTAATACCACGACAATACCTTTGACTTCCTAGGATAAGTCAAGCACAAGAGTATATTCACATTGCAGCAGAAAAACTTACAAAATATTTAAGCAGTGTGGCCTGCTGGCCTTAATATTACATAAAGAGATTACAATACGTTCGCGGCATTCGAGGTTTAGTTAAAGCAAAATAAAAACATCTACACAGCGAATGATGGGTGTCCCCTCCACAGTAAGAAGTTGACGCAGAACAACACATCAGGGATCTGGCGGATCTGGCTCTCCTTCATCTTGGTCCAAGAAGTTCTCCACGCCTTCTTCTTGATCATAGTACGCTCCATCTTCTGGGTTGTAAGTTGCAAAGGTGAGTACTTACGTACTCAGTAAGTCATAGGTAAGAGTAGATACATATAGTAGTGTTGTTACGAACTTAGACTAGTCAAGAATTATGGAGGTTTGTAAAATAATCTTTTCTTTCATATCTCATCTCATGGCAGTACTTTTCATAACATAGCATCGCTATTCATGTTCACTAAATTATAGCACTACCGCGACACGTCGACACATGACAGCCCACGGCAGTACCCGTTATCATGACAACACATGTCATTTGGGTAATCTTTACTTATCAAAGTTTATTTAGAAAACATACTTGTGCCACACCCTGTGGATTTAATCCACCGCAGCAGACTCCTATAAACCCGGGAGCTCGGAGTATTCGAATACGTTTTTAACTCTACAGAGAGGTACCAATTTACCCGCAAGATATTCCACTTGCAAGCCCATCCTATCAATATGATTAGACCCTTCCTCACAACCATGTGTGAGTGGCAAGGTGGAGATAACAAGAACTTTTGTTATGTTTCACTCGCAATTCACCCCTAACCCTGTGGATCTCTCGCGAACCACAGTTGTGGCGGGTATTACCCCCACCCCTAAGTCTCTTCCCATTACTGGGTCAACGTGCATGATCATATACGTGGAGGAGCCGCACTCCGTGAAATTAGTGTATTGTTTTCCATCTCATGCAGGGATTTCATGTGCGATCCGCATAAGTACTTATTCAGGCCTGTCCCATACCAGGCTTGCGGTTAGCACGTGTTTCATGACACTAGACACACAACACAAGGTTCTAGTCTTTATATGCCAGTGACCAGACCATCCACAATCATGCACCTTCCGTGCCTGCACATCCTTTGCAGTTAAGCAGCTCCAGTGCTACAGCCATCCATACCAAAATTCTGGTCACGGCTAGGGGTTTTATTTCATTAATATATATAAATATATATAATAGTTCATGGCTCACTAATTGATCTTTTCACATTTCATAGGCATCCAGCCTAGCACTGTCAATTCACAATTCAACCATTCACATGGAATACTATTTATATTCAAGGTCTTATCATAGCAATTCATAAAATATCGGTTCAAGATGATCAAGACTATGACTTGCCTTCCGCGTCGTAAGAGACAGCAGTTGATGTCGGATCAGCAGTGAAGTCCTCGAACTCTGGCTCCGACTCTGAGCAAAGATCAAACAAGCAACCAAGAATCACAACCTTTTCAATACATTATTATACTACATGCAATAATGCAAAGATGAAATGTCTCGATGATTCTGGAATAATTGGGTTTAGAAGTTGATTAGGGCTAACTCACAAAATTAGGGCTAAAGATGGGTGCTAGGGACTTTTAGGGTTCCAGGGTATGGAAATGACATTAAGTCCGCGGCTGGTTTGCTCAAAAACGACGAACGTCTTTAGGTCAACATTCGGTTTAAGGCATCAACAAAGGATTAATTGTTGATAGAGGGCTCAATTCAAGTTGTGACAGAAGAAGAAATTGTAGATCACAACCTCAGGAGTCTAAGGGACATAGTCATGCTCAAAATGCATGGCTGGCAGTAGGTAAAAAGGTTCAATGCCACTGGCTGACATAGATTGGCATTGGGCTGACATGGCCAAGAACTAGGGTTTGCCATATCTTTTGATCTAGAGCTCTAATTGCTGCACTACTTTGTCTTGTAGTTAGGCATTTATAGCAGAAACAAATGATACAACAGGTTCCAAGGTTGAAGATGGCCGGAAAGTGGTGAAAATCGGTGAAGAACACGGTGGCTGGAGTTTCAAATCATGGCAATGGACAGAAATTAGGGCATAGCCATAACTTCTGATTTAGATCGAATTAGATGTCGAGATAGTAGAAAAAATTGTTCAGGAGATCAAGATGCATCTAAGGGACATGGTGGCTGGAGCTGGATCAGCCAGGAACTGTCGCGCCCCGAGACTGGGACAACGACTACTCCTGTAGAGACCTAGCTCGCTGCAGCTAGTCCCATTCTCACGAACCTTTGACCTCCCAGGATGAGTCAAACACAGGAGTATATTACATTGCAACAGAGTACTCACAAAATATTAAGCAGTGTGGCCTGCTGGCCTTAATATTACATAAAGAGGATTACAATGCCTACAAGGCATTCAGGGTTTAGCAAAATATTTAACTACGCAGCAGAAGATAGGTGACCCTCCCACAAAAGAAGTTGACGGCAGAACAACACACTTCAGGGTTCTGGCGGAACTGATTCTCCTCCTTCTGGATCCACGTAATACTCTGTGCCATCATCTTGATCAAAGTAGGTTCCATCTATTGAGTTGAATGTTGCAAGGGTGAGCACTTACGTACTCAGCAAGTCATAGGTAAGAGTAAATACATATAGTAGTGATGATATGAACCTAGACTAGTCAAGAATTATGGATATTTGTAAAATAATCTTTTTCTTTCTCATCTCATCTTATGGCAGCACTTTTTATAATATAACATCAACGATCATGTTTACTAACTTATAGCACCACCGCGACACGTCGACACATGACAGCCCACGGCAGCACTCCTTATCATGACAACACATGTCATTTGGGTAATCTTGATTTAAACATATTCTATTTAGAAATTAGTACTTGTGTCACACCCCGTGGATTTAATCCACCGCAGCAGACTCCTATAAACCCGGGAGCTCGGAGTATTCGAATACATTTTTAACTCTGCAGAGAGAGGTACCAATTTACCCGCAAGATATTCCACTTTCAAACCTTTCCTATCATAACAAAATGATTGGACCCCTGACTCACTTCATACTGTGAGCGGCAAGGTGGAAATAACAAGAACTTTTGTTATGTTTTACTCACAATTCACCCCCGACCCTGTGGCTCTCAGCGAGGCATAGTTGTGGCAGGTTGTATCCAAACCTCCACCCCTTTGCTTATTCCCATTACTGGGTTAGCGTGCTTGATCACCTTCAGTGATATGTGTGGGAGCCGCGCTCCGTGTTTATCGTGCATCACAACACATCTCATGCAGGGGTTTCATGTGCGATCCACATAATTACTTGTTCAGGCCTGTCCCATACCAGGCTTGTGGTTAGTACGTTGTTCATGCCACTAGACGCACAACACAAGGTTCTAGTCCTTATATGCCAATGACCAGACCATCCACTACCCTGCACCTTCAGTGCCTGCATTCCTTTGCAGTCTAGCACCTCCAGTGCTACAGCCATCCATACCATTTTTCTGGTCACGGCTAGGGGTTTTATTTCATGAATATAAGTATATAAATACATATAATAGTTCATGGCTCAAAACTTGTTTATTTCACATTTCACAAATAACCAGTCTAGTACTGCCAATTGATAAATCAACCATTCTCAATCTTTCACATGCAATATTGCCTATATTCAAGGTTATATTACAGCAACATTTAAAATATAGGTTCAAGATGACCAAGGATATGACTTGCCTTCCGCGTCGTAAGATACAGCAGTTGACGTCGGATCCGCAATGAAGTCCTCGAACTCGGGTTCTTGATCTGCTCTCCAATCAAACAAACAACCAATAATCATAATCTTTTCAATACATTAATATACTATATGCAAAGATGCAAAGATGAAGTCTTGATGATTCTGAAATGATTGGGTTTAGAGGCTGATTAGGGTCAAATTAAGGAAACCAATGTTAAGATTAGCTGTCAAAGGTTTACAAGGTTCCAAATGTCTCAAAATAACAGAACGATATCAAGGTTGCGACTGGTTCGCTCAAAAACAGCGAATGTCTTTAGGTCGACATTCGGTTCAAAGCATCGACATAGGGTTGATGAATGATAGAGGGGTTATCTCAACTTGTGGTAGTAGAATAAAATGTAGATCACAACTCTACAAATTTAGTGGACAAAGTGGTTTTCAATTTACACAACCAGAAGTGGGTAAACAAGGTCAATGCCACTGGCTGACAAGCTCTGGCATAGAGCTGACAATGCCAAAAACTAGGGCTTAGCATAACTTTTGATCTGGAGCTCCAAATGATGCACCACTTTGTCTGGGAGGTAGGCTTGAGTAACAGGAACAATTAAGTTAACAGGATCTAGGGCAGAAAATGACTGGAAAGCAAGAAATTTGATGATGAACAGAGATGAACTGGCTGCACTAGGTCAGTTCTGGACAAGATCTTGGCATGGCTGTAACTTCTAATATAGGCCGATCTAGGTGTCGGGCTAGAAGACAAAAGTGTTCAGGAGATCAAAGCACACATACTAGACAAAGTTTCGAGGGCTGAAATGGCCGGGATCACTTTTCCGATCATCGTCGCCGGAGAAAAGACACTGCCAGTTGGGGGTTTCTGCTACAGGCCGAGAGAACTAAATTCCTTGCTTGGAGAGTATCTAGGAGGTATAGGGAAGCTTCTGGTAACATCAAATTGACCGGAGGATCACCGGAGAAGCCTGGCGACGATCGCCGGTTTCTGGTGAAGTTCGATTTAGGGAAAAGCTTCGAATGATGTTTAATTAGGGATTCTAAGCTTACAGGCTTGCTTGAAATAACCCACTGATCAATTTTGTTCACAGGTTCGAGGGCTAATTCGAATTGATTTGGCCTGCATCGCCGGAACAGGGCAATCTTCGATTTTCAGCCAATTCCGGTGATCGCCGGCGTTAGGGGTCACCGGTGAGCAATTAAATAGTACTACACAGAGGGAATGAGTAGGGGAACTCACTGATGTTGTTAATTTGGCAGGAAATTAAGTGTAGAGCCTTGGCACCGTGAGCCTCCTCGACGGCTCGCCGGAGAAGAAAACGAAAACAGCAAATTCTGGAACTTGGCTGGTTTCTGGTGAAGTATGGAGAAGCTGCTGCACACAGTAGGGTTTAAATAGGCCAGGCGAAGATGACGAAGGGGAACAACGAAGTGATTGACTGCTGGTGATGAGGTTGCTTGCGTGCTGGACATCAGCGGCGAAGACACAGCGAAGAACGGTGATGCGACGGCGACAAGACTTCAGCTGATCACAATGTCGCTTCATCGGGACCTGGCGAAGCTTGTAGCAAGCGGTGGCGACAAGTACTGGCGCGGCGAGGCTACGTGGCGATGGATTGCTGACAAAGTTGCTGCTGATCGCGCGCGGGAGAAACGCTGGTCGTCGACGTAGCAACGACGCTGCCACGGTGACGGCTGAGGTGAGGACACGTGCGTACTGGCATGCACGGTCACAAGTGCGGCGAAGCTTGGCCGGCGGCGAGCAACCACGGCGCAAAGAATCACGGCAAAGCTTCTGGTCGTGTACAGCAAACGGCCTGGTCGAATGCTGCTGTTGACCTGGTCGAATTAGGGGCCTGATTGCAATATTCGATTTCTTGTTTTGGACTGAAATGCAAATCTGGAATTCTGGGAGGTTTAAACTGAAATTGCTTCTACTGTTTTGGTAATCTTTATTCAACAGATGATTTGGCAGAGATTGAAGATAAAATTTGGCACATTTGGATAGCTTTTGATACAATTGCAAATAGGGTAATTTAGGGTAAATTAGGATTTGAGTTTTGTCGATTTTGAATTCTGGCATTTAGGGTTCGATTTTGATATCTGCACAGAAGAGAAACTTGTGGCAAATAGCAATTAGGAAAGATCTGCTGAAGAAATTCTGAATTTAGAGTTAATCTGGAGATTTTAGTCTTTTTAGGTTTTCAGATATCAGATAAGGACTAATTTGCGATAAGTCTTGGACTGATTTGTGAAAAAGGTTTAGATGATAAAATCTGGCTGTCAACTTTTTAGATTAAGGTATTGACATACCCATGATCATATTCCAGAAATAATCTGGTCTGAACTTGGTCAAGATTTAGGTTAAATCTGGATTCTGAAATTTAGGGTATTTAAGTAATATAAGGTATTTCTGTTTTCGAAAACAGGAGGAGTTGATAATTCTGGGAGTTAGAGATAGAATTGGATCTAGGTTCTGAAGACTTTTAAGTTCAGAGTAACTGATAGATCACATCTGAACAATCTGATCTTAATTTGAGGTCATAGGATAGATTTTGGAGATTTTAGGGCTTGAGATAGAAACTAATCTGACTAATACTACAGATACATGCATGCGTGCCATTTGTGAAAAAGGAAATTTTCACCCCTAACTCAGGGTGTTACAGGAACAGATTTCCAGTGACCTGTGCCGGAGACGAAGACACTAGATTTGGGGGTTTTTGCTACACAGGATTTGAACTCAATTCCAAGCTCAGGGAGTAAGAGGGAAGCATATGGAAACTATTGGCACGATCAATTTGGCCGGAGCATCACCGAAGAAGACTGGCGACGAGCGCCGACGACTGGTGAAGCTCAAACTTGGAGATAGCTTCGATTCGAGCTCAATTTCAACATCTTGATGCACTGGCTTGCTAAATAAAGCTCACTGATCATTTTACTCTACTGGATCGAGGGCTAATTTGGATTGAATCGAGTTGCAAAGCTAGAACAGGGGTTATGACAATTTCGGCGATCACCGGCGATGAGGGGCACGAGGATTCAATTAAATGACATAGCACAGAAGGTTTAATGAGGGGAACTCACTGGTGGCTTCAATTTGGAGTTTGGTGAAGCGAGGCGAGCTGGCGTCGTCGACCTCCTCGGCGGCTCGCCGGAGAAGAAGACAACAGTGAAGGAGATTTGGTTATTTGCTGAGAAGCTCTAGAGAGCAGTGCTGGTGACAAGGGAGCTGCTCGGGACTGCTATTTAAGGGCAAGGCGAAACGAAGCAAAGCTTACTGCTTGGAGGCTAAGGTACTTGGGCCGGTGTACCTTTGGGTTGAAGCAACGACGAACAGGTGAAGCTGTGCAAGCTGCTGGTGAGTTGGACAAGGATTGCCACGGCAATAGCTGAGGTGCAAACACATGTGTGCATGAAAACACGGTTGCGAAAAAGCACGGGCTAGAGCGGCGCTCGATCGGCGGCAAAAACACGGCGACACGGCGCTCTGGTCGCGGTCGCAGCGGCGCTGATCGAAGCGAAGCACTGCACTGCGGTCGAGGTCGAAGAAGCTGGTGATCTGGTCATAGATAGCTGCTTCGGTCGTGAACATCTGCTCCGGTCGAAGATGCTAAGCCCTGGTCGTGAACTGCAAGTGTGGTCGAGCCAGGGACCTAATTGCAAGAATTTCTGTTTGCAACTTGGACTGATTTGTAATTTCTGATTTAGAGATAGATAATTTGAAATCTAATTTCATAGATGAGTATAAACTTATACCTTATACTCATCCAGCAAGAAATTTGGTAAAATCTGGCATGATTTGATGATTTTTTATATAAACCGAAAATAGGGTATTTAGGGTAAATTAAATATGAGTTTTGGTCGATTTTGAATTCAAGGTAATTGGAGAGAGATTTGGGTGTTCTAATAAAAGAAGATTTTGTATTAATTAGCATTTGGGAGGTGTTCCCTGAAACAAATTTGAATTTGGAGTTGATTTGAAGATTTTAGCCTTTTTGGGTTTCCAGATATCAGATAAAGGACTAATTTGCGATATAATTTGGACTGATCTGTGAAAAAGGCTTAGATGATGAAATCTGGCTGCCAACTTTCTGGATTAAGGTATTGGCATACCCATGATCATAATCCAAGAATAATCTGGTCTGGATTAGGTCAACATTTGGCTAAATCTGAGTTCAGAGTATTTAGGGTCATTAGGATATTAATTAAATTCCTGTTTTCGAAAACAGAAAAGGATCACAAGATCTGAGAGTTAGATATGGAATTGAATCTGGCTTCTGAAGGCTTTTATGCTCAGAGTAACTGATAGATCATATCTAAGTAATCTGATCTTGATTTGGATTTACCGGGAAGATTTTGAGATATTTGGGGCTTAGGATAGATTAAGGTTGAACTGATCTTGCTACTACTACAGAGATACATGCATGCATGACTTTTATGAAAAAGAAAGTTTTTACCCCCAAAAGTCAACGTGTTACAGCATGTGACAGGGTGGGTTTCCTCAACCCAGACAAAATAAGCCTCACGATGCTAGAGCACGACCAAGTACATGCGGAGGAATACGTATTAAGGGCACTACTGGCGCAGCAGGACCGGAAGTTCATTCTTGCGCCGTACCACCAAAGGTTAGTGCATTTCCTACTAATTTAACTCATTCTTGTATGTTACGCCTAACATATTGTAACACCCTAGTTTTGGGGGTGAAAAGTTTTTGCATAAAAATCCTGCATGCATATATCTCTGTAGTAGTAGCCAGATCAGCTGAACTCTAATCTCTCTCAAACCCTAAAAATCTCCAAATCTATCCTCTAGATCCAGATTAAGATCTGCCCATCCAGATTTAACCTACCAGTTACCCTGAAGATAAAAGTATTCAGGAGCCAGATCAAATTCTGACCCTAACTCTCAGTATCTAAGCCTCTTTCTGTTTTCGAAAACAGGAAATTCATATTTACCCTAAGTACCCCAGTTTCCAGATAACTGAGCTATCTTAATTTAACCCTATCCAGACTCAAGTATCTTTTGGAATATGTTTCCAGATACATCCACAACTTACCCAAAAGGTTGGGAGCCAGATTGTTTCATCTAAGCACTTTTCGCAGATTAGTCCAAATTTTATTGCGAATAAGTCCTTTCTGTTTATCTGGAAGCCTGAAAAGGCTAAAATCCACAAATCAACTCCAAATCCAGAATTTCTTCAGGGAACACCTCCCAAAAGATATTCAATACAGATTTCCCTTCTGATCAGACTTCAAAATCTCACTCCAATTACCAGAATTCGAGATCGACAAAATCCAGATCTATTTTACCCTAACTCTACCCTATTTTCAGAAATAGGTGAAATCCCTCAAATCTTATCAAATTGGTCTAAATTTGAGCTAAATGAGGACTAATAGAAATATTATACTCGACCATTCAATCAAATCCCAAATTAATCATCTTTAAGACCAGATTTACAATTCAGTCCAAAGCCAATCAAAATCATCGCAATCAGGCCCCTGATTCGACCACAGGCTGCTGTTCACGACCAGAACCCCTGTTCACGACCAGATCGCTATTCTAATCGACCTTGACCTTGAGCTGCTGCCTTCGACCACATCACTCGCGACCGCAGCTCAAGAGCAAGAGAACTCGACCGCGACCTCGTTGCTGCTGCTGTAACCTCGTCGCCATCGATCACCAGCACTGCCACCTTCGCCGTTGTTTCGTTGCCATGCGTGAGCATCTTGTTCGCCACCGTGGAGCAGCCGTGCCTGTGCCAGTGTTGCCTTCGTTCTCCCGCTCGCGCCCGACAAGAACAGCAAAGTTGCACCACGTTGCAAACATGCCGAAGGAGCCCGTCAGTTCGCCGTTGCATCACTCGGGACAGCGCACGCCAGCCTGCAAAGCCGGCACAGCCGCTGGAGCATGTCACTTCGCTGCTGTCCCGCCGACCAGTCAGTTTGCCATCGATTCACAGCTCCAATTCTCCAGGCATTTTCAACCGTTGCTGCTGACTTCTCCTATTTAAGCTTGCCCTGGCCATTTCCTGTACACACAAACACACACCAGAATCAGCTAAATCTCTAACCTCGCCATCTTCGTCGTCTTCTCCGGTGAGCTCAAAGAGAGGCTCACGGTGCCAGGCCGATCTACTGCACCGAACTCCAAATTGAAGCTACCAGTAAGTAACCCTCATCCGCTTATCTGTGTAGTAGCAATCGATTGAACTCCATCGTACCTCATCGCCGGCAATCGTTGATTTTCTCCAGTAGTTCCGGCGAGCAATTAATCCCCAACTAAACCGATTTAGCTCTCGAGACAGTAATCAAATATGCTCAATAGACCCTTCTTATCATCCCTAAGCAACCAGAATTGAAGATCTTGCTAACATCTGGAAAACCCCAAATTGGAACCTTGAGTGTACACTGGAGCTTGCTGTTAAGCTTTTCTGGTGCTTCCCCAGCTAATCTAACTGCACACCTAACTTTCGTATGCCCCAGAGACCATCCTCAAGCAAGGAATTGAGTTCATTTGCCCTAGAACAGAAATGCCCAATTTTTGTGGTTTCTTCACTAGCGCCGGTCGCCGGATTTTGTTACCGGCTGTTACAACCCTAACCACCTTGTCTTGTAGATGTGCCTTGACCCCATGAGTATTTTTGTCTTCTAGCTCGACACCTGGATCGGCCCAGGTCGAGAGGTATTGCCATGCCAAAGTCTTGTCCAGAGACTGTTTGGAAGAGTTCGGCCACCGTGTTCTTCGCCGGATTTCATTGCCTTCCGGCCATCTCCTGCCCCGGAGCCTGTTGAGTAAGTTGTTCCTGCTGCAAATGCCTAACTACCAGACAAAGTGGTGCATCATTTGGAGACCTAAATCAAAAGATATGGCTAACCCTAGTTTCTGGCCATGTCAACCCCTATGCCAGGCTGTGTCAGCCAGTGGCATTAGCCCTGTTCACCCACCTCTGGTCATGTAAAACAAAAACTACTTTGTCAAATAGTTGCCTCACTACCTTGTGCATCATATGCTTGAATCAAAACCCATTTTGGCCACTGGGAACTATTCAAACCATTTCAATGCCATTCTTGGGCATTGTCAGCCCTTGTCAGCATATGTCAGCCAGTGACATTGAGCCTTTTCACCTACTTCCAGCCATGAACTTTGAAAATAACTTTATCCCTTCGACTCCTGATGTTGTGATCTACATTTTCTTCTACTGTCACAACTTGAGTTGAGCCCTCTATCAAGGCATCGACCTTATGTCGATGCCTTGAACCGAATGTCAACCTAAAGACGTTCACTGTTTTTGGGTGAACCAGTCGTAACCTTGATATTTGTCGCGCCCCGAGACTGGGACTACGACTACTCCTGTAGAGACCTAGCTCGCTGCAGCTAGTCCCATATATGCATAGCATACACATACCCTTGACGTCCCAGGATAAGTCAAGCACAAGAGTATATCACATTGCAACAGAGTAACTTACAAAAATAGTTAAGCAGTGTGGCCTGCTGGCCTTGATATTACATAAGGAGATTACAATGCCTTCACGGCATACATGGTTTAGCAAAATAACATCTACACAGCAGAAGATAGGTGACCCACCCACAAAAGAGAAGTGGACAGCAGAACAACACACATCAGGGAAATGACGGGACTGACGCTCCTCCTTCTGGATCCAATAAGTTCTCCACGCCTTCATCTTGATTGTTGATCGCTCCGTCTATTGATTTGTAGGTTGCAAGAGTGAGCACTTACGTACTCAGCAAGTCATAGGTAAGAGTAGATACTTATAGTAGTGATGACATGAACCTAGACTAGTCAAGAATTATGGATGTTTATAAAATAATCTTTTTCTTTCATACCTCATCTCATGACAGCATCTTTCATAATATAACATCATCATTCATGTTCACTAGATTATAGCACTACTGCGACACGTCGACACACGACAGCCCACGGCAGCACTCCTTATCATGACAACACATGTCATTTGGGTAATCTTGATTTAACATATTTTATTTAGAAAATAGTACTTGTGTCACACCCCGTGGATTTAATCCACCGCAGCAGACTCCTATAAACCCGGGAGCTCGGAGTATTCGAATACGTTTTAACTCTGCAGAGAGGTACCAATTTACCCGCAAGATATTCCACTTTCAAACCTTTCCTATCATAACAAAATGATTGGACCCCTGACTCACTTCATACTGTGAGCGGCAAGGTGGAAATAACAAGAACTTTTGTTATGTTTTACTCACAATTCACCCCCGACCCTGTGGCTCTCAGCGAGGCACAGTTGTGGCAGGTTGTATCCAAACCTCCACCCCTTTGCTTATTCCCATTACTGGGTCAGCGTGCTTGATCACCTTCAGTGATATGTGTGGGAGCCGCGCTCCGTGTTTATCGTGCATCACTACACATCTCATGCAGGGGTTTCATGTGTGATCCACATAATTACTTGTTCAGGCCTGTCCCATACCAGGCTTGCGGTTAGCACGTTGTTCATGCCACTAGACGCACAACACAAGATTCTAGTCCTTATATGCCAGTGACCAGACCATCCACAACCCTGCACCTTCAGTGCCTGCATTCCTTTGCAGTCTAGCACCTCCAGTGCTACAGCCATCCATACCATTTTCTGGTCACGGCTAGGGATTTTATTTCATGAATATAAGTATATAGATACATATAATAGTTCATGGCTCAAAGCTTATTTATTTCACATTTCACAGATAACCAGTCTAGTACTGCCAATTCATAAATCAATCATTCTCAATCTTTCACATGCAATATTGCCTATATTCAAGGTTATGTTTTAGCAACATTTAAAATATAGGTTCAAGATGACCAAGGATATGACTTGCCTTTCGCGTCGTAAGAAATAGCAGTTGATAACGGGTCAACAGCGAAGTCCTCGATCTCAGCTTCTAGATCTGCTCGACGACAAACCAAACAATACACACAAATATTACTTATATTAAAATGATTTAGGATCTATATGCAGATATGCTTAACAAGGATAACTGAACGATACTGGAGATAATTGAGATTGTAAGCTGAACTGAGTTGAGATCTAGGGTTTCAAGGAATTGGCTAAGGATGGGTGTTAGATGCTCTTAGGATCTCAAGGTTACAATAAGAACATCAGTTTTGTGGCTGGTTTGATCAAGAACAGCGAATGTCAGCAGATTGACATTCAGATCAAGATTCTGACATAACTTCAAGGAAAACTAGAGAGCTTATCTCAAGTTATGACAGTAGAAGAAAATGTAGATCATAACTCTACAAATTCAGTGGACAAAGTGGCTTTCAAAATGCACTATCAGAAGTGGGTAAACAAGGCCAATGCCATTGGCTGGCATGCACTGAAATAGTGTCAAAAACTAGGGTTTAGCAACAATTATAATTCAAGGGCTCAAATCAAGTTGTGATAGAAGAAGAAAATGTTGATCACAACCTCAGGAGTCTAAGGGACAAAGTTATGCCCAAAATGCACATCTGGAAGGGAGTGAAAAGGGCTAATGCCACTGACTGACATAGTCTGGCATTGATCTTGACATGGCCAGAAACTAGGGCTTAGCATAACTTTTGATCTAGAGCTCCAAATGATGCACCACTTTGTCTGGGAGGTAGGCAATGATAACAGGAACAAATCATTCAACAGGATCTAGGGCAGAAGATGGCTAGAAGGTGATGAAATTCAGTGATGAACTGAGGTGAACTAGTTGCACTGGAGCAGTTCTGGACAAGATTTTGGCATGGCTATAACTTGAATTCTGGGCAGTTTCAGAGATCGAGCTAGAAGGCAAAAATGTTCAGGAGGTTGAAGCACACCTGAAAGACAAAGTGGATGAAGCTGAAACGGCCAGGAATAGGTTTTTCCGGTGATCGACACCGGAGAAGAACACTGCCATTTGGGGCTTTTTGATACAGGTCGAATGAACTCGATTCCAAGCTTGGGAAGTGAAAGAGAGATAAGAGGAAGCTACCTGCACGATCAAATTTGGCCGGAGGATGGCCGGAGAAGCCTGGCGACGATCGCCGGTTTCTGGAGAAGCTCAAAATTGGGGAAAGCTTCGATTGAAGCTCAATCGGGAGATCTTGATGCATAGGCTTGCTGGAAATGAGTCACTGATCATATTCTTCCACAAAATCGAGAGCTAATTCGGGCTGAATTAAGCTACATTGCAGGAACAGGGTAATCGGTAATTCTGGTGATCGCCGGCGTTAGAGGTCACCGGTGAGCAATTAAATGATACAGCATGATGAGTGAGATGAGAGGAACTCACTGGTGCTGTTAATTTGGCAGGAGATGCTGCGGTTGAGGCTGTCACCGTGAAGCTCCTCGATGGCTCGCCGGAGAAGACGACTGCAGCGAGAGATTTTGCAAAATTGGCTAAGTCCTGATGAAGAGAAGATGATACAAGGCTCTGGTGGTTTAAATAGACCAGAGGGCAAAGCTTGCAAGGATTTACAGCATTGAATTTGTGCCAGATGACAAAATTTGCCGGGCGCAGCTGCAACAACGGCGAGCGGTGAAGCAACTGTGCACTGGTGAGGTGACTGCTGATCAAACCATTGCTTCATCGGGACGCAATGCTGTTGGGCGGTGCAAGGCAGTGGCGACAAGGGCTGGCAACGTGGCGCAGTGTTGCTGACAAAAGCCTGTTGCTGGTCGCGCGCAGGAGCACATGCTGTTCAACGGCGCTGCCACGGCGTTGCCACGGCACGGCTGAAGCAAGGACACGTACACACAAGCATGCACGGTCACGAGTGCGGCGAAGCCTCACCGGCGGCGAGCAAGCGCGGCGCAATTGCACGGCGATCTCTGGTCGTGCACAGCAGCTGCTGTCCTGGTCGAATAGGGCTGATTTGCAATTTCCAATTCTTGATTTGGACTGAACTGTAAATCTGGAGATTTGGAAGGTTTGATCTGGAATTGATTCTGCTGTTTTGGTATACTTAATTCCACAAATGATTTGGCACAGATTGAAGATAAAATTTGACACATTTGGATGACTTTTGATATGAACTGAAAACAGAGTAGATTAGGGTAAAATAAGTCTGAAACTTATTGATCTCGAATTCTGGGATTTAGGGTTTGATTTTGAGATACTCATAAAAGAAGAATTTGTATTGAAAAGCATTTGGGAGGTGTTCCCTGAATCAGATTTGAATTTGGAGATGATTTGCAACATTTTGCCTTTTCTGGCTTTTAGAAAATCTGGAAAAAGGACTGATCTGCGATACTCTTGGACTGATTTGCGAAAAAGGTTCAGATGGTGAAATCTGGCTGCCAACTTTTTGGATTAAGGTATTGGCATACCCTTGATCATAATCCAGGAATAATCTAGTCTGAACTTGGCTAAGATTTTGATTAAATCTAAATTCTGAAACTTAGGGTAAAAGGTAATAACAGATATTCTGTTTTCGAAAACAGAAAAGAGTTGATAATTCTGGAAGTTAGAGATAGAATTGAATCTGGGTTCTGAAGGCTTTTAGATTTAGGATAACTGATAGATCAAATCTGGCAAGTCAGATCTTGACTTGGGGTCACAGGATAGGTTTTTGGAGATTTTAGGGCTAGAACAAAATAAAGCTGAGGCTGATTTGGTTGATCTAGAAGAGACATATGCATGCATGATTTTTAAGAAAGAAACATTTCACCCCAAAACTCAGGATGTTACAATATTACTCTGATATTTTGGAACCTTATAAACCTTGACAACTAATCTTAACCCTGGTTTCCATAGTTTAACTCTAATCGCTTTCTAGAACTCTCGAATCTTATATCATAAAAGTGTTTTCACCTTGCATTATCGCATGTAGTGGATTAGTAAAAATAGGATTGATTGTAATGCTTGTTCGCTTGTTTGATCTTGTTCAGAGCAAGAGCCCGAGGTTGAAGACCTTGTCGTAGACCTGACATCGACTGCTGATACTTACGACGCGGAAGGCAAGTCATACTTTGATCGTATTGAACCTATATTTTATGAATTGCTATGCTATTCCATGAGTAGATATTTCATTAATATTGCATTTGTTGAGATCAATGATATTATGGTAGTGATAGGTTGAATACTTGAGAAATGTGAATTTGTTAAGATAGCAAGCCATGAACTAATAAATATATATATATATATATATATACATCTATATTCATCAGATAAAACCCCTAGCCGTGACCAGTATTTTGGTATGGAATGGTGGTAGCATTGGAGGTGCTTGGCTGCACTGAATGTGCAGGCACTGAAGGTGTATGGTTTGTGGTATGATCTGGTCACTAGCATATAAGGACTAGAACCTTGTGTTGTGTGCCTAGTGGCATGAAAAACGCACCAACCACTTGCCTGGTATAGGACAGGCACAATCTAGTAGCTTTCTTAGTATTATCAGTTCCCTGCATGGCTTGTCAGTCCGGTTTCTCGTGTGGAAACTGGTGGGACGCAGTTCGTCCATGAGTGATGTGAGATCAGAAATATTATGAGAGGAAAACGTGTAAAGAAGGAAGTCGCCCTACACCTGATTAAGTCATGCGCGACTGTAATCAAAAGAGGCTATGTGTCCTGTGGGAACATAGGCCAAGGCTAGGAAGTAAGGCAGTGGGGAGGACCCACAACGGTACTTGAGACTAGATTGTCCATTTACCGGGTAGGGATACTGTTAATACTAGACTGCGAACGCATTGTGTGAGCTCGGCCTTGTCACATGCGTATAAGTCGCATGAAGCTGGCCCGACATGAAAGTCGAGTGAAGAAGTGGATTTAAAAAGAGGTACACTTCTGCAGAGTTAAAAATGTATTCGAATACTTCGTACTCCCAAGTTTTAGGAGTATGCCGTGGTGAACTAAATCCACGGGGTGTGACACAAGTATTGTTTTATAAACTAAAATTTGTTAGTCCAAGATTACCCAAGTGGCATGTGATGTCACAATAAGGGGTGTTGCCGTGGGCTGTCATGTGTTGACGTGTCGCGGTAGTACCATAATGTAGTGATCATATAATAGCTAAGAGGCACGTGGATTTTGCCCTAAGTATATGAAATACTGCCATTAGCAAGAGATTGAAAAGCTTGAAGAAAAGTAATGTCATATGAGGATATATCGCCTTAGATATGGGATATATTGCCTTCGGTATGATTTATACACTGCCATGAGTATGATCAGGAGTTGAGTAAGAAATAAAAAGAAAAGTATTTTGAAAAACCCTTCACTCTTCCTCCAATAGCATAGGTTCATGTCATTTATACTATATGTATCTCTACCTCCCCTATGACTTGCGGAGTACGTAAGTACTCACCCTTGCAACAACTGATCAATAGATGGAGCGCTCTACGACCTTGGTGATTATCCCAAAGACGCTGCAGATCTAGAAGGAGACGAGCAGATCCCTCCTGAGCCCTGATGTGGTGCTGTCTTGCTGCCAACCTCTATTTCCTGTGGGTTGCTTTTGGCACCTAGCTTCCGCCGACTAGATGTTTTATTTTGTTGCACCATTGTGCCTTGTAAGGCACTGTACCCTGTATTGTATTAAGGCTTGATGCCATACAATTATGTCTACTGTAATATTTTGCTACTTCAATATATTCCTGGGAAGTCAAGTGGTTTATGGGACCAACTGCACCAAGTTGGGCTCCTCACAGGTGATGTCACAGACATGACACATATACATGAAACGGTTCGCTTTTATGTACAATGTAGGGGCCACTGGGTCCTCATCATCATTTGCCCATGGAGGAATGAGGTGTACTACCTCGATTCGATGAGCGACAGGGTAGCGCATGTTTTCACCCTCACGTGGCACATAGACACATAAGTAACACAGTTGATTTAAATTTTAACCTGACTAGCTAATTAATGATAACATATTAACCAGCAATGCTAAATTAAATACAGTGCTTTCAAAAATTATGTTACCACTGGAGGGAGGCATGACGCGTCGAAGGGTACAACAATTTCTTGGAAAGAATATGAGGTAATTAATACGGATGGAACTACTCATGATGAGTCTTTTAATTTATGATTAATTAGTTCTTTCGAGTTAATGTGGGTTTATGCCTTTGCAAATACAATTATCCCAGTTCCATCAGCAGCCACAATCGTGGGAATGTGGGTTCTATGTAATGAGGTTTATGTATGATCTGATTAGGACAGACTTTGCCCAATTCACTAAGGTAAGCATTTGAAGAGCAACTAGAGGCTGTCATGGAGGAGGTTAGTCCCCTTGTAGATAAGCTCCTGACTGAGCTTGGGATCGAATGATCCCTATACCTGTACAGAAACAGTTGTATACAATGCAATGTATATGGAAATTCATCTTTGAAAAATGAATATATTTTTGTTTTATGTTGTTTCATATTATAAACATATCCCCCTAGCCCCCGCCTGTGATTGTAGATACTGAAGACTTAGTATTATAAACACAGGGGAAAAGTGAATATAACGACCAGGGGTGTGTGATCGAATCAACAATTATGATCACTATAACACCTAGCCTTGTTTGCAAACCAGCAGCCACTCGGATAACCAAGGACTTGCCAGAAAGCCCCGTGTGCGTTGAGAAACGGCTTATTTAGGAGTGACTTATCTGAAAGTGGTTATGAGATCGGCCAGCGAATCCGACCAGGATGTTATAATGATCTAACCGCGTACGACCAGCCCCCGAGCCGAATTCACAGTGGATGGGCATAAAGGGAAATATTCATCATATGAAAGCAAAACATTTTTTATTTTATGAAAAAATGCTAATTGAACAGGAAAAGACTCTAGTTCCTGGTCGCGGCACCGAGGCAACAGTGTAAGGGCCTTCCCACTTCGGAGAGAATTTGTTGCGATTAGACTGATCTTGGATTTTTCGTAAGACCAGGTCGCCCACGTGAAGACTACGTGGTCGCACCCTTTTACTGTGATACTTGCGCAAAGCTTGCAAGTATGCCGCGGACTTGATCAAAGCGCGATCACGCCTTTCTTCTAGGAGGATGAGGTCTCGCAACCGCTATTCAGACTGATCAACCTGTTCGAATTGTTCTGTCCGAACAGATCCAATACTAACTTCCATAGGCAATACAACCTCGGCCCCATAGACCAAATGGAAGGGCGTCTCACCGGTGGCTCAACTAGAAGTAGTTCGTAGTTCCCATAGAACGGTATAAAGCTCGTCTGCCCAAGCCCCCGAGTGAGTCTTAAGGCGATCGAAAACACTCTTTTTGATGCCTTGTAGTATCTGCCCATTGGCCCGTTCTACCGCACCATTGCTTTGCGGGTGTGCCACAGAAGCAAAGCACACTTTAGTTCCGATCTGATCGCAATAGTCTAGGAAAAGACCACTAGCGAACTGGGAACCATTGTCGGTGATAAGACCGTTTGGAACACCAAATCGAGCAACAATGTTCTTATGAAAGAACTTTTGTGCTGCTGATGCGGTAATATTGCGTACCGGTTCGGCCTCGATCCACTTTGTAAACGTGTCAATGGCTACGAACAGAAACTTGTACCCGTTGACTGCTTGTGGCATAGGACCGACAATATCCATTCCCCAAACCGCGAAAGGCCATGCGAGGGGAATGGTTTGTAACGCATAGGCAGGTTGATGAACCTGTCTTGCGTGGAACTGACACTGAGGACACATCTTGACCATACGCTTGGCATCATCAAGTGCCGAAGGCTAGTAGAATCCTTGTCGAAAAGCTTTTCCGACCAGTGTCCGATATGACGCGTGTGCACCGCATACACCGTCATGTATTTCTTTCAAGAGGGATTTTCCTTCCTCTTGAGATATGCAACGCATGAATACTCCCTGAGTACCCTTTCTGTACAAAACCCCATCTATGAGCTTGTACAGGCGCGCTTTTCGAATTAACCTATTGCTTTCGGTTTCGTCCTCGGGTAGGGTCCCGTGTTCAAGATAGACTCTCAATGGATGAGTCCAATCCTGTTCCTGACCAAGGTTGGTAACGGAGGCTATTACCGGATCATCCTCGACTGAAGTCATGATCGAAGGACGGTCCAAGTGTTCAATGAACACTCCTGCCGGAGCGAAAGTACGTGAGGACCCAATTTTGGATAATTGGTCTACGAGAATGTTGTCCTTTCGCGGGATATATTGGACTTCAAAATGACTGAAGTGTTTTTCCAATTTCCTCAATTACCCCAGGTAATGAGCCATTGTCTCATCGGAGGTGCTGTACTCCTTGTTTACCTGGTTTACGACTAGCTGTGAGTCTCATTTGTTCAATGGCCCTGATTTTCTCAGGATTAACTTCAATGCCCCTGGAACACACAAGGAAACCAAGGAGTTTTCCTGAAGAAACCCCAAAAGAACATTTCTCCGGGTTTAATTTTATTCCAAAGCGATTCAAATTACAGAAGGTTTCAGCGAGATCGTCCAAATGAGACAATCTCTTGGTACTTTTTACAACCAAGTCGTCTACATAAGCTTCGAGATTACGCCCTATCTGGGAAAGAAAGGTCTTTTGCATCAAGCGCTGGTACGTGGAACCTGCGTTCTTGAGACCGAACGGCATTCTGACGTAGCAGTATGTGCCGAACGGGGTGATGAAGGAAGTTTTCTCTTCATCGTCTTCTGCCATGCTAATTTGATGATATCCTGAGTAAGCGTCCAGAAAACTCATCAGTTCGCAACCCGCAGTTGAGTCGACCAGTTGGTCGATGCGGGGAAGGGGAAAGTCATCCTTCGGATAGGCAACGATGAGGCTAGTGTAGTCGACGCACATGCGCCACTTGCCATTTGACTTGCGGACCATGACCGGATTGGCGAGCCATTCCGGGTGATCCACTTCACGGATAAACCCGGCCTGTAGGAGTTTTTCCAACTCCTCTCGGATGGCTTCCTATCGGTCAACAGCAAAACGCCTGAGCTTTTGCTTTATTGGCCGTTGTCCAGGTCGAATTGCTAACCTGTGCTCAATTACTTCCCTTGGGACACCAGGCATGTCGGACGGTTTCCACGCAAACACATCTGCGTTAGCCCGGAGGAAAGCAATGAGATCGAGTTCCTATTTGGCACCCAGAGCTGATCCGACCCGAACTGTCTTGGATGGATCATCTGGGTACAAAGGAACCAGTTTGAGTTTTTATCTGGTCGAGGAGCAGCCTTGATCGCTTCGGTAGCGACGGTGGCGACCTGAGCGTCCCGGAGGAAAAGTTGATCGACCATCTCCAAAGATAGCCGGTCGCACGTGAGTGCCACGTTGCGACTGCCTCTGACCAAGATGACACCTTTGGGGCCAGGCAATTTTCCGCACTGGTAAGCATAGTGCGTTGCCATCATGAATTTAGCGAGAGTTGGCCTACCAAAGATTGCATTATAAGCCGAATCACAATCGATTACGTCAAAAGTAACCAATTCTGTTCGGAAGTTATCTGGTTCTCCCAGTGTGACCGGGAGGACCACTTGTCCCAACGGCATCATGGAGGGGCCTGGGATTATCCCATAAAACGGATGGATTATGGGCTTAATCTTCGAACGAGGAATTTGCATCTCTTCGAGTGCCTTGACCAACAAAATGTCAAGGGAGCTTCCTCCGTCGTCAAGACCCTTTCAACTCTCACGTTACTGATGATCGGGGTAATGACCAGAGGGAGCCTCAATGGTCGTGTTAATCCTGTGGAACAATCAGTGCGATCAAATGTCAAAGATGTATCTGACCAACGGGGGTATTGAGGTTCACCAAGGGATGTCTCCGTTTGGTTAACCTCTCGGTAAAAGGCCTTAAACTGCCTTTTGGAAACAAAAGAAGAAGAACCTCCAAAAATAACATTAATATGATTTTGAGGTACCTGGTAGGACATTTCCTCGTCTCCGTCGGCGTCCCTAAGTCCGCACGCCTGTTCTTTAGGTGGTAAGGTTGGCATTGGCCCAACTCCCTGGTAGAAATCATCCAGTTGCTTCAACCAACTCCTGCAATTCTTGAGGTCGTGGCCTGCAGAGTTGTGGAGTGGACACCACTTCTTGCCCTCCTGCGGATTAGTTGACTTTTCTGGCTGGTCGACATTCCGACCACCAGAGGCAGTTTTATTTTTGAATGAAGGCTTATTACCTTTGGTCGAAGGCGGCTTCTCTGCAACTTCGACCTCGCGGTACTGTCCAGAGCGGTTCCTCTTCGACTTCTTTGACTTCCCACCTGATGAAGATTCTGGCTTCTTGCTTGAATCTTCTTTCCTGGCGTCCTTGAAGCCTGGTTGAGGTGGTAGGTCCCCCTTGTCGACCATCCGGTTCCATTCGACCGCTTCGGCTGCATCAGAATATCGATCGGCCGTGTCAAACAGATCGGCCACTGATCGAGGAGGGTGGATAAGCAAGTCCTCAGTGAATCTCCGGTATCGAACGGCATGTTTAAATGCCCTGATAACGGAGCCATCAGATATGTTCGGGATGGTATTCCTCACCCCGACAAACCTCTTGACAAACTGCTGAAGTGTTTCGGTTGAAGTTTGCCGTAGCCGATGAAGGTCGTCCTCTTTACCCGGCTTTTGGTAACAATTTTGGAAATTGCTGAGGATGGCATCGCATAGCATTTCCCAATTGTAGATGGAACCCTCGAGCTAATTAAACAGCCAGGTTCTAGCCGGTCCTGCGAGGACTGTAGGCAGGTAGTTGGCCATGACCTTGTCATCGCCTCCCGCCGCTTGGATGGCAATGATATAGATTTGAAGGAACTCGGATGGGTTTTGAGTTCCGTCAAACCTCTCAATGGCCCCTGGTCAAAACTTATCGGGCCAAACGACTGCTCGTAGGCCAGGCGAAAAAGCTTTACAACCAACATAGGGACCGTGAATCGCCCTATGACTCTCGGCTGGGTTTCGGGCGACCCCACGCAATGGTGAAGTTACTCGTGGTCCCAAACGAGAGTGGACAGGAACTCGATCCCTACTACGAGAATCCTGCATTCGCCGGTATCTGTCCTATCGGGACGGTATGGGCGGCGGGTAACTTCGTCGGCCGAAACTAGAGTGAGGACAATCTCGTTCGCGGGAATGTGTTACCGAGCGGGAAGAGGCCGTTGGGGTCGCCTCAGACGCGACCTCATCCAGTCTCTCCACCAGGATCCTAAAAAAGGTGGGTTTCTGCGCATCCGTGACCGTAGGAGGAAAGTTACGCATGACTTCCGCGATAGATCGCAGACCATGGGTACTTCTCCTAGGGGCACCAGGTGTTACTGTTTCTTCGTCCATCGGGAAACGCTCCGGTGGTAAAGAAGGGGTCTGGTCGCGCCTGCGACCTCGTGACCGCCGAGAAGAACTCGGAGCAGCATCGTAACGAGCCTACGCATCTTGAAGAGCCTCTAGGGCAGTTCTATGTAGTTCGTTGTTTTGTTTCTCGAGATCTTGATCCTCCTTCTGTTTGCGATCTTGTTCTTCCCTAGCAACATGTTGATCGGGAGTTTCTTTCGACAAAGCAGCAAACTGCCTAGAGAGAGAGGTTGCCGATGGGGAAAACATCTCAGTTTGTTCCGAGTCGGACTCAAAATCAAAGAGACGGTGAAGGTTATCAGGGTCGAACCTTCCGGGGCTGATTTCCGGGTCGACATCGTCCTTCCCCTCGGCGGGGTCGTATGACGGACCGGATTCATCGCCTAGCTCATTAAGAACCTCTATGGGTCCTAACCCTGCGCTAGTTTCTCCCTGGTCGATAGACATGACCTGGAGGGATGATTCAACCTGTGGAAGATTCTGGACTTCAACCTCCTCCATCGGGACAGGATCGCTTGGAGAAGGCATTGGGATATGAGCATAATCCTCAAGATCGAAATCGTTCTCGGAGTCATATGCTCCAGCCATGTTTCAGCCAACCTCCGGATTAAAACTAGGACGCCTGAGAAAGGCCCCACGGTGGGCGCCAGCTGTCGACGATTCGGACTCGGAGTCCTCAGCCGAACTTATGCAAAATTTGTAATAGCGGGACCTTTCAAGATGACCCTCCGGGAAGGTACGTAGAACAATGGAGAACAGAAGCACAGAGAGGTTTATACAGGTTTGGGCCCTCGATGGTGGGAGTAATAGCCCTACGTCCTGTTGGGATTTCACTATAGGTGATAAAAGGTTACAAGATGGTAGAAAAACTCCTTTACAAGCGAAGGATTTTTCCTATGTAAATGTACAAAATAAAGCCAGGAAGGCTTGTAAGAACTATCTAATCTAGGCCGTAGACTTAGTTGTTTGAGTGGTTGAGATGTATTGTATCTCTCCCTCCCCCTACTTGACACTCCATACCACCCTTTTATACTGGTCGAAAGGGTGCCATGCAGTAAACTGCATCAAGTAGTTGCTTGGACGGTTGAATACGGTTTTTAGAAAATCGCTCTTAACCTCTACGCAGGTTAAACACGTGTTATTCATGGATAACTGCATGTATTAACCTTCTGACGGTTGATTCTCCACGTGGGGGAATCTTCGGGATACTTGGAATATTCCCGCTATAGGAATAGCCGGACAGATGAATTCCAAGCACCCTGGTCGAAAATGCTCTGACCGCGGGATGTTGGCTGACCGCGCGACATCCTTGACATTCTGTCCGTGTATAGCTACGAACTTCTGACCGCACAAAGCCTGCAACCTGATCGCGCAAAGCCTGCGACCTCGGGCCAATGCTTCTCAGAATAACTTGAGTTCGCACCGCTAGACACGTGTCTGGTTCGAATCTGTCCTGAACCAACAGTGCATTTATTTGAACAGACTCGGGTGTCATTCCTCGTCAATGATATAGATAGGCTTAGATTAGTTGCTAGTTCTCTGGGGGTCGCCAATGTAGACCCTACGAACGACAACATGTCACTGGGAGAACTTTGCAAATTACTTTCAGATCAGGTCGACGCTCTGGTAGCCGGTATCCCTTTTGTATGTAAAGAATGTCAGAAATAAAAATCTTTTTCTTCATATCATATGAATATTCTTTACAACCTCTGTGCGAAAATATGGCCATAAGCAATGTCTTTACGACCAATCATACACAGGCAAATTTCAACTCTGCGACCAGAATCGCATTTTAACCCTGCACCACGACCAGTATTGATACTGCAGTCAGACTTAAAGCTGCGGTTAGAAAAGAAATTCAACCCAGGAAATTACTGCGATCAGAACCAAAATTCGACTGGACCATCACTTCGACTAGAGTCGAAGCTTAGTCAAGGACATAGTTCTGAGTACACAGTAATCTGATCAAAAAATATTCATACGTCCAAAAACTGGGTCACAAGATATTTTCTTAATCAATTCGCGAAAATTTACAAGAAACATGAAGGAAAAAATCCTCCGAAAATCCTTGTAGAACTTTTCAAGTTTTTTTGCACCCTCAAATGCGAAACAAAGAAGTCTTTTCGTTTCAGATCCAATACAGGGAACGCTTAACGGGTCCGCCAAAGAGAGTATCCATTATGGGAAATGAATAGAATATTAAATGGAACGTTACTCACAGCAGTGCGCCTCCTTGGGTCTATAAAAGGAGCAGGAAGCTTCTTGAGGAAGCCACACAACCAGAAACCCTGCCTTAGAACTTCCGCCGCACAAAACCCTCATTCTCCACAGCCTTCATCTTCTCCAAAGTCGCCACCTTTCCTCACGATCTTTTGCAAGAAATGGCGTCCTGGAGCCGATCGGTTCACCACGCCGAGGAGAGCCTTCTGGCATTGGAGAAAGAAGAGATCCTTCCTCCGCGACTGCTAATCAACTGGCGGCCCGCGGAGAAGGACCAAAAAATCCCAGTCGTCTGAGAAGGCGAACTGGTGGTTTTTAAAGAGTACCTGCGGTGCGGGTTCCGCTTCCCTGAGAGTCGGTTCCTGAAGGGGATCCTTGAGCATTACGGGTTGGAATTGATAAATCTCCACCCGAATGCGATCTTGATTCTGGCAGTATTCCAGCATCTGTGCGAAGACTACGTCGGAGTGTATCAAAGTGTGGATCTCTTCCGGCGTTTTTACTACTCGGCGTGGTCGAAGAGCTCCAACACCGCCGGATGTATATACTTCCGGATGAGGGAGAAGAAAGACTATCCCTTCCCACCCCTGCGAGACTCTGTGCATGGGTGGCCCCAGAAGTGGTTCTACTGCACCCCTCCATCCGAGAGTGGGCTGTGGTTCAAGAACTCACGGCCAGAGAAGCCGAGCGAGTTGGACTCTCTCTCGGCGATGAATGCCGAGTACATGAAGCATACTGAAGTGATTCTTCACTTAGTCCAACAGGGACTGATGGCTCGCGACATTGTACGCGACTTCGTGAAGAATCGGGTGAGCCCCCTACGTGAAAGGGCTCATCTGGCTTGGGAGATAAAGTCCATGGCGGACAACACCCTGGACTATAACAATGGTACGTGATTTCGACACCGAAACCTTATACCTCTGCTCTGTGCTTTCTAATTGGTCTTCTGGGAATAGTCTTGCCTTCATCCGAGATCGAAAGGCGGACAAATTACCTCCTCAGGGCCTATAGTGCTGAAGTGGAGGGCCCCAAGGGATCGCCTCGCCCACAGAGCTTAATTCATGCCGGCGACGACCTCAAGTAGGAACGCCGAAAGGTATGTAACCTTTCATTCAGTTCTCATCCGTAGGTCTTATGTACATCTAGTACTGACAAATGCACTGGAATGACATAGCTCTTGGGGAGATTCACCGAGGCGATGTTCCCGAGAGAAAATGTCAGTCTCCTGAGAAAGCCGACGGTGAAGAATGTGAAGAAGATCTCCTCGAAGCCAAGGACGAGAAATCCTGCCCCCAAGAAATCCAAGAAGACTCTTGGGGAAGGGTCTTCACGCAGAACTCCTCCTACTGCAAGGAAAACTGCGATAAGATATCACATACCTCCTGTTCCCCCAGGTACACACTGGAATCACTTCTTCATCGTACAGGGCGAGAGGAGCGAGGAGGAGGAGGAGGATGATATTCCCCTAGTCCGCCGAAAGAGGAAAGTATCAGACTCTCAATCCGGTGAGACACTACCTCGTCCTGCCGAAACAGAGACCACCGCAGCGAACCCCGCGGCCACTGAGAGTCCCGTGGTCGTGGGCGAGATCCCTGCTCCCGAAGCCCCAGAGGCTTCAAGGTCAATCACTTCTCCCTCCCTGGTCGAAGGGACGACCACGGTAAGGGTTCCTCGTGATCTTGATTTCTCAATTTCATCTGTACGTGTGTTTATCGGATCTACATTCATACAGGGAGAAGAACTTGCCCCTGTGACTCCTGTAAGTCCCAGGGAGGCAAATCCTCCACTCCTGGGGACAGGAGCAGAAGTGACAGAACAAGACTCCGCGACCAACCCCAGGGTCGCGGATGAGGTGCCAGCTCTAGCAGTCCAGGAGCCACCCAGGCCTTCGGGCGTATCCCTGTCAATCGAACAGGTCACCCCGGTATGAATTCTTACCACTTAGGTCTTCATCATTCCTTATGCATATGCTTACAGGAAAATATACATAGGGAGAAAAGGCCCTGTTCACGAAGAGAAAGACCAGGACGGACAACGACTATCCTCTTTCTCTCGGGGAGCCCTCCTTGAAGTCCCAGAAGCTAATGGGATTTCAAATAAGGTAAGAACTCGCTTCTGTTTATTCTGGATCAGATTGTGGCGACCATCAATGTGATCGACAACTCCTTTTTTCTTCGTAGGCATAAAGACGTAGCACCGAGCCCCCCAACCGCCCTGGGGAGGGTTGAAGTCTCTGCCGGTGCTGAAGCCTCCGGTGAAGAGTGCTCTATCCCTTCGGTTCAGGAAGTCGTCCGGGCCGTTAGGGACGAGTCGGGCGCAGTGTGACCCAGTTGCAGGCATCGGAACCTGCGACTGAGGCCCAGCAGGCGCATCCACGTGCTGCTCCTGTCGAGGATGTAACGAGTCCCTCGATTAGGCCTCCAGTAATCCCGGATGACAAGTCATTCCGGGAATATACAGAGGTATAATGAACATCTCTTATAATACCTGAATTATGCATAGATCACAACTATTTCCCTTTGTGTTACAGGAACTATCCAGAATAACGGCCAAATCGATTGCTATGGTGGAAAGCATCGAGGCCATACAAAAGGAGAGAGACTACTTGCAAGAGTAGGAATAAATGCCCTTTAATTTGTATGGATACAAATTTGTTATGACAATTATCTTTTTTGTCACAGGGAGGTTTCTTCTCTGAAGAAGAACCTGGCTAATGACAAGCTCAAGGCGGCCACCGTGATTTCGAATCAAGAGGCCGAGCTCAAAGAACTGCGGTCACAGCTTTCTGGTAAGTCAATTCCCGACCAGAACAACTAGACCTTGTCATTCGGACAGTTTGTAATGATCTTCTTACCGCAGCGCAAGCAAGTCAAATAAGACTGCTCGGGCAGGATAAAACATTCCTCCAAATGACCATTGACTCTACCCGGAGGGCGAACAGAGACCTGAGCCAATCCGTCTTCGAAAAGCTGAAGATGGTGGCCCGTCTCCTGAGGGCTGATGTGGTCGAGACCACAAAAGATGACCTCAGTTCGAGCGACTGGTCTACACTGGTCGTAGCCCAAGCGGAATCACTGCTCGAGTATCTTCCTGAAGATACACGGTGACGACAGGAGGCGATCAGAACCAGAGTCCGATCAGCAGCCTCCGCCATTCTCTGCCGGTTTCGTCTCCACCATGGCCCAGATATGGACCTGAATCCACTGGTGGGAACGGTAGAGATCGAGAGTGAAGAGCAACTCGAGGCCATCATGGAGGAAGTCAATCCTCTTGTAGATAAACTCCTGACCGAGCTCGGGATTATGTAACCCCTGTACAGACATAACTTATAGAATGCAATGCATGTATTTTTTGATTTTGAAAGAAAGCAATTTCTTCTTGTTTCATATTATAAGCATATTCCCCTAGCCCTCGCCTGTGATTATAGATACTGAAGACTTAGTATTATAAACACAGGAGATATAGGAGTGAGACAATCGATCAGGGGCGTGCGATGAGGCCAACAATTATGATCGATGCAATGCCTAACCTTGTTGCAAACCGGCAGCCACTCAGGTGACCAAGGACATACAAGCAAGCCCCGTATGCGTTGAGAAACGACTTATTTAGGAGTGACTTGTCTGGAAGTGGTCATGAGATCGGCAAGCGAATCCGATGAGAACGTTGTAGTGATATAGCCGCTAGCGACCAGCCCCCGAGTCAAATTCGTAACACACGGGCATGAAAGGAGATGCTCATCGTATGAAACCAAAAAACTTCTTGTTTTATTAAACAATGCTAATTGAAAAGGAAAATGGACTGGATACTTACACGTAAAACTTGCGTAGTTGATCGATGTTCCAAGTATTGGACAAAATTCGACCATCCTCCATGGCTAATCGAGCTGACCCTGGTCGCGGTACCGAAAAAATAGTGTAAGGGCCTTCCCACTTCGGGGAGAACTTGTTGCGATTGGATTGGTCTTGGATTTTTCGTAAAACCATATCGCCCACGTGAAGACTACGTGGTCGCACCCTTTTGTTATGGTACTTGCGCAAGGCTTGCAAGTATACCGCGGACTTGATCAAAGCGCGATCACGCCTTTCTTCTAAGAGGATGAGATCCTGTGATCGTTGTTCGGTCTGATCAACTCGTTCGAATTGTTCTGTCCGAACAGATCCAATACTAACTTAAATAGGCAATACAGCCTCAGCCCCGTAAACCAGACGGAAGGGTGTCTCACCGGTGGCTCGACTAGAAGTAGTTCATAGTGCCCACAGAACGGTATAGAGCTCGTCAGCCCAAGCCCCCGAGCGAGTTTTAAGGCGATCGAATACACGTTTCTTGATGCCTTGCAATATCTGCCCGTTGGCACGTTCCACGGCACTATTGCTCTGTGGGTGAGCCACAGAAGCAAAGCACACCTTGGTTCCAATCTGATCGCAGTAATCCAAAAAAAGACCACTAGCGAACTGAGAACCGTTATCCGTAATGAGACGATTTGGAACACCAAATCGAGTAATAATGTTCTTATGGAAGAACTTCTGTACTGCTGCTGTGGTAATATTTTGCACCAGTTCGGCCTCAATCCACTTTGTAAACGTGTCAATAGCTACAAACAAAAACTTGTATCCATTGACTGCTTGTGGCATAGGACCGACAATATCCATCCCCCAAACCGCAAAAGGCCATGCAAGGGGAATGGTTCGTAGCGGATAGGCAGGGTGATGAACCTGTCTTGCATGGAACTGACACTGAGGACACATCTTGACCATATGCTTGGCATCATCGAGTGCCGAAGGCCAGTAGAATCCTTGTCGAAAAGCTTTTCCGACCAGTGTCCGATATGACGCGTGCGCACCGCATACACTGTCATGTATTTCTTTCAGGAGGGATTTACCTTCCTCCTGAGATATGCAGCGCATGAATACCCCCTGAGTACCCTTTCTATACAAGACTCCTTCTATGAGCTTGTATAGACGTGCTTTTCGAATCAACCGATCGCTCTCGGTTTCATCCTCGGGTAGGGTCCCATGTTCAAGATAGACTCTCAATGGATGAGTCCAATCCTGTTCCTGACTGAGGTTGGTAACGTAGACTATTACCGGATCATCCTCGACCAAAGTCATAATCGAAGGATGTTCCAAGTGTTCAACGAACACTCCTACCGGAGCAGATGTGCGTGAGGACCAAATTTTGGATAATTGGTCTGCGAGAATGTTGTCCTTTCGCGGGATGTATTGGACTTCGAAATGACTGAAGTGTTTTTTCAATCTCCTCACGTCCCCCAGGTAATGAGCCATTTTCTCATCGGAGGAGCTGTACTCCTTGTTTACCTGGTTTACGACCAGCTGTGAGTCTCCCCTCACCACTAATCGACGGACTTCGAGGAATTTTGCTGCCCGGAGCCCTGCAAGAAGACCTTCATACTCTGCTGCGTTATTGGTCGCAACAAAGTGTAGTTGAATGACATGCTTAAGCTGTTTGCCCTGGGCCGTGACTAAGACCACTCCAGCCCCCGAGTGTTGAAAACTACGGGAACCGTCGAAGTACATTGTCCAGTGATCGGGGCATTCCAATTCCTCGGGCACCTGCACAGGTGGCTCAGGGTTGGTCCATTCGACCACAAAGTCGGCCAAGACCTGAGACTTAACCGCCATGCGGGGCGTGAAATGGATATCGAAAGCACCGAATTCGACCGCCCATTTGGCGATTCGACTAGATTTCTCAGGATTTCGGACAATATCCCACAAAGAGAAAGAGGAGGTGTTGGGGGAAATCTCCGCGACACTAAGTCCAAGTAAGTTGCGTCACACGTGCCCGGGGACGTGGCCTCCGGTGCCTGCCCCGGGCGCCGCCTTTTGGTTCCTGGGACTTGGCCTCCGGTGCCGGTCCCGGGCGCCGCCTTTCAGCTCCCGGAACCTGACTTCCGGCACCGGTCCCGGGCGCCGCCATTTGCCCGGGGACGTGGCCGCCGGTGCCTACCCCGGGCGCCGCCTTTTGGCTCCCGGGACCTGGCCTCCGGTGCCGGTCCCGGGCGCCGCCTTTTCGCTCCCGGGACCTGGCCTCCGGTACAGGTCCCGGGCGCGGCCATTTGCCCGGGGACGTGGCCACCGGTGCCTGCCCCGGGCGCCGCCTTTTCGCTCCTAGGACCTGGCCTCCGGAGCTGGCAGCTATAGTGCGTAAGCTCCCTCCCTCGGCGGAACAGGTCCGTTTCTCTCAGGGGGAGGTCGAGCGAATGCATTCACCTGAGCGCGGGGAAGAACATCCCCCTGGCCGCCTTTTGGCTCCCGAGACCTGGCCTCCGGGCCGGCAGCTATAGTGCGTAAGATCCCTCCCTCGGCGGAACAGGTCCGTTTCTCTTTGGGGGAGGTCGAGCGAATGCATTCACCCGAGCGCGGGGAAGAACTTCCCCCTGGCCGCGGGTGTGGGGAGCCTCGCTCTCGCACCGGTCGGGGGAAGAGACCCGCTGAAGAGCCAGCCTCTCCAGAGGAGAGCCCGGATGTCCGGGAACTCAGCCCCGGTCCAGAAGAAAAGCGTCGCCACCGCCACTCCGGCGGACCTCTCGGACCACTCCCAGACTCCGATAACGAGGGTGTGTCCCCTGTCAAAGAAGACAGTGACCGGGACTCTCCCCGGGAAGTGCAGGGGGCTCACCAGCCCCCATGCCGAAGACTTCGAAGCATCCGGTGGCTGCGGCCAGGGGGGACGAGACGGTACAGTGCAACGTCTTCCCCCTCTACCTCACCGGCATTGCCCGCTCCTGGTTCTACAACCTGAAAGCCGGCTCCATCAAGTCTTTCACGCAGCTCCAGCGGGAGTTCTGCGTTGTTGGGGGAAATCTCCACGCGGTCAAGTCCAGGTAAGTTCATGATTGCTCGGGGACAGTGGCCTCCGGTGCCTGCCCCAGGCGCCGCCTTTTAGGCGCCCGGGACCGTGCCCCCCGGGCATGTCCCGGGTGCCGCCATTTGCCCGGGGACAGTGGCCTCCGGTGCCTGCCCCGGGCGCCACCATTTGGCCCCCGGGACCGTGCCCCCCGGGCCTGTCCCGGGCGCCGCCATTTGCCCGAGGACAGTGGCCTCCGGTGCCTGCCCCGGGCGCCGCCATTCGGCCCCCGGGACCGTGCCCCCCGGGCGGGTCCCGGGCGCCGCCATTGCCCGGGGACAGTGGCCGCCGATGCCTGCCCCGGGCGCCGCCTTTTGGCCCCCGGGACCGTGCCCTCCGGGGCGGGTCCCGGGCGCCGCCATTTGCCCGGGGACAGTGGCCTCCGGTGCCTGCCCCGGGCGCCGCCATTCGGCCCCCGGGACCATGCCCCCCGGGCGGGTCCCGGGCGCCGCCATTGCCCGGGGACAGTGGCCGCCGGTGCCTGCCCCGGGCGCCGCCTTTTGGCCCCCGGGACCTTGCCCCCCGGGGCGGGTCCCGGGCGCCGCCATTTGCCCGGGGACAGTGGCCGCCGGTGCCTACCCCGGGCGCCGCCTTTTAGGCTCCCGGGACCGTGCCTCCGGGGTATGTCCCGGGCGCCGCCTTTTAGCTCCCGAGACTTTGCCCCCCGGGCGAGTCTCGGGCGCCGCCATTCGCCCGGGGACAGTGGCCCCCGGTGCCTGCCCCGGGCGCCGCCTCTTAGGCTCCCGGGACCCTGCTCTCCGGAAGGGGTCCCGGACGTCACCGCCCTCCTAAAAGGTAGAATCCCTGTTTGTTTATCACGTGCAGGTCACGCGAGGGACGCCTCAGGAATCAGCGACCACCTGTCAAGCATCCAAGACGTTTGACCGGGAGAAGGACGGTCTTACCCTTCAATCCGACGGTGGCTTCCGGGGTAGTTTAGGTTTTTTGCTTCTTTTTGGGGCTATAAATAGCCCTTGTACCCCTCTGTTGTAAAGGGACAACTCTTTATTATTTGGAATAGCTAAACTCACAAGCGTGCTCCGGAAGCCTCTCCCCCGGAGAGAGCCTCCCCAGCCGACTCCGGTCGGGAGCGCGTCGACAGGACTAGGGCCCCCACCGGGACCCGAACCTGTATAAATCCACGTGTCAATTCTTGTGTTTGTCCGGCGGGGGAGGACCGGTCACCTGGTCAACCCGCGCTGCGTAATCTCCGCTAGGATCGTCTTCAAAACCTGCCAGGGTATTCTTAATACCACGACAGTTGGCGCCGTCCGTGGGGACCCGTGGCGAATCGCCATGGCTCCTCCGAGAACAAGGGCCCGCGCCCTTCCCGGTGACGCCGGTCCCGGTTACCTGGCGCCGCCCGTCCGGGACACTGCTATTCCGGCGCTCCCGTCCGGAGGCAACCATTCCCAGGTACCGCCTCCCACCTTCCCTCTCAATCTAGGTGCCTCCACCTCCGGGTCGCTCCCGGCGGTAGCGGGGACCTCGGCCGGGACGAGTTTCCCCCCGACGGCTCCCCCGGCTCCCCGGGATACCCTACTGGAGGCTCTCGTGGAGGGCCAGCTCTGCGCCCAGCGCTCTATGGACGAGCTCCTCAGTGTGTTGGCGCGGCCCCCGGCCCCCACGTTTTCGTCGCACACATATCCCGGGATCATGCCCCCGTTTGTGGGATACCCGGCGGCCCCTCCGGTCTCTGGGGGGCTGTCTACCCCGTATGATCCCGCTGGGGGGTTCCCTCCCCCCGCGGGATATACTTTCGGACACTTCTCGGCACCCGGGCCTGTCCCGGTGCCGGGAGGCTTTTTCATGCCTGGGCCCTTCATGGCACCAGGGGGGTACCCCGTCCCCGGCCTGCTTCCGGGGCTGTGGGTCATTTCATGCCGGGGGTTATTCCTACGCCGGGAGCCAGTCCCGCCCCTCGCGTTGCGTTTACCGCACCGGGGCCGGTCGACAGAGCAGCTCCCCTGCCTCAGCGAATTTCCCCCCGCATTGGCTCCCCAACCCCGGACGTCGCCGAGGGGGCTCACCCCCCACTGGTTCCGGATGTCACAGGGGCTTCCCCCTTTCCGGTCCCAGTCGTTGCCGCAGGGGCCCCCTCTTCGGATCCAAGCGCCGCCCCGGGAGCCCCCTCCCCGGTTCCGGATGGTGCAGGGGCTCCCCCCTTTCCGGTCCCGGGGGCCGTCGCAGGGGGCTCCCCCCAGCAGGCCCCGGTAGCTTCCGGGCCGGCTGCTACAGTGCAGGAGCTCCCTCCCCCGGCGAAGCAGGTTCGCTTCTCCCGGGGGGAGGTCGAGCGAATGCATTCTCCCAGCCGCGGGGAAGAACTTCCCCCCGGTCGTTGTCGCAGGGAGCCTCGCTCTCGCACCGGTCGGGGGAAGAGACCAGCCGAAGAACCATCCTCCCCGGAGGGAAGCCCGGACGTCCGGAAATCAGTCCCGGCCTGGAAGAGAAGCGTCGTCACCACCACTCTGGCAGCCCTCTTGGGCCGCTACCTGACTCGGATAACGAGGGGGTGTCCCCCGTTAAAGAAGACAGTGACTGGGGCTCCCCCCGGGAAGTGCAGGGGGCGAACCATCCTCTGTGTCGAAGACTCCGCAGCATCCGATGGCCGCGGCCCTACCGTCCCCCGCACATCGAGCATTATAATGGCGAGGCGGACCCTTACGAGTTCATGCAGATCTACTCCACAGCCATCTCCGCGGCGGGGGGGAAGAGAGCGTCCAATGCAACGTCTTCCCCCTCTACCTCACCGGCATTGCCCGCTCCTGGTTTTACAATCTGAAGGCGGGCTCCATCAAGTCTTTCTCGCAGCTGAAGCGGGAGTTCTGCGCCAACTTTCAGGGAAATTACATACGTCCCCTGGATTCTTCACAGCTATACACAGTGCGCCAGAGAACCGGGGAGACCATCAGAAGCTTCTTCAGGCGCTTTGCCCAAGTAAAAAGCAAAGTGGCCCACGTCCCAGACTCCACAGTAATCAAAGCCTGCAAAAGTGGGATCCTCCCGGGGGAACTCCACCGAAAACTCTCTCGAAGCTGCCCCTCCTCCGCCGACGAGCTCTTCAACGTACTCGAAAAGTACGCTCGCGCGGAGGAAGACGACATCTGGAAGAAGACCCAGGGGGCTCCTGCCCCCGCCGAGCGGGGGGCCCGGGATCCCCCCAGGCGCCCCAGGCAGGGGGGCCGTAGAGAACCACGGCCTCGGGACACTTTTGTCCTCGAGGGCGGAGGCGGCTCGCGCGACCCCCCGAAGGGCAACCGCCCCTTTCCCAAGCCGAGAGGCCATGGGGGAGGACAGTCTCCGCGCGGCCGCGAAGGCCCCGCGGGGAGAAGCCGGGAAGGACCGTGGTGCAGCTTCCACGGGTCCAGTACCCACGCCACCCGAGATTGCCACCAGCTGCTGCAGCACTTCGCGGCGTTCCTCGACCAGCGTGGGCAGGGGGGGGGGACTCCGGCCTCCTTGCCCCCTCGGCCAGCTGTTCCGGCCCTTCCCGCTCCCGCGGGGGGGCAGCAGGTGCAGGAGGGGGAGCCTTCAGACGCTCTCCCCTTTCAAACTTCTCAGCGCCGCATCAACGTCATCGTAGGGGGCTCCGCCTCCGGGCGGGACTCCAAGCGCCAGCGCAAGGAGTACGCGCGAGAAGTTAAGGTAGTGGGGGTGCTACACGCGTCCGTGCCGCCCAAGTGGTCGGACGTCCCCCTCACCTTTACGGCGGAAGACGCGCGAGGGGTTTCGCTTCCCCCATGACGACGCGCTCATTGTCTCCGCGACAATCTACAACTGCCACTTGGCCCGCATCCTCGTGGACGGCGGAAGCTCCGCCGACGTCCTGTTCCTCAAAACCTTCAAGGAAATGCAGGTGGATGAGAAGCTCCTGCAACCAGCGGCAGGGCCTCTGCAAGGGTTTGTCCCGGGGAAGGCGATCCACCCCGTGGGCAAGGTAGATCTCCCGATCACCTTCAGCACCCCGGAGAACTACCGGACCGAGCTAGTCCACTTCGACGTAGTGGACCTCCCCTCCTCCTACAATGTGATTATGGGGAGGACTACGATCAATCGGCTGGGGGCTGCCACCCACCAAAACTACCTGTGCATGAAGATCCCCGGGCCGCATGGCGTGATCAACGTCCGGGGGGATCAAGACATGGCCCGTGCTCTATACGAGCGAGCTGCTGCCACAGTAGGAAGCGTCAACCTGATCAAGGCACCCGGGGGGGAGGCTCCCCCCTCGGACGTAGACGTCGCTGCGCCATCCCCTGGGAGGCCCCTCCTCAAGCCGCGTCCGGAAGGGGGCCTCCAGAAGGTCCCGCTGTCCTCGGGCAGCAGGACAAAACTGTCCAAATCGGGGCAGAGCTCCCCCAAGACCATGCAGCGCAACTCGCAGCCTTTCTGCGCGAAAACTCCGATGTTTTTGCGTGGAAGCCTTCAGACATGCGGGGCGTCGCCCGGGAGGTTATTGAACACAAGCTCGCGGTAACCCCCGGTCACCCCCCTATCAAGCAGAAGTTGAGGAAGCTCTCCCTCGAACGTCAAGAAGCCATCAAGACGGAGATAGCCCGGCTCCGAGAGGCGGGGTTCATCCGGGAGGTCTTGCACCCTGAGTGGCTCGCAAACCCCGTCCTCGTCAAGAAATCAAGTGGCAAGTGGCGCATGTGCGTGGACTTCACCGACCTTAACCGCGCCTGCCCCAAAGACAACTTCCCGCTCCCGCGGATGGACCAGCTCGTTGACTCCACCGCGGGGTGCGAGCTGATGAGCTTCCTAGACGCCTACTCGGGATACCATCAAGTCCGGATGGCGGAGGGGGGCGAGGAAAAGACGAGTTTTATAACTCCCCTCGGAACCTTCTGCTACCGCCATATGCCCTTCGGGCTCAAGAATGCGGGAGCCACCTTCCAGCGCCTGATGACGCTGGTCCACAAAGATCAAGTCGGCCGCAACGTCGAAGTCTACGTAGACGACGCGGTCGTCAAGAGCCCCCGTGCAGCCTCCCACATCGACGACCTCGCAGAGACCTTCCGCAACCTCCGCGCGTTCGGGCTTAAGCTCAACCCGGAGAAGTGCGCCTTCGGGGTGCGCGGGGGGAAGCTCCTGGGTTTCCTCGTGTCCCAGCGGGGCATTGAGGCACACCCCGAGAAGATCCGGGCCTTCCTAGACATGCCCCCACCGCGCTCCGTCAAAGATGTCCAGCGGCTCTCCGGCCGCCTGGCCGCGCTCAGCCGCTTCGTCTCCCGTTCGGGGGAGCGGGGCCTCCAGTTCTTCAAGATCCTCCGAGGGCTCGAGGGGTTCCGCTGGACCCCCGAGGCCCAGGAAGCCTTCAATGACCTCAAGAAGTACCTCTCGAGCCCTCCAATGCTCGTGAGTCCGTCTCCGGAAGAGCCCTTGCTCCTCTACCTCACCGCGACCCCCGTCGCCGTCAGCGCGGTTTTGGTGAAGGAGCAAGGGGGGCAGCAACGTCCCGTGTACTACGTCAGTGAAGCCCTCCAAGGGGCCAAGACTCGGTACACGGAGATGGAGAAGATTTGCTACGCTCTCCTCATGGCGTCCCGGAAGCTCCGGCACTACTTCCTGGGGCACCCCATCACCGTCCCGTCGTTCCTCCCCCTGGGGGAGGTACTGCGGAATAAAGAATCCACTGGCCGGATTGGGAAGTGGGGGGCCGAGCTCGCCCCCTTCTCCCTGTCCCTTACCGGCCGCTCCGCAATCAAGTCGCAGGTCCTCGCCGACTTCGTCGCAGAGTGGACTCCCGCCTCTGGGTCCGGGGACGAAGATCTCCCTGTGCCGCTGTAACACCCTAGTTTTGGGGGTGAAAAGTTTTGCATAAAAACCCTGCATGCATGTATCTCTGTAGTAGGAGCCAGATCAGCTGAACTCTAATCTCTCCCAAACCCTAAAAATCTCCAAATCTATTCTCTAGATCCAGATCAAGATCTGACCATCCAGATTTAACCTACCAGTTACCCTGAAGATAAAAGTCTTCAGGAGCCAGATCAAATTCTGACCCTAACTCCCAGTACCTAAGCCTCTCTCTGTTTTCGAAAACAGGAAAATTCAGATTTACCCTAAGTACCCCAGTTTCCAGATGACTGAGTTATCTTGACTTAACCTTATCCAGACTCAAGTAACCCCTGGAATATGTTCCTAGGTTCATCCTCAACTCACTTCAAAAAGTTGGGAGCCAGATTAATTCATCTAAACACTTTTCGCAGTTTAGTCCAAATTTTACTGCGAATAAGTCCTTTTCTGTTTACCTGGAAGCCTGAAAAGGCTAAAATCTGCAAATCAATTCCAACTCCAGAATTTCTTCAGGGAACACCTCCCAAATACTATTTGATACAGATCTCCTATTTGATCAGACTTCAAAATCTCTCTCCAATCACCAGAATTCGAGATCGGCAAAATCCGGATTTAGTTTACCCTAATTTTACCCTATTTTCAAAAATAGGTGAAATCCCTCAAATCTTATCAAATTTTCTCTAAATTTGAGCTAGATGAGTATTAATAGAAATATTATACTCAGCCATGGAGTCAAATTCCAAATCGAACCTCTCAAAGACCAGATTTGCAGTTTAGTCCAAAGCCAAACCAAAAATCATCGCAAATCAGTCCCTGGTTCGACCAGGCTACTGTGCACGACCAGGCCGTTCAAACGACCACGAGCGCCGGATTTTGGTCGTCGCCGTTGCCACTGCTGTGGGTTCGTCGCCGGCGATCTCCAGCGCCGCCACCTCCGCCACTGTTTCCTTGCCATGTGTGTGCATCGTGTTCGCCACCGTGGAACAGCTTCATCCCGCCAGCAGCGCCTTCGTTCTCCCGCGCGCGCGCCCGACAACGGCAGCACAGTTGCGCCACGTCGCAAGCATGCCTTGGGGAAGCATCACTTCGCCTTCACCTCCACCAGAACAGCAGGCTAAAGCCGGCACGGCCGCTGGAGCGCGTCGCTTCGCTGCTGTCCCGCCCGGCCGGTCAATTCGCCATCGATTCGAGCTTCAATTCTCCAGGCAATTCCAGCCGTTGCAAGCTCCTTGCTGCGCCTATAAAAGCCACCCCAGCTCAGCTCAAACACACTCACACGCCAGAACCACTCAAATTCTTAACCACGCCGTCGTCTTCGTCTTCTTCGGCGAGCTCGAGAAGAGGCTCACGGTGCCAGGCCAATCCACTGCACCGAACTCCAAATTGAAGCTACCAGTAAGTTACTCTCAACCACTTACCTGTGTAGTAGCAGCCAATTGAGTTCTATCGCATCTCATCGCCGGGAATTGCTGTTTTTCCCCGACAACTCCGGCGAGCAATTAATCCCTAACTAAGTCAAATTAGCTCTCGAGCCTGTGATCAAACATGATCAGTGGACTGTTTAGAACACATCTAAGCAACCAGAATCACCAATTTCGCTAAAATATGAAAAACCCCAAGTTTACACCTTGCATGCAAACTGGAACTCTCCGTTAAGCATCTGTGGTGATTTTCCAGTTAAATTGACTTCACACCTAGCTTTGTTATGCCCCAGAGACCATCCTCAAGCAAGGATTCGAGTTCGTTTGCCCTAGATCAGAAATGCCCAAATTTTGTGTCTTCTTCCCTAGCTCCGGTCGCCGGATTTTGTTCCCGGCCGTTTCAACCCCAACCACCTTGTCTAGTAGATGTGCCTCAACCCCCGGAGTATTTTTGCCTTCTAGCTCGACACCTGGATCGGCCCAGATGAAGAGGTATCACCATGCCAAGGTTTTGTCCAGAAACTGTTGAGAACAGTTCGGCCACCGTGTTCTTCGCCGGTTTTCATCACTTTCCGGCCATCTCCTGCCCTAGATCCTGTTGAGACATTTGTTCCTGTTACAAATGCCTAACCACCAGACAAAGTGGTGCATCATTTGGAGCCCTGAGTCAAAAGATATGGCTAACCCTAGTTTCTGGCCGTGTCAAGCCTATGCCAGGCTATGTCAGCCAGTGGCATTAGCCCTGTTCACCCACCTCTGGTCATGTAAAATAGAAATTACTTTGTCAAATAGTTGTCTCACTACCTTGTGCACCATATGCTTGAATCAAAACCTACTTTGGCCACTGGAAACTGCTCAAACCATGTCAATGCCATTCTAGAGCACTGTCAGCCTATGTCAGCCAGTGGCATTGAGCCTTTTCACCCACTTCCAGCCATGCACTTTGAAAATAACTTTGTCCCTTAGACTCCTGACGTTGTGATCTACACTTTTCTCTACTATCACAACTTGAGTAGAACCCTCTATCACCCATCGACCTTATGTCGATGCCTTGAACCGAATGCCAACCTAAAGACATTCGCTGTTTTTGGGCGAACCAGTCACCACCTTGATATTACCCTGATATTTTGGAACCTTGTAAACCTTAACAGCTAATTTTAACCCTGGTTTCCATAGTTAAACTCAAATCGCTTTCAAACCTTGTATCACCAGAGTATTTTCTCCTTGCATCTTTGCATGTAGTGGATTACTAAGAATAGGATTGATTGTAATGCCTGTTTGCTTGTTTGATCTTGTTCAGAGCCAGAGTCCGGGGTTGAAGATCTTATCGCTGAACCGTCATCGACTGCTGATACTTACGACGCGGAAGGCAAGTCATACTTTGATCATATTGAAACCCATATTTTATGAATTGCTATGCTATTCCATGAATATATATCTCATTAATATTGCATGTGTTGAGATCAATGATATTATGGCAGTGATAGATTGAATACTTGAGGAATGTGAACTTGATAAGATAGTAAGCCACGAACTCATAAGAGTATAAACATGTACATTTATATTCATGAAATAGAACCCCTAGCCATGACCAGTATTTTGGTATGGAATGGTGGTAGCACTGGAGGTGCTTGGCTGCACTGAAGGTGTAGGCACTGAAGGTGCAAGGTTTGTGGTATGATCTGGTCACTGGCATATAAGGACTAGAACCTTGTGTTGTGCGTCTAGTGGCATGAAAAACGTACCAACCACTTACCTGGTATGGGACAGGCGCAACCTAGTAGCTTTCTTAGTATTATCAGTTCCCTGCATGGCTTGTCGATCCGGTTTCTCGCGTGGAAACTGGTGGGACGCAGTTCGTCCATGAGTGGTATGAGATCAGAAAAATTATGAGAGGATAAGGTGTAAAGAAGGAAGACGCCCTACGCCAGATTAAGTCGTGCGCGACTGTAATCAAAAGAGGTTATGTGTCTTGCGGGAACATAGACCCAGGCTAGGAAGTAAGGCAGTGGGGAGGACCCACAACGGTACTTGGGACTAGATTGTCCATTTACCGGGCAGGGATACTGTTAATACTAGACTGCAAAAACGTTGTGTGATCTCGGCCTTGTCACATGCGTATAAGTCGCATGGAGTTGGCCCGACTTGGAAGTCGAGTGAAAAAGTGGATTTAAAAAGAGGTACATCTCTGCAGAGTTTAAAAATGTATTCGAATACTTCGTGCTCCCGAGTTTTAGGAGTATGCCGCGGTGGATTAAATCCACGGGGTGTGACACAAGTATTGTTTTATAAACTAAAATTTGTTAGCTCAAGATTACCCAAGTGGCATGTGTTGTCATGATAAGGGGCGTTGCCGTGGGCTGTCATGTGTTGACGTGTCGCGGTAATACCATAATATAGAGATCATATGGTAATTAAGAGGCATGTGGTTTATGCCCTAAGTTATGAAATACTGTTATGAGTATAAGATTGAAAGGCTTGTATAAAAATAATGTGATATGAGGTTATATCGCCTTGGATATGGGATATATGTATCACCATCAATATGATTTATTTACTGCCATGGGTATGATCGGGATTTGAATAAGAAAAGAGGAAGAAATGTATTTTGAAAAACCTTTCACTCTTTCCCCAATAGCATAGGTTCATGTCATATATATATATATATATATGTATCTCTACCTTCCCTATGACTTGCTGAGTACGTAAGTACTCACCCTTGCAACAACTCATCAATAGATGGAGCGTTCTACGACCTTGGAGGATACCCTGAAGATGCTGCGGACCCAGGAGATGACGAGCAGATTCCTCCAGAGCCCTGATGTGGTGCTGTCCTGCTGTCAACCTCTGTTTCCTGTGGATTGCTTTTGGGCCTAGCTTCCGCCGACTAGATGTGTTATTTTGTTAGACCCTTGTGCCTTGTAAGGCACTGTACCTCGTTTTGTACTAAGGCCTGATGGCCATACAATTATGACTACTGTATTATTTTGCTGCTTCAATGTATCCCTGTGATTGACTCATCCTGGGAAGTCAAGTGGTTTAAGGGACCAGCTGCACCGAGCTGGGCTCCTCACAGGTGATGTCACAGTCGTGGCAGTCATGACAGCCGCCCCCACGCAGTGACCATTGGACCCTGCTGTTTGATGGGTCGCTGTGTCTCGCTGGGGCTGGCGCGGGGGTAGTCCTCCGGAGCCCCGAGGGGAAGGAGCTCGAGTACGCCGCGCGGCTCGAGTTCCCCGCAACCAACAACGTCGCCGAATACGAGGCTCTGCTCCTCGGGATGCACCTCGCGCGCTCCCTGGGGATCCGGCGCCTACTAGTGAAGGGAGACTCTCAGCTCGTTGTCTGCCAAATCGACAAGTCTTACCTGTGCCATGACGCAAATTTAAGTCTTTACTTGCAGGAAGTACGGAAGATGGAGAAACACTTCGACGGCCTTGAGGCCCGGCATATCCCGAGGAGGGAGAATGACCGGGCCGATGCCTTGGCACGGGCAGCAAGCGCCCGGGAAACGCTCCCCAAGGGGGCCTTCTTGGAAATCATCATGAAGCCCTCGGTGGCCTCCCCGGATGCAGGCCCCGAGCCTCCGGTCCCGGAGGTCGCCGAGATCGTCCGGCCTTCATCTTGGATGGACCCCCTCATCTCCTTCATCAAGGGAGAGGGGGACCCTCCCCACGAGACCGAGGCTAAGCGCCTCCGGGCCAAAGCCCGGGCATATCTCCTGCTGAAGGGAAGGCTCTACAAGCGGGGGGCTTCAGCCCTCCTGCGCTGCCTCCCCCGGTCGGAGGGACTTCAACTCCTGGAAGACATTCACGCGGGGAGCTGTGGTTCTCACCTAGCCCCGCGTGCCATCGCGGCCAAGGCCCTTCGGCAGGGCTTCTACTGGCCTACAGTCATGCGCGATGCGCGAGACCTTGTCTCCGCGTGCGAAGCATGCCAGAAGATGGCCAAGGGCTCAAATCTCCCCCCTGTAGCGCTGCGGACTATCCCCATCACTTGGCCCTTCGTGCGCTGGGGGATGGACCTCTTAGGGCCCTTCCCCCCAGCGCCCGGAGGATACAAGTATGCGGTAGTCGCGGTCGACTACTTTACAAAGTGGGTTGAGGCGGAGCCCTTGGCTAGCATCACCTCCCAGGCCGTTCAGCGGTTTTTCTGGAAAAACGTCGTTTGTCGTTTTGGTGTCCCCCGGGAAATCACCGTGGACAACGGGACCCAATTCGACTCGGCTTATTTCCGGGAATTCTGCGAAGGCCTGGAGATCGTCATCCACTTCGCCTCAGTGGCCCATCCTCAAAGCAACGGGGCCGTCGTGAGGGTCAATGGCGTAATCCTACAGGAGTTACGCCAGAGACTCGAACAAACCGCTTCCAAGCGGGGCGCGTGGGCAGAGGAGCTCCCTAGCATCCTCTGCTCGATGCGCACGACCCGTCCCGAGCCACAGGGCGTGCTCCCTTCTCCCTAGTCTACGGGGCGGAGGCAGTCCTCCCCTCGGAGATCGGCTTCCGGTCGCTGTGGGTCGAGCTCCTGAACGGAGCCACGACCGCAGCCTACCGGGCCAACGAAGACAACCGGCGGCTGGAAATCGACCTCGTGGAGGAGGAACGCGACCGAGCGCTCCTCTGCCACGCCATCTACGAGCGCGAAATGTCGCGCGCATACAACCAGCGCGTGCGCGAAAGAGCTTTTCGCCTTGGGGACCTTGTCCTCAAGCGCGTCACGGACCCCGAAGCCCAGGGAAAACTCTCCCCCAAGTGGGAGGGCCCCTACAGGATCTCCGCTGTTCTAGGCTCGGGGGCCTACAAGCTCTCCAACCTTCAAGAGCAGGAGCTGAAGCACACCTGGAACTTGCGTTTACTTCGCAAGTTCTACGTCTAGCCTTACGGGCCTGTCCCCTCCCCCGGAGCGGTCACGCCGGAGGGGGAGGAGGGACACTGTAGCTTCCCTTTTTCCCCCTTCGCGGCTTCGCAGGGGGGGCTTTGTATATTTTGTTAATAAATGCATAGCCTTTGTTCTTCAACTGTCTCACTACAGGTTTTTCTTGTTTACCGCCCCTAGTGGTGATGCCCTCCCCGCGAGGACGCCCTCCCCGCGAGGATGCCTTCCCCGTGAAGATGCCCTCCCCGTGAGGAAGCCCTCCCCGCGAGGATGCCCTCTCCGTGAGGAAGTGGGCTCTGCCCCAGCAAGTCCCTCCTGAAGGGTGGCTTACGAACAGCCCTCGTGGACTGAGGGTGTAAGCGGCAACCCGGTCCCCAGCGGCCGCGGTAACGAGTCACTTTGGGAGATTAGTCCCCTACCCAAACACTCAAGACCCGTCTTCGGGCACTTCCTCCTCCGGGAGTAGACGCTCTCCTCAGCGGGACGTCTAATGGCTTTCTGGATTTTCTTCCTCCTCCGGGAGTCGACGTTATTCCCGGCTCCCCGTTCTCACGGCGACCGGAAGATCATCCCCTTGCGGCTTGATTGGATCTATTTTCCTCCTCCGGGAGTCGACGTTATTCCCGGCTCCCCGTTCTCACGGCGACCGGAAGATCAGCCCCCTGCGGCTTGATTGGATCTATCTTCCTCCTCCGGGAGTCGACCTTATTCCCGGCCCCCCGTTCTCACGGCGATCGGATGATTATCTTTCGGAGACCTTATTCCCGGCTCCCCGTTCTCACGGCGACCGGACAATTGCTTTACGAAGATATGGATTTCTCATATATTTTCTCCCGGAGACATTATTCCCGGTTCCCCGCTCACGGCGACCGGACGAAGTCTCCCGGGAAGCTCCCCTCCGGAGGTCTTATTGGCTTTTCATGAGCCCCTTCCGCGCCTTGTTCCCGGTTCCCCGCTCTCCCGGCGGCCGGATGAACCTCTCCCGGCTATGCTCCCCCCGGGGACCCTGTTACCCCCACAGCGCGCGGAGGCCTCCTCCGGCCCGCTGTGGGCGGGGGGGACAGGGGGCCCCCGGCTCACCCACGAAGAAACTTAGCTCATCCTTGTTAAGATGAGTCGTCCAGACCATCCAAGAAGAAGAAAATAAAGAGGCGCAATAAAAGGAAACAATGCGCTTTATTGATCAGCAAACCCGGAGGACATCTTCCCCCTCCGGTGGGTTTCGGAAATGATACAACCCGGGTCCTAACCCGGGGGATTTTCTACGAACCTAAGGCCCCTACGCCTAAAGCTCCCGGAGGCGCTCCCTCAGCTCCCGGGCCAAGTCCCGGTACAGCGCCCAGACGCGACACTGAGAGTCCCGAAGTACGTCTTCGGGCCAAAACTCGTACCCAGCCGGCGGAAGTATCTGGAGAGGAGGTATCATCCGGGCCTCCGGGCGCGGGGGAGTTAATTCAGCACGGCTGTTGTCAAAATTATTCAAGTGCCACTCCGGGCGCCACCTCAACCGGACAGGCTCCCGGGCAGTACCCCCGTCGCGCTCCCCGGAGACAAGGCTCAGCAAAATCAAAGCCGCTTGGGCGTCCCCGGGAGAGCCTCTCCCGGACCGTTGCCCGGGAATAACCCCCCGGGTACCCTGGTAACATTTCATTGCAGACTTAGAAAAATTCAAATATATTTCATTGCAAAATGATTTTTGTACAAGTGCCCGGGGCTTCTCCTAAGAAGCTACCGGGATCAAGATGTCCAACAAAATAAAAAGGTCCTAGCTAAAGACCCGGGGGAGGCTCATACTTTAGCATTGGGGTCCTCCCCCCGGGGAGCTTCCTCCGTGGCCGGGGCAGGGGCATCCGCGGCCGGAGGCGCCGGTGTCGGGAACCTCGTCCGGATGATCTGGTTGTAGAATCCCTCCGCCAGCAGCTCCACCTCCCGGCGCGTGGGCTCAAAGGTCTCCGGGAAGCTCCGGGGGATGCGCCCCCCGATTGCCCGGGCGCCGACCCCCCGATAGTCGACAAGCCCCGCGGCGGCCGCGATGACGAGGATCGCTCGGCCCCGTGCCCGGACGTCCGCGGCCTCCGGGATGGCGGAGACTAGTGCGTTAAGAAAACGCACAGCCTCCGCGAGGGTCGCCGGGGGCACCTCGGGGCCGCTCCCGGAGCCCAGGCTAACGCCAAGGCTTTCCAAGGTCGAGCGGACGGAGCGGCCTGCGTCCGACAGCGCCCGGACACTGGAGCTCTCGAGCTCCCGGAGCGCCTTCTCCCGCACCTTGGCCTCCTCTCGGAGGCGGATGTAGGCGCCCTCCGAAAGGTGCACCTGCGCCCGGGCCCGGGACAGCTCATCAAGAGCTTCGTCCCGCTCCCGGAGGGCCGCCTCCCGCTGCTCCACGCAAGCCGCGGCCCGGCTCTCCGCCTCCTTGAGCAGCCGGGTGACCCGCTGCTCAAGGCCCCAGGTAACAGTCGCTACCTACAAAATACATAAAGAGTTAGAAAAATCTCAAGTGCAGGAAAAAAGCCGAAATATTAAGAGCTCGGGTTACCTAGGCTCCGAGGGACTCGAGCCCCTCAAAACGCTCGTGGAGCGTTCCCCCCGCTACGAAGGCCTGCACCTTCCGGCTGTGCAGGCCCTCCGCGCAGCGGGCCACCTCCCCCGCGGGGAGCAGAGAGATATCTTGCCCGGCGCCCCCGTTGCGGCCGGGAGAGGGCCCCCGGACCTCGGAGTCCGGGAGAATAGCCGGCGTCGCCGGCGTCTTCGTCGACGAAGTTTCCTCCGAGGACGACGAAGACGAGGATTGGGCGGGGACCTCCGCCCGGGGGGGGATCATCGGGCCTTTCCCCGCCCCAGGCCGGAGGGCCCTCAGAGCCTCCTACTCCGGGGGGACCTCGAAGACTGAGGGGCTCCCCCCTCCTCATCAACCGGCCAGAGGCACGGAGGCGCCGCCTCCGAGAACCTCACCTCCAGCCTCTCCAGCGCCAATGTCGCCGGGAGAGGCGAGAGGAGCGCCACTCGAACTGGCGACGGGGCGTAGTCCGCGGAATCGGACCCCGCCCCGCCGGTAACAACCTCCTTCCCCCGGGCCTCGACGGGGGCCTCCGGGGGCGGAGGCGTCGCCTCTGCCGGGGGCGCCGCCCGGGCATGTTCGGCTCCGGGAGCCGCGTCCCGGGCCCTCACCGGCGTCGTCGCCGGCGTCGTCGTCGAGGCGGGGGTCTTTTTGACCCGGGGCCTTTTGGGCTCCGAGCCCCCGGCCGCATCCTTCCCCCGCTTATGAGACCCGGGGGTGGGAAGGGGCTTCCTCTCCGCCGGGAACGGGCGCACTGCAAGAGGTAAAAAGTTAGTCGATTTCTCATAAAAAACTGCAAGTACAAAAATGCAGGGGACTTACGCCGCGTCACCGGCTTGACCGGAGGCCGCTGCTCCGGGCCCATGCCGATCCCCCTTCCCCTGCGTGAGAAGGGGGAAAGCCGCAGGAGCGCCAGCTCCTCCGCGGCGTCCCGCATCGAGCGGGCCTTCTTCGTCAGCACCACCTTCCCGAGGAGCTCGAACTCCTCGTCCGTCCACACCGGCGGCTTCGGTGCGGATGACCGGCTGTAGGTGGGAGGCTCCGGGGCGTAGACCACCGCCTCGTCCCGGACCCGGAGGTAGAACCACCTCCGGAGCCAGTCCCCCCAGTGGTCCCGGGAGGCTGCCGCCGGGTAGTCCGCCACCCGGGAGGGCAGCATCTGGACCATCACCGAGCCGAAGGGGGACTTCGGTCCTCCCTTCACCAGGTGGGAGCTCCGCGCTGCCGGCTCGTAAAAGTACCGGAAGGCGCGGAGGGTGGGCTCCCGCCCGGTCGCCGTCTCGTACAGCCAGATGAAGAGACCCATCCGGACGAGGGCGTTGGGGGTGAGGTGGTTTAGCGCCACCCCGTACTCCTTCAGGAACTCCCGGAGCATCGGGTGCACCGGGAGCCGGAGCCCTGCCTCGAGGAAGGCCTCAAAGGCCACAACCTCTCCGGGCCTGGGGCGGGGGGCTCCGTCCTTCTTTAGGGGGACCCAGATGTCCCCCTCTTCAACGACGCCCTTCTTGACCAGGGACTCCGCGTCCGAGGCCGAGAACTCGGAGGCCCAGAGGAAATCCACGGGGATTTCCTCCGGGGGCACCTCCGTGGTCTTCGCTCGACCTTTGAGCGCCATCAGGTGAGTTTTTGGTTTTTCGGTGGCTAAGTTTTCAGGTGGCTACGTCTACAACTCCCGGACGCTCACTACTGGAAAAGGGTACCGGAGAAGTTACCGGAAGAGCGCTACCGGGAGAGCTGAAGTTACAGTTGATGATTTGGAATGAGCTTCCGGGGCCCCCTAAGGCCCTATTTATAGAGGCTGGCCAAGATCTAGATGCGCGCCACGTGGCCCCCTCGGAGCAATCTGGACCACTGAAATTCAAACCGTGCGCGGGAAACGAAGGGACAGGCGCGTAAATCGAGACGCCGGTTCGACCCGCGTGTGCATTAATTGCGAAAACGGCGCGGCCATAAAGCGCCCGGCACAGAAACCGAAGCATCGCCGGGGGTCCGGTGATTTTCGTCCGGAGGTTTCGCCTGGAGATTTTCCCGGTACCGTAACCATTCCCTCCGGGGGCTCAAGCTTCGTCCCCGGAGGGCATGGGGGGCTGCTGTTGGGGGAAATCTCCACGCGGTCAAGTCCAGGTAAATTCATGATTGCTCGGGGACAGTGGCCTCCGGTGCCTGCCCCGGGCGCCGCCTTTTAGGCGCCCGGGACCGTGCCCCCCGGGCATGTCCCGGTGGCCGCCATTTGCCCGGGGACAGTGGCCTCCGGTGCCTGCCCCGGGCGCCACCATTTGGCCCCCGAGACCGTGCCCCCCGGGCATGTCCCGGGCGCCGCCATTTGCCCAGGGACAGTGGCCTCCGGTGCCTGCCCCGGGCGCCGCCATTCGGCCCCCGGGACCGTGCCCCCCGGGCAGGTCCCGGGCGCCGCCATTGCCCGGGAACAGTGGCCGCCGGTGCCTGCCCCGGGCGCCGCCTTTTGGCCCCCGGGACCGTGCCCCCCGGGGCGGGTCCCGGGCGCCGCCATTTGCCCGGGGACAGTGGCTGCCGGTGCCTACCCCGGGCGCCGCCTTTTAGGCTCCCGGGACCGTGCCTCCGGGGTATGTCCCGGGCGCCGCCTTTTAGCTCCCGGGACTTTGCCCCCCGGGCGAGTCCCGGGCGCCGCCATTCGCCCGGGGACAGTGGCCCCCGGTGCCTGCCCCGGGCGCCGCCTCTTAGGCTCCCGGGACCCTGCTCTCCGGAAGGGGTCCCGGTCGTCACCGCCCTCCTAAAAGGTAAAATCCCTGTTTGTTTATCACGTGCAGGTCACGCGAGGGACGCCTCGGGAATCAGCGACCACCTGTCAAGCATCCAAGACGTTTGACCGGGAGAAGGACGGTCTTACCCTTCAATCCGATGGTGGCTTCCGGGGTAGTTTAGGTTTTTTGCTTCTTTTTGGGGCTATAAATAGCCCTTGTACCCCTCTGTTGTAAAGGGACAACTCATTATTATTTGGAATAGCTAAACTCACAGGCGTGCTCCGGAAGCCTCTCCCCCGGAGAGAGCCTCCCTAGCTGACTCCGGTCGGGAGCGCGTCGACAGGACTAGGGCCCCCACCGGGACCCGAACCTGTATAAATCCACGTGTCAATTCTTGTGTTTGTCCGGCGGGGGAGGACCGGTCACCCGGTCAACCCGCGCTGCGTAATCTCTGCTAGGATCGTCTTCAAAACCTGCCGGGGTATTCTTAATACCACGACATGCGTGAACTTCCAGGGGAACTACGTGCGTCCCCTGGACTCCTCGCAGCTGTGCACCGTCCGGCAGAGGACTAACGAAACCATTAGAAGCTTCTTCAAGCGCTTTGCTCAAGTGAAGAGCAAAGTGGCCTACGTCCCCGACTCTACGGTCATTGAAGCATGCAAAAGCGGGATCCTCCCGGGGGAGCTCCACCGAAGGCTCTCCCAGAGCTGCCCCTCCTGCATCGATGAGCTCTTCAACGTACTCGAAAAGTACGCTCGGGCGGAGGAAGACGACATCTGGAAGAAGACCCAGGGGGCTCCTGCCCCCGCCGACCGGGGGGCCAGGGATCCCCTCAAACGCCCCAGGCAGGGGGGCGTAGCGAGCCACGGCCTCGGGACACATTTGTCCTCGAGGGCGGAGGCGGCTCGCGCGACCCCCCGAGGGGCAACCACCCCTTCCCCAAGCCGGAAGGCCATGGGGGAGGACAGTCTTCGCTCGGCCGGGACGGCCCCGCGGGGAGAAGTCGGGAAGGACCGTGGTGCAGCTTCCACGGGTCCAGTACCCACACTACCCGAGATTGCCACCAACTGCTGCAACACTTGGCGGCGTTCCTCGACCAGCATGGGCAGGGGGGGACTCCGGCCCCCTTGCCCCCTCAGCCTGCTGTTCCGGCCCTTCCCGCTCCCGCGGGGGGCCAGCAGAGGCAGACGCAGGAGGGAGAGCCCCCAGAAGCTCTCCCCTTCCAAACTTCTCAGTGCCGCATCAACGTCATCGTGGGAGGGTTCGCCTCCGGGCGGGACTCTAAGTGCCAGAGTAAGGAGTACGCGCGCGAAGTCAAGGTTGTGGGGGTCCTACACACGTCTTTGCCACCCAAGTGGTCGGACGTCCCCCTCACCTTCACGGCGGAAAACGCGCGAGGGGTTGGCTTCCCCCACGACGACGCGCTCATCGTCTCCGCGACCATCTACAACTGCCACCTGGCCCGCATCCTTGTAGACGGCGGGAGCTCCGCCGACGTCCTATTCCTGAAGGCCTTCAAAGAGATGCAGGTGGATCAGAAGCTCTTGCAACCCGCGGCAGGGCCCCTGCAAGGGTTCGTCCCGGGGAAGGCGATCCATCCCGTGGGAAAGGTGGATCTCCTTATGACTTTCGGCACCCCGGAGAACTACCGGACTGAGCTGGTCCGCTTCGACGTAGTGGACCTCCCCTCCTCCTTCAACGCAATTATGGGGAGGACCACAATCAACTGGCTGGGGGCTGCCACCCATCAAAACTACCTCTGCATGAAGATCCCCAGGCTACACGGCGTGATCAACGTCCGGGGAGACCAAGACATGGCCCGTGTTCTATACGAGCGCGCTGCCGCCACAATCGAAAGCGTCAACATCATCAAGGCGCCCGGGGGGAGGCTTCTCCCCCGGATCCAGACGTCGCTGCGCCACCGCCCGGGAGGCCCCACCTCAAGCCGCGTCCGGAAGGGGCCCTCCGGAAGGTCCTGCTGTCCCCGGGGCGACGGAGACAAAACCATCCGGATCGGGGTGGAGCTCCCCGAGGAGCATGCAGCACAACTTGCAGCTTTTCTGCGCGAAAACTCCAATGTTTTTGCGTGGAAGCCTTCGGACATGCGGGGCGTCGCCCGGGAGGTCATTGAGCACAAGCTCACAGTGTCCCCCGGTCACCCCCCGATCAAACTGAAGCTGAGGAAACTCTCCCTCAAGCGCCAAGAGGCAATCAAGGTGGAGATCACCCGGCTCCGAGAGGCGGGGTTCATTCGGGAGGACCTGCACCCCGAGTGGCTCGCGAACCCCGTCCTCGTGAAGAAGTCAACCGGCAAGTGGCGGATGTGCGTGGACTTCACCGACCTTAACCGCGCCTGCCCCAAAGACAACTTTCCACTTCCGCGGATTGACCAGCTCGTTGACTCCACCGCTGGGTGCAAGCTGATGAGCTTCCTAGACGCCTACTCGGGCTACCATCAAGTCCGGATGGTGGAAGGGGACGAGGAAAAGACGAGTTTCATAACTACCCTCGGAACCTTCTGCTACGTCCATATGCCCTTTGGGCTCAAGAACGCGGGAGCGACCTTCCAGCGCCTCATGACGCTGGCCTTCAAAGATCAAGTCGGCCGCGACGTGGAAGTCTACGTAGACGACGCGGTCGTCAAAAGTCCCCGCGCGGCCTCCCACATCGACGACCTGGCGGAAACCTTCCGCAACCTCCGCGCGTTCGGACTTAAGCTCAACCCAGAGAAGTGCGCCTTCGGCGTGCGCGGGGGGAAGCTCCTGGGTTTCCTCATGTCCCAGCGGGGCATAGAGGCAAATCTCGAAAAGATCCGGGCATTCCTGGACATGCCCCCGCCGCACTCCGTCAAGGACGTCCAGCGGCTCTCCGGCCGCCTAGCCGTGCTAAGCCGCTTCGTCTCACGGTCGGGGGAGCGAGGCCTCCAATTCTTCAAGATCCTCCGGGGGCTCGAGGGGTTCCGTTGGACCCCCGAGGCCCAAGAGGCCTTCAACGACCTCAAGAAGTATCTCACGAGCCCTCCAATGCTCGTGAGTCCGTCTCCAGAAGAGCCCTTGCTCCTCTACCTTGCCGTGACCCCGGTCGCCGTCAGCGCGGTATTGGTGAAGGAGCAAGGGGGGCAGCAGCGTCCCGTGTACTACGTGAGTGAGGCCCTCCAGGGGGCCAAAACTCGGTACACGGATATGGAGAAGATCTGCTACGCCCTCCTGATGGCGTCCCGGAAGCTTCGCCACTACTTCCTGGGGCACCCCATCACCGTCCCGTCGTCCCTCCACCTAGGGGAGGTACTGCGGAACAAAGAAGCCAACGGCCGGATTGGTAAGTGGGGGGCCGAGCTCGCCCCCTTCTCCCTGTCCCTCATAGGCAGCGCCGCCATCAACTCACAGGTCCTCGCCGACTTCGTCGCGGAGTGGACTCCTGCCTCTGGGTCCGGGGACGAAGACCTCCCTGTGCCGCCCCGATGCAGTGACCATTGGACCCTCATGTTCGATGGGTCGCTGTGTCTCGCCGGGGCTGGCGCGGGAGTAGTCCTCCGGAGCCCCGAGGGGAAGGAACTCGAGGACGCCGCGCGGCTCGAGTTCCCCGCAACCAACAACGTCACTGAGTACGAGGCTTTGCTCCTCGAGATGCGCCTTGCGCTCTCCCTGGGCATCCAGCGCCTCCTAGTGAAGGGACATTCTCAACTCGTAGTTTGCCAAATGGACAAGTCTTACCTGTGCCATGACGCAAACTTGAGTCTTTATTTGCAGGAGGTGAGAAAGATGGAGAGGCACTTCGATGGCCTTGAAGCCCGGCATATCCCGCGAAGGGATAATGACCGAGCCGACGCCTTGGCCCGGGCAGCAAGCGCCCGGGAATCGCTCCCCAAGGGGGCCTTCTTGGAAATCATCACGAAGCCCTCGGTGGCCTCCCCGGACACGGGCGACGAGCCCCGCGTTCCGGAGGTCGCCGAGATCACTCGGACTCCATCATGGATGGACCCCCTCATCTCCTTTATCAAGGGGGAGGGGGACCCTCCCAACGAGACCGAGGCTAAGCGCCTCCGGGCCAAAGCCCGGGCATATCTCCTGCTGGAGGGGAGGCTCTACAAGCGGGGGGCTTCCGCCCTCCTGCGCTGCCTCCCCCGGCCGGAGGGACTCCAACTTCTCGAAGACATCCACGCGGGGAGCTGTGGTGCTCACCTAGCCCCGCGTGCCATCGCGGCCATGGCTCTCCTACAGGGCTTCTACTGGCCCACGGTCATGCGCGACGCGCGAGACCTTGTCTCCGCGTGCGAGGCATGCCAGAAGATGACCAAGGGCTCGAACCTCCACCCTGTAGCGCTGCAGACTATCCCCATCACTTGGCTCTTCGTGCGCTGGGGGATGGACCTCTTAGGGCCTTTCCCCCCAGCGCCCGGAGGATACAAGTATGCGGTGGTCACGGTTGACTACTTTACAAAGTGGGTAGAGGCGGAACCCTTGGCCAGCATCACGTCCCGGGCCGTTCAGCGGTTTTTCTGGAAAAACGTCGTTTGTCGTTTCGGTGTCCCCCCGGAAATCACCGTGGATAACGGGACCCAATTCAACTCGGCTTATTTCTGGGAGTTCTGCGAAGGACTGGGGCTCATCATCCACTTCACCTCAGTGGCCCATCCCCGGAGCAATGGGGCCGTCGAGAGAGTCAATGGCGTGATCCTACAAGGATTGCGCCAGAGACTCAAGCAAACCGCTTCTAAGCGGGGTGCATGGGCAGAGGAGCTCCCTAGCATCCTCTGCTTCATGCGCACGACCCCGTCCCGGACGACGGGACGTACTCCCTTCTCCCTAGTCTACGGTGCAGAGGCAGTCCTCCCCCCGGAAATTGGCTTCCGGTCGCTGCGAGTCGAGCTCCTAGAAGGAGCCACGACCGCAGCGTACCAGGCCAACGAGGCCAACCAGCGACTGGAGATCGACTTCGTGCAGGAGGAATGCGACCGAGCGCTCCTCCGCCACGCCATCTACGAGCGCGAGATGGCGCGCGCATACAACCAGCGCGTGCGCGAAAGATCCTTCCGCCTTGGGGACCTTGTCCTCAAGCGCGTCATGGACCCCCAAGCCCAGGGTAAGCTCTCCCCCAAGTGGGAGGGCCCCTACAGGATCTCCACGGTCCTAGGCTCGGGGGCCTACAAGCTCTCCAACCTTCAAGAGCAGGAGCTGAAGCACACGTGGAACTTGCGTTTACTTCGCAAGTTCTATGTTTAGCCTAACGGGCCTGTCCCCTCCCCCGGAGCGATCACGCCGGAGGGGGAGGAGGGACACTGTATTTACTTTTCCCTCCCCCTTCGCGGCTTCGCGGGGGAGGCACTGTATTTCATTTCGTTATCAATAAAACTGGATTCTTTTCAACTCTCATTGCAAGTTCTTCTCATTACCGCCCTTAACGGCGATGCCCTCCCCGCGAGGAAGCCCTCCCCGTGAGGATGCCCTCTCCGTGAGGAAGTGGGCCCAGACCCAGCAAGTCCCTCCTGTAGGGCGGCTTACGATCAGCCCTCGTGGACTGAGGGTGTAAGCGGCAACCCAGTCCCCAGCGGCCGTGGTAACGAGTCACTTTGGGAGACTAGTCCCCTACCCAAACACTCAGACTCGTCATCGGGCACTTCCTCCTCCGGGAGTTGATGGTCTCCCCAGCAGGACGTCTCTGGCTTTCTTGGATATCTTTTCCCCGGAGACTTTATTCCCGGCTCCCCGTTCTCACGACGACTGGACGATTGTCTCCCGGAAGAATTTTCTCCGGAATCTTCCTCAGGATTTCTGGCCCTATTCCCAGCTCCCCGTTCTCACGGCGACCGGATGATTGTCTCCCGGAGAAATTACGGATTTCTTGGACATTTCTTTCCCGGAGACCCTATTCCCGGCTCCCCGTTCTCAAGGCGACCGGACGATCGTTTCCCAGGAAGCTCGCCTCCGGAAATCTCATCGGGTTTTCTTGGGTTTCTTCCACACGAGGCCTTATTCCCGGCTCCCCATTCTCACGGCGACCGGATGATTGTCTCCTGGAAGGTCTTTCCCTTGGAAACCTCCCTTTAGAATTTTCTAACTTGGAAAAATTCTTATGCTACAGGTGATCTTCACCCCGGGGGCCTTGTTACCCCCACAGCGCGCGGAGCTACCCTCCGGCCCACTGTGGGCGGGGGGGATAAGGAACCCCCGGGTGTCGACCGCACCGACCACGAGCAAACTTAGCTCATTCTTATGAAAAGGAGTCGTCCAGACCATCCAAGAAAAAAACAAAAGAAGACTCAAAGAAGAAAGCAAACACAGCTTTATTGGTCATTCAACCCGGAGGACATCTTCCCCCTCCGGTGGGCATCGGTAACGATACAACCCGGGTCAAAACCCGGAAGCTCTCTACATCCTAAGGCTCCTATGCCTAATACTCTTGGAGGCCCTCCACTAGATCCCGGGCCAGGTCCCGGTACAATGCGCGTACGCGGCACCAAGCTTCCCGGAGCACATCTTCGGGCTAGTACTCGTAGCCCGCCGGTGGAAGTATCTGAAGAGGGGGTATCATCCGGAACCCTGGACACGGAGGGGACAATTCGGCATGATGATAGTCAAAATTATCCAAGTGCCACTTCGGATGCCACCTTAGCCGGATCGGCTCCCGGACAGCATCCCCGCTGCGCCTCCCGGAGATGAGGCTAAGCAAGATCAAAGCGGCTTGGGCTTCCCCCGGGGGGCACCTGCTGGGGCTCGTGGGCCTTGCTCTCGGGGAACCTCCTCCGGACCTTCGCCCGGGAGAACCCTCCCGGGAACCCTGGTAACATTGCATTCAATTCAAGACTTAGAAAAACTTTCTAACTCTATTGCATTCAAAATGTCTTTTTACAAGTGTCCGGGGCTTCTTCTAAGAAGCTACCGGGATCAAAATCCTAAGAAAACAAAAGGGTCCTATCTAAGACCCGGGGGGAGGCTCATACTCTTTCATTGGCGTCCTCCCCCCGGGGGGCATCCATCGGGGCCGGGGCCGGGGCATCCGCTGCTGGAGGCGCCGGTGCCGGGAATCTCACCCAGACGATCCGGTCGTAGAAGCCCCCGGCGAGCTACTCGACCTCCCGGCGCGATGGCTCAAAGAACTCGGGGAAGCTCCGGGGGATGCGGCCCCCGATCGCCCGAGCGCCTACCCCTCGGTGCTCAATGAGCCCTGCCGCGGCCGCGACGACGGGGATCGCCCGGCCTCATGCCCGGGCGTCTGCTGCCTCCAGGATCACGGAGACTTGTGCGTTAAGAAAATGCACAGCCTCCGTGAGTGTGGCCGGGGGCACCTCAGAGCCACCCCCGAAGCCTAGGCTCACGCCAAGGCTCTCGAGGTCCGAGCGCGCGGAGCGGCCTGCGTCCATAACCACCCGGATGCTCGACCCCTCGAGCTCCCGGAAAGCCTCCTCCTTGGCCTTCGCCTCCTGCCGGAGGCGGTCGTTGACGACCTCGGAGACGTGGACCTGGGCCCGGACCCGGGCCAACTCCCAGAGAGCTTCGTCCCATTGACCCAGGTAGGCGGCGGCCTTGTCCTCCGCGTCCTTGAGCAGCCAGACGATGCGCTGCTCAACGCCCCAAGTAATCGCCGGCCCCTACAAATTCCAGAGTTAGAAAAATTTTGGATGTAGGAAGCCAAAAGAAAGCGGGAACCGCTTCGGGTGAATACCTAGACTTGGAGGGACCGGAGCTCCCCGAAGCGCTCGTGGAGCGTCCCCCCCGCGACGTAGGCCTGGACCTTTGGGGTCCGCAGGCCTTCCGCGCAGTGCTCAACCTCCCCTACGGAAAGCTGGGGGAACTCCCGCCCGGTGCTTGTCCCGTCGCGGCCGGTGACGGGCCTGACGAGGATTGACACCCGAGTCAGTTCAAATAAATGCACTGTTGGTTCAAGACACATTCGAGCCAGACACGTGCCTAGCGGTGCGAACTCAAGTTATTCTGCGAAGCATCAGCTCAAGGTCGTAGGCTTTGCGCGATCAGATCGCAAGTTTTGCGCGATCAGACCGCAGGCTTCCCGCGGTCAGGAGTTCGTATGCTATACGCGAACAGAATGTCAAGGATGTCGCGCGGTCAGTCAATATCCGTGCGGTCAGCCAACATCCCGCGGTCAGAGTACTTTCGACCAAAGTACTTGGAGTTTATCTGTCCGGCTATCCTTATAGCGGGAATATCTCAAATATCTCGGAGATTCTTCCACGTGGAAGAATCAACCGTCGGGAAGTTAATACGTGCAGTTATCCATGAATAACACGTGTTTAACCCGCATGGAGGTTATGAGCGGTTCTCTAAAAACCGCATCCAACCATCCGAACAACTGTTTGATGCAGTTATGGCATGGCACCCTTTCGACCAGTATAAAGGAGTGGCAAGATGCATCAAACAAAGGGGAGAAGGATCGAAAGATCGGAAGAGATCAACGTCTCTGACACAAGCGAGATTCAGTACATCTCAACCACTCAAACAGCCAAGCCTACGGCCTAGATTAGATAGTGTTTACAAGCCTCTTGGGCTTTTTTCTATACACTTGCATAGGAAAAACCTTTGCCTGTGAAGGTCTTTTTCTCCTCTTTTGTAAATCTTTACCACACATAGTGAAATCCCAACAGGATGTAGGGCTATTACTCCCACCATCGAGGGCCCGAACCTGTATAAACCTCTCTGTGCTCCTGTTCTCCATTTTTCTACATACCTTCCCGGAGGGTCATCTTGAAAGGTCTCGCTAATACAAATTTTGCATAAGTTCGGCTGAGGACTCCGAGTCCGAATCGTCGACAGGGTCCCCGGACCTGGGCGCCCGGCATGATCTTGGTCGGGGTGGCGGTCGTCATCGTCTTCGTCGCCGAAGAAGTGCCCCCCGAGGAAGTGGCCGAGGACGTTTCGGAGGGGGTCCCTGTGGACCCTCATTTGAGGAATCTGGTGGCAACCACCCAGGTGGATTGCACTCAGAAATGGCACATTGCAGCTCACAACAACAAGATGCATCATAAAAACAAGTGCTGATCACAAGGACCAACATTACAATAACTTAGCGCCAAAATGACGCATTTAGATGTTGATACAAATTAAGGAGTTTTCGACACAAAGGTCGGCACAAAATAAAACAACAATAATAAACAAAAGGACTTCATCAGTCTTCTTCTTCTGCAGCCACTACTACAGAAATGCTTTTCACTATCAGTTAAAAATCCACTCTACTATCAGTTCTCTTACCGATAGTGGTCGACACGATAGTAGAGGAGCAGAACACTTCTATCGGTTCAAAAACCGTTAGTAAAACACCTACATTCCCAACGTTCACTAATCGCTATCGACTATTTCTTCTATCGGCTCAAATTTAAACCGATAGTATTATATACATTTTTTCTATCGGCTCGTATATAAACCGATAGTATTGTTTAGGCTTTTTCTATTGGCTAGGATCTAAACCGATAGTAATGTTAATGTTTTTTCTATCGGGTATTATCTAAACCGATAGTATTGTCTGAACACAGTTAGTACGGGAAACTTTATTCTATCGGTTATATTATATAACCGATAGTATTCTGTAGACACGTTTAGTACTGAAAACTTTATTCTATCGGTTTCTGCATATGAACCGATAGTAATGTAATATTTATTCTATCGGTTGTAGTATATAACCGATAGTAATTTGTAGACACGTTTAGTACTGAAAACTTTGTTCTATCGGTTGTTGCATATGAACCGATAGTAATGTAATATTTATTCTATCGGTTTTAGTATATAACCGATAGTAATATTATTTTTTCCTATCGGTTATGTACTGGAACGGTTAGTACTGGAATCATGCACATATACATACAGCTATACAGAGATACATTAATTGGATCATTCACAAATACACCAATATTTACAAATATTCAGCAATATTCACATATTGATCAATTTGTTCACAAATACACTAATTCAGCAATATTCACATATTCACATATTGTTCACAAATTGGACAGATTGAATTTATGCACATATTGATCGAGTTTATTCACAAATACATCAATGAATCTATTCACATATTGAGTTTATTCACAAATACAGCAATCAACACATTCAATATATATTCACAAATACAGCAATCAACACAAGTCAGTTACTATCGATCGTTGATAGCCACTTCTTCCATGACATATTGAGCCCAAATTGTTCGCAGCTCCTTCAATTGAGGCAACTCATATTGCTCTTTCAACATGGTGGTCTGCATATATGCGTGTATGAAGTTAGGATCGTACGTCACATCCAATTAAAGTTCGACTTTGAGTCAGGAAAAATAGTTACCTTAGGGAATTGGGCAAAGTTTCTCCTGATCAGGTCATACATGAATCTCATGACATAGAAGCCACATTCCCACGATTGTGGCTGCTGATGGCACTGGAAAAATTGCATATGCAAAGACATAAACCCACATTAACTCGAAAGAACTAATTAAGCTTAAATTAAAAGACTCATCATGAGTACTTCCATCCGTATTAATTACCTCATATTCTTTCCAAGAAATTGTTGTGCCCTTCGACGCGTCATGCCTCCCTCCAGCACTAGCATAATTTTTGAAAGCCCTATATTTAATTTAGCATTGCCGATTAATATCTTATCATTAATTGGCTAGTCAGAGAAAAATTTAAGACAACTATGTTACTTACGCGTCTATGTGCCATGTGAGGGTGAAAACATGCGCCTACCTTGTCGCTCATCGAATCGAGGTAATAGACCTCATTCATCCATGGGCAAATGACTGGCGAGGACCCAGTGGCCCCTACATTGCATATATAAGCGAAACTGTTTCATACATATGTTAGGCGTAACATACAAGAATGAGTTAAATTAGTAGGAAATGCACTAACCTTTGGTGGTACGGCGCAAGGATGAACTCTCGGTCCTGCTGCGCTAGTAGTACCCTTGATATGTATTCCTCCGCATGTGCTTGGTCGTGCTCTAGCATCGTGAGGCTTATTTTCTCTGGGTTGAGGAAACCAACCTTGTCACATGCCCTCATCGACGCCAGCCTATACATGCACCTGGATGCAAAGTAGACATTAGTAAGTAGTGCATACAAAAAGTGATTAGATTTATGAAATGAACTGTGATAACTTCAGACAACAGCACACTCACAGGACTCCAGTCCGTATGATGGACATATCAAGCTCCCGCCAGTTGAGGAGGTCGAACAAATCCTCGTGGGCCACCGATATGCTCCCGGGCTCACGGTGAAAATGGGCTGGCCTGAAGTGAACCAAGAAGTTGATGTGGCGCCTAGACCGGGTCAGGTACCACTCGTGGAGACTTCTGGTTATTTGATCCATATTGCGCAGAAGGTACTCCGACACGAGTGGGGACCCGTTCTTGAACGTACCCGGCTGGCTTTGTTTGGCCTTGCCTTTGGCCTTGCCCTTGCCTTTGGGCGGGGAGCGAGTGTATACCTTCGAAGGTTGGGGTGTGGTGCCGTCGGCCTCATTTGATGGCGAAGGGTTTGAGGCCGTCGGAGGAGGCATGGGGGCCGAAGGAGTTCGCTCATCCGTTGTGGCGGGGGTGGTGTCCTCAGGAAGTGTGCTGGTATCCATCGTCCACTTTAAGTACAAACGCTTAAATTAGATTTTGCAAATTAAGTATATTAACTGAGTTGTAAGCTAGAATGGCTAGGGTTTACCTCCTGTAGTCTAACACCCTTCTTGGGCCACTGTATGTACGAGCCCAATGCCTCGCCAATTGTCCGCATTTCGTCCGTTGGGACGGGCAACGGAAAAGAGCTGTAGCCCGGGAGGGCCATGTCCACCTGTACCTTTGCGAATCCAGGCTCCAGAGGTGCGCAGTGGATCCGGACATCCTCCCAAGACTGGTATACGACCCCGTTTGCAACCGCAACAAGTTTGTCGCCTATGTTGATCAATAGGGTACAGCTCTCCGGCTTCTGCAATTTGCAACAATTATAACAAGTTAGCGAAACAATTCTAACATAACGGGAGTGGCATCAGCCGAACTGCATATATAGCTCAAGAGTTGCAATACCTCGATCAGCTCCACCGGATCCACGTGAACCTTCGAGCCAACACTACTCGGCCTGGCAGCGTCAACCTCGACAGTTGGATCTAAACCCTTGGACTGCACAACTCGGCTGAGGCGTTCATATTTCTCGTTCATTTGAGCGAACATGTCCGCGAATTGTGCAGTCACATCTGCCCGTATCTTCTGAGATAGCTCCACTTCCCTTTCCTTCCAGCTGTCAGGCTTCTTCGCCTTTTGCCCGGGGTCTGAGAAGCCTTCCTTCCATGGCACCACAGCCCCCACGGTTCGCGTCCGCCCTGGATGCTCCTTGTTCCCTAGAGCCCGGGTAAGGATGTCGTTCTCCCTATGGGCACTGAACAATCCCTCGGTCGCCTCCTTCGAGCAAGAGATCTGTTACATTGAAAGCTCTCCATTGTGAGGAAGAAATATATACAAACTTTTGCGCACACTAGTGATCATAGTTAGCCAACTTACGAGTCGCTGCATGACCTCGACGTCCCTGGGGTTTGGGAACGCCACAGTCCCCGTGGCCGACACGGTCCCTCTGGCCAGCCACCAGCGCTTGCATCGCTGATCCCGGATCTCGGAGAGTGGTAGGTCAAGGGAGTCGACGAAATGCGACGCCTCGTCTTCACCCTTCTTCCACTGCTCCTCCTTCCCCGCATAGCCGCGAGAGCCAAGCCGGTGTGGGTGGTCGTTCCTCCTCTGGATTGCCCTGTTCTTCTCGCTGAGGGCCTTCGTACCAGAAACAAGAAAATTAATGCACCACTGCTTACTGCATACAATGGTGTAACCAAGCAAAGGAACCATTCATACCTTGAACTCAGGAGTCCCCTTCTGTTGGGCGAATTGCTCCCATACCTCCTCCGTTATGAAGGGGTACTTCTCGCATGGAGATTCGCCTTTAGCGAGGAAGGTACTGACGAGGACGCTCTTGAAGTTTTTCCACGTGTTGTTCATGTCCTTCAAGCAAGCTATCTTGGGACCATCGTCCGGGATGTTCCACTTGGCCTGTTTCAAATGGTGCATATAAGTAGGACTTACCTAATCTCTAGGATAAACCAAGGGAATGTGATTTCTCAAGAGTTCAGTGATTTTGATTAATTTTACCTTCACTTCCGCCCACAGCCTATCCCTCTCGTCGGCCTTGACGTCCTTCCAGCTCTGGACGGTGATCTTCACCCTTTTCTTCGCCAACAAGCCAACATAGGCAGCATAGTGCCTGGCGTTCTTCCCGATCGGTCTCCCGAACTGGTTGAACTCACAGGAAAGATCCGCGCGTTTGGCCAAACGATCCAACATCGTCGCGCCTCGCGCCTTCCTCTTGCGCTGGGACGAGGCAGCGCCATCTACGTTCGCCCTCGCCGAACCACTAGTATCAGCCGAGGAAGATGCCGACATGGCTTTACCTAAAATACCATGAACAAACCATCCAATTGATATGAAGAAAGGTACATGACAAAGTAATTCACAGAATATTCAGATGAGTAGTGCAACTAACAAATACTATATTTCCTATCGGTTTTGAAAGGAAAACCGATAGTACTAAGGTCTTTATTCAGAAAAATTTAAAAGATTAGCAGTGCAAACTATGCTAATCTCTCTGCTGGAAAATAAAGTCTGTTAAAATTTAAATGAACCTAAATTTGAGATGAAAATTAGAAAATGGGAAGTAATTCATAGAAAATTCAAATTAGCAGTGCAAACTATGATGGCACTACTATTTACTATCGGTTTTCCAAGTCAAACCGATAGTAATCAAGTCTGAATTAGGAAAAATTTCCAAAATTGCTCAGCAGGAACATAAAGTAATTGCTCAGCAGGAACATAAAGTAATTGCTCAGTAGGAACATAAGGTATGTTAAAATATAAATGAACCTAAATTTGAGATGAAAATTAGAAAATGGGAAGTAATTCACAAAAAATTCAAATTAGCAGTGCAAACAATGATGGCACTACTATTTACTATCGGTTTTCGAAGTCAAACCGATAGTAATCAAGTCTGAATTAGGAAAAATTTCCAAAATTGCTCAGCAGGAACATAAAGTAATTGCTCAGCAGGAACATAAGGTATGTTAAAATATAAATGAACCTAAATTTGAGATGAAAATTAGAAAATGGGAAGTAATTCACAGAAAATTCAAATTAGCAGTGCAAACTATGATGGCACTACAATTACTATCGGTTTTCCAAGTCAAACCGATAGTAATCAAGTCTGAATTAGGAAAAATTTCCAAAATTACTCAGCAGGGACATAAAGTAATTGCTCAACAGGAACATAAGGTATGTTAAAATATAAATGAACCAAAATTTCAGATGAAAATTAGAAAATGGGAAATAATTAACAAAAAATTCAGTTTAGGGTATTTACTATCGGTTCTAAGTAAGAAACCGATAGTGAACTACACTGTATGACAAATTACTAGTGATTTTCATCAATTCTGTCATTCTCATAGCTATCAAGTTTGTAGTTCATGAATTTTACTCTAGGTTTCTATTTGTAATCCATGGAACGGGATATGAACCATTGCATACAAAATTAAGCAATACACGCGAGCGATTTGGTCAAGAACACTTACAGTGGATCGTGGAGTGGCCGGAGGCGGTAGCGCAATGCAATGCCAGAGGCGGTGGAGAACCAGTGGCGCAAAGGAGCGAAGAAGCGAACGTCGGTGAATCTAGGGTTTTCCGCGCGAGTATTTTTCGATTTGGAATGTGATCAGTTGCACTGGAGGGAAAATCGTGCAGGTTATAACCTAATAAATGAATATTTACTATCGGTTCATCACCACAAAGCCGATAGTACAAACATGTAAGTTAGGGTTTTCGTAACACAGTGTAAATCACTATCGGTTGTGAACAGTAAACCGATAGTAAACTAAGAACAGGGGATCATAACACAGTGTAAAATCACTATCGGTTGTGAACAGTAAACCGATAGTAAACTAAGAACATGGGCTCATAACACAGTGTAAATCACTATCGGTTGTGAACGATAAACCGATAGTATAGTTTAATTTCATATCGGTTTCACAGTTATAACCGACAGTAAAATACAATGCTATTGACCCTAAAGGATTTCCCTTAGAAGAATTACAGAGGATCTCAGTACATCATTTTTTATTGTATTTACTATCGGTTATGATAATAAACCGATAGTATATATTAATTTCATATCGGTTTGGAGGTTGAAACCGATAGTATAATACTGTTAAATTGATCTAAAGGTATTTCCTGAGAACAAATACAGATGGGTCTCAGTACATCATTTTGCACTTGTAAAGACACCTGAAACCCCATGCAAATGGCTTGCAATAATTTTCAAAATAAATTAATAGTAAAGACCAATCATGGAATGAAAATTTGCAGTTTTCATATATATTTGTGAAAAGAATCAATTATTGCTCAAATCAGGTATATACTCCAATTGAAATGAAAATTTGCAGAAATGATTCTCAATGCATCACGTATGTTTTCCCAAAGAATTTTTGAAAAATGATTTGAACATTCTTCGATCCAAGTAATATACGTCACTTACATATTACAAATTAGTCAAGAATGGTTGTCCACCCATAATCCTTCTTCGTGGTCGTCTCGCAGGTAACTTGTTTCGTCAATATCTTCGGTAGGGACAGATTAAAGGATTCCATCTAAAAATGGAGGTAGTTCGTCGAACTGATCGTACTCTTCTTCATCCACAACGTCTTCGACCCCAACAATACGTCTCTTACTGTGAAGGACAACGTGCAACTTTGGGTTGGCCGGGTCAACGATGTAGAACACCTGTGTTGCTTGCTCAGCAAGTATAAATGGATCATCTTTGTGTGCGACTCTACTGAGATCGACTAGAGTAAACCCATAATTGTCGACTTTAACACCTCGAGGGATTTCGACCCATTGGCATCGAAACAGAGGAATCTTAAGTAATACATAATCGAGCTCCCATATTTCCTCAATAACACCATAATATGAGTCGAGTGCCCTTACTGCCCTGGCATCCTCCGAAATAGCAAGTAGTGTCACTCCACTACAGTGCATAGCACTCTTCTCGTCCTGAGTTCTTGTGTAAAATGAATAGCCGTTGATGTCATACCCCTGCCAAGTCCCTACAGTAAATCTAGGCCCTCTGGCCAACCATGTAACATTTTCATCTACATCGCCCTCAGAAGCTTGCAGGACTCTATTTTCGATCCACCCAGCAAACTTCCTATTATGTTCTCTGGTGACCCAAATCTCTGGCTTCGAGGGATTCTGTTTCCGTAACATTTCCTTGTGCTCGTGTATGTATGGCTCCAACCCCGTCATGTGCTGTAAGACCCAAAAATGGGCTTTTGCATACAGATCACTAGAGGGGACGACTGCTTTAAATCCAATCGTTCCAATGCCCTGAAGCCTGCCCTCATGCCGAGACGTAGGAACGCCAATTGGGTCAACCCCGGCCATATAGTTGGTACAAAATTCGATCACCTCCTCGGCGGCATAACCTTCAATGATACTGCCCTCAGGCCGATGTTGATTCCTTACATATCCCTTCAAGATACCCATAAATCTCTCAAATGGATACATGTAGCGCAGGAACACGGGTCCACAAAACTTAATTTCTCTGACAAGGTGAACAATTAGATGGACCATAACATCAAAAAAGGATGGAGGGAAATACATCTCCAGCTGACAAAGAGTGGTAGTCACATCGCGTTGCAAATCGTCTAGTCCATCCATATCAATTACCTGCAAGGACACAGTTGCAGCAAATATTCAGATCCAAACAATCTGACAAGTTCCACGAATGGAGCTAATTAACTTGCTAGGAGTACACGCTTACGTACCTTGCCAGATATTGTGTTGAAGAAATAACATAGCTTTGTAATTGTCTCTCTGACTTTGACTGGGAGAATGCCTCTGATAGCAATGGGAAGCTTTTGTGACATCAGTACATGACAATCATGGGACTTCATACCAACCAGTTTCAAGTCTTTCATGGACACAAGTTTTTTCAAGTTCGCAGAATACCCGCATGGAACTTTGACACCATGTAGGCACTGACAGAGTTCTGTTTTTTTCTCTTTTTGACAAAGTATAGCAGGCCGGGGGGAGGTATGTCCGCTTTCCCTTCTCCAACGGTGCAAGCTCAGTCCTTATGCCCATGTCGAGCATGTCACGGCGAACGTTGATGCCATCTTTCGTCTTTCCTGGAATGTTCAACAACAAACCAATCAAACTGTCACAAACATTTTTCTCTACGTGCATGACATCAATGCAATGTCGAACTTGTAAGTGCTCCCAATATGGTAGATCCCAAAGAATCGATCTCTTCTTCCAAACATTTTTTCCTGGAGGTTTAGAACATTTACCGAACTCAACTTTGATGTCCTTCACGCGCAAGTAAAGCTCCTTACCAGTCACAAACACTGGGGCTGATCCTTTCTCAGGCTTCCCATTGAATGACTTCCTCTTCTTACGGTAGGCGTGATGCATCGGAAGGAATCTGCGGTGACCCATGTACACTGTTTTTCTGCAGTTCGATAACCACATGCTTTCAGTTTCATCCAGGCAAATAGGACAAGCCTTGACTCCTTTCGTACTATACCCCGACAAATTTTCATAGGCCGGGAAATCATTTATGGTACAAAATATCATGGCCCGCAACATGAAATTCTCTTGCTTATGTGCATCCCACACCCGCACCCCTTCGCTCCACAATTTTTGTAAGTCCTCGACTAACGGTGATAGAAACACGTCAATATCATTCCCGGGTTGTCTGGGTCCTGAAATTAGTAACGACATCATGATGTACTTACGCTTCATACATAACCAAGGAGGAAGATTGTGGATGCATAAAAGAACCGGCCAAGTGCTATGTCGACTGCTCATATTTCCGTGTGGATCCATACCATCCGTACTCAGCCCAAACCTTATATTCCTCACTTCGCCGCCAAACTCACCGAATGTTCTGTTAATGTTTCTCCATTGAATGGAATCAGCTGGATGTCTTAGTTTTCTGTCTTGTTTCCGACCTTCAACATGCCAACGCAAGTACTTCGCATCTTTCGGATTTGCAAACAGCCGTTTCAATCTGGGAATCACAGGCAAATACCACACAGTTTTGGCCGGAGGCCCTTTCTTTACCTCATCACATCCATTGTGATAAATTATGTCCCCATGCTTATACCGCGATGCACCGCATCTTGGACAAACATGCAAATCCTCGTACTCGTTACGGTACAGAACACAATCATTTGGGCATGCATGTATTCTTTCGATTTCCATTCCCAACGGACACAATAGTTTTTTGGCCTGGTAAACCGATCTTAGCAACTCATTTCCCTCTGGAAGCATGTCCGCTAACAGATCCAATAGCGCCGTGAAACTCTTATCGCTCCAACCGTTGCTTGCCTTCAAGTTATATAATCTCAACACAGAAGACAACTTTGTAAATGTTTCACATCCGGGGAACAAAGGCTTCTCAGAATCAACAATTAATTTCTGAAATTTAGCTAAATCGTTTTCGCTGTAGTCCTCTTCTACATCACGTAACATTTCATCTAAATTGTCGTCATCTACATGGACTTCCGAATGAACATTATCAATATTTTGATCATGAGCATCATTACTGCAATCCACTTCCGGGTGCTGCTGAGTGGTAGCGGTAGTGCTCGTTTCCTCAAGATCTTCACCATGCCATATCCAACGGGTATAGCGTGCGTTAAAACCACGACGAATCAAATGACTCCTAATCTGATCAGAGTTGCCGAACCTTTTTAAGTTCATACAATCTATACAAGGACAATGCATATCTTTCTCTCCCTTCTTCGCCTTTTCTTGCTCAGCAAATTTAATAAATCCATTCACACCCTCCAAATACTCAACAGTAGTATGTTTTATTCCATACATCCAATATTCTCAGTCCATCTACAATTATTTCACAAAATTGACAAATTCAAATAAATAATTAATGACTCAGGGCATGCATATATGAATGAAACATAATTAGCTAGGACATATGTGTGTACATGAGCTGTTTAATTACATTAAATGGATTTGTATATATGAAACCCTAATTAACTTGATGCATGCATTAATTGGAAGAGCCAGCTAGCTAGCTGCTTAAATTCAGCAAGCTATAGCTAGCTAGCCAACCCAGCCTTCTAGCTAGCTTGGAGATACATGTATCTAGTTTAATGAATTGCAAGTAGAGAGAGAGAGGGAGAGTGTGAAAGAGTGATCGAGAGAGAGAGAGAGGTGATGAGAAGATGACAATACCGAGGGGGATGGAAATATGATCAACCTCTCAGCTAGCTTCTCCAGATCACTCTAGCTTGGAGTTGTGCGCGGCTGAAATGATTCCAACATGTAGAGCGCAGAGCAGGGGTCGACCTAATTAAGTTGTCCAATTTTTCTATCGGTTCAACAACAGTAACCGATAGTAAAATAAGGTCCCCACTGTCATAACCATTAGTGTATATGAAGTCATTTTACTATCGGTTTGTTTTATATAACCGATAGTACTATTTCATATATTATATCGGTTAGTACAGTAATAACCGATAGTAAAAAGTCAGTAATTTCACTATCAGTTACCCGAGAAAAACCGATAGTACTATTCAATATATTATATCGGTTAATACAGTACGAACCGATAGTATAAAGTGAGTAATTTACTGTCTGTTACGAACGAAAAACCGATAGTACTATTGTAATATATTATATCGGTTGGTACCGTAATAACCGATAGTAAAAAGTCAGTAATTTTACTATCAGTTACAAAAGCAAAACCGATAGTACTATTTAATATATCATATCGGTTTGTACAGTAATAACCGATAGTAAAAAGTATTTGCATTTCACTAACGTTGGATTAGTGTGTAACCGATAGTAAAATGATGGTTTTCCGCCGCTGTCGTCCTATTCTATCGGATTTTTCCTAGATTGCTTACAACCGTTAGAAAATAAGGGTTAGTGGAATGCACTTTTGTAGTAGTGAGCAGCGGTGTTGCACGGGCCTTTTCCACATCTGACACCACCTTGGTACATAACCCTCTAGCAAGCTGGGCCTTCAGTTTCTTCTTCTTGTTCCACATTGGGTTCAAGACCGTAAGATTCAGGGTCGACGAATCCTTCTTCTAAATTTGTTTGTAAAAGCAAGGGTGAGCACATTGTCCACATGGTGCTCAACAAGTCCCAAATAAGAATGCAAATATACTTATTAGATGAGGGGGAATTTCTCAAGGATGGCTCTTTGGCTTTTTGCATACATATAGAATATATTTTCGCACTTAGTTGAAGAAAAGACCTCTATTTTTGAAAGCGGTGCTTTTAAAATCCTAAGCTAGGTTTTCAAAAAATGTTGTGTGTGGCGGTCTTTCATGAGTCACCACTTTATTCGGATTTTGTGAAAAACTTTCCAAAAGCTACTTGTGCTACATCGACGTGAATCGAATCCACAGCGCGCAGACTCCGTAACCTGGGAGCTCAGAGTATCCGATACTTTTTAAACTTTGCAAAGGTGTACCAACTTAATCCACCGATCATTCGGCTTTCAAGTTGGTACCTCTCCATGCGACTTTCACGCATGTGACAAGGCCGAGATGACACAACAGTTTACAGTCCTAGCATTAGCAATTTCCCTGCCCGGTAAATAGACAGTTAAGTCTCAAGTACCGTTGTGGGTCCTCCTCACTGCCTTACTTCCTAGCCTGGGTCTATGTTCTCGCAAGACACATAGCCTCTCTTGATTACAGCCGCGCACGACTTAATGTGGCATAGGGCCTCTCTTGATTCCACCTTTTCCTCTCATAATTTTTCTGAACTCACATCACTCATGGCCTTCTGCGGCCCACCAGCTCTCGCAAGAAACTGGATCGACAACCATTGCAGGGAAAAGCTAATGCTAAAGAAAGCTACTAAGTTGCGCCTGTCCCATAACTGGGCAAGTGGTTGGTATGTTTTTCATGCCGCATAGAAGCACAATACAAGGTTCTAGTCCTTATGAATCCCTAGTGAGGAGGCTTTCACATTCCAAGTGCCCACACAGCACCATCCACTCAAACCATCCTCACTATCGATTCCAATCACATTTTCTTTCACAAAAGGGGTTTTGAATATACTTTTCTCATATGTGACCATTCAACATTTATCATATAATCTTGGGCATAGCATAGCCTAAGCATGATATTCTAGAGTGACAAGGGTGCATGGATATTCAATGTCAAAAGGGGCTTTATAGTTATTTAGGTCATATCTAATCATTTCATTGAAACATAGCTCTTATTTGAATCTAAGGCATGCACATACTTGAAAATAGTTAACATACTTCATTTCAAAATATTCGGCTAGACATGATCAAGGGTTTGAGACTTGCCTTGCAGTGATGGGTCTAGCTGCTCAGATGAATCCTCGAAGATCTCTTCTGTTCCTTCAACGTCTGGTTCCATGGCGGATACAAACAACACATACACACTATATAAGCACACAAGTACTAGAAAATAATACGTAAATATATCATGCATGCTGGGAAAGGGTTTGGGCCTGGTCACTTGATATTGATCGAAGAGATGGGCTCAAAAGGACTTGAATGTCGAAGGGCTGACATTCGGCTCATGGCTTGACATAGCCCTAAATTGGTTCTAGGTCTGTTTTCTGGAGATGTGACAGTAGAAAATATTGTAGAACATGGCTCAAAAGGCTTAGTGGACAAAGTGGCATTTCAATTGCTCAAATGTAACAGGTCTGAATCATCCAATGCCACTGGTGGACATGCACTGACATAGTGCTAGACATGGCCAGAAACTAGGGCATTGAATAACTTTTGACTCAGGACTCCAATTGGTACAAAACTTTGTTTGGGGTTTAGGCCTTGATAACAGCTACAAAACTCTCAACAGGCTCAAGGGCAGAAAGTGGCCGGAGGGTGGCCAAATCTGGTGAGCAAACACGGTGGCCTGAACTACTGGACAGTAATCTTGGCATGATCATAACTTTTGATCTAGGCCGATTCAGGGTTTGAGCCAGTGAAGTAAATTGCTCAGGGGGTTGAGGCCTAGCTAGATGACAAGGTTTCATCGGCTGGTTTGGCCAGAAAATGAACTCCGGCGATCGGGGCCGAAGACGAAGGCACCGATTTGGGCGTTTTCGTTCCAGGGCGTTTGAACTCAATTCCACGCTCGGGAAGCATCTAGGGGTCATCACGAAGCTACTGGTGTACTCAATTTTGCCAGAGAATGGCTGGAGAAGCATGGCGGCGTTCTTCGGCGAACTGCCGAGGCTCGAACTTGGGGATTCGACGCTCGGGGCAAAATTGGTGATTCCAAACTTGCAGGCTTGTTCCTCCTAGCTCACTGATCATTATTCTCTACTGGCACGAGGATCAATTTGGCTTGAATCACTCGGCATTAGGCGAACAGGGGATTACGGCTTTTCCGGTGATTGCCGGCGTTGAGGCTCGCCGGGGGTCAATTAACGGCTATGACACATACAGGGGGATAAGGGGATCTTACTGGTGGTGTCGGTTTGGACGGGGAAGCCGCGGGCGAAGCTGGCGCCGTGAGCTTCAGAAGTAGCTCGCCGGGGAAGAAGGTCTTCGCGGCGGCGCTGAGGAACTGGGTTGTTCTCTGGTGGTGGAGGCTAAGGCATACAACTGCGGGGTGGTGTGTGAAGAGATGCTGGGCAAGGGGGCTTTATATAGCCGCGGGGTTGAGCTCTCGGGAGTTGCAGCAATCGCCGGGAAGATACTCCTTGGCGCTGGAGCGGTCAGCGAGGCACAACGGGACACGGCGGGGCTCTGCTAGAGACGGAGGATCACGCGAAATCGGGGCTTCGTCAGGACGACGGGATAGCGAGCTTCGGCATTGGCGCAACGTGGCGGTAAAGTCCTGACAATGTCAGGCATGCGCGCGAACGGTGAACCACGGTCTCCGGTCATCGCCATGGTGGCGTTTCCTTGGCGCGACGCGAGCACGTACGGTACACGCTGGTTTCAACTGTTGGCGGCGGCGAATCTGGCCGGCGGTGAAGGCTACGGTGGTTCACGGCAACGACAACAGCTGCGGTCGAAAGTCCTCGTGGTCGTGGTCGTGCACACGGCTCTGGTCGTGGTCGAAGAAAGGGCCAGGGGCTTCTTTGCAAGGTTTTGGACTGATTTGCGAAGGTTTGGACTAAACTGCGAGGATTTTGGTTCGGGAACTTGGGCCTATTTGCAAATCTGAAGATCCGGAGGGCTGATTTGAATTTTGACTTTGCAGATGAGTGTTACCAAAGTACTTGGACTCATCCAGCAGGAAAAATGGTAAGATCCGACAAGATCTGAGGGTTTCGACAAAGATCGAAAACAAGGTAAAATAGGGTAATTAGGGTTTGACATTTTGCTGGGGCTGAAACTAGGGTTTCGGTTGAGATTCTTGAGTTCTTTCAGAAGGGAAAAACGTTCAGAAAAGTGAAAGAAATATAATCACTTGATCAGATTTGAATTTGGAGATGATCTGGGACTTTTAGCCTTTTTGGGCTTTTTGAAAATTCTGAAAGGACTAAACTGAAACACTTTTGGACTGAAATGTGAAAATGATCTGGGAGATGAAATTTAGCTGCCAACTTTTTAGGTTAAGGTAGTGGCATACCTAAGATCAAGATAGGGTTGAGATATCAGGGATTCCAAAGAAGATATGCTGACTCGTAAGCAGAAAAGATAGCGAAAACAAGGATGTTACAGTCCCTTTCCGGGGGGGATCATCAGACCTTTCCCTTCCCGGGCGGGAGGGCCCCCGGAACCTCCACTTCCGGAGGGACCTCGTAGACCGAGGGGCTCCCCCCATCGTCCACCGGCCACTCGACCAGCGGAGGCGAGGCCTCCGCGAACCTCACCTCCAGTTTCTCCGGCTCCAACGGTGCCGGGGGCCCCGGCAGGGCCGCTACGGAAGACGGCGAGGGGGCGTAGTCCGCCGAATCGGACGACGCCCCGCCCGCGGCCGGTTCCTTCCCCCGAGCCTCAACGGGGCTCTCCGGGGGAGGGGGTGTTGCTTCTTTCCGGGCCGGCGCCCGGGCTCGCCTGGTCCCGGGGGTCTCCTCCCAGGGTTTAGCCGGTGTCACCACCGGCGTCGTCGAAGGGCCGGGGGCTTTTTGGACCCTGGCCTTCTTAGGCTCCGAGCCCCCGGCAGCGTCCTTCCCCCGTTTGTGCGGCCCGGGGGTGGGGAGGGGTTTCCTCTCCTGTAGCTTTAGCCCGAAGGCCTCGGCTACCAAGTTCCGGGGAGGGCCCTCCCCCACGAGGCGCACGATGCACTCATGCTCGTCGGCGAAGTACCTCCCCAGGACTACAAAAGGTAAAGAGTTAGTCAAATTTCCAAAATTTTGTAACTACAATGCATCAGGTAACCGGGACTTACGTCGGGTCACCGGCTTGACCGGGGGCCACTGCTCCGGGCCCATGCCGATCCCCCTTCTCCCGCGTGAGAAGGGGGAGATCCTCAGGAGCATCATCTCCTTGGCGGCGTCCCACATAGAGCGGGTGCCCCGGGAGATGATCACCTTGCCGAGGAGCTCGAGCTCCTCGTCCGTCCACACCGGAGGCTTCGGCGCGGACGATCTGCTGTAGGCGGGGGGCTCTGGGGCGTACGCCACCTCGTCGTCCCGGACCCGGAGGTAGAACCACCTCTGGATCCAGTCACCCCAGTGGTCCCGGGAGGCCGCCGCCGGGTAATCAACTACCCAGGACGGCAGCATCTGCACCATCACCGAGCCGAAGGGGGACTTGGGTCCCCCCTTCACCAGGTGGGAGCTCCTCGCCGCCGGTTCGTAGAAGTACCGGAAGGTGCGTAGGGTGGGCTCCCGCCCGGTCGCCGTCTCGAAGAGCCAAATGAAGAGGCCCATCCGGACGATGGCGTTCGGAGTGAGGTGGTTTAGGGCCACCCCATACTCCTTCAAAAACTCCCGGAGCAATGGATGCACCGGGAGCCGGAGCCCCGCCTCCAGGAAGGCCTCGAAGGCCACGATCTCTCCGGGCCTGGGGCGGGGGGCTCCGTCCTTCTTCAAGGGGACCCGGATGTCCCCATCCTCGACGACTCCGCGCTCGACCAGGGACTCCATGTCCCCGGCCGTGAACTCTGACGCCCAAAGAAAATCCAGAGCAATTTCCTCTGGGGGCACCTCCGTGGTCTTCGCTCGACCCTTCGGTGCCATCAGGTTTGGTTTTTTCGGTTACTAAAGTTTGAGAGAACAGGACACCTAAAGGTCCCGGACGCCTGCTACCGGGAGAGAGCTACCGGGAGAGCTAAATGTGCTAAGGTTGGAAAGTTTCGAATGATCCTCCCAGGCCCCCCAAGGCCCTATTTATAGGGGCGAAGTGCGGCCTAGATGGGCGCCACGTGGCACTTCGCGGTACATCTGGGCATTGAAGTTCCAATCGTGCGCGGGAAATGAAGGGACTGGCACGCAAACCGAGGCGCCGGTTCGAATCGTGAGCTCATTTATGGCGAAGCGGAGCGGTCATAACGCACGGCACGGCAACCGATTGGCTTGGTCCGGAGATTTTCCCGGCGACATGTACCATACCCACCGGGGACTCGAGCATCGTCCCCGGGGGGCATGGGGGCCTGCTGTTGGGGGAAATCTCCGCGAGACTGTAACACCCTGGTTTTGGGGGTGAAAAGTTTTGCATAAAAACCCTGCATGCATGTATCTCTGTAGTAGTAGCCAGATCAGCTAAACTCTAATCCCTCCCAAACCCTAAAAATCTCCAAATCTATCCTTTGGATTCAGACTAAGATCTACCTATCCAGATCTAACCTATCAGTTACTCTGAAGATAAAAGTCTTCAGGAGTCAGATCAGATTCAGACCCCAACTCCCAGTACCTAAACCTCTCTCTGTTTTCGAAAACAGGAAAATTCAGATTTACTCTAAGTACCCCAGTTTCCAGATAATTGAGTTATCTTGATTTAACCTTATCCAGACTCAAGTGTCTCTTGGAATATGTTTCCAGATATATCCTCAACTTACTCCAAAAAGTTGGGAACCAGATTAATTCATCTAAACACTTTTCGCAGGTTAGTCCAAATTTTTACTGCGAATAAGTCCTTTCTATTTACCTGGAAGCCTTAAAAGGCTAAAATCTACAAATCAACTCCAACTCCAGAATTTCTTCAGGGAACACCTCTCAAATGCTATTTGATACAAATCTCCTTTTTGATCAGACTTCAAAATCTCTCTCCAATCACCAGAATTCGAGATCGACAAAATCCAGATCTATTTTACCCTAATTTTACCCTATTTTCGAAAATAGGTGAAATCCCTCAAATCTTATCAAACTTTCTCCAAATCTGAGCTAAATGAGTATTAATAGGAGTATTATACTCAACCGTGAGATCAAATTCCAAATTAAACCCCTCAAAGACCAGATTTGCAATTTAGTCCAAAGCCAAACCAAAAATCATCGCAAATCAGTCTCTGGTTCGACCACGGGCTACTGTGCACGACCAGGCCGTTCAATCGACCACGAGCACAGGAATTTTGGTCGTCGCCGTTGCCACTGCTGCAGCTTCGTCGCCAGCGATCACCAGCGCTGCCACCTTCGCCATTGCTTCTTTGCCGCGTGTGTGCATCGTGTTCGCCACCGTGGAACAGCTTCACCTCGCCAGCATCGCCTTCGCTCTCCCGCGCGCGCGCCCGACAACGGCAGCACAGTTGCGCCACGTTGCAACCATGCCTGGGGGAAGCATCAATTCGCCGTTGCATCAACCAGGACCGCGCGCCAGACTGCAAAAGCCGGCACGGCCGCAGGAGCGCGTCACTTCGCTGCTGTCCCGCCCGGCCAGTCAATTCGCCATCGATTCACAGCTTCAATTCTCCAGGCACTCTCAACCGTTGCTGCTCACTTCGCCTATTTAAGTTGCTCTGGCCATTCCCTTCACCCACACACACGCCAGAACCACACAAGTCTCTAACCTTGTCATCCTCTTCGTCTTCTTCGGCGAGCTCGAAGAGAGGCTCACGGTGCCAGGCCAACCTACTGTACCGAACTCCAAATTAACACCCCCAGTGAGTTACTCCCATCCCTCTTATCGTTCTGTAGCAGTGAATTGAACTCTATCGCACCACATCGCCAGGAATTGCTGATTGCCTCCAATAGCTCCGGCGAGCAATTAGTCCCTAACTAAACCGATTTAGCTCTCGATCCAGTAATAAAATATGATCAGTGCACTTATCTAAGCATCTCTAAGCAACCAAAATCGAAGATTTTGCTAAAATCTGGAAAACCCCAACTTTGCACCTTGCATGTGAACTGGGGCTTGCTGTTAAGCTTCTCTGGTGCTTCCCCAGTTAATCTAACTTCACACCTAGCTTTCTTATGCCCCAGAGACCATCCTCAAGCAAGGATTTGAGTTCATTTGTCCTAGAACAGAAATGCCCAATTTTTGTGGTTTCTTCTCTAGCGCCGGTCGCCGGATTTTGTTTCCGGCTGTTTCAACCCTAACCACCTTGTCTAGTAGATGTGCCTTGGCCCCATGAGTATTTTTGTCTTCTAGCTCGACACCTGGATCGGCCCAGGTGAAGAGGTATCGCCATGCCAAAGTTTTGTCCAAAGACTGTTTAGAACAGTTCGACCACCATGTTCTTCGCCGGATTTCCTTGCCATCCGGCCATCTTCTTCCCAAGGCCCTGTTGAATAAATTGTTCCTGTTGCAAATGCCTAACCACCAGACAAAGTGGTGCATCATTTGGAGCCTTGAGTCAAAATATATGGCTAACCCTAGTTTCTGGCCATGTCAACCCTATGCCAGGTTGTGTCAGCCAGTGGCATTAGCCCTGTTGACCCACCTCTGGTCATGTAAAACAGAAACTACCTTGTCAAATAGCTGCCTCACTACCTTGTGCACCATATGCTTGAATCAAAACCTACTTTGGCCACTGGAAACTGTTCAAACCGTGTCAATGCCATTCTTGGGCACTGTCAGCCTATGTCAGCCAGTGGCATTGAGCCTTTTCTCCCACTTCCAGCCATGAACTTTGAAAATAACTTTGTCCCTTAGACTCCTGATGTTGTGATCTACACTTTTCCCTACTGTCACAACTTGAGTTGAGCCCTCTATCACCCATTGACCTTATGTCAATGCCTTGAACGAAATGCCAACCTAAAGACGTTCGCTGTTTTTGGGCGAACCAGTCACAACCTTGATATTACCCTGATATTTTGGAACCTTGTAAACCATAACAACTAATCTTAACCCTGATTACCATAGTTAAACTCAAATCGCTTCCAAACCTTGTATCACCAGAGTGTTTCCATCTTGCATTATTGCATGTAGTGGATTAGTAAGAATAGGATTGATTGTAATGCCTATTTGCTTGTTTGATCTTGTTCAGAGCAAAAGCCCGAGGTTGAAGAACTTGTCACTGAACCGTCATCAACTGCTGATACTTACGACGCGGAAGGCAAGTCATACTTTGATCATATTGAATCTATATTTTATGAATTGCTATGCTATTCCATGAGTAGATATCTCATTAATATTGCATGTGTTGAGATCGATGATATTATGGCAGTGATAGATTGAATACTTGAGGAATGTGAACTTGTTAAGATAGCAAGCCATGAACTAATAAAAGTATATACATATACATCTATATTCATGAAATAGAACCCCTAGCCGTGACCAGTATTTTGGTATGGAATGGTGGTAGCACTGGAGGTGCTTGGCTGCACTGGATGTGCAGGCACTGAAGGTGCATGGGTTGTGGTATGATCAGGTCACTGGCATATAAGGACTAGAACCTTGTGTTGTGCGTCTAGTGGCATGAAAAATGTACCAACCACTTACCTGGTATGGGACAGGCGCAATCTAGTAGCTTTCTTGGTATTAGCAGTTCCCTGCATGGCTTGTCGATCCGGTTTCTCGAGTGGAAACTGGTGGGACGCAGTTCGTCCATGAGTGGTGTGAGATCAGAAAAATTATGAGAGGATAAGGTGTAAAGAAGGAAGACGCCCTACGCCAGATTAAGTCGTGCGCGACTGTAATCAAAAGAGGCTATGTGTCCTGCGGGAACATAGACCCAGGCTAGGAAGTAAGGTAGTGGGGAGGACCCACAACGGTACTTGGGATTGGATTGTCCATTTACCGGGCAGGGATACTGTTAATACTAGACTGCGAAAATATTGTGTGAGCTCGGCCTTGTCACGTGCGTATAAGTCGCATGAAGCTGGCCCGACTTGAAAGTCGAGTGAAAAAGTGGATTTAAAAAGAGGTACACCTCTGCAGAGTTTAAAAATGTATTCGAATACTTCGTGCTCCCGAGTTTTAGGAGTATGCCGCGGTGGATTAAATCCACGGGGTGTGACACAAGTATTGTTTTATAAACTAAAATTTGTTAGTTCAAGATTACCCAAGTGGCATGTGTTGTCACGATAAGGGGCGTTGTCGTGGACTGTCATGTGTTGACGTGTCACAGTAATACCATAATATGGAGATCATGTGATAACTAAGAGGCATGTGGATTTGCCTTAAGCATATGATAACTAAGAGGCATGTGGTTTATGCCCTAAAGTATATGAGATACTGCTATGAGTATAAGATTGAAAGGCTTGAATAAAAGTAATGTGATATGAGGATATATCGCCTTGGATATGGGATATATGCATATTGGCATCAATATGATTTATATACTGCCTTGAGTATGATTGGAAGTTGAATAAGAAATGAGAAAGAAATGTATTTTGAGAAACCCTTCACTCTTTCCCCAATAGCATAGGTTCATGTCATTTATACTATATGTATCTCTACCTTCCCTATGACTTGCTGAGTACGTAAGTACTCACCCTTGCAACAACTCATCAATAGATGAAGCGTCCTACGACCTTGGAGGATATCCTGAAGATGCTGCGGACCCAGGAGAAGATGAGCAGTTCCCTCCGGAGCCCTGATGTGGTGCTGTCTTGCTGTCAACCTCTGTTTCCTGTGAATTGCTTTTGGGCCTAGCTTCCGTCGACTAAATGTTTTATTTTGTTGTACCCTTGTGCCTTGTAAGGCACTGTACCTCGTATTGTACTAAGGCCTGATGGCCATACAATTATGACTACTGTAATATTTTGCTGCTTCAATATATTCCTGTGTGTGACTCATCCTGGGAAGTCAAGTGGTTTAGGGGACCAGCTGCACCGAGCTGGGCTCCTCACAGGTGATGTCAAAGTCGTGGCAGACACGACAGAGACTAAGTCCAGGTAAGTTGCGTCACACGCGCCCGGGGACATGGCCTCCGGTGCCGGTCCCGGGCGCCGCCTTTTGGCTCCCGGGACCTGGCCTCCGGTGCCGGTCCCGAGCGCCGCGTTTCGGCTCCCAGGAGATGACCTCCGGCGCCGGTCCCGGGCGCCGCCATTTGCCTGGGGACGTGGCCTCCGGTGCCGGTCCCGGGCACCGCCATTTGCCTGGGGACGTGGCCTCCGGTACCTGCCCCGGTGTCGCGCCCCGCACAGGTGTAGCTTCTAGGCCCCCATACAGTGTTTTAATAATTAATGACAATTACAAATGCTATACTAACGTTACCTGCCTAGTTGTGTCAAGAAGATACTTAAAAGACAGGTTAATGAAAGGCAAAGAAAGAGCCTCATGATGAAGAAAGGGAATTGATCAAAAGTGCAAAGGTACGAAATAGGATCTTTTCCATTTTTACCGGTCTAAGGTGATTAGAGAAGAATTTTGACCAGATTTTAGGATAGTTGCCATACTATTAAGAGGAGCATGTGGTGTATCACAAAATACTTCATCTATGTACCACAAATAATAAAATCAACTTGCATTGCATACTAGAAGGTCATTTTCTTTGAAAATGCTTGTATCAGCTCATTTCTGCTCAGCACTGTCTCAGTCGGTCTGACCGTCTGTTAGACCGGTCTGACCGAATTCACGGTCTGACCGATTAAAATCTCGGACTGACCAACATGTAGTCTAAGCATAGTGCATTCTTTTTAAAGGCCGGTCTGTCCGTAGTTGAGACCAAGGTCTGTCTCCTGGAACTTCTTCATTTACCCCTTTTGGTGTTTTGAGCTATTACGGTCTGACCGCGAAATCGGTCTGACCGTGTTTTTGAACTACGGTCTGACCATATATATCGGCCTGATCGTATAAGGTGTCCAGAAACTATGTCGTCTCTGGACAGTTTCACGGTCTGACCGAAATATACTCCGGTCTGACCGTATGTGTGCCTGACAAGGGCAGTTGAGCATTTATTGCGCCTATTTAATGCCGTTGCAATTGCGGTGGTCTGACCGAGCTTGTGCCTGCGGTCTGACCGCCAGGTGATCTTTTTCTCCCAACGCCTTTAACGGCTATATTAATTGTGGGGGTATATATACTCCCTTGCCCGGCCCTGTTCATAACTTTTGGCATAATCTTGAGCATTGTCATCATCCTTGAGAGCCTAAGCTTGTTTCATACACTCTAGGGTTCAAATTCTCGAATTTGTGAGAGTGTGCATTTGAGATCTTCTAGTGCATTGCATTTAGATCATTAAATCAATCTTGTGGCACTAGAAGAAAGCTAAGTGATCATCACCGGCTTGTTACTCTTGGAGTTTGCCGGCTCCTAGACGGCTAGGAGAAAGGTTTTGAAGAGCTCTTCAAGGAAGATTGTGAAGAAGCCTCAAAACGTCTTGTGAAAGGTTTGAGCACGCCTTGCCGGAGCGGTAAAGTGCATCCTTATTGAAATCGAGGTTTGGATAACTCATCACACTAATCCGGCTCAAGATCTAGGTCACTTCTCGAGAGAAGATTGACTAGATAGAGGAGCGGTTAGAGATTTGAGTTTGCCTCAACGTGGATTAGGGGTGATCGGCAAATCACCGAGACCACGGGATATATCCTTGTGTGAAAATTGCTCCTTGTTCATCGTGTGTTATTTATTTTGCTCTCATTTACTTCTAATTGCTTGATTTATTGTAATTTGCTAAAATCGCCTATTCACCCCCCCTCTAGTCGATATCCTAGATCCTTTCAATTGGTATCAGAGCAAGGACTCCATTTTAGAGGATTTAACCATCCCGGAGTAGGATAAAGATGACTAGTGAGGGTCGGATCAATATTGGTAAACCACCACTCTTTGATGGATCTAACTATACTTATTGGAAAACTAGAATGATGCTCTATCTTAAAGCCATGGGTGGAAAGATTTGGAAAGTGGTGGATGAGGGGTTTGCAATTCTTGATGATGATGACATGACCAACTTAGATAGAGATAATGCCTTAGCTAATGCTCAAGCCATGAATGTTCTTTATAGTGCTCTAAATCTAGGTGAATTTAATAGAATTTGTAAACTTGAAACGGCTCATGATATTTGGAGAAATCTTATGGATATTCATGAAGGAACCTCGATGGTCACGGATGCTAAACTATTTATCCATAAGGGCCAATTTGAAAAGTTTGTCATGTTGCCCAATGAAGATGCATCGGAGATGTTTAACCGATTAAATAACATCGTAAATGAGTTAAAAGGGCTTGGTATGGATGTCACAAACGTGGAGTTTTGTCATAAGTTTCTTAGAGTTTTACCTTCTAAATATGATACAATTGTAACCTTACTTGTGCGTTCGAACTTGAAGAGTGTGACTCCGTTGGAAGTCTTGAGTGAGATTCTCACTCATGATATATTCAAGAAATCTCAAGAAGAAGTGAAAGATGAGGCTTCCGACTCCAAGAAGAAGAACATTGCACTCAAAGCTCAAGTCTCCAAAAGGGAAGACAATGAAGAGGAAAGTGATGAGAGAGACACCGATGAGGAAATGGCTCTCTTCGTGAGAAAATTCAAGCGGTTCATGAAGAAAAGATATCAAGGGAAGTCTTTCAAGAAAGGACAAACATCCAAGAGGAACCCATTTGAAGAGAGAAGATGTTTTGAGTGCGGTGAAAAGGGTCACATCTCCACACAATGCAAAAACAAGGAAGAAGAAAAATCAATGAAGAAGAAGAAGTACGAAAAGGAAGGAGAAAGCAAGAAGAAGGTTTTCAAGAAATATTATAAGAAGAAGGATGGACAAGCTTGCTTCATTGAGTGGGATTCGGATGCTTCAAGTTCCGATTCCGATGATGAAGATGAAGCGTCACCCAAAGGACTCGCCGGAGTAGCTATCAAGGAAGCTCCATCTCTATTCTCCACTCCTCATTGCCTCATGGCTAAAGGAGAATCAAAGGTATCTTGTGATGAAAATGAATATACTTATGATGACCTAGTTGAGATGATCACTGATTTTGATGACTATATGAGTAAGGAAAAAGAAAAATTCAAGGAATTGAAGAAGAGATACAAAGCTCTTCAAAATTCCTATGAGGAGCTAAACACATCTCATGAGAGTCTCAAAGAAACTCATGAGATGCTCAAGGAAGCTCATGACTCTCTAATTACTCATAAAGCCAACAAATCGAGTAATGACATAGGCATCACTTGCAATATTTTGAATGATTTGCCCATGATGTCTACTTCTAGCATATCTACTTCTTGTGAAGACTTAATTGAATTCCCATCAAGACCTAAAATTGATGATAATGTGCTTAGTCTTGAAAACAATGAACTTAAGGATAAAATTGAAAAACTAACCAATGACCTAGCTAAATGCTATGTAGGAGAATCAAAATTAAGACATCTTCTAGATAGTCAAAGATTTTCCTTAAGAAAAGAAGGACTAGGTTTCATTCCCAAAAAGGGTAAACATGCTTTTGTTCCATCTAAAACCGTTTTTGTAAAAGAAAAGGGATATTGTAACAAATGTAAAAATTTAGGTCACATTGAAAAGAATTGCCATGCTAACAAAAGCATTTAATCTCTTATATTCAATTCTTGCTATGTATTGAAGAAAATGAACAATGGCGATATTAAAGCCAAATTTGTTGGAACCCCGATCATTGGTGCCAAAAAGAAAGCCATTTGGGTCCCAAAATCCTTGGTAACTAACCTCCAAGGACCCAAAAAGTTTGGGTACCTAAAAGGACCTAACTTTGTTTTGTAGGTCAATTACAAGGCGGGAGGACAACATTGGGTGCTCGATAGTGGATGCACTCAACACATGACCGGTAATCACAATATGTTCTCCTCACTAAATAACAAAGGTGCGGAATATGACAAGATCACGTTTGGAGACAATAGTAAAGAAAAGATAAAAGGTTTAGGTAAAATTGCCATCTCAAACGACCTCTCCATATCTAATGTATTGCTTGTTGAATCTCTAAACTTCAACCTCTTATCCGTAGCTCAACTTTGTGATCTTGGATTCATATGTGCTTTTTATCCAAAAGAAGTGATTATCACTAGCATTGTTGACAATAAGTTGATTTTCAAAGGTTTTAGACATGGCAACCTCTACTTAGTTGATTTCAATTCAAATGATACTAATCTTGGTACATGCTTGTTTACAAAATCTTCTAAAGGTTGGCTATGGCATAGAAGGCTTGGGCATGTGTAACACCCTAGTTTTGGGGGTGAAAAGTTTTGCATGAAAATCCTGCATGCATGTATCCCTGTAGTAGTAGCCAGATCAGTTGAACTCTAATCTCTCCCAAACCCTAAAAATCTCCAAATCTATTCTCTAGATCCAGATCAAGATCTGACCATCCAGATTTAACCTACCAGTTACCCTGAAGATAAAAGTCTTCAGGAGCCAGACCAAATTCTGACCCTAACTCTCAGTACCTAAGCCTCTCTCTGTTTTCGAAAACAGGAAAATTCAGATTTACCCTAAGTACCCCAGTTTCCAGATGGTTGAATTATTTTGATTTAACCCTATTCAGACTCAAGTAACCCCTGGAATATGTTCCTAGGTTCATCCTCAACTCACTTCAAAAAGTTGGGAGCCAAATTAATTCATCTAAACACTTTTCGCAGTTTAGTCCAAATTTTACTGCGAATAAGTCCTTTTCTGTTTACCTGGAAGCCTGAAAAGGCTAAAATCTGCAAATCAATTCCAACTTCAGAATTTCTTCAGGAAACACCTTCCAAATACTATTTGATACAGATCTCCCTTTTGATCAGACTTCAAAATCTCTCTCCAATCACCAGAATTCGAAATCGACAAAATCCAGACTTATTTTACCCTAATTTTACCCTATTTTCGAAAATAGGTGAAATCCCTCAAATCTTGTCAAATTTTCGCTAAATTTGAGCTGGATGAGTACTAATAGAAATGTTATACTCAGCCATGAAATCAAATCTCAAATTAACCATCTCTAAGACAGAAATTACAAATCAGTCCAGATTTCAAATAAGAATCCTTGCAATTTGGTCCCTGGTTCGACCAGAGACGCTGTGCACGACCAGCAGCTGTGCACGACCGCGACCACCGCGCTGCCACGCCAGGAACTTCGTCGCCGGTGAAGCCCCGTGGTCGCCACCTCTGCCACCGCGTTCCTGCCACGTGTGCGCACGCCGTTCGCCACCGTGGAGCCACCGCGGCCGCACCAGCATCCCCAATTTTGCCCGCGCGCGCACGCCATCGCTGCAGCCACTGCAGAAGCACGGTGCCACGTTGCAAGCATGCCGGAGGAGCCCGTCAGTTCGCCGTTGCATCACCCGGGACAGCGCACGCCAGCCTGCAAAGCCGGCACGGCCGCTGGAGCACGTCGCTTCGCTGCTGTCCCGCACGGCCAGTCAATTCGCCGTCGACTCACCGCTCCAAGTCTCCAGGCATTTTCCAGCCGTTGCAGCCTCCCCAATTCGCCTATCAATAACCCTCAGGACTTAGCCAACTTCACCACTTAACGAAGCACCAGAAATCGCCACACTCCACCGTGTCTTCTTCTTCTTCGGCGAGCTCGAGAAGAGGCTCACGGTGCCAAGCCTCTACACTGCTTCCTCCTCGAATCCAGCTACTTCAGTAAGCTCCTCTTACCTCCCTCATCATACTCGAGCATGTAATTGACTTCAAACCTCTCCAGTCGCCGGCAATTTCCATTTCTCTCCAGCAGTTCCGGCGAGCAATTAAACTCTAACCAGAGTGAATTAGCTCTCGAGCCTGTAATCAAACATGATCAGTGGACTATTTAGAACACATCTAAGCAACCAGAATCGAAGAATTTGCTAAAATATGAAAAACCCCTAATTGGAACTTTGCTTGTGAACTGAGCTTGCTGTTCAAGCTTTTCTAGTACATTTCTAGTTAATCTAACCTCACCAGTAGCACTCTTATGCCCCAGAGACCATCCTCAAGCAAGGAATTAAGTTTATTTGCCCTAGATCAGAAATGCCCAAATCAGGTTTGAGTTAATCTTTTCTCCGGCCAATATCTCCTAAATCCAGCCAATCCAGCCATAGAAACCTTGCCATCTAGATGTTTTGGACCATTCTGAGCAACTTTGTCTTCTATCACGACTTCTAATTCGGCCTAGATTGTGAGATATAGCTATGCCCTAGTTTACTGTACTGTTCACACTACATGTGCTCCAGGCCAGCCAACTTCTTCGCCGGTTTTCATCACTTTCCGGCCATCTCCTGCCCTAGGTCCTGTTGAGACATTTGTTCCTGTTACAAATGCCTAACCACCAGACAAAGTGGTGCATCATTTGGAGCCCTGAGTCAAAAGATATGGCTAACCCTAGTTTCTGGCCGTGTCAACCCTATGCCAGACTATGTCAGCCAGTGGCATTGAGCCTTTTCACCCACTTCCAGCCATGCACTTTGAAAATAACTTTGTCCCTTAGACTCCTGATGTTGTGATCTACACTTTTCTCTACTGTCACAACTTGAGTTGAGCCCTCTATCACCCATCAACCTTATGTCGATGCCTTGAACCGAATGCCAACCTAAAGACATTCGCTGCTTTTGGGCGAACCAGTCACCACCTTGATATTACCCTGATATTTTGGAACCTTGTAAACCTTAAACAGCTAATTTTAACCCTGGTTTCCATAATTAAACCCACATCGCCTTCAAACCTTGTATCACCAGAGTATTTTCTCCTTGCATCTTTGCATGTAGTGAATTAGTAAGAATAGGATTGATTGTAATGCCTGTGTGCTTGTTTAATCTTGTTCAGAGCAAGAGTCCGGGGTTGAAGACCTTGTCGCTGAACCGTCATCGACTGCTGATACTTACGACGCGGAAGGCAAGTCATACTTTGATCATATTGAAACCCATACTTTATGAATTGCTATGCTATTCCATGAGTAGATATCTCGTTAATATTGCATGTGTTGAGATCAATGATATTATGGCAGTGGTAGATTGAATACTTGAGAAATGTGAACTTGATAGCAAGCCACGAACTAATAAAAGTATAAACATGTACATTTATATTCATGAAATAGAACCCCTAGCCGTGACCAGTATTTTGGTATGGAATGGTGGTAGCACTGGAGGTGCTTGGCTGCACTGAATGTGTAGGCACTGAAGGTGCATGGTTGTGGTATGATCTGGTCACTGGCATGTAAGGACTAGAACCTTGTGTTATGCGTCTAGTGGCATGAAAAACGTACCAACCACTTACCTGGTATGGGACAGGCGCAACCTAGTAGCTTTCTTAGTATTATCAGTTCCCTGCATGGCTTGTCGATCCGATTTCTCGCGTGGAAACTGGTGGGACGCAGTTCGTCCATGAGTGATGTGAGAACAGAAAAATTATGAGAGGATAAGGTGTAAAGAAGGAAGACGCCCTACGCCAGATTAAGTCGTGCGCGACTGTAATCTAAAGAGGTTATGTGTCCTGCGGGAACATAGACCCAGGCTAGGAAGTAAGGCAGTGGGGAGGACCCACAACGGTACTTGGGATGGTGTTGTCCATTTACCGGGCAGGGATACTGTTAATACTAGACTGCAAAAACGTTGTGTGATCTCGGCCTTGTCACATGCGTATAAGTCGCATGGAGTTGGCCCGACTTGGAAGTCGAGTGAAAAAGTGGATTTAAAAAGAGGTACATCTCTGCAGAGTTTAAAAATGTATTCGAATACTTCGTGCTCCCGAGTTTTAGGAATATGCCGCGGTGGATTAAATCCATGGGGTGTGACACAAGTATTGTTTTATAAACTAAAAATTTGTTAGCTCAAGATTACCCAAGTGGCATGTGTTGTCATGATAAGGGGCATTGCCGTGGGCTGTCATGTGTTGACGTGTCGCGGTAATACCATAATCTAGCAAACATATGATATTTAAGAGGCATGTGGTTTATGTCCTAAGTTATGAAATATTGCTAAGAGTATATGATTGAAAGGCTTGAATGAAAATAATGTGATATGAGGATATATCGCCTTGGATATGGGATATATGTATCACCATCAATACGATTTATTTACTGCCATGGGTATGATCAAAAGTTGAGTAAGAATTGAGAAAGAAATGTATTTTGGGAAAAACCTTTCACTCTTTCCCCAATAGCATAGGTTCATGTCATATATATATATGTATCTCTACCTTCCCTATGACTTGCTGAGTACGTAAGTACTCACCCTTGCAACAACTCATCAATAGATGGAGCATTCTACGACCTTGGAGGATACCCTGAAGATGCTGCGGACCCAGGAGATGATGAGCAGTTTCCTCCGGAGCCCTGATGCGGTGCCGTCATGCTGTCAACCTCTGTTTCCTGTGGATTGCTTTCGGGCCTAGCTTCCGCCGACTAGATGTGTTATTTTGTTAGACCCTTGTGCCTTGTTCGACACTGTACCTCGTTTTGTACTAAGGCCTGATGGCCATACAATTATGACTATTGTACTATTTTGCTGCTGCAATGTAATCCTGTGATTGACTCATCCTGGGAAGTCAAGTGGTTTATGGGACCAGCTGCACCGAGCTGGGCCCCTCACAGGTGATGTCACCGTCGTGGCAGACGTGACAGCATGTTGGAATGAAACAACTAAATAGACTAGTTAAACATAATTTGGTTGTTGGATTAAAAGATGTAAAGTTTGAAAAAGATAAATTGTGTAGTGCTTGCCAAGCCAGAAAACAAGTTGCAAACTCACATCCAACTAAAAGCACAATGTCAACTTCGAGTCCACTTGAACTATTGCATATGGATTTATTTGGTCCAACTACTTTTGTGAGCATTGGTGGCAATAGTTATTGTCTTGTCATTGTAGATGATTTTTCTAGATATACATGGATATTCTTCTTACATGATAAGTCAATTGTGTTTAACACTTTCAAAAGCTTTGCTCAAAGGGCCGAAAATGAATTTAGCTTCAAGATCAAGAAAGTGAGAAGTGACAATGGCTCCGAATTCAAGAATACCAAGGTTGAAAATTTGTGTGATGATAAAGGCATCAAACATGAGTTTTCGGCCAAGTATACACCGGAGCAAAATGGAGTAGTCGAACGAAAGAACCGGACATTGATAGATATGGCAAGGTCTATGCTTTTGGAGTACAATGTTTCGGACACCTTTTGGGCCGAAGCAATCAACACCGCGTGCCATGCATCAAATCGTCTTTATTGTCATCGACTTCTAAAGAAAACTCCTTATGAGCTTCTCATTGGAAGGAAGCCAAACATTTCCTACTTCCGAGTGTTTGGGTGTAAGTGCTATATCTTGCGGAAAGGTACACGCTTATCTAAATTTCAAAGTAAATGTGATGTAGGATTTTTGTTAGGATACTCATCAAATAGCAAAGCATATCGTGTCTACAACCAAAACTCCGGTTTGGTTGAGGAGACTCATGATGTTGAATTTGATGAGACTAACGGCTCTCAAGAGGAGCAAGACAATTTGGATGATGTAGGTAATGAAGGGTTGAGAGTGGCAATGAAGAACATGACAATTGGGGATATCAAGCCGAAAGAAGATAGTGATCAAGATGAAGATCCATCCACTTGAGCTATCCCCTCTTCATCAACTCCTCAACATGAAGATCAAATAGTAGAAGTGGTCAATGTGGAAGACTCCTCTCAACCACAACCGGAAATGACTTCTACCTCTATCTCACAAATCCCGGTTGACCATCTGAGAATTCATCACTCAATTTCCAAAGATCACCCCGTCGATCAAATTGTTGGTGACTTGTGTAAGGGTGTCCAAACTCGTTCTCGTCTTGCTTCATTTTGTGAAAATTACTCCTTTGTTTCCTCTTTTGAGCCCACACTTGTAGATGAAGCTTTAAAAGATCCGGATTGGGTGAATGCTATGCATGAAGAATTAAACAACTTCACCCGCAACAATGTTTGGGAATTGGTAGAAGAACCAAATCCGGATGAGCATAATGTCATTGGAACTAAATGGATTTTCAAGAATAAACAAGATGCAAACGGAGTGGTAGTAAGAAACAAGGCAAGGTTGGTGGCTCAAGGATACACTCAAGTTGAAGGTTTGGACTTCGGTGAAACTTTTGCTCCCGTAGCTAGACTTGAGGCTATAGAATCTTACTTGCTTTTGCTTCATCTCATAATATTAGACTATATCAAATAGATGTCAAAAGTGCATTTTTAAATGGAAAAATTAATGAGTTAGTATTTGTTAAACAACCACCCGGATTTGAAGATCCTACAAAGCCAAATCATGTGTATAAACTCTCCAAGGCTCTTTATGGTCTTAAACAAGCACCTCGTGCTTGGTATGAAAGACTTAGAGACTTTTTAATTTCAAAAGGCTTTAAAATTGAGAAAGTTGATACTACATTGTTTACTAAGAAAATTAGAAATGATTTCTTTGTATGTCAAATTTATGTTGATGACATCATATTTGGATCTACTAACCAAGATTTTTGCGAGGAATTTGGTAATATGATGTCCAGAGAATTTGAGATGTCTTTGATAGGTGAATTAAGTTTCTTTCTCGGACTTCAAGTTAAACAACTCAAGGAAAGAACTTTCATCAGTCAAAACAAATATGTGAAGGATCTACTCAAGAAGTTCGGACTTGAAGAAGCAAAGCCAATCAAGACACCAATGGCCACAAACAGTCACCTTGTCTCTGACGAAGGAGGTAAACCGGTAGACTCAAAGCTTTATAGATCTATGATTGGTAGTTTATTATATCTTACTGCTTCTAGGCCCGATATTATGTTTAGTGTGTGTATGTGTGCAAGATTTCAAGCCTCTCCTAAAGAAAGTCATTTAATGGCCGTTAAGCGCATTTTGAGGTATCTAAAATATTCTTCTAGCATAGGGTTGTGGTATCCTAAAGGTGCAAAATTTGAATTAATTAGATATTCTGATTCTGATTATGCGGGTTGTAAAGTGGATAGAAAAAGCACCTCAGGCAGTTGTCAACTATTAGGAAGATCTTTAGTATCTTGGTCCTCTAAGAAACAAAACTCTGTAGCCTTATCAACCGCCGAAGCGGAATATGTTTCCGCGGGTAGTTGTTGTACACAATTGCTTTGGATGAGGCAAACATTGTTGGATTATGGAATAAAATTTGAAAAAGTGCCTCTTTTGTGTGATAATGAGAGTGCGGTGAAAATAGCCACAAATCCAGTTCAACACTTTCGGACCAAGCATATAGATATCCGACACCACTTCCTTAGAGATCATGTTAGCAAAGGTGATGTGGTGGTGGAAAATGTGAGAACCGAAGATCAATTAGCGGATATATTCACTAAGCCCTTAGATGAAAGTCATTTTTGCAAACTTCGAAATGAGCTTAACGTCATTGATATATCAAATGTGGCTTGAAATGTTGAACTCATATTGAATGTGCTTATATTATCACTTGGTTGCTTAAACTTCCTCTTTTGGAGCTTTTTAGGCTCCTTTATCGGCAATTGAGTAAAATGAACCAAAAATTTGTTAAGTTGTAAGATAAATACTTCCCCTTTTGGTGATATTGCCCATATCTTACTTATAATTATCTTATAGCTATATATCTCTCTCTCCAAATCTCTTGAGCTTCAAATCAATCAAAATCTTCCAAGAATTTCAGTCCTTCCAGCGGTCTGACCGAACCATATGCGGTCTGACCGAATGCATCTCCAGAGAGCATCTTATATTCCTGCTTCCAGCGGTCTGACCGGTACCCTTTCTACGGTCTGACCGAATTTTCATGACCAGAGACCTTTTAAACCCGAATCTCTTGTCCTTTTCACTTTCTTCCCCACTCCTGTCTCTTTCACGTGCGCCTCAAATCTTTGGATTCTTCCTCTCCGGTCAAACCCTCGTCAAGCTCGGTCTTACCGCGGTTCAAGATCTTCAACAAATCATGTCTTCTAGGTACATTGCTCAGATTCCTCCTCGTTTTTCCTTTCTCTTACTATTCATCTTGAGGGTTAGGGCAAATGTGGTGAATCTTGTTTAAATTCTGTCAATATCCTGAAATTGATTCATTTCCCTGATGCAATGAGTAGTCTCTCTCTCATATTTCTCCACATTGCATCTTAATTTCTCCAAAATCCCAGAAATCATGCCAAACCCTAACTCTACGGTTGCGCCGGTCTGACCGCCCCTGTTTCGGTCTGACCGACTGCAACAGCAGAGCCAGGATGTGCAGTTCTGTTGTCATCTCTATTCTCGTCATGCTTTCCTGTTTCATGTATCTTACCTGCTGCATATCTTCCAAATTGTATAGTGGTCGAGGTACTCAAGGCACTGCCTCCATTCGGACCAACAAGAAGAAATTGGCTAAGCGGCCGAAATGGGTTCTACCCTCGAGTAGCAGCGACAGTCACGATGACGATTGGGTGCCCTCGGCCGGTGATTCAGAGACAGAGCAGTCGTCTCATCGTGGTGGATCTTCTCATGTGGGCATGGACATAGAGAGTGAGGACGATGAAATAAACGTCCACGCTTATCAAGGCCCGAAGAAAAATTGGACGTCAAGCGACTACACGAAGGCGAGGACCACCTATGCCTACAATCATGCAAATGACGCCACGACTCCTCATTTCCACACGATGACGCAGCAGGATTCCTTCTACGGTCATTTGGTCCACAAAAACATCTTCGAACACAAATGGATCGAATGGGCCTATGTTGTGAATCAGCCCATCATGGCTCCCTTGGTGCAGATCTTCAAGGATATAGGGCTGTATGACTTTGTGGAGCACAAGTGCCCATGGAACGCCACTGCCATCAGACAGTTCTATGCTACAGTTGAGATCAGATGGGCGGACCAGCAGATTATATGGATGACAGGGTCTAGGCGCTATGAGGCCACCTTTGAGGAGTTTGTTGCGGCAAACAAGCTAAACTATGAGGAGCTGAAGGAGGGGATCGATATGGAGGAAGAGGATTACCTCCATGAGGACGACTGGCTCCAGTTCTATGAGCAGCCGGGAGGTGGACAGCGGATTGTACCCGGCACTGTTACCGGTCTCAAAGTCCTCCCTGCTGTAGTCAACAAAATTGTACGAGCCACGATCCATCCAAAGAGTGGAAACCGAGAAGCGGTCCGGGATTACTACTGGAACTTCATCGACCACATCCTCAAGAGTCATCGAATCAACATTGTCTCCTTTATATTGAAGACAATTGAGGATGTCTCGGTGGCCACTCTGCCAAATCTCTACTATGCTCCATATATCATGTCCTTGCTGCTCCAGAAGACAAAGTTTCCTCGCGGTTCTTGCGACATCAGACATCTTGGCTATAAGCCATTCAGTGTCAACCCGCGCGTCTTAGCTCGAGGCCAAGGAGCACAGCATCAGCAGCAGCCGGCTCAGCCTATGCCTCCTCCTCCTCCTCCACCTCAGGCTCAGCAGGCACCTCAGTCGAGCCAAGCCCCCGCCTGGTTTTCTCAGTTCCAGCAGCAGTTCCATCAGCCGATGATGGATCAGTTTGCTACTCTTCTCCAGGGGCTTGAGCTCACTCGCTCGGACTTGGCGGCCTTGCATGATCAGTTCCAGACTTTCTCTTCGCGCCAGGATTAGTTCGAGCAGCGCTTCGATGCCTTCTCCACTCACTTCTACTCTCGTTTCCCTCAGACTCCTCCTCACCATCCTCCCGATGATGATGCTCCAGCTGATTCTTAGCTTTTTATGGCAATTGATGCCAAAGGGGGAGAGAGAAGAGAGTAGAAGAGTAGGAGAGAGATGATGAACCTTAAATGTAAATGAAAACTTTTGGATGAAAGAACTTTTGGTGTATAGAAGTTTTAATTTAACTTGTTTAATTGAATGTCTCTTTTATGACTTATATTGGATGACTCTCTTGTGAGATTGGTACTTCATTGTATATGAGATGTGCTTGTGATGATGATATCATGTGTAGAATTGAATGTCTTATTTGTGATATTTCATGATTCTATAGTGAATGAATTGAGATTGCATCTTATACACATGCTTGAACTTCACTAAAATGCCAAAATTCTCTTATTCATACATTTAGGGGGAGTGTCTTATTCTTCGATACTTATTGTAAAATTCCCTTTATGCTTAAAACTCTTTCATCTACTCTTTATGTTGTCATCAATTACCAAAAAGGGGGAGATTGTAGCTTCTAGGCCCCCATATAGTGTTTTAATAATTAATGACAACTACAAATGCTATACTAACGTTACCTGCCTAGTTGTGTCAAGAAGATACTTAAAAGACAGGTTAATGAAAGGCAAAGAAAGAGCCTCATGATGAAGAAAGGGAATTGATCAAAAGTGCAAAGGTACGAAATAGGATCTTTTCCATTTTTACCGGTCTAAAGTGATTAGAGAAGAATTTTGACCGGATTTTAGGATAGTTGCCGTACTATTAAGAGGAGCATATGGTGTATCACAAAATACTTCATCTATGTGCCACAAATAATAAAATCAACTTGCATTGCATACTAGAAGGTCATTTTCTTTGAAAATGCTTGTATCAGCTCATTTCTGCTCAGCACTGTCTCAGTCGGTCTGACCGTCTGTTAGACCGGTCTGACCGAATTCACGGTCTGACCGATTAAAATCTCGGACTGACCGACGTGTAGTCTAAGCATAGTGCATTCTTTTTAAAGGCCGGTCTGTCCGTAGTTGAGACCAAGGTCTGTCTCCTGGAACTTATTGATTTACCCCTTCTGGTGTTTTGAGCTATTACGGTCTGACCGTTTGTTAGACCGGTCTGACCGCGAAATCGGTCTGACCGTGTTTTTGAACTACGGTCTGACCGTATATATCGGCCTGACCGTATAAGGTGTCCAGAAACTATGTCGTCTCTGGACAGTTTCACGGTCTGACCAAAATATACTCCGGTCTGACCGTATGTGTGCCTGACAAGGGCAGTTGAGCATTTATTGCGCCTGTTTAATGCCGTTGCAATTGCGGCGGTCTGACCGAGCTTGTGCCTGCGGTCTGACCGCCAGGTGATCTTTTTCTCCCAACGGCCTGTAACGGCTATATTAATTGTGGGGGGTATATATACTCCCTTTCCCGGCCCTGTTCATAACTTTTGGCATAATCTTGAGCATTGTCATCATCCTTGAGAGCCTAAGCTTGTTTCGTACACTCTAGGGTTCAATTTCTCGAATTTGTGAGAGTGTGCATTTGAGATCTTCTAGTGCATTGCATTTAGATCATTAAATCAATCTTGTGGCACTAGAAGAAGGCTAAGTGATCATCACCGGCTTGTTGCTCTTGGAGTTTGCCGGCTCCTAGACGGCTAGGAGAAAGGTTTTGAAGAGCTCTTCAAGGAAGATTGTGAAGAAGCCTCAAAACGTCTTGTGAAAGGTTTGAGCACGCCTTACCGGAGCGGTAAAGTGCATCCTTAGTGAAATCGAGGTTTGGATAACTCATCACACTAATCCGGCTCAAGATCTAGGTCACTTCTCGAGAGAAGGTTGACTAGATAGAGGAGCGGTTAGAGATTTGAGTTTGCCTCAACATGGATTAGGGGTGATCGGCAAATCACCGAGACCACGGGATATATCCTTGTGTGAAAATTGCTCCTTGTTCATCGTGTGTTATTTATTTTGCTCTCATTTACTTCTAACTGCTTGATTTATTGTAATTTGCTAAAATCGCCTATTCACCCCCCCTCTAGTCGATATCCTAGATCCTTTCAACAGGGTACCACGACTACTCCTGTGGAGACCTAGCTCGCTGCAGCTGGCCTCATACATACATACCATTGACTTCCCAGGATAAGTCAAGCACAGGAGTTCATTGCAGCAGAGTAACTTACAAAATATCATTCATAAACAGTATGGCCTGCTGGCCTGATACAATCAAGAGTAATACAATGCCTTCACGGCACAAATGGTCTAATTAAAACAAAAAGACAACTACTCGGTGGAAGCTAGGCGAAACCCCCACAGTCGTAAGAAGTTGACAGCAGAACAGCACACTTCAGGGTTCTGGCCGAATTGGCTCTCTTCCTTCTGGATCCACGAAATCTTCCAAGCCTTCGTCTTGGATTGTAGCACTCCATCTATTGTTGATAAGTTGCAAGGGTGAGCACTTACATACTCAGCAAGTCATAGGTAAGAGTAGAGATACGTATAGTAGAGATGGCATGCTCCTATGCTACTGAGGGAAAAGAGGTGAGAGGGTTTTCCAAAAATACTTTTCTTCCAAGATTTTCAAATCTCATGCTCATGGCAACATTTCATATACTTAGGGCACAATCCACGTGCCTCTTAGTTATCATATGATCACTAAATTATGGTACTACCGCGACATGTCAACACATGACAGCCCTTGGTAGCACCCCTTATCATGACAACACATGTCATTTGGGTAATCTTGACTTAACAAATTTTAATTTATAAAACAATACTTGTGTCACACCCCGTGGATTTAATCTACCGCGGCATACTCCTAAAACTCGGGAGCATGAAGTATTCGAATACATTTTTAACTCTGCAGAGGGGTACCAATTTACCCGCAAGATATATCCACTTTCATGCCCTTCCTATCACAAGGATTGGACCCCTGACTCACTTCATACTGTGAGTGGCAAGGTGGAGATAACAAGAACTTTTGCCATGTTTCACACACAATTCACCCCGGACCCCGTGGTTTTCTTCACGCAAATCACAGTTGTGGCAGCGTTACACAACCCCCACTAATTGGCATCTTCCCCTCAGGGTCAGCTTGCATGATCACATCCTGTGATATGTGTTGGAGCGCACCCCGTGTTTAATCGTGAGTTTGTCATATAGGGGTTTCATGTGTGATCCACATACTACTTGTTCAGGCCTGTCCCATACCAGGCTTGCGGTCGGCACGTTAATCATGCCACTAGACGCACAACACAAGGTTCTAGGTCCTTATATGCCAGTGACCAGATCATACCACAATCCATGCACCTTCAGTGCCTGCACATCCAGTGCAACCAAGCACCTCCAGTGCTACCACCATTCCATACCAAAATACTGGTCACTGCTAGGGGTTTTATTTCATGAATATAAATATGTATATAATATATTAGTTCAAGGCTCATTATTTGATCAATTCACATTTCACAGGCATTAGCCTGATGCTGCCAATTCATCTCTTTTCTCAACACATGCAATATTATTTAATAATCAAGGTATATTCTAGCAATTCATAAAATATAGGTTCAAGATGTTCAAGAATATGACTTGCCTTCCGCATCGTAAGAAACAGCAGTTGATGTCGGGTCTGCGACGAAGTCTTCGAACTCGGACTCTTGCTCTGAACAAGGATCAAACAAGCAAACAGGCATTACAATCAATCCTACTCTTACTATTCCACTATATGTGATAATGCAAGGAGAAACACTTAGGCGATACAAGATTTGAGAGTTCTGGGAAACGATTAGGGGTTAAACTATGGAAACCAGGGTTAAGATTAGTTGTCAAGGGCTTACAAGGTTCCAAATGTTCCAAAATATCAGAATGATACTAAGGCTGCGGCTGGTTCGCTCAAAAACAGCGAACGTCTTTAGGTCGACATTCGGTTCAAGGCATCGACATAGGGTCGATGGATGATAGAGGGCTCAACTCAAGTTGTGACAGTAGGATAAAATGTAGATCACAACATCAGGAGTCTAAGGGACAAGGTTATGTTCAGTTTGCATACCCAGAAGGGGTCAAACTGGCCCAATGCCATTGGCTGACATAGGCTGACAAGGGCTGACAATGCCCAAGAATGGCATTGACATGGTTTGAATAGTTCCCAGTGGCCAAAATGAGTTTTGATTCAAGAATATGGTGCAAAAAGTAGTGAGGCAACTATTTGACAAAGTAGTTTTTGTTTTGCATGACCAGAGGTGGGTGAACAGGGCTAATGCCACTGACTGGCATAGTTTGACATAGAGTTGTCATGGCCAGAAACTAGGGTTTGCCATAACTTTTGATCTAGGGCTCCAAATGATGCACCACTTTGTCTGGTAGTTAGGCATTTATAACAGGAACAAATGCCTCAACAAGATCTAGGGCAGGAGATGGCCGGAAAGTGATGAAAACCTACAAAGAAGCTGACTGGCCTGAAGCATATGCAACATAAACAGTACAGCAACTAGGGCATAGCTATATCTCACAATCTAGGCCGAATTGGTAGTCGTGATAGAAGACAAAGTTGCTCAAAATGGTCCAAAACATCTAAATGGCAAAGTGGCTGGGGCTGGATCGGCTAGATTTGGAAGATACTAGCTGGAGAAAAGATGAACTCAAATCTGATTTGGGCATTTATGATTTAAAGTGATTGAGCTTAATTCCTTTCTTGTGGATGGTCTTTAGGGCATTAGAAACATACTGGTGAAGTTAGATTGGCTAGAGATGCACTAGAAAAGCTTAAACAGTAAGTTCAGTTCACAAGCAAAGTTCCAATTTGGGGTTTTCCAGATTTTAGCAAAATTGATGATTCTGGTTGCTTAGGGATGATAAGAATGATCTATTGAGCATGTTTGATCACTGTCTCGAGAGCTAATTCGATTTAGTTAGAGTTTAATTGCTCACCGGAGTTCTAGATGAAACACGGCGATTGCCGGTGACAGAAAGCATGTAAATTAAATTCCAAGCTTGAGAAGTATGAGGGAGATGAGAGAAGCTCACTGGGGGTGCTAGATCGAAGAAGGAAGCAGAGGTTGAAGCTAGCACCGGAGCTCCCTTTGCTGCTCACCGGAGAAGAAGACACAGTGAACTTGCTGGTTTTCTGGTGTTTTGCTGTGTGGTGGAGTTGGCTAAGTTCTGGTGGGTTTATATAGGCGTGGCTGGAGGCTCTCAACGGTTGGAAAATGCTCGGGAAGTTGTAGCCTGCAAGGAAAAGACGGGATGCGACTTCACGGCGAGCTGGTGTCGAGGTGACCTGTTTCAGCGGCCGTGAGGGCTTTTGTAGGTGATGCGAAGGTGAACTGACGGCTGGCCGCGGCGAGATCTCCACATGGCATCGTTTTGCTGCTGGAGCCGTTGCCGGTGGCGTGCAAACGGGAGAAAATCGGCTGGCTGCAATCCTCGCTGGAGCAGATCCACAGTGGCAAGTGGCGAGCACACACACGGCGTCGAGGCACTAGCGAAGGTGGCGACCACGGAGTACTGTAGCAGTGCAGCAGGTCGAAGCAACAGCAACTTCAGTGGCGAGGTCGAAGTCGGAGCTCCCGTGCTCGTGTGCTTGTTCCAGGTCGTGGTCAAAGCAACGGGTGCGGTCGAAATTGTTCCCAAGTGCTGTGGTCGAGAACTGAAGCCTGGTCGAAGACAGTAGCTGGTTGGTTGCACTGGTTCTGGTCGTGAACTGAGGTGAGGTCGAATCAGGGGCATAATTGTGATGATTTTGGTTGAAGTCTGGACTGATTTGTAAATCTGGTTTTAAAGAGGTTTAATTTGGGATTTGGTTTCATGGCTGAGTATAATATTTCTATTAATACTCATTTAGCTCAAATTTGGAGAAAGTTTGATAAGATTTGAGAGATTTCACCTATTTTTGAAAATAGGGTAAAATTAGGGTAAATAGATCTGGATTTTGTCGATCTCGAATTCTGGTAATTGGGGTGAGATTTTGAAGTTTAAACAAAAGGGAAATTTGTATCAAATAGCATTTGGGAGGTGTTCCCTGAAGAAATTCTGAGGTTGGAGTTGATTTGTGGATTTTAGCCTTTTCAGGCTTCCAGGTAAACAGAAAAAGGACTTATTCGCAGTAAAATTTGGACTAAACTGCGAAAAGTGTTTAGATGAAACAATCTAGTTCCCAACTTTTTGAAGTAAGTTGAGGATGTACTTACGAACATATTCCAAAAGTTACTTGAGTCTGGATAGGGTTAGACCATGATAACTCAATTATCCGGAAACTGGGGTACTTAGGGTAAATCTGAATTTCCTGTTTTCGAAAACAGAATGAGGTTTAGATACTGGGAGTTAGGGTTAGAATTCAACTTGGCTTCTGAAGACTTTTATCTTCAGAGTAACTGGTAGGTTAAATCTGGATGGTCAGATCTTGACCTGGATCTAGAGAATAGATTTGGAGATTTTTAGGGTTTGAAAGAGAGATTAGGGTTCAGCTGATCTGGCTACAACTACAGGGATAAATGCATGCAGGATTTTATGCAAAAACTTTTCACCCCCAAAACCAGGGTGTTAGACCCGGGCACCGCCTTTTGGCTCCCGGGACCTGGCCTCCGAAGCTGGTCCCTGGCGCCGCCTTTTCGCTCCCAGGACCTGGCCTCCGGTGCCGGTCCCGGGCGCCGCCATTTGCCCGGGGACGTGGCCTCCGGTGCCTGCCCCGGGCGCCGCCTTTTGGCTTCCGGGACCCGGCTTCCAGTGCCGGTCCCGGGAGCCGCCTTTGGCCCGGGGACCTGGCCTCCGGTGCATGTCCTGGGCCTCATCGCCCTTCTAAAGGTAAAGTCTCTGGTTGTTGATCACGTGCAGGTCACGGGAGGAGCGCCTCGGGAATCAGCGACCACCTGTCAAGCATCCAAGGCGCTAGACCGGGAGAAGGACGTTGCTACCCCTCAATCCGACGGTAGCGTCCAGGGTAGTTTAGTCTTTTTGCTTCTTTTTGGGGCTACAAATAGCCCTTGTTCCTCTTGTTGTAAAGACAAGTGATTCATTATTGGAATAGCCAAAACTCACAGGTGTGCTCCGGAAGCCTCTCCCCCGAGAGAGCCTCCCCAGCCGACTCCGGTCAGGAGCACACCGACAGGACTAGGGCCCCCACCGGGACCCGAACATGTATAAATCCTCGTGTCAATTCTTGTGTTTGTCCGGCGGGGGAGGACCGGTCACCCGGTTAGCCCGTGTCGCGTTTTCTTCGCTAGGATCGTTCACAAAACCTGCCGGGGTATTCACAATACCACGACAGGAGGGTACTATGATCTTGTGAGCTTGGAAGTAATGTCGTAGCTTACGGGAAGCCATCAGTAGTGTGTAAAGTATCTTCTGGACCTCAGGGTATCACTCCTTAGGACCATAAAGTACCTCGCTAACATAGTAGACGGGTCTGTGTATTCCTTCCCTATCCGCGATCAGGACCGCGCTAACCGCGTGCGGGGTGGCCACCAAATAAAGGAGTAATGGTTCTCCTTTGTCGGGAGACACCAAGACCGGTGGACTAGATAAATATGCCTTCACCTCCTGAAATGCTTTTTCGGCCTCATCAGACCATGTGAAATTGTGATGTTTCCTCAGGGCCTTAAAGAAAGGTAGTCCCCTTTCGCCTAGTCGCGATATGAACCGACTTATGGCCGCCATGCGACCAGCCAGGCGTTGAACATCTTTCATGGTCGAGGGAGACCTCATCTATTCGATAGCCCTGATTTTTCAGGATTGACTTCAATGCCTCTGGAACAAACGGGGTGATGAAGGCAGTCTTCTCTTCATCTTCTTCTACCATGCTAATTTGATGGTTTCTTGAATAAGCGTCCAGGAAGCTCATCAGTTCGCAGCCCGCGGTTGAGTCGACCAGCTGATCGATGCGGGGAAGGGGAAAGTCGTCCTTCTGACAGGCACTGTTGAGGTTGGTGTAGTCGACGCACATGCGCCACTTGCCATTTGACTTGCGGACCATGACCGAATTTGCAAGCCATTCCGGGTGATCAACATCGCGAATAAACCCGGCTTTTATGAGTTTGTCCAACTCCTCTTGGATGGCTTCTTGTCGGTCGACAGCAAAATGCCTGAGCTTTTGCTTTATTGGTTGCTGTCCAGGTCGAATTGCTAACCTGTGCTCGATTACTTCCCTTTGGACACCGGGCATGTCGGATGGTTTCCACACAAACACATCTGCGTTAGCCCAGAGGAAAGTAATGAGCTCGAGTTCCTATTTGTCTTCCAGGCCTGATCCGACCCGAATCATCTTGGATGGATCATCTGGGTACAAAGGAACAAGTTTGAGTTTCTCATCTGGTCGAGGAGCAGCCTTGATCGCGTCAGCGGCGACTGTGGCGACCTAAGCGTCCCAGAGGGGAAGTTGGTCCACCATCTCCAAAGATAACCAGTCGCATGTTAGTGCCACGTTGCGACTGCCTCGGATCGAGATGACACCTTTGGGGCCAGGCAATTTGCCGCACTGATAAGCATAGTGTGTTGCCATCATGAACTTAGCAAGAGTTGGCCTGCCAAAGATTGCATTGTAAGCCGAATCACAATCAATTTCATCAAAAGTAACCAATTCTGTTCGGAAGTTATATGGTTCTCCCAGTGTGACCGGGAGGACCACCTGTCCCAACGGCATCATGGAGGGACCAGGGATTATCCCATAAAACGGATGGATTATGGGCTTAATCTTGGAACGAGGGATCTGCATCTCGTCAAGCGCCTTGACCAATAAAATGTCCAAGGAGCTCCCTCCGTCGATCAGGACCCTTTCGACTCTCGCATTACTGATGATAGGGGTAATGATCAGAGGGAGCCTCAGTGGTAGAGTAAGCCCCGCAGGACAATCAGTGCGATCAAACATCAAAGGCGTATCCGACCAACGGGGTTACTGAGGTTCACCAAGGGATGTCTCCGTTTGGTTAACCTCTTGATAAAAGGCCTTAAACTGCCTTTTGGAAACAAAAGAGGAGGAACCCCCGAAAATAACATTAATGTGGTTATGAGGTACCTGGTAAGACATCTCTTTGTCCCCGTCGGCGTCTCTGAGTCCGCATGCTTGTTCCTTAGTTGGTAAGGTCAGCATCAGCCCAAACCCCCTGGTATAAGTCATCTAACTGCTTTAACCAACTCCTGCAGTTCTTGAGGTCGTGGCCTGCGGAGTTGTGGAGCGGACACCATTTCTTGCCTTCCTGCGGGTTAGTCAACTTCTCTGGCTGGTCGGCACTACGACCACCAGAGGTAGTTTTATTTTTAAACGAAGGCTTATTACCTTTGGTCGAAGAAGGCTTCTCCGTAACTGCGACCTCACGGTACTATCCAAAGCGATTCCTTTTCGACTTTTTCAACTTCCTGCCCGACGAAGATTCTGGCTTCTTGCTTGAATCTTCTTTCCTAGCATCCTTGAGACCTGGTTGAGGCGGTAGGTTATCTTTATCGACCATCTGGTTCCACTCGACAGCCTCGGCCGCGTCGGAGTATCGATCAGCCATATCAAAGAGATCGGCTACTGATCGAGGAGGATGTATGAGCAAGTCCTCGGTGAATCTCCGATATTGAACGGCATGTTTAAATGCCCTAATAACGGAGCTGTCAGTTATGTTCGAGATGGTATTTCTCACCCCGACAAACCTCTTGAAAAACTGACAAAAGGTTTCGGTCGAAGTTTGCCGCAGTCGATGGAGGTCGTCCTCTTTACCCGGCTTCTAATAACAGTTTTGGAAGTTGCTGAGGATAGCGTCGCACAGCATTTCCCAGTTATAAATAGAACCTTCGGGTTGATTAAACAACCAGGTTCTTGCCGGTCCTTCGAGGACTGTTGGCAGGTAGTTGGCCATGACCCGGTCATCGCCTCCTACCGCTTGGATGGCAGTAATGTAGATTTGAAGGAACTCGGATGGGTTCTGAGTACCGTCGAATCTTTCTATGGCCCCTGGTCGAAACTTGTCCGGCCAAATGACCGCTCGAAGGCTGGGCGAGAAAACTTTACAACCAACGTAGGGACCATGAACTATCCTGTGACTTTCGACCGGGTCGCGAGCGACCTCAAGCAATGGGGAAGTCACTCGTGGTCCTAAGCGAGAGTGGACAGGGACTCGATCTCTATCACGAGAATCCTGTGCTTGCTTGGACTTGTCCTGACGGGACGGTACAGGCGGCGGGTAACTTCGTCGACCAGAACCAAAGTGAGAACGCTCTCGGTTGTGGGAACGTGTTACTGATCGGGAAGAGGCCGTGGGGGTCGCCTCAGATGCGACCTCGTCCAACCTCTCTGCGAGGATCCTGGTGAAGGCCGATTTCTGCGCATCTGTGATCATAGGAGGAAAATTACGCATGACATCCGCAATAGATCGGAGTTTGCCATGTGTACTTCTCCTAGGGGCACCAGGTGTCACCGTTTCTTTGTCCACCGGGAAATGCTCCGGAGGCAAAGAAGGGGTCCGGTCGCGTATGCGACCACGTGACCGTCGGGAAGAACTAGGAGCAGCATCGTAACGAGCCTGTGCATCTTGAAGATCCTCTAGGGCAGTTCTGCGTAGTTCGTTTTCTTGTTGCTCGAGATCTTGATCCTCCTTCTGTTTGCGTTCCTGTTCTTCCCTAGCAGCTCGTTGATCAGGAGTTTCCTCCGATAAGGCAGCAAACTGTCTAGGGAGAGAGGTCGCTGAGGGAGAAAACATCTCGGTTTGTTCCGAGTCGGACTCGAAATCAAAGAGACAGTGGAGGTTATCAGGGTCGAACTTCCCCGGGCTGATTTCCTGGTCGATATCATCCTTCCCCTGAGCCGGGTTGTATGACGGACCGGACTCACCCACTAGAGCATTAAGAACCTCGGTGGGTTCTGACCTTGCGCTAGTCGCCCCCTGGTCGATGAACATGACCTGGAGAGTCGATTCGACCTCTGGGAGATTTTCACCTCCAACTTCCTCCATCGGAACAGGATCGTTCGGAGAAGGCATCGGAATGTGAGCAAAATCCTCGAGATCGAAATCGTTCTCGGAATCATATGCCCCAGCCATAGTTCAGCGAACCTCCGGATGAAAATTAGGACGCCTTGAGAAAGGCCCCTCGGTGGGCGCCAGCTGTCGATGATTCGGACTCGGGGTCCTTAGCTGAACTTATGCAAAATTTGTAAGTTGTGAGACCTTTCAGGGTGTCCCTCCGGGAAGGTATGTAGAATTATGGAGAACTAGAGCACAGAGAGGGTTATACAGGTTCGGGCCCTCAATGGTGGGAGTAATAGCCCTACGTCCTGTTGGGATTTCACTATGTATAGTAAAAAGATTTACAAAATGCTGGAAAGGATCTTCACAGACGAAGATTTTGCCTATGTGTTTGTACAAGTCAAAGCCTGAAGGGCTTTGTGAAAACTATCTAACTTAGACTACTGACATTGGGTTGCTTTCGTCTGGTCAGGTTCGATCAATCGATCACTGGATGGCTTAGTGTTTCGATCTCTCGATCCCTCGATCTTCTGGTGAGATGTGATATATCCCCCTTGTTTGATGCATCGAGCTGCCCCTTTATACTGGTCGAAAGGGCGCCAGATTGTAACGGCATCAAACGGTTGCTTGGAGGCAGTTTCGTCAACCGCTCTTAACTCCCACGTAGGTTTAACACGTGTTATTCGTGGATAACTGTACGTATTAACCTCCTGACGGTTGTTTCTCTACGTGGAAGAATCTTCGGGATACTCGAGATATTCCTATTACGGGGACAGATTAATCCCACGTTCCCTGGTCGAAAGTGTTCTGACCGTGCAGTGTTGGCTGACCGCACAACATCTACAGTCTTCTATTCGCGTATAGCATACGGACTCCTAACCGCGCATTAGCTGCGGTCTGATCGCGTAAAGCCTGCGACCTCGGGCTTGTGCTCCTCAGAATGACTCGAGTTCGCACCGCCAGGCCCGTGTCTGGTTCGAATCTTATCTTGAACCAGTCGTAGATTTATTTGAACTGACTCGGGTGTCAATCCTCGTCATTAAACAAGAATGGCAGAAACGGTGGGGAGGCGACGGAGGTGATCGCGCCGGAAGGTGGGAGGGCGATGGAGGTGATCGCATGAAACCCGCGACCTGATCGCACAAGGCTGTCGGTCTGATCGCATGAAACCCGCGACCTGATCGCGTAAAGCTTGCGACCTCATGGTGATGCCCCTCAGAATAGTTTGAGTTCACATCGCCACATATATGTCTGGTTCGAACCTGTCTTGAACCAAAAGTTTATTAGAAGTGACCCGGGTGTCAATCCTCGTCAGCTAGCCCCCAAATTCGAAGAAAACGAAGAAACGTGTTTATTTCGAATTTTAAAACCATGCATTGGATTTTTAACCCGACTCTTCAATTTTTCCACTTAGTGGCGCACTAAGTGAAAACGGTTGGTTTCCCAAGACGGGTTCTGACATTATGTGACGGGCAATGATAGCGCCGTAGAACTGTTTTTATCTCGAGGTAAAATTGTAAATGCTTTGACGAAACCCGAGGCGTCTGGAATGCAAACCGTCACCCAGGCGGCTATAAATACCAGGCTCCTGGATTTGTAAAACTCCATAATTTCCCTCTACGCCTAATTTCTTTTCTTGTTATCCTGCCTTCTTCTTTTTCACATACTCTTCCCAATGGCAGATCACGATATCATCGAACAAGGGCCTCAAACGATTGAAGTCCTGTCTCCCTTAAGGAAGAAACCCAAGGTTGACGAAGGATCTTCCAGTGGAACAAAGGTGAAGAATGTAGCAAGTTTCTTTCTTCCTTCAGTTCCTTTGACCCTCCCCGTTCATGCCTCTCGGCAAGTTAGGCCTTTGTCCTTGGAGAAAGATCCCATCACATTCAATTCTCCCATCCTTTTGGTTGATCAACATTCTGGTCGGCAAGCGGTGACTATCCCTCGATCAGATGATTGCCATATTGGGTTGGCGAAGCAATCTTCTGATGGGAAGGTTGCACTTCCACCATCTGATGATCCTCCTCCCAAAATGGGTGTATTAACGGGTTATGTACCGGGACAGGTATCAATCCTTCTCCCCTTTTGCTTATAATTATAGTTAGTACGACTAATTTTTGCAAAATGCAGGAGGTTGGAGGCTCCAGCGATCAGCCTTCTGCTGCTCCATCTCTTCCTTCCGGACAGACTCTTCTAGAAGAGAAGAATGCCCTGGAGAAGAAGACTGAGGAGATGGCCTCGAAGATTCTGCATCTAGCAGAATGTCTTGATCGATCCCGGGAAGAGACGCACCATTTCCGTCGAGAGAGGGACTTCGCTCAGCAACAGCGAGAACTCTCTGACTTGATTAGGGACAATAGTGCGTCTGTTGTTAGGTACGATGTAGATAGACTTAGGGTAGTTGCTAGTTCCCTGGGGGTTGCCAGTGTAAATCCTACTGACAACATGTCCCTTGGGGAACTTTGTAAACTTCTTTCGGAGCAAGTCAACGTTTTGATCGATTGTATCACTTTTGTATGTAAAGAATGTAAGAAATAAAAGTTTCTCATTTCTCATGAATATTCTTCACATCTTCTGTGCGAAAATATAGCCATAAACTTTATGTTCGCGACCATTCATACACAGGAAACTTTAGTTCTGCGATCAGAATCACGTTTAAGAAAAAAGCACCGCGACCTGCCCTGATTCCGCGATCCGTTTCAGAGCCGCGGTCAGAACTAAAGTGCGACCAGAGTTGGAACTCGGTCAGGCTGTCACTCCAATTAGAATCAAAGTTTTAGTCTAGAACACGATTTCGATAAAACCATAACCCAATTAGAAACATTCCAGTACGTCAAAAATTGAGTTGCATGATTTTTTCAAAAAAAATGTTCAAAGCATAAAAAGGAAAAACGTCTTCTGAAAAGTACTGAAAATTTTTCAGTCCTTTTGCACTTTCAGTTTCCAAAACAAAGAAGTCTTTTTGTTTCAGATCCGACGCCTGAATACTTTACCGGGTCCATCAGAGACAGTATCCATTATGGGAAATGAATAAAGCATTCAATGGAACATTTGAAATGAGCCGTTTACTCATTAATGCGCCGCCTTGGGTCTATAAAAAGAGTAGATGTCTTCTCAAAGAAGCCACACAGCCAAAAACCCTCATCATTCTCGCCGCACAAAACCCTCATTTTTCTTCAGCCTTCGTCTTCCCAAAATCGCCAACTTTCCCTTTGATTCTCCACCAAAGATGGCGTCCTGGAGCCGATCCATCCACCATTCCGAAGAGAGCCTAGTGGCGTTAGAGAAAGAGGAGATCCTTCCTCCGGGCTGCTCATTAACTGGCGGCCTGCGGAGAAGGACCAAGAAACCCCAACTGTCCAAGAGGGCGAGTTGGTGGTTTTTGAGGAGTACCTGTGCTGCGGGTTCCGATTCCCTGAGAGTCGGTTCCTCAAGGATTTCCTTGAGCACTATGGGTGGGAACTGATTAACCTCCACCCCAACGCGATGCTGATCCTTGCGGTATTCCAGCATCTTTGTGAAGCGTTTGTCGGAATATATCCCAGCGTGGATCTTTTCCGGCGATTCTACTTTTCGGCGTGGTCGAAGAGCACCAACGCCGCCGGATGCATCTACTTCCGGCTGAGGGATAAAAAGGAGTATCCCTCCCCACCCCTGCCAGACTCTGTGCACGGGTGGCACCAAAGGTGGTTTTACTGCTCTCCACCATCCGAAAGCAGTCTATGGTTTGAAAACTCGCGACCAGAGAAGTCGAGCGAGTTAGATGTTCCCCCGGCGATGAACTCGGAGCTTTCGAAGCATGCTGAGGTGATTCTTCACTTGGTCAATCAAGGATTGACGGCTCGAGATATTATTCGAGACTTCGTGAAGAACCGGGTGAGTCCTTTGCGTGAAAGGGCTCATCCGGCATGGGAGATTAGGTCCGTAGCGGACAGCACCTTGGACTACAGTGAAGGTATTTATTTCTTTGGCACTGAGCTTTGCCATTCTTAAATTGCGCAAATTCTGACTTGAATTTGGGAACAGTTCTGCCTTCATCTGAAATTGAGAGGCGGACCAACTCCCTCCTTAGGGCCTACAACGCCGATGTAGAGGGCCCTAAGGGATCGCCTCGCCCACAGAGCCTGATCCACGCCGGCGATGACCTTAAACAGGAACGCCGAAAGGTACATTTTTTATCTGGCTTCCGTTTTTCAGGTCTTATGCATGTCCAGCGTTAAACATTTCTATCGAAAATGTGAATCAGCTCCTAGGAAGGTTTGCCGAGACGACTTTCCCAAGTGAGAACGTTGGCTTTCTTGGGAAGCCAATGGTAAAGAACGTGAAGAAGGTCTCCCAAAGACCCAGGACAAAGAGTCCTGCCTCCAAGAAGGCCAGGCCAAATCCCGGGGAGGGGTCTTCACGGAGCGTTCCTCCTACCGCAAGAAAGACGGCGGTAAGATATCGCATCCCTTCTGTTTTACCAAGCACAGATTGGGATCACTTCTTTGTCGTACAGGGAGAGGGGAGCGAGGAGGAAGAGGATGATGTTCCTCTGGTCCTTCGGAGGAGGAAGATCGCAGATCTTCCATCCGGCGATGCCCCAAGCTGTCCCGCAGAGACCATTGTTACCGAAGAAGTGGTCGTGGCAGATCCTGCCACCGCGGAAAATCTTGGGGTCGCGGATGACCTCCAAGTTCCTGAAGCCCCCGAGGCTTCAGGGTCAATTGTCTCTGCTTCCCTGGTCGAAAGGACGACCACGGTAAGGATTCCTAACAGTCATACTTTCTTCAATTCCTTCTGTATATTTTGACGAGTCAATGTTTATACAGGGAGGAGAGCTTCTCCCTGCGACTACCGCGAGTCCTAGGGAGGAAAATCCTTCTCCTCTGCGGACAGGAGCAGAGGTGGTTGTTCAAGATCCTGCGGCGGTTACACATGAGGTACCGGCTACAGGATCACAGGAGACAGCGAGATCCTTGGATGGGTCGTCGCCAATGGGATCAACTGCCCAGGTAACGATCCTTCTTGTCAGTCTTTATTTTTCTCTTGAAAAAATGTTCATAGGGGAAGACACACAGGGAAAGGGGCCTTTGTTTTCCAAGCGCAAGATCAGGGCGGATGATACTCGTCCCCGCGCTCAAGAAGAACTTTCTCAGAGATCCCAAAAACTAGTGGGATTTCAATTAAGGTAAGAACCTTCATCCTGGTTGTATCATAAATGATGGTCACAAATAGTTACTATTTGATTTTTCTTTTCCTCCATCAGACGGAAAGAAATGGCATCCAGTCCTCCAACCGCTTCGGGAAGGGTTGAAGTCACTGCTGGTGCAAGAGCCCCCAATGAGGAGCGCTCCACCCCCTCGGCCCAGGAAGTCGTCCGAGTCACGGGGGGAGAAACAGATACGAGGACCCAGTCGCAGTCGCCGGTGATTGGAAGCAATACTCAGCAGGCACTTCCTCCTACTGTCCCTGCTGTAAGCACCTCCGGGCCTTCGACAAATCTTCCAATTAGTCCGGAAGATGCCTCTCTGCAAAAATTCATGAAGGTATGATGAATCCCTTTCTGGATGTCCTGAATTACACAGAGGACACTTTTCACTCCCTTTTTTGCATCACAGGAATTATCCCGGATGATGGCCCAGTCACGTGCCACGGCGGCGAGCATGGTGACCATACAAAGAGAACGAGACTTCTTGCGCAAGTAAGGATCATCATTCTTCAATTTATAGATGTATAAATTGGTTACAACCATTCCTTCCATTTTATTGCGGGAAGGTGGCATTGCAGGACAAGGAAATAGCCACAATGAAGCTCCATTCAGTCTCAGTGGTGAGGAACCAAGAGATCGAAAATAACAGACTACGATCGCAACTTGCTGGTAAGTCATCTTCTGAGCTAGGAAGACTTGTCTAAGCAATATGTGAGTAATCTTTTCCCTTGTTGCAGCGCAAGCAGGTCAAATAAAACAGCTCAGTGCGGATAATAAACTCCTCCAGGATTCCATCGAAGCCTCCATAAGGGCAATTGGGAAGCTGAGCCATTCAGTCTTCGAAAAGCTGAAGGCGGTGGCTTACCTTCTGAAGGCTGACGTGGTCGAAACCACCCGAGACATCTCAGCCAAGAAGACTGGGCTGCCCTTGTTATAGCTCAAACAGAGTCACTTCTCGAGTATCTCCCTGAGGATACATAGCGAAGAGAAGAGGTGATCAGAACCAGAGTTCGGTCAGCCGCTTCTGCTATGCTAAGCCGGATTCGACTCCACTATGGCCCAGATGCAGATCTGAATCCACTGGTGGGACCGGTTGAGATCGAGAGTGAAGAGATACTCGATGCCGTCATGGAGGAGATCAAGCCCTTAGTAGACAGGCTTCTGACTGAGCTGGGGATCGAATGATCCTTATTTTTGTATCCAAACAATTGTGTATAATGCAATGTATGTAAAAAATCATTTTTTGACAGAAAGTACATATTTTGCAATTTAATATTATGAGTTCCATACTATAAGCACATCCCCCTAGCCCCCGCCTCTGCTTATGAATACTGAAGTCTTAGTGTTATAAGCACAGGAGAAAATATAAGCGTAACGACCAGGGGTGTGCGTTTTAAACCAACGATCAGGATCAATGTAACGTCTAATCTTATTGCGAACTGGTAGCCACTCAGATGACCAAGGACTTGCCAGATAGCCCTGCATGTGCTGAGAAACGGCTTATTTAGGAGTGACTTATCTGGAAGTGGTCATGAGATCGACCAGCGAATCCGATTAGATTGTTGTAATGATCTGACCGCCGGCGGTCAGCCCCCAGGTCGAATGCATATGATAAGGGCTTAAAGAGAAAAAACTTATTGCATGAAAGCAAAACATATTTTATTTTATGAAAAGATGCTAATTGAACAGGAAAAAAGTGATTTGGAATACTTACACGTAAAACTTGCAAAGTTGATCGATGTTCCAAGTATTGGACAAAATCCAACCATCCTCCATAGCTAACCGCGCCGATCCTGTCCGCGGCACTGAGACAACAGTGTAAAGACCTTCCCATTTTGGGGAGAATTTGTTGCGATTAGACTGGTCTTGAATTTTTCGTAAAACCAAGTCGCCCACGTTGAGATCACGTGGTCGCACCTTTTTACTGTGATACCTGCGTAAAGCTTGCAAGTATGCCGCGGACTTAACCAGGGTGCGATCACGCCGTTCTTCTAAGAGGATAAGATCTTGCGCCCGTTGTTCGGACTGATTAATCTGTTCGAACTGATCTGTCCGAACAGAACCAATACTTACTTCCATAGGCAATACCGCCTCAACCCCGTAGACCAAATGGAAGGGCGTCTCACCGGTGGCTCGACTAGAAGTAATTCGTAATGCCCATAGAACGGTATAGAGCTCATCTGCCCAAGCCCCCGAGCGGGTCTTAAGGCGATCAAAGACGCGCTTTTTAATGCCTTGCAATATTTGCCCATTGGCCCGTTCCACGACACCATTGCTTTGTGGATGTGCCACAGAAGCAAAGCACACCTTGGTTCCAACCTGATCGCAGTAGTCCAGGAAAAGACCGCTGGCGAACTGAGAACCATTGTCTGTGATGAGACGGTTTGGAACACCAAATCGTGCCACAATGTTCTTATGGAAGAACTTTTGTGCGGCTGATGCGGTAATATTTCGTACTGGTTCGGCCTCAATCTACTTTGTAAATGTGTCAATGGCTACGAACAGAAACTTGTACCCATTGACCGCTTGTGGCATAGGACCGACGATATCCATCCCCCAGACCGCGAATGGCCATGCGAGAGGAATGGTTTGCAACGCATAGGCAGGTTGATGAACTTGCCTTGCGTGGAACTGACACTGGGTACACGTCTTGACCATATGCTTGGCGTCATCAAGTGCCGAAGGCCAGTAGAATCCTTGTCGAAAAGCCTTTTCGACCAGTGTCCGATATGACGCGTGCGCACCGCATACACCGTCATGTATTTCTTTCAAGAGGGATTTTCCTTCCTCCTGAGATATACAACGCATGAATACTCCTTGAGTACCCTTTCTGTACAAAATCCCATCTATGAGTTTGTACAAAAGCGCTTTTCGAATTAACCGATCACTTTCGGTTTCATCCTCGGGTAGGGTCCCATGTCCAAGATAGACCCTCAATGGATGAGTCCAATCTTGTTCCTGACCGAGGTTGGTAACGAAGGCTATTACCGGATCATCCTCGACCGAAGTCATGATCGAAGGACGGTCCAAGTGTTTAATGAACACTCCTGCCGGAGCGGATGAGCGTGAGGACCCAATTTTGGATAATTGGTCTGCGAGAATATTGTCCTTTCGCGGGATGTATTGGACTTCGAAATGACTGAAGTGTTTTTCCAATCTCCTCACTTCCCCCAGGTAATGAGCCATTGTCTCATCGGAGGTGCTGTACTCCTTGTTTACCTGGTTTACGACCAGCTGTGAGTCTCCCCTCACCACTAATCGACGGACTCCGAGGAATTTTGCTGCCCGGAGCCCTGCAAGAAGACCTTCATACTCTGCTGCATTGTTGGTCGCAACAAAGTGTAGTTGAATGACATACTTAAGCTGTTCGCCCTGGGGTGTAACTAAGACCACTCCAGCCCCCGAGTGTTGAAAACTACGGGAGCCGTCAAAGTACATTGTCCAGTAATCGGGGCACTCTAGTTCCTCTGCCGACCGCACGGGTGGCTCAGGGTTGGTCCATTCGACCACAAAGTCGGCCAAAACCTGAGACTTAACCGCCGTGCGGGGTGTGAAATGGATCTCGAAGGCATCGAGTTCGACCGCCCATTTGGCGATTCGACCCGATTTCTCTGGATTTCGGACAATATCCCCCAAAGGAAAAGAGGAGGGTACTGTGATCTTGTGCGCTTGAAAGTAATGTCGTAGCTTACGGGAAGCCATCAGTAGCGCGTAAAGTATCTTCTGGACCTCAGGGTAGCGCTCCTTAGGACCATGAAGTACTTCGCTCACATAGTAGACGAGTCTATGTATTCCTTCCCTATCCGCGATTAGAATGGCGCTGACCGCGTGTGGTGTGGCCGCCAGGTAAAGAAGCAACGGTTCTCCTTTGTCGGGAGACACCAATACTGGCGGACTGGATAGATATGTTTTTACCTCTTGGAATGCTTTTTCGGCCTCATCCGACCATGTAAAGTTATGATGCTTCCGCAAGGCTTTGAAGAAAGGCAATCCCCTTTCGCCTAATCGCGATATGAAGCGACTTAAAGCCGCCATGCGACCAGCCAGGCATTGAACATCCTTCATGGTCGAGGGCGACCTCATTTGTTCAATAGCCCTAATTTTCTCAGGATTAACTTCAATGCCCCTGGAACACACAAGGAAACCAAGGAGTTTTCCTGAAGAAACCCCGAAAGAGCATTTCTCCGGGTTTAATTTTATTCCAAAGCGATACAAATTACAGAAGGTTTCAGTGAGATCGTCCAAATGAGACAATCTCTTGGTACTTTTTACAACCAAATTGTCTACATATGCTTCGAGATTACGCCCTATCTGGGAAAGAAAGGTCTTTTGCATCAAGCGCTGGTACGTGGAACCTGCGTTCTTGAGACCGAACGGCATTCTAACGTAGCAGTATGTGCCGAACGGGGTGATGAAGGCAGTCTTCTCTTCATCGTCTTCTGCCATGCTAATTTGATGATATCCTGAGTAAGCGTCCAGAAAACTCATCAGTTCGCAACCCGCAGTCGAGTCGACCAGCTGGTCGATGCGGGGAAGGGGAAAGTCATCCTTCGGACAGGCAGCGTTGAGGCTGGTGTAATCGACACACATGCGCCACTTGCCATTTGACTTGCGGACCATGACCGGATTGGCAAGCCATTCCGGGTGATCCACTTCGCGGATAAACCCGGCTTGTAAGAGTTTTTCCAACTCTTCTCGGATGGCTTCCTGTCGGTCAGTGGCAAAACGCCTGAGCTTTTGCTTTATTGGTCGTTGTCCAGGTCGAATTGCTAACCTGTGCTCAATTACTGCCCTTGGGACACCGGGCATGTCGGACGGTTTCCACGCAAACACATCTGCGTTAGCCCGGAGGAAAGAAACGAGGTCGAGTTCCTATTTGTCATCCAGGGCTGATCCAACCCGAATTGTCTTGGATGGGTCATCTAGGTACAAAGGAACTTGTTTGAGTTTTTCATCTGGTCGAGGAGCAGCCTTGATCGCATCGGCGGCGACGGTGGCGACCTGAGCGTCCCGGAGGGGAAGTTGATCGACCATCTCCAAAGATAGCCGGTCGCACGTGAGTGCCACGTTGCGACTGCCTCGGATCAAGATGACACCGTTGGGGCCAGGCAATTTCCCGCACTGATAAGCATAGTGCGTTGCCATCATGAACTTAGCAAGAGTCGGCCTGCCAAAGATTGCATTATAAGCTGAATCACAATCGATTACATCGAAAGTAACCAGTTCTGTCCGGAAGTTGTCTGGTTCTCCTAGAGTGACCGGGAGGACCACTTGTCCCAATGGCATCATGGAGGGGCCTGGGATTATCCCATAAAACGGATGGATTATGGGCTTTATCTTCAAACGAGGAATTTACATCTCGTCGAGCGCTTTGACCAATAAAAGATCAAGGGAACTTCCCCCGTCAATCAGGACCCTTTCGACTCTCGCGTTACTGATGATTGGGGTAATGACCAGAAGTAACCTCAATGGTCGGGTTAGCCCCACAGGACAGTCAGCGCGATCGAACGTCAAAGGCATATCCGACCAATGGGGGTATTGAGGTTCACCAAGGGATGTCTCCGTTTGGTTAACCTCTCGGCAGAAGGTTTTAAACTGCCTTTTGGAAACGAAAGAGGAAGAACCTCCGAAAATGACATTAACATGATTTTGAGGTACCTGGTAAGCCATTTCTTCGTCTCCGTCGACGTCTCTAATCCCGCACGCCTGCTCTTTAGCCGGTAAGGTTGGCATTGGCCCAACTCCTTGGTAGAAATCGTCCAGTTGTTTCAACCAACTCCTGCAGTTTTTGAGGTCGTGGCCTGCGGAGTTGTGGAGTGGACACCATTTCTTGCCCTCCTGCGGATTAGTTGATTTTTCTGGCTGGTCGGAATCCCGACCACCAGAGGCAGTTTTACTTTTAAATGAAGACTTATTACCTTTGGTCGAAGGTGGCTTCTCTGCGACTGCGACCTCGCGGTACTGTCCAGAGCGGTTCCTCTTCGACTTCTTTGACTTCCCTCCCGGTGAAGACTCCGGCTTTTTGTTTGAATCTTCTTTCCTGGCGTCCTTGAAGCCTGGTTGGGGTGGTAGGTCCCCCTTGTTGACCATTCGGTTCCATTCGACCGCTTCGGCTGCATCGGAATATCGATCAGCCATGTCGAACAGATCGGCCACTGATCGAGGAGGGTGGATAAGCAAGTCTTCAGTGAATCTCCGGTATCGAACGGCATGCTTAAATGCCCTGATTACGGAGCCATCAGATATGTTCGGGATGGTATTCCTCACCCCGACAAACCTCTTGACAAACTGCCGAAGTGTTTCGGTCGAAGTTTGCCGCAGCCTATGCAAGTCGTCCTCCTTACCCGGCTTTTGGTAACAGTTTTAGAAATTGCTGAGGATGGCATCGCATAGCATTTCCCAATTGTAGATGGAACCCTCAGGCTGATTAAACAACCAGGTTCTAGCCGGTCCTGCAAGGACTGTAGGCAGGTAGTTGGCCATGACCTTGTCATCGCCTCCCGCTACTTGGATGGCAGTAATATAAATTTGAAGGAACTCAGATGGGTTCTGAGTTCCATCAAACCTCTCAATGGCCCCTGGTCGAGACTTATCGGGCCAAACGACTGCTCGTAGGCCAGGCGAAAAAGCTTTGCAACCAACGTAAGGACCGTGAATCGCCCTGGGACTCTCGGTTGGGTCTCGAGCGACCTCACGTAATGGCGAGGTTACTCGTGGTCCCAAACGAGAGTGAACAGGAACTCGATCCCTACTACGAGAATCCTGCATCCGCCGGTATTTGTCCTGTTGGGACGGTACGGGCGGCGGGTAACTTCGCCGGCCAGAGCCGGAATGAGGACCATCCCGCTCACGGGAATGTGTTACCGAGCGGGAAGAGGCTGTTGGGTTCGCCTCGGATGCGACCTCGTCCAGTTTTTCCGCCAGGATCCAGAAAAAGGCCGGTTTCTGCGCATCCGTGACCGTAGGAGGAAAATTGCGCATGACTTCCGCGATAGATCGCAGTCGACCATGGGTACTTCTCCTAGGGGCACCAGGTGTTATCGTTTCTTCGTCCACTGGGAAACGCTCCGGTGGTAAAGAAGGAGTCTGGTCACGTCTACGACCACGCGACCGTCGAGAAGAACTTGGGGCAGCATCGTAACGAGCCTGCGCATCTTGAAGAGCCTCTAGGGCAGTTCTGCGTAGTTCGTTGTTCTGTTGCTCGAGATCTTGATCCTCCTTCCGTTTGCGATCTTGTTCTTCCCTGGCAGCCTGTTGTTCGGGAGTTTCTTCCGACAGCGCAGCAAACTGCCTAGGGAGAGAGGTTGCCGATGGGGAAAACATCTCGGTTTGTTCCGAGTCGGACTCGAAATCAAAGAGACGGTGAAGGTTATCAGGGTCGAACCTTCCTGGGCTAATTTCCGGGTCATCATCATATTTTCCCTCAGCGGGGTCGTATGACGGGCCGGATTCATCACCTAGCACATTAAGAACCTCTGTGGGTTCTGACCTTGCGCCAGTTGCTTCCTGGTCGATTGACATGACTTGGAGAGATGATTCAACCTGTGGAAGATTCTGGCCTTCGACCTCTTCCATCGGAACAGGATCGCTTGGAGAAGGCATTGGTATATGGGCATAATCCTCGAGATCGAAATCGTTCTCGGAATCATATGCTCCAGCCATGTTTCGGCGAACCTCCGGATTTCAATTAGGACGCCTTGAGAAAGGCCCCACGGTGGGCGCCAGCTGTCGACGATTCGGACTCAGGGTCCTCAGCCGAACTTATGCAAAATTTGTAATTGTGAGACCTTTCAAGATGACCCTCCGGGAAGGTATGTAGAACAATGGTGAACTGGAGCACAGAGAGATTTATACAGGTTCGGGCCCTCGATGGTGGGAGTAAAAGCCCTACGTCCTGTTAGAATTTCACTATATGTGATAAAGCTTTACAAACTAGCGAGGAGAAACCTTCACAGGCGAAAGTTTTCCCTACATAAGTGTACAAAAGGAAGCTATAGGAGACTTGTAAGTATTGTCTAATCTAAGCCGTAGACTTGGCTGTTTGAGTGGTCGACATATCTTGTATCTCATATCAGGGGTCTTGTTCTTCCAAAATGTCTTGGATCCCCCGTTTGATGTCCTTTGCCCCCCTTTTTATACTGGTCGAAAGGGTGCCATATGAAGAAAACTGCATCAAACGGTTGGATGCGGTTCCTGGAGAACCGCTATTAACTTCCACGGAGGTTATTAACACGTGTTAATCATGAATAACCGCATATATTAACCTCTGACGGTTAGTCTTCAACGTGGAGGAATACTCGGGATGCTTGGAATATCCTGATATAAGGATAACCGAATAAACTCCAAGCACTCTGGTCGAGAATGTTCTGACCGCGGAATGTGGGCTGACCGCGCAACATCTCGGATATCCAGTCCGCGTATAGCATACGAACTTCTGACCACACAAGGCTGTCGGTCTGATCGCATGAAACCCGCGACCTGATCGCGTAAAGCTTGCGACCTCATGGTGATGCCCCTCAGAATAGCTTGAGTTCACATCGCCACATATATGTCTGGTTCGAACCTGTCTTGAACAAAAGTTTATTAGAAGTGACCTGGGTGTCAATCCTCGTCAAAATGTGTACCCATTGATGTCATATCCCTGCCATGTCTGTACAATAAACGTGGGCCCTTTTGCCAACCATTTAAGGTTCTCACTTGCGGACTCTCCAGTGATTCGCACTTTCATCCAGGCATTGAATTAACTGTTATATTCTCCCGTGATCTAAACCTTGGATCGGTGAGGATTGTCTTGTCGTAGCATCTCCTTGTGCTCATCGATGTACGGAGACACCTCGGTCATGTGTTGCAAGACCCAAAAATGAGCTTTCGAGTACATATCGAAATCAGGAGTGATAGCTCTCCGTACACCATCAAGCCTCCCCACGTGACGAGACACAGGAACTCCTATTGCTTCTACCTCAGCCATGTAATCGACGCAGAACTCAACAACCTCTTCTGCTGCATAACCTTCGACAATGCTACCCTCGGGCCGAGACCGATTCCTCATGTAGGCCTTAAGTACACCCATGTACCTCTTGAATGGAACATGGGTCCACATATCTTGATTTCTCTGACAAGGTGGACGGTGAGATGGACCATGATATCAAAAAAACGACGGAGGAAAACACATCTCAAGCTGACAGAGAGTTCGAACCACCTCGCTCTGCAGAGAATCTAGTCCATCGGGATCAATGACCTTGCAAGAAATTGCATTGAAGAAATAACACAGCTTCGTGATCGTCTCTCTGAGCTTATGCGGCTGAATACTCCGGATGGCAACAGGAAGCATTTGTGTCATCAACACGTGACAATCATGAGACTTCATACCCAGCAATTTCAAATCTCCCATGGACATAAGCTTTTTCATATTTGCGGAGTAACCCGATGGAACTTTAACACCATAAAGACACTTACAGAGTTCTGTCCTCTCAGCCTTGCACAAAGTGTAGCATGCAGGGGGCGGTATATACGGCCTTTATCATCCTCTCTCGGTGCTAGCTCGGGCCTAATTTTCATTTCGATCATGTCACGCCGCACATTGACGCCATCCTTTGTCTTCCCCGGAATGTTCAGCAATAGGCCGATTAAACTATCGCAAACATTCTTCTCTACATGCATGATATCAATGCAATGAAGAACCACTAAATGCTCCCAATACGGTAAGTCCCAAAATATCGATCTCTTCTTCCAAGTGTTCTTCGTTCGGGGTTTCAATTTACGACTCTTTCCAAACACAACGTCTATGTCCTTCACATGTGAGTAAACTTCTTTCCCGGGCATAGGCTTCGGGGCTGAACCATCTTCCTTGTGGCCGTCAAATTCCCTCTTCCTCTTACGATACGCGTCATTCTTCAGAAGAAACCTACGGTGACGCATGTACATTGTTTTCCTGCAATTCTTCAGCCACACACTCTCAGTCTCATATTCGCAGTGGGGACAGGCTTTGGCTCCTATCGTACTACGGCCCGACAAATTTCCAACGGCAGGAAAATCATTGATGGTGCAGAATATCATAGCACGTAGGATGAAGGTCTCTCGTTTGTATGCGTCCCATACATGCACCCCTTCGTTCCACATTGTTAGGAGATCCTCTAGCAATGGTGCTAGGTATACATCAATATCGTTTTCTGGTTGTTTTGGTCCTAAGATAAGTAGAGACATCATGATGTACTTGCGCTTCATACACAACCAAGGAGGAAGGTTGTAGATACACATAAGAACCGGCCAAGTGCTATGCCGACTGCTCATCTTACCAATAGGATTAATTCTATCGGTACTCAACCTGAACCTTATATTCCTCAATTCCGCTCCAAAGTTAACAAATTCCCTGTCGATGTTTCTCCACTGCGAAGAATCAACGGGGTGTCTCAACTTTCCATCCTTCTTCTGATCTTTCGAGTGCCAACGCAATAATTTTGTCTCTTTACGGTTTGCAAACAAACGCTGCAAGCGGGGAATGACGGGCAAATACCACAACACCTTAGCAGGAGGTTCTTGCTTTATCTCAGCGTAGTTACCGTCGTCAGTTCGGTCCTTACGCTTATAGCGGGATGCACCGCACACCAGACAAACATGCATATCCTTGTAGTTGTTACGATAAAGGATGCAATCATTAGGGCATGCATGTATCCTTTCTACTTCCATTCCCAAAGGACACAACATCTTTTTCGCTTGGTAGGTGTTTTTTGGAAACTCGTTTCCTTCTGGAAGCATGTCCGCCAAAAGATTTAACAGTGTCGTGAAACTCTTGTCGGTCCAGCTGTTACTTGCCTTCAATTTTAACAGTTCAAGCACAGATGCCAACTTTGTGTACTTCGACTTGCAACCAGGGAACAATGGCTTTTCTGAGTCCTCAATCAAGCGTTTGAATTTGCCAAACTCCCTTTCACTGTAATTTCCTTCCACATCACACAACATGTCATCCAAATTGTCATCCTCTGGCATATCCTCATCGAAGTTGTTGTTGGGATCCGACATGTCCTGTTCCTCAACCTGAGTGGCACTTGTTTCTGCAGTTGGCTCTTCTCCATGGTGGACCCAACACGTCTACGCCTTTTTGAAACCACGTCGAATCAAGTGGGTGACAATTTGAGATGAGTTGGTGAACATCTTAAGATTCTGGCAATCTACACAAGGACAGTACATCTATAGTAAACCCTTCTTCGCCATGTCTTGCTCAGCAACTTTTTGGAAATCTAAAACACCTTTCATGTATTCCTCACTCACTCGGTTGTCATTATACATCTAGTCTCGATGGACCATCTGCAATTAATTAAATTCATACACATGCTAATTAGTAATACTCTACGTACGGTCGCCACGCAATAAATTATAAATCTAGCTAGCTAGTGTTTGATGTGGAGTTTGCAGTATAACTAGTTAACTACTACTTGAACTGCAAGCAATTAGTTAGTATAACTAATTGGGGGCGTTGATAACACACATCATAAAGCAATTAAACAGCTACAGGTCAAAAATGAGTTACAGCTAGGATTTGCTACTGTAGCTTCCCCTCCCTCTCCCTCTAATTTCATCAATTAATGGAGATCGATATTGATGATGAAATCAAGTAATGTGTATTCCTTAGGAGCAAGTACCAACCATGGATCTTCAAATTTGTTGCCCCCAAATGCTCCCATTTTGAGATATTGCTCTTCCTTGCCCCAAATCTCTTCCAACTGGACAATATGTCGAGCAAGAGTGTACGACTAGCTCAAAACATCCGCCAAAAGACCTTTTATACCAGGTTCAATACAGACGGTTCTATATAATAACGTCGGTAATATCAGTGCATTTTTGTAGAACAGAATATCACAGAAACTATCACTGACGGGTTTCACTTTAAACCGTCGGTAATATCGGTGCATTTGTGAACTATCACAGAACTATCACAGACTGTTTTGACATCTGAACCGTCGGTGATAATTAGAATATCACAGATAGTTTCGAGCTCAAAACCATCCGCTTTACTATCACATTCGGTGTTTACTTCATAACCGTCTGTGATAATTATAAAATAAACAGTCTACTCTACTATCACATACGGTGATAACGTCCGAACAGTCTATAATATCCTGGATTGCTTGCAGTCAAACCGTTCGACTAGTTGAATTGTTCCACTTATTTTTCTCCTTGGGCACAACAAGCCCTAACCCGTAACCTCCATTCATGGCCACCGCAACTCCATCGACGGCCACTAGTTTCTCTGGTGAATTAGTAAGAGCCATCAATACCAATCGAACGGGTAGCAATAATATTAGAAACGTGACCAAATGATTGAATAAAATGTTTTTCATATTTGGTTTTATCTTATTTTCAATGTTAGTATTTAAAAAAATGATATATTATGGTGTTATGGTGTATATATATGTCTGTGGATGTTCAAAGAACGTTGAGACTATTGCAGTCGGTCCTGACATTAAAACCATCTGTAATGTTACTATCAGAGACGGTTTTGAGTTAAAAACCGTCTTGATCGCAGAAGTATTTTCTTGTTAACATTTTCAAACAGAGAACATCATTTGGTGATTATCAGTTATACATAATCAATCGAAAAGCCAGATATATAAGGAAAAGAAATTTCTTATTTCTTACAATCTTTGCATACATAAGGGATACAAGCGACCAAAGTGTCGACCTGATCCCAAAGTAATTTACAAAGTTCTCCTAGGGACGTATTGGCATCAGTAGGATCTACACCGGCCACCCCAAGAGAACTAGAAATAGCTCTAAGCCTATCTACATCATCTCTCAACAAAGGAGTGCAGCTGTTCCTTATTGTATCGGAGAGTTGTCGCTACTGCTAAGCGTAATCTCTCTCCGACCGGAACCTGCGCGCTTCTTCGTGAGAACCCTCATAGCACTCTGCCAAGTGCAGAATGGCAGAAGACATCTCCTCAGAACGCTTCTCCAGCACCTCTTTTTCTTCTTGGAGAGTTCTGCACAAGGCAGCTTTCTCCTCCTGCACATGCATGGGTTAGTTTTGAAAGACATAACGACCAACAGAGAGGGTGAAGATGATTGCCAAGCTTCGGAGTGGATTTGGACGTGGAAGTGTGCGACTTACCCCAGAAAGTTGATCATCCAAGAAAATCTGATGATCCAAAGGTGTTGAAGAGGGGATATTGGAAGGATTGTTGTGGATCTCCAAAGGTGGAGTCGATGCAACTGGAAGGGTTGCAAGGGGCAATGTGGCAACATAGGCCTCAGCACCCTCTAGAGTCTTCGCTGCAGCTCCACTGGAGGATCTTTCATCATTTCTGAGTCTCTTCTTTGGAGGGAGCATTTCCTCAGGCACCTGTGGATTTCGAAATGCATTTGTTTGGAGGTAATCAAGTCATAAAAGAAAGATCTGCATTAGAGTTTCAGAGAGGACTTACTTTCTGAAGATCCTGATCGAGTTCATTCCTTATCTCTTCCTCATTACTCTCAATTTCAATAACCTCATTGGAATCTCGGCTCACCATCAAGGTGGGAGTTGAGGAGGGAATAAAGACAAGGATTCAGGAGCAGAATTCCTAAAAGACTTAGCCAAGAATTTGTGATTCTTAAGGATTGAAGAGCCTCGCTATTTATAGAACCAGAAGGTGACGGTTCATATGCGCGGGTGCCTCGAGTTTTAAAAAGCGCACTACTGGTTTTCAAGGTCAATAAATTCATGATTATTTCTCGGGAGATAAACTGCCACACGGCAGAACAGTGCCCACTTAAGAAGTTGAAGTGTCAGATTACATAATTCGATGCAAATTAAATTTGAAGTAAATAATTAAGTCTCTTCATCTGCACAGTTATTATGTGTGGTTATCCACGATTGCATGTTGAAAATTCAAAGCGTCGGACACTGTTGGGACTATCACAAACTGTTGGGAGATTAAAACCGTCTGCTTTGCTATTACAGACGGTTCTGATGTCCGAACCATCTATAATATGCCTGGAATTTTGAATCGTTTGACTTCTACAAATACTTGTTCGCTCCCTGGAGTTTTGCTTCTAGTCGAACTGTTCCACTTCTTTTTCTCCTTAGTCACGACAAGCCTTAACCCGTAACCTCCATCGATGGCCGCCGCACCTCCATCGATGGCCACTAGTTTCTCTGGTGAATCAAATCCAAAATTGATCATAGCTTCAACTCCCTCGGCTAGATTTCGGCATTGCAAGTAAGGCAATTAAAATTTTGGCATTGTTTGATTATCTTAATCCTATGATGGCAATTATCCTGCGATTCCTGTATCTTCCATTTTTATGTCTTCTTTTCAACATGATTCTGTGTAGGTCCTTGGACGATGCTCACGAGGGGCAACGTAGTTCACGGTTCTTCGTCACAATACGCTGCGTACATTGGCTTGTTGGCGAAAGAAAAGGTGAAGATCACTGATAATTCTCATATTTGTGCATATTTTTTGGATATTTTCCACTCATTCATGCTCATTTTAGCCATAAAGATCATCGAATACTCAAATATATTTGTATTGGCTGTCGTTCGACCTCGACTGTGTGTTTTGTTTATTTTAATCACAGGTCGATGCAATCGGGCAATTTATGTCTGAATGGACGAGCTTCATCGACTGGATCTAGTGAACGGACGATCCCGTATAGAAGTGTGCGTCGTTACGGACGCGTAGGAGCTGACCGCGTCAAAATCGGAGTCTCCGGGAGTCCAGAACAACCAAACCTAGCAGTCAAAGGCCAGTTCACAATTTCTCCAAAAGTTGAGGACTTTTCTGCAAAAATACCAAAACCATAAAAAAAAAAAAAAAAAAAAAAACCTCAGCCACCACAGTTCTTCCTCGTCGTGGCACATACCCAATTCCTCCCCCTTCTTCTCTCCCAACCCCGGCGAGTTTGCCGACGACAAGCCGCCGTTCTCCTCCTCCTCTCTACCTCATCTTTCCTTCTCCGGCGAGCCGCAAATCCTCCTCTTCGTCCCCTCTTGCCACATTTCGTCCTCCCCTCCCTGGTTCGTCTTCACCGCGGGCGTGCTCCCTTTTCGTCCCCTCCTTTTCTATTTTTCTCCTCCCTTCTCCTCCTTCCTGCTTGTTTTCCTCTCCCCCCTTCTTTTCCTTCCTTCCTTCCTCTTTCCTTTTCCTCTCCTTCTCCTCTTCTTCTCTTCCTTCTACTCCTCCTCCTCCACCCTTCTTCTTCTTCCTCTCCCCCTTTCTCTACCACATCTCTCCATAGATCCACAGATCCACAGCACGCCAGGCCTCCATCCCACGTCGGGCCGCCGCCTCCTGCCGAGCCGTGCGCTCCAGATCTCCACGGTGCCTCCACCATCCGGCGCCGGCCGTTGATCCACGACACCCGTGCGCGGCGCCACATTCCTCGGCCGGATCTAGCTGATCCCGAGCCGTGGCCTCCCTCCAGCTCCACATCCCGCGCCGGTACCCTCCTCGGCCTCGATTGCTCCGACGTCCAAGCTTCTACGGTTGCCGTCATCGCCCGACGGACTACGCCGTGACAACCTCGTCCTCGACCTCGTCCTCGACTGCGACTTCGACTGCGACTTCGACTACGTCTTCGTCGACCGATGTGACGACCAACTCCACTGCTTGAACCACAGCCACCAGCTCCAGCAGCTCTGCAACAAGCACACGCCAACATGCATAGAGTTCATTTCTTTTCCCTTTGTTCTTCAATTCAATCTATAATTCCTGTGATGTATGAGATGGATGTGTGTATGTGAATCCTCGAATTGCATCTCAAATTCCAAATTCTAAGTTGAATCAAAGTGAATCTGTTATGTGATTGCCTGCAATTGTTGATCAGAAAGTAGAATTGACAATCTTTGCATGAATTTCTGGAGTAATTGAGTTTAGATGGATCCATGTGTTTTCAATTGTTGTTGTATGGTGCCTCTGTTTGAATTTCTGTTTCTGTTTGAATGAATGATGGATTGCTTGAGAGCTGTGAGGATTGGACATTCAATTCCAGTGATCACATGCAGATGAACTGATGCTTTGATTGTCTTCTTGAGTACTTTATTTCTGATTCTGGATTGAGTTCTCTTGACCTTATTCATTTGCCTGAGCTTGTGAGTTCTGTAGAATTGAATCTCTTGTATTATCAATCACATGTGTTGCACTTCATCTGAGATGCTTGAGAAGGCTATTGTATTTTTGCTCACTCCATAGTTGTCAGGTTATTGGATCAATTAAATTTCTGGGGCTTCAAATGCTTATCTGCTATAGACTGCCTTGTTTGAGATTTTCTATTGAGTGCATTGTTTTGTCACTGCCCTCAGTATTATATCTGGCTATTCACTGTTGAACTGAATGCCTCTTTGAATGTATATGGAGAATTCATGCTTGCTGTTTGCTGTTGTGGTTGTGGCTGAGAAGAGTTGGGGTCTAAGTTTGTGATTGTTTTGTTCTTGTGATTCGTGGGTACTCGTTATAGATTGCGATCGATGATGGTTGTTTGCGCTGCCTCGCGCGCTACCAATACACGATTTCCTTCTATCACTTGTATTACGAAACACGAGTTCAGAACTAACACTGAGTTGAATTGATTTTCATTGATGAGTTGAGTTTGAGCCAGAAGAGATCACCAAGACAAATGTAACTCAATGCTAGTTCCAGCTCCTCGGGCGTCTCTGAACTGAACTCATATGGTTAAGTCAAACGTGGTTCATACATTTGCTATTTCAGATGAATGGATTTGTGATGTATCAGGTCTAACTTGTAGTCGGTAGTTACATTTGTTGTTTGATTGCAAAAGTTCTCTTTCAGATGTGACTTTTGTAATATACATCGAATGTGTGAATTGGTGTATTTGTATTGGTGTATATTTGTGTATTTGTATTGCTATTTGGAACATGTACTTGAATGCGTGAATTGGTGTATTTGTATATTTGTATTGGTGTATATTTGTGTATTTGTATTGCTGTTTCAGACATATACTTCAATGTGTGAACTGGTTTATTTGTGTAGAACTATCTCAAAATATCACAGACAGTTATCATATCAGAACCGTGTGTAATACAACACTATTACAAACGGTTTTGTGGTGAAAACCGTCTGTGATAGAACTATCACAGACAGTTTTTATGTAAGGATCGACTGTGATAGTCCCAACAGTGATCGATGCTTCAAATTCTCAATGGTGTGTTGTGTCATTTCGGGTTCTGATGTTCGCGCGGCGCACTAGCCTGGGAACATGAAGCGTCGCCTTGGAAATTCTATAAATAGCTTGTTTTTCATTAATAATGAAAAAATTAATTAAAAATTTGTTCTTATGTCAATTTTCCAAGTTTAAAACTGTTTGTGATATTGAAAAAATGTTGAGAATTCAAAGCGTCGGTCACTGTTGGGACTATCACAGTCGGTCCTTACATAAAAACCGTCTGTAATGTGACTATCACAAACTTTTTTTTACCTCAGATGCGTCTGTGATATTCAAAGCACATTGAGAACTCGAAGCGCCGGACACTTTTGGGACTATCCAACCAAATAGGCCCAACTTCTATATTGTTTCTAAATTTTTTTTGTTTGCCATAAAAAATATGTTGCACCACACTCGCGTTTGGCATGCCACATTGCCATCCAGCCAAATAAGCCCAACTTCTATATTCTTTCTATATTATTTGCATGGGACCTGCGACATCTATATTGTTTCTATACTATTTGTAGAGCTCCGATGGACTGCCCTCACACGCCAAAGATTGCCGCTTCTATGTATATGATTGCGATAGTCGTTCCTTGATTGTACACAGTGCACATACCTTTGTATGGTCGAATGTTCGCCAAAAGCTAAAGAAAGATAAAGAAAGAGGGAAGATAGCATGCAATCCAAGAACGTGCTGGAAAATTGAAAAATTGACATAAGAACAAATTTTTCATTAATTTTTTTCATCACTTACAAAAAAAGTAAAAATAAAAAATGCTAGGTCAAGGAGTGGTCTTAGCCCTGGTTGCATCTAGAATAAAGTCAGTTTGACTTGCAGCCAGGACGTAGGACTCCTTCAGCAACAAGTTGTCCTTCTTAGAATCAACTACTACGGCGTCGAGAAGGCCTGCAACCTCCCTCAGCTTCGCGATGGTATCCTTCATAGTCAAACCACAGCTAGCGATGGTCATATCCGCGGCTTGCTTCTCCTCGCGAAGACGCCTCGTCCTCGCCATAGCATTGTCACCATCCGTCTTCATGCACTGAATGCGTTAGAAGTGATGAAACACGGGGTGCCCGATCTTCCGTCAGGTAGATGATAAGTCGATTTGGTGGAGATTTCGACGTTGACGATCCGGCTTCTAATCAGAACTGATCGAACCCAGCAATCGCTACACCACTACTCCATTGGTTATCAACTGTGCTAAGACGCGGTTGACCTCACCAAGAAGGCTAATTCCTGCAAGCAAATTGAGAGCACAAGCAAAATGTAGAAGAAGCAATCTGGAAATTGCAAATCAAATTGAATTAAGCTCACAAGTTGGGGTTCCACAAACCAATCTACGGCGAAACTGCAAAGGGAGAATAATCTAAGCAAAACTCAAGTCTCCCTGTGACGGCTACAGAGTATGTATATGAGAGAGAGAGAGAGGCGGTGGCTAGGGTTTAGGTCGCAGCCTAACTAAGATACATGGGCTGAAGGCCCAAAAAGAGGTGATGCAGCACCAGTCTGACTCTGTCTCACGCACACTGTTTGGACGATTCTTGGTGACTTGGAAAGAGTTTGGTGGTGGGACCAGATGTGTTGGAAATCTAATCTCCTAAGCTTTCCGTGAAGTGGTACAACGTCGAAAACGGACTTCGTACGTGGCCTGGGCGTCCGTTTGAAGACAGACTTGTCGCTGCAGTCCGAACCGGCGTCCATCTCGGGATCAACTCGAACCTTGGCTCGTCTCGGTGCGTCGTGACATCCTCGCTGATCCAAACCATGATTCCTAAGTACAAGAACAATATCATTAGGTAGTAACTCGCCCTGCACGGTACTTTCACATAAACTTAGAAACGAGCTCACCTGGTAATTTAGCTGATGTGTGCGTGCCCTTGTAATTGGTCCTTGGACAAGCGGTTTTGGAGAAGTTGACGCATCGATAGGAGTGATGTCCTCATCATCCTCCCCCTCTTGAATTGGAGTCGTCCTCGACTCAAGCTCATCTTCTTCTCACAAGTATGGGCGCAAATCTGAAACGTTAAAAGTGGGGCTAACCCCGAAAGCTGCGGGCAACTCAAGTTTATATGCATTATCGTTTATACGCTCTAGCACCCTAAAAGGACCATCAGCACGACTAAGGCTTTCTTGTACATACCCACGACCCAAAAGTTCTTGGACTTGTCGTTGAATTTCCTTAGTCTCTTCCGGGTTGGTCCTATATGCAGCACGGTTTGGCAATGTCGCTCCCAGAATTAAATCGATTTGGTGCTCAATACCTCGAATAGGTGGTAGTCCCGGGGGTATCTCAGTTGGAAACACATCCTCAAACTCCTTCAAAAGGTTAATAACAGTAGGGGCCAAAGAGCTAGGAATATTATCAAATGAAAATAAAGTCTCTTTGCAAACCAAAGCATAGCACAAAGCATCTTCATCATTAATTTCAGCAATATCAGATTTGTAGCAAGCATAATACCACCCTTTAATTTAATTCCCGCTGACCTAGAACTCGTGTTCTTATCTTTTCTAGGTGGAAAAATAGTTTTAGCTACTTGCTGATTTTCAGATTCAAGCTTGTTTTCTTTCTTCTCATTTTCAACTCTCTCCCTATCACTTTGAACAATTTCAGCAGGGTCATAGGAAGCAAAGTGATTTTCTTTCCTTTATGCACAAGAGTGTATTTATTACTTCTACCAAGATGGGTTGCATCAGTATCAAATTCCCATGGATGGCCTAACAACAGTGAACAAGCTTGTATAGGCACTACATCGAAATCAGCTGAATCATGGTATGATCCAATCGAAATGTGAATTTTTGCAGTTTGTGTTACCTTTACCTTACCGCTGTTGTTGAACCATTGAATATGGTAAGAATGAGGATGATCACGTGTAGTCAAGCTAAGCTTCTTGACCATATCTGAACTTACCAAGTTGTTGCAACTTCCTCCATCAATAATAACACGAACACGTCGATCATTGACAACAAGATACGTTTGAAACAAATTGTTGCGTTGTATCTTCTCAGCCTGCTCCATTTGGTTGCTCAACGCCCACTATACAATGAGGGTCCTGTGATCTTCTGTGGCGTCAATCCCAAGAAACTCCTCCGCATTGTTGTCCGTATCAAGATCGCTACCTGCATAGTTAGTTGAAAGAACAAATTCTTCTTCTACATCAGATGTACTAACGTACCCACCGTCGGCCGTCGCGATGTAGGTTCGCTGACTTGGGCAATCCTTCATGACATGGCCCATTCCTTTGCAACGGTGGCACACTATACTTGTAGATCGTCCCGCGGAGGCTATGGAAGAAGCCGACTTTGCCGGTGTCTTCCCATTAGAAGATTTGCTCACATCGGATGCTCGCAGTGGTGGTGACGGTGCTACTGAACGCGCCCTACTCGCCGAGGGGGCAGTAGACCAAAAAGCAGGAGCTGGTGCTGAGTTGGCTGGCGCCGACGTCTGCCTCTGAGTGAAGGAGTTACCAAAGCTGTTCCTTGATTGTTGTTGCCGTCCCTGCAATTCTTTTTCTGCCAAAACAGCAAGTTGGAACAACCTATTTACATTGTTATAGTCCTTGTAATCAACAATATCCTGGATTTCACGTCTTAACCCAGCATAGAAGCAAGCCATTTTATCCTCCTCACCCTCTATTACCTCAAAACGCAACATGCCTTTCTGAATCTCTTGATAGTACTCCTCTACCGACTTGCTACCTTGTTCTAGGTGCTGTAATTTTTTACGCAAGTCACGCTTAAAGGAAGGATGAACAAATCTATTGCGCATATGTCTCTTAAGCATCTCCCAAGTTTCAGGTTGTATGCCAGCATTTACTAGTTCGTTCCACCAGATAATTGCAAAGTCTTTGAACTCACTAGTCGCTTGTCTAACTCGATGAATTTCAGGAACTAAATGGGAGTTAAATTTTTGTTCCATGGTCATTTCCCAATCTAGGTATGTTTCAGCATCATATAAACCAGAAAAAGAAGGTATGGTGAACTTAACCTTAGCGAATGATTGTTACCATTATTATCTCGCATACCTTGATGATTGGGGCTCAGTCGCTCCTGTCATTGTGCATCTCGTGCAACTCGTCTCATGGCGGTGTCGTTGCGGAGAACCCCCATGTTGGACTCCTCATCGACTTCATTGTCTTGTTGGATTGTTGTTCCATTAGAAGGTTGTCGTTTCTCCACATTCTCCATCCTACCAGCAAGATCAGAGATACGACGATCTAGCCTCTCAATATTGTTTGATTGTCTTGTTTGTCCTTCGTGAGCTTGTTTGTGAGCTCTTGGATGCTCTTGTTGACGGCCTCGTTCATATCAAGAATGAGCTTACGAAGGTCATCCTCCTCAGCAGCAGCTCTAGCTCTGGTTTGCAGTTCTGTCATGGTTAGTAGGAACAAAGATAACACAAAGTATTATCCCTGTAAACTACTAGGTGATGATATGTGGGTTCACTCGCCCTCAAGCATCTTACCACGCTCTTGCAAGGATATCAAAGCTGGTTCGTGATACCGTGGGGCGTGAGTGAGGCAATTGCAAGGCTGAATCCTGTTCTGATAAGTAGAAGGTCGAGCCTCAAAATTTAAGAATTACGCACAAAACCTATCACAATACTCTCGGCAGTTTAGCAAAGATGCTCTACAGAAACTTCCAATAATAATTTGGGGCTCTTAGAAACCTCAAATGCAAAAACTTATAACTAGGAAGTTTTATCTCTTTTCTTTCTCATCAATTTTAACATATGGAACACCAAATTTGGGGTTTGGAACTAGGAGATATGGCCCCTGAAATACAGGCTGTACAGATTACTCCGAGATGAAACAGATTAACTTCCAACGCGATTTTGGCCACGAATATGGCGTTTCTGGAATTGGGTGCAATGAACAAAGTTGTAGATCTCTTCGAGAGATACAACTTAGGCTAATTAATTGCCCAAATTGGTGTTCAGATGACTAAGATATTGTCTTTAGAAAAACAGCAACGCAAAAGGGAAATCCGAACCGATTGCGACTCGAATTTGGTTTCGGTTTAGGATTGGGATTTGAGATTCGACACTAGACCAAGAACACGAATTGACCAGCAATACAACGATGACCACGGACAGAAATTCAACAACGCAAAACTGAAAACAAAAATTGTGAAAGGCTCAAAGTGGTTTGGACAGCGGAAGACTATGATCACAATTTTTTTTTGGCTTTTTCTGGACTCTAGGTAGAAGATAAACGATGAACAGAGGGGATACCTAACGGGCAACCTTGGCTCTGGTACCACTTGATGAAACACGGGGTGACCGATCTTCCGTCAGGTAGATGATAAGTCGATTTGGTGGAGATATCGATGTTGACGATCCGGCTTCCAATCAGAACTAATCGAACCCAGCAATCGCTACACACCACTGCACCGTTGGTTATCAACTGTGCCAAGACGCGGTTGACCTCGCCAAGAAGGATAATTCAATCGAGAGCACAAGCAAAAATGTAGAAGAAGCAATCTGAAAATTGCAAATCAAATTGAATTAAGCTCACAAGTTGGGGTTCCACAAATCGATTTATGGCGAAACTGCAAAGGCAGAATAATCTAAGCAAAACCAAAGACTCCCTGTGACGGCTATGGAGTATGTATATGAGAGAGAGAGAGAGAGGCGGCGGCTAGGGTTTAGGTCGCAGCCTAACTAAGATACATGGGCAGAAGGCCCAAAAAGAGGTGATGCAGCACCAGTCTGACTCTATCTCGTGCACACTGTTTGGATGATTCCTGGTGACTTGGAAAGAGTTTGGCAGCGGGACCAAATGCATTGGAAAGCTTATCTCCTAAGCTTTCCATGAAGTGGTAGAACGTCGAAAACAGACTTCATACGTGGCCTGGGCATCCGTTTGAAGATAGACGTGTCACTGCAATCCGAACCAGCGTCCATCTCCGGATCAACTCGAACCATGGCTCGTCTCTGTGCGTCGTGACATCCTCGCTGATCCAAACCATGATTCTTAAGTACAAGAACAATATCATTAGGTAGTAACTCACCCTCTACAGTAGTTTCACATAAACTTAGGAACGAGCTCACCTGGTAATTTAGCTGACGTGCGCGTGCCCTTGTAATTGGTTCTTGCACAAGCAGTGTTGGAGAAGTTGACGCATCCATAGGAGTGATGTCCTCATCAGGAAGAGATCGTCCAGGTCAAGTCGTAGCTGAGTGTGCTTCTCCGTAAGGAGCTTGTGCTCCTCCTGGAGGGCCCTTAGCTTGGCTTTCACCTTGCCCGAGTCTTCCACGGCTTCCCTTCCCTGTGCAAATCAACAGGTCAAGAATGTACTGAACAGGGATTAACAATACAGGGGCAAGTCAATAAGATTGAGAGTTCTTACCGGCGAGGGCGAGGCTGATGATGCCATTGAGGATGCCATTGGCGCAGAGAAGCTAAGGAGTCAAATAGTTTGAGAATTATAAAAACTTGTAAAGTAAATGGCAATTATTCCATTGTCAAGCTATTTATAGAATTTTCAAGGCGACGCTTCGTGTTTGCCTAGGCGCCGCACGAAGATCAGAGACCGAAATGAACACAATTGAGAATTCGAAGCACCGGCACTGTTTAGAACAGTCGGTTCTGATATTAGTACCGTCTCTAATACTACACTATCACAGTCGGTTCTGAGTTCAGAACCGACTGGATATATCACAGTCGGTTTTGATAACGGAACCGTCTGTGATATTCTAGTTATCACAGACGATTCTCAGTTGAGAACCGATTGTATCTATCACAGTCGGGTTTTAGTTTAAAACCGTTTGTGATAAGTAGACTATTACAGACGGTTTTGTGTTCAGAGCCGTCTAGTTGACTATCACAGTTGGTTTTGACATCAGAACTGATTGTGATAACTTAACATATTCTCCCGACAGGCCTTCGCAGACAATGTTCCATGGAAAAGTTCATAACAGTCTGTGATGTGCCGTCTTGGATGTCTGTTTCTGTGGTAGTGACCCTAATTACGGACGCGACTATGGTCGACATACTTATGCATGCGGTCAACATGCTCGTGTAGGTTGGTTGATGTTCAGACGTGGCCGAAGTGCGTTTAGGGCGTGGCTAGACATCATTGGGTGGCTTGGCGTATTGTGATGGATGTCCGACAAATGTTGTGAGACAAATGTTAATGTATGCGGCCAGATTTTAACTTGTACATGGCCGTGGTGACACTTGGATGCGACAGGGATGCTGCACGGACATGACAAGAGTGCTGCACGGACGCGAACAGGGATGAGACTGTGGGGCACCTAGAGAGTGCACGCCGTGTGGCAGGGACGTGGCAAGGGCGTTCACATAGGTGCAACTAGTGCTACAAATTTGGCCATGTCGGGCCAGTTGCTTAGGCCGGGTCGTGCCGAGCCAAGCCATGTCGGCCCAGCAGCTCGGTGGAGAGACCGACACGGCACGATAGCTCGTGGGTTGCAGTGCGTGCCAGGCCAGCACGGGCACAGCCTGTTTAAAATTTTAAAATTAGTTTTAAATTTTAGTGCATTAAAATTATTTAAAAATTAAATAAATAATTAAATATTAGAAAAATAGTGAAAAAACGAAAAATATTTATTAAATTGAAAAAATATTTGGTATATAATAGTAATTAGAAAAATACAAAAAAAAGAAAATGTTGTAGAAAATTTAAAAAAATTCTTAGAAATTTTAAAAATCATAAATGAGAGTAAAAAATTGCACACAAGTTTTAGAAAATGATGAAAAATCATAAATGAGAATAAACCTTAATAATAAATATGAGAGCAATTTTATTACTTTTATGGAAATGTTACTGTTTCGTTAAAAACCTTACTAACTAAAACCCAATGGGATAAAATCTTAGTAAGAAAAAAAGAGTACAGTAACTAATGACAAATTATTCCGAATTAATATTAAGCCACTCTCACTCTCTAGTGAACTCGGTGCCCTCCAAATTATGTTTGTCGGGGGAAATCTCCGCGGGGCTAAGTCCAGGTAAGTTGCGCCGCGTTCGCCCGCGGACGTGGCCTCCGGGCCCTCCCCGGGCGCCGCCATTTGGCCCCCGGGACCTGCCCTCCGGCGCCGTCCCGGGCGCCGCCATTTGCCCGGGGACGTGGCCTCCGGCCCCTCCCCGGGCCCCGCCATTTGGCCCCCGGGACCTGGCCTCCAGCGCCGTCCCGGGCGCCGCCATTTGCCCGGGGACGTGGCCTCCGGCCCCTCCTCGGGCGCCGTCATTTGGCCCCCGGGACCTGGCCTCCGGCGCCGTCCCGGGCGCCGCCATTTGCCCGGGGACGTGGCCTCCGGCCCCTCCCCGGGCGCCGCCATTTGGCCCCCGGGACCTGGCCTCCGGCGCCGTCCCAGGCCCCGCCATTGGCCCGGGGACGTGGCCTCCGGTGCCGTCCCGGGCGCCGCCATTTGCCCCGGGACGTGGCCTCCAGGGCCTCCCCGGGCGCCGCCTTTTGGCCCCTGGGACTTGGCCTCCGGTGCCGTCCCGGGCCTCATTGCCCTCCTAAAGGTAAAGTCTCGAACTGTTTGTCACGTGCAGGTCACGCGAGGAGCGCCTCGGGAACTAGCGACCACCTGTCAAGCATCCAAGGCGTTTGACCGGAAGAAGGACGGTCCTACCCTTCAATTCGACGGTGGCTTCCGGGGTAGTTTAGGTTTTTTGCTTCTTTTTGGGGCTATAAATAGCCCTTGTACCCCTCTGTTGTAAAGGATCGGAACTCTTTTATTGGAATAGCTAAACTCACAGACGTGCTCCGGAAGCCTCTCCCCCGGAGAGAGCCTCCCCAGCCGACTCCAGTCGGGAGCGCGTCGACAGGACTAGGGCCCCCACTGGGATCCGAACCTGTATAAACCCTCGTGTCATTTCTTGTGCTTGTCCGGCGGGGGAGGACCGGTCATCCGGTCAACCCGTGCCGTGTAATCTTTGCTAGGTTCACTCTTAAAACCTCCGGGCCGGCAGCTACAGCGCATGAGCTCCCTTCCTCGGCGGGACAGGTCCGTTTCGCCCAGGGGGAGGTCGAGCGAATGCGTTCACCAGAGCGCGGGGAAGAACTTCCCCACGGTCGCGGGCGCGGGGAGCGTCGCTCTCACACCGGCCGGGGGAAGAGACCCGCTGAAGAGCCAACCTCTTCGGCGGAGAGCCCGGACGTCCGGGAACTTAGTCCCGGCCCAGAGGAAAAGCATCGCCACCGCCATTCTGGTGGACCTCTTGGACCGCTTCCAGACTCAGACAACGAAGGTCCGGTGAAAGAAGACAGCGACCGGGGCTCTCCCCGGGAAGTGCAGGGGGCTAACCAGCCCTTGTGCCGAAGACCTCGTAGCATCCGGTGGCCGCGGCCCTACCGTCCTCCGCACATCGAGCACAATAACGGTGAGGCAGACCCTTACGAGTTTGTGCAGGTCTACTCCACAGCCATCTCCGTGGTCGGGGGGGATGAGACGGTACAGTGCAACATCTTCCCCCTCTACCTCTCCGGCATTGCCCGCTCCTGGTTCTACAACCTGAAGGCGGGCTCCATCAAGTCTTTCTCGCAGCTCAAGCGGGAGTTCTGTGCCAACTTCCAAGGGAACTACGTGCGTCCCCTGGACTCCTCGCAGCTGTACACTGTCCGGCGAGAACTGGGGAAACCATCAGAAGCTTCTTCAAGCGCTTTGCTCAGGTGAAAAGCAAAGTGGCCCATGTCCCCGACTCTACTGTCATTGAAGCCTGCAAAAGCGGCATCCTCCCTGGGGAGCTCCACTGAAGGCTCTCCCGGAGCTGCTCCTCTTCCGCCGACGAGCTCTTCAATGTACTCGAAAAGTACGCTCGGGCGGAGGAAGACGACATCTGGAAGAAGACCCAGGGGGCTCCCGCCCCCGTCGACCGGGGGGCCAGGGATCCCCCCAAACGCCCCAGGCAGGGGGGCCGTAGCGAGCCACGGCCTCGGGACACCTTTGTCCTCGAGGGCGGAGGCGGCTCGCGCGACCCCCCGAGGGCCAACCGCCCCTTCCCCAAACCAAAGGGCCATGGGGGAGGACAGTCTTCGTGCGGCCGGGAAGGCCCCGCGGGGAGAAGGCGGGAAGGACCGTGGTGCAGCTTCTACAGGTCCAGTACTCACGCTACCCGAGATTGTAGCCAGCTGCTGCAGCACTTCGCGGACTTCCTCGACCAGTGCGGGCAGGGGGGGACTCCGGCCTCCTTGCCCCCTCGGCCAGCTGTTCCGGCCCTTCCCGCTCCCGCGGGGGGTCAGCAGACGCAGGAGAGGGAGCCTTCAGAAGCTCTCCCCTTTCAAACTTCGCAGCGGCACATCAACGTCATCGTGGGAGGATCTGCCTCCGGGCGGGACTCTAAGCGCCAGCGTAAGGAGTACGCGCGTGAGGTCAAGGTTGTGGGGGTGCTACACACGTCCCCGCCACCGAAGTGGTCGGACGTCCCCCTCACCTTCACGGCAGAAGACGCGCGGGGGGTTCGCTTCCCCCACGACGACGCGCTCATTGTCTCCGCGACCATCTACAACTGCCATCTGGCCCGTATCCTGGTGGACGGCGGGAGCTCCGCCGATGTCCTATTCCTGAAGGCCTTCAAAGAAATGCAGGTGGATCAGAAGCTCCTGCAGCCCACTGCCGGGCCCCTGCAAGGTTTTGTCCCGGGGAAGGCGATCCACCCCGTGGGCAAAGTAGATCTTCCAATGACCTTCGGCACCCTGGAGAACTACCGGACCGAGCTGGTCCGCTTCGATGTAGTGGACCTCCCCTCCTCCTACAACGCGATTATGGGGAGGACGACAATCAACCGGTTGGGAGCTGCCACCCATCGAAACTATCTCTGCATGAAGATCCCCGGGCCGCATGGTGTGATCAACGTCCGGGGAGACCAAGACATGGCCCGTGCTCTATACGAGCGTGCTGCGGCCACAATCGGAAGCGTCAACCTCATAAAGACGCCTGGGGGGGAGGCTTCTCCCCCGGAACTAGATGCTGCTGCGTGTAACGCCCTGAGTTAGGGGTGAAAATTTCCTTTTTCATAAATAGCATGCATGCATGTATCGTAGTAATAGCCAGATCAGTTTCTATCTCAAGCCCTGAAATCTCCAAAATCTATCCAGTGACCTCAAATGAAGATCAGATTGTTCAGATATGATCTATCAGTTACTTTGAACTTAAAAGTCTTCAGAACCTAGATCCTATTCTATCTCTAACTCCCAGAATTATCAACTCCTTCTGTTTTCGAAAACAGAATTACCTTATATTACCCAAATACCATAAGTTCAGAAATACAGATTTAATCTGAATCTTGACCAAGTTCAGACCAGATTATTCCTGGAATATGATCATGGGTATGTCAATACCTTAATATAAAAAGTTGACAGCCATATTTCACCATCTAGACTCTTTTCACAAATCAGTCCAAGAATTATCGCAAAATAGTCCTTATCTGTTATTTGAAAATCCAAAAAGGCTAAAATCTCCAGATTAACTCCAAATTCAGAATTTCTTTGGCAAATCTTCTCAAAATGCTATTTGTCACAAGTTTCTCTTCTGTTCAAATTCCAAAATCTCATCCTAAGTACCAGAATTCAAAACCAAATGAAATTCAGATTTCAATTACCCTAAATTACCCTATTTTCAGTTTGTATCAAAAACTATTCAAACGTATCATATTTTATCAATTATCATTGCCAATTAACCTGTTGAATATAATCTACCAGATTAGTGAAATCAAATTCAACTCTAACCTTCCAAATCTCCAGAATTACAGATTGATCCAATTGTGAAAATCAAATATTGCAAATCAGCCCATTTTCGACCAGGGAAGCAGCCAGTGCACGACCAGAAGCCCGCCGTGTTTTCTTGCGCCGTGCACGCTCGTCGCCGGCCAAGCTTCGCCGCACTTGTGACCGTGCATGCCAGTACGCACGTGTCCTCGCCTCAGCCGTCGCCGTGGCAGCGCCGTTGCTACGTCGACGACCAGCGTTTGCTCCCGCGCGCGATCAGCAGCAACTTTGTCAGCAATCCATCGCCACGTAGCCTCGCCGCGCCAGTACTTGTCTCCACCGCTTGCTACAAGCTTCGCCAGGTCCCGATGAAGCGACATTGTGATCAGCTGAAGGCTTGTCGCCGTCGCATCACCGTTCTTCGCTGTGTCTTCGCCGCGGTTGGTCCAGCACGCAACCAGTCAAGTCACCAGCAGCCAATCTCTTCATTGTTTTCTCTTCGCATGCTTCGCCTGCCTATTTAAGCATCCCTGTGCTCAGTAGCTCCCTCAAACCTCACTGGAAATCATCCACGTCTCAGATTTTCTGTCTTAGTCTTCTTCTCCGGCGAAACCAGTTCGAGGCCTCACGGTGACAGCCTCAACCGCAGCCTCAACCACCAAATTGACAGCACTAGTAAGTTCCCCTCGCCTCCCTCATCGTGCTGTACTATTTAATTGCTCCCCGATGACCCCTAACGCCGGCGATCACCGGAAATGGCTGAAAATTCCAGATTGCCCTGTTCCGGCAATGCAGCCCGATTCAATTCGAATTAGCCCTCGAACCTGTGAAGCAAATTGATCAGTGGGTTATTTCAAGCAAGCCTGTAAGCTTAGAATCCCTAATTAAACATCATTCGAAGCTTTTCCCAAATTCAAGCTCTACCAGAAAACCGGCGATCGTCGCCAGGCTTCTCCGGTGATCCTCCAGTCAATTTGATGTTACCAGAAGCTTCCCTATACCTCCTAGATGCTCTCCAAGCAAAGAATTAAGTTCTCTCGGCCTGTAGCAAAAACCCCCAAATAGCAGTGTTCTTCTCCGGCACAGTTCACCGGAAAAGTGTTCCCGGCCATTTCAGCCCTCGAAACTTTGTCATTTAGATGTGCCTTAGCCTCCTGAGTATTTTTGTCTTCTAGCTCGACACCTAGATCGGCCTAGATTGGAAGTTATAGCCATGCCAAGTTTGTGTCCAGAACTGCTCCAGTGCAGCCAGTTCATCTGTGTTCATCATCAAATTTCTTGCCTTCCAGCCATTTCTTGCCCTAGATCCTGTTAACTTAATTGTTCCTGTTATCAATGCCTACCTCCCAGACAAAGTGGTGCATCATTTGGAGCTCCAGATCAAAAGTTATGCTAAGCCCTAGTTTTTGACATTGTCAGCTCTATGCCAGAGCTTGTCAGCCAGTGGCATTGACCTTGTTTACCCACTTCTGGTTGTGTAATTTGAAAATCACTTTGTCCACTAAATTTGTAGAGTTGTGATCTACATTTTATTCTACTACCACAAGTTAAAATAACCCCTCTATCATTCATCGACCCTATGTCGATGCTTTGAACCGAATGTCGATCTAAAGACGTTCGCTGTTTTTGAGCGAACCAGTCGCAACCTTGACATCATTCTGATATTTTGAGACATTTGGAACCTTGTAAACCTTTGACAACTAATCTTAACAGTGGTTTCCTTAACTTAACCCTAATCAGCCTCTTAACCCAATCATTTCAGAATCATCAAGACTTCATCTTTGCATCATTGCATATAGTATAATAATGTATTGAAAAGATTATGATTATTGGTTGTTTGTTTGATTTGAGAGCAGATCAAGAGCCCGAGTTCGAGGACTTCACTGCGGACCCGTCGTCAACTGCTGTATTTTACGACGCGGAAGGCAAGTCATATCCTTGGTCATCTTGAACCTATATTTTAAATGTTGCTAAAACATAACCTTGAATATAGGCAATATTGCATGTGAAAGATCGAGAATAATTGATTTATGAATTGGCAGTACTAGACTGGTTATCTGTGAAATGTGAAATAAACAAGTTTTGAGCTATGAACTATTATATGTATCTATATACTTATATTCATGAAATAAAACCCCTAGCCGTGACCAGAAAAATGGTATGGATGGCTGTAGCACTGGAGGTGCTAGACTGCAAAGGAATGCAGGCACTGAAGGTGCAGGGTTGTGGATGGTCTGGTCACTGGCATATAAGGACTAGAACCTTGTGTTGTGCGTCTAGTGGCATGAACAACGTGCTAACCGCAAGCCTGGTATGGGACAGGCCTGAACAAGTAATTATGTGGATCGCACATGAAACCCCTGCATGAGATGTGTTGTGATGCACGATAAACACGGAGCGCGGCTCCCACACATATCACTGAAGGTGATCAAGCACGCTGACCCAGTAATGGGAATAAGCAATGGGGTGGAGGTTTGGATACAACCTGCCACAACTGTGCCTCGCTGAGAGCCACAGGGTCGGGGGTGAATTGTGAGTAAAACATAACAAAAGTTCTAGTTATTTCCACCTTGCCGCTCACAGTATGAAGTGAGTCAGGGGTCCAATCATTTTGTTATGATAGGAAAGGTTTGAAAGTGGAATATCTTGCGGGTAAATTGGTACCTCTCTGCAGAGTTAAAAACGTATTCGAATACTCCGAGCTCCCGGGTTTTATAGGAGTCTGCTGCGGTGGATTAAATCCACGGGGTGTGACACAAGTACTATTTTCTAAATAAAATATGTTTAAATCAAGATTACCCAAATGACATGTGTTGTCATGATAAGGAGTGCTACCGTGGGCTGTCGTGTGTCGACGTGTCGCAGTAGTGCTATAATCTAGTGAACATGAATGATGATGTTATATTATAAAAAGTGCTGCCATGAGATGAGGTATGAAAGAAAAAGGATTATTTTACAAATATCCATAATTCTTGACTAGTCTAGGTTCATATCATCACTACTATATGTATCTACTCTTACCTATGACTTGCTGAGTACGTAAGTGCTCACCCTTGCAACATTCAACTCAATAGATGGAGCCTACCTTGATCAAGATGATGGCACGGAGTACTACGTGGATCCAGAAGGAGGAGAATCAGTTCCGCCAGAACCCTGAAGTGTGTTGTTCTGCCGTCAACTTCTTTTGTGGGAGGGTCACCTATCTTCTGCTGTGTAGTTAAATATTTTGTTAAACCCTGAATGCCTTGCAGGCATTGTAATCCTCTTTATGTAATAATAAGGCCAGCAGGCCACACTGCTTAATATTTTGTAAGTACTCTGTTGCAATGTGATATACTCCTGTGTTTGACTCATCCTGGGAAGTCAAAGGGTTGTGGTTGAGACTAGCTGCAGCGAGCTAGGTCTCTACAGGAGTAGTCGTTGTCCCAGTCTCGGGGCGCGACACTGCGCCACCGCCCGGGAGGCCCCTCCTCAAGCCGCGTCCGGAAGGGCGCCTCCGGAAGGTCCTGCTGTCCCCAGGCAACGAAGACAAAACCGTCCGGATCGAGGCGGAGCTCCCCGAGGAGCACGCAGCGCAACTTGCGGCTTTTCTGCGCGAAAACTCCGATGTTTTTGCGTGGAAGCCTTCGGACATGCGGGGCGTCGCCTGGCAGGTCATTGAGCACAAGCTTGCAGTGGCCCCTGGTCACCCCCCGGTCAAACAGAAGCTGCGAAAACTCTCCCTCGAGCGCCAAGAGGCAATCAAGGCGGAGATCACCCGGCTCCGAGAGGCGGGGTTCATTCGGGAGGTCTTGCGCCCCGAGTGGCTCGCGAACCCCGTCCTCGTCAAGAAATCAACCGGCAGGTGGTGGATGTGCGTGGACTTCACCGACCTTAACCGCGCCTGCCCCAAAGACAACTTCCCGCTCCCGCGGATTGATCAGCTCGTCGACTCCACTGCGGGGTGCAAGCTCATGAGCTTCCTAGACGCCTACTCGGGCTACCATCAAGTCCGGATGGCGGAAGGGGACGAGGAAAAGACGAGTTTTATTACTCCCCTCGGAACCTTCTGCTACGTCCATATGCCCTTCGGGCTCAAGAACGCGGGGGCGACCTTCCAGTGCCTCATGACATTGGTATTCAAAGAGCAAGTCGGCCGCAACGTTGAAGTCTACGTAGACGACGCGGTTGCGAAGAGTCCCCGCGCAGCCTCCCACATCGGCGACCTGGCCGAAACCTTCCGCAACCTCCGTGCGTTCGGGCTCAAACTCAATCCGGAGAAGTGCGCCTTCGGGGTGCGCGGGGGGAAGCTCCTAGGTTTCCTCGTGTCCCAGCGGGGCATTGAGGCAAACCCCGAGAAGATCCGGGCATTCCTAGATATGCCCCCGCCGCGCTCCGTCAAGGATGTCCAGCGGCTCTCCGGCCGCCTAGCCGCACTCAGCCGCTTTGTCTCCCGGTCGGGGGAGCGGGGCCTCCAGTTCTTCAAGATCCTCCGAGGGCTCGAGGGGTTCCGCTGGACCCCCGAGGCCCAGGAGGCGTTCGACGACCTCAAGAAGTACCTCACGTGCCCTCCAATGCTCGTGAGTCCGTCCCCGGAAGAGCCCTTGCTCCTCTACCTCGCCGCGACCCCTGTCGCCGTCAGCGCGGTCTTGGTGAAGGAGCAAGGGGGGCAGCAGCGTCCCGTGTACTACGTGAGTGAGGCCCTCCAAGGGGCCAAAACTCGGTACATGGAGATGGAGAAGATCTACTACGCCCTCCTCATGGCGTCCCGGAAGCTTCGACATTACTTCCTGGGGCACCCCATCACCGTCCCGTCGTCCCTCCCCCTTGGGGAGGTACTGCAGAATAAGGAAGCCACCGGCCGGATCGGGAAGTGGGGGGCCGAGCTCGCCCCTTCTGCCTGTCCCTTACCGGCCGCTCCGCCATCAAGTCACAGGTCCTCGCCGACTTCGTCGCAGAGTGGACTCCCGCCTCTGGGTCCGGGAACGAAGATCTCCCTGTGCCGCCCCGACGCAATGATCATTGGACCCTTATGTTCGATGGGTCGCTGTGTCTCGCCGGGGCTGGTGCGGCAGTAGTCCTCCGGAGCCCCGAGGGGAAGGAACTCGAGTACGCCGCGCGGCTCGAGTTCCCCGCAACCAACAACGTCGCCGAATACGAGGCTTTGCTCCTTGGGATGCGCCTCGCGCGCTCCCTGGGGATCCGGCGCCTCCTAGTCAAGGGAGATTCTCAGCTCGTAGTTTGCCAAATGGACAAGTCTTACCTGTGCCATGACGCAAACTTAAGTCTTTATTTGCAGGAAGTGCGAAAGATGGAGAGGCATTTCGACGGCCTCGAGGCCCGGCATATCCCGCGGAGGGACAATGACTGGGCTGACGCCCTGGCTCGGGCAGCCAGCACCCGGGAATCGCTCCCCAAGGGGGCTTTCCTGGAGGTCATCACGAAGCCCTCGGTGGCCTCCCCGGACACGGGCGACGAGCCTCATGTCCCGGAGGTCGCCGAGATCATCCGGACTCCGTCTTGGATGGACCCCCTCATCTCCTTTATCAAGGGGGAGGGGGACCCTCCTAGTGAGACCGAGGCTAAACGTCTCTGGGCTAAAGCCCGGGCATATCTCCTGCTGGAGGGGAGGCTCTACAAGCGGGGGGCTTCCGCCCTCCTGCGCTGCCTCCCCCTGCCGGAGGGACTTCAACTCCTCAAAGACATCCACGCGGGGAGCTGTGGTTCTCACCTAGCCCCGCGTGCCATTGCGGCCAAGGCCCTCCGGCAGGGTTTCTACTGGCCCACGGTCATGCGCGACGCGCGAGACCTCGTCTCCGCGTGCAAGGCATGCCAGAAGATGGCCAAGGGCTCGAACCTCCCCCCTATAGCGCTGCAGACAATCCCCATCACTTGGCCCTTCGTGCGCTGGGGGATGGACCTCTTAGGGCCCTTCCCCCCAGCGCCCGGGGGATACAAGTATGCGGTAGTCGCTGTCGACTATTTTACAAAGTGGGTTGAGGCGGAGCCTTTGGCCAGCATCACGTCCCGGGCCGTTCAGCGGTTTTTCTGGAAAAATGTCGTATGTCGTTTTGGTGTCCCCCGGGAAATCACCGTGGACAACGGGACCCAATTCGACTCGGCTTATTTCCGGGAATTCTGCGAAGGCCTGGGGCTCGTCATCCACTTCGCCTCGGTGGCCCATCCCTGGAGCAATGGGGCTGTCGAGAGGGTCAACGGCGTGATCCTACAGGGGTTGCGCCGGAGACTCGAGCAAACCGCTTCTAAGCGGGGTGCATGGGCGGAGGAGCTCCCTAGCATCCTCTGCTCCATGCGCACGACCCCGTCCCGGGCGACGGGGCGTACTCCCTTCTCCCTGGTCTACGGGGCGGAGGCAGTCCTTCCCCCGGAGATAGGCTTCCGGTCACTGCGGGTCGAGCTCCTGGAGGGAGCTACGCCCGCAGCGTACCAGGCCAACGAGGCCAACCAGCGTCTGGAGATCGACCTCGTGGAGGAGGAACGCGACCGAGCGCTCCTCCGCCACGCCATCTACGAGCAAGAAATGGCGCGCGCGTACAATCAGCGCGTGCGCGAGAGGGCTTTCCGCCTTGGGGACCTTGTCCTCAAGCGTGCGACGGACCCCCAGGCCCAGGGTAAGCTCTCCCCCAAGTGGGAGGGCCCCTACAGGATCTCGGCGGTCCTGGGCTCGGGGGCCTACAAGCTCTCCAACCTTCAAGAGCAGGAGCTGAAGTACACGTGGAACTTGCGTTTACTCCGCAAGTTCTATGTTTAGCCTTACGGGCCTGTCCCCTCCCCCGGAGCGTTCACGCCGGAGGGGGAGGAGGGACACTGTATTTTCCTCCCCTTTCGCGACTTCGCAGGGGGAGGCCCTGTACTTCATTTTATTAGCAATATATAGGTCTTGCTTTTCAAACTGTCTTATTGCAGGTCTCTCTCATTACCGCCCCTAGCGGCGATGCCCTCCCCGCGAGGATGCCCTCCTCGTGAGGATGCCCTCCCCGCGAGGAAGTGGGCCAGGCCCAACAAGTCCCTACAACGGGAGTCCCACTCCCGTAGGGCGGCTTACGATCAACCCTCGTGGACTGAGGGTGTAAGCGGCAACCCGGTCACAGTGGCCGTGGTAACGAGTCACTTTGGGAGACTAGTCCCCTGCCCAAACACTCAAGACCCGTCTTCGGGCACTTCCTCCTCCGGGAGTAGACGCTCTCCCCGGTGGGACGTCTAACGGCCTTCTTGGATCTATCTTCCTCCTCCGGGAGTTGACGTTATTCCCGGCTCCCCATTTTCACGGCGACCGGATGATCGGCCCCTTGCGGCTTGATTGGATCTATCTTCCTCCTCCGGGAGTCGACGTTATTCCCGGCTCCCCGTTTTCACGGCGACCGGATGATCGGCCCCTTGCGGCTTGATTGGATCTATCTTCCTCCACCGGGAGTCGACGTTATTCCCGGCTCCCCGTTTTCACAGCGACCGGATGATCGGCCCCTTGCGGCTTGATTGGATCTGTCTTCCTCCTCCGGGAGTCGACGTTATTCCCGGCTCCCCGTTTTCACGGCGACCGGACGATTGGCCCCCGGTGACCTTATTCCCGGCTCCCCGTTCTCACGGCAACCGGATGAATGCCTCCCGGAGACCCTATTCCCGGCTCCCCGTCTTCACGGCGACCGGACGATTGTCTCCCGGAGAAGTCACGGATTTCTCGGACACTTTCTTCCCCGAAGACCCTATTCCCGGCTCCCCGTTCTCACGGCGACCGGACGATTGTCTCCTAGGAAGCTCGCCTGCGGAAATCTCACCGGGTTCTCTTGGACGTTTCTTCCACATGAGGCCTTATTCCCGGCTCCCCGTTCTCACGGCGACCGGACGATTGTCTCCCGGAAGGTCTTCTCCTTGAAAACCTCGTTTTAAAATTTTCTAACTTAGGAAATTTCCTATGCTACAGGTGACTTCCATCCCGGGGGCCTTGTTACCCCCACAGCGCGCGGAGCTATTCTCCGGCCCGCTGTGGGCGGGGGGGATAAGGAACCCCCGGGTGTCGACCGCACCGCCCACGAGGAAATTTAGCTCATCCTTGTTAAGATGAGTCGTCCGGACCATCCAAGAAGAAGAAAATAAAGAGACAATGAAAGGAAGCAACAACGCAGCTTTATTGATTATCAAACCCGGAGGACATCTTCCCCCTCCGGTGGGCTTCGGAAACGATACAACCCGGGTTCTAACCCGGGGGATTCTCTAAGCCCTAAGGCTCCTACGCCTAATACTCCCGGAGGCTCTCCGCTAGCTCCCGGGTCAAGTCCCGGTACAATGCCCGTACGCGGCGCCGAGTGTCCCGGAGCACATCTTCAGGCCAGAACTCGTATCCCGCCGGTGGAAGTATCCGGAGGGGAGGTATCATCCGGAGCCCCGGTGGCGGAGGGGACAATTCGGCACGATGATTATCAAAATTGTCCAAGTGCCACTCCGGACGCCACCTCAACCGGATCGGCTCCCGGACACTATCCTCGCCGCGATTCCCGGAGACAAGGCTTAGCAAGATTAAAGCCGCTTGGGCGTCCCCCGGGGAGCCCCTCCCGGACCTTCGCTCGGGAGTAACCTCCCGGGAACCCTGGTAACAATATTCAATTCAAAGACTTAGAAAAAATTCTAACTTCATTCCATTCAAAATGTTTCTGTACAAGTGTCTGGGGCTTCTTCTAAGAAGCTACCGGAATCAAAAGTCCTAACAAAACAAAAAAGGGCCCTAGCTAAGTGTCGCGCCCCGAGACTGGGACAACGACTACTCCTGTAGAGACCTAGCTCGCTGCAGCTAGTCCCAAACTACAAACCTTTGACTTCCCAGGATGAGTCAAACACAGGAGTATATTACATTGCAACAGAGTACTCACAAAATATTAAGCAGTGCGGCCTGCTGGCCTTAATATTACATAAAGAGGATTACAATGCCTACAAGGCATTCAGGGTTTAGCAAAATATTTAACTACACAGCAGAAGATAGGTGACCCTCCCACAAAAGAAGTTGACGGCAGAACAACACACTTCAGGGTTCTGGCGGAACTGATTCTCCTCCCTCTGGATCCACGTAGTACTCCGTACCATCATCTTGATCAAAGTAGGCTCCATCTATTGAGTTGAATGTTGCAAGGATGAGCACTTACGTACTCAGCAAGTCATAGGTAAGAGTAGATACATATAGTAGTGATGATATGAACCTAGACTAGTCAAGAATTATGGATATTTGTAAAATAATCTTTTCCTTTCTCATCTCATCTTATGGCAGCACTTTTCATAATATAACATCATCAATCATGTTCACTAGATTATAGCACTACCGCGACACGTCGACACACGACAGCCCACGGCAGCACTCCTTATCATGACAACACATGTCATTTGGGTAATCTTGATTTAAACATATTTTATTTAGAAAATAGTACTTGTGTCACACCCGTGGATTTAATCCACCGCAGCAGACTCCTATAAAACCCGGGAGCTTGGAGTATTCGAATACGTTTTTAACTCTGCAGAGAGGTACCAATTTACCCATAAGATATTCCACTTTCAAACCTTTCCTATCATAACAAAATGATTGGACCCCTGACTCACTTCATACTGTGAGCGGCAAGGTGGAAATAACAAGAACTTTTGTTATGTATCACTTACAATTCACCCCCGACCCTGTGGCTCTCAGCGAGGCACAGTTGTGGCAAGTTGTATCCAAACCTCCACCCCTTTGCTTATTCCCATTACTGGGTCAGCGTGCTTGATCACCTTCAGTGATATGTGTGGGAGCCGCGCTCCGTGTTTATCGTGCATCACTACACATCTCATGCAGGGGTTTCATGTGCGATCCACATAATTACTTGTTCAGGCCTGTCCCATACCAGGCTTGCGGTTAGCACGTTGTTCATGCCACTAGACGCACAACACAAGGTTCTAGTGCTTATATGCCAATGACCAGACCATCCACAACCCTGCACCTTCAGTGCCTGCATTCCTTTGCAGTCTAGCACCTCCAGTGCTACAGCCATCCATACCATCTTTCTGGTCACGGTTAGGGGTTTTATTTCATGAATATAAGTATATAGATACATATAATAATTCATGGCTCAAAACTTGTTTATTTCACATTTCACAGATAACCAGTCTAGTACTGCCAATTCATAAATCAACCATTCTCAATCTTTCACATGCAATATTGCCTATATTCAAGGTTATATTATAGCAACATTTAAAATATAGGTTCAAGATGACCAAGGATATGACTTGCCTTCCGCGTCGTAAAATATAGCAGTCGATGACGGGTCAACAGCAAAATCTTCAAAGTCAGCTTCTGAATCTGCTTGACGACAAACAATCACACAATAATTACTTATAATATTTAAAATGTTTTATGACTTATATGCAGAAATGCTTAACCAGAATGATTGAATTATACTGGAGATAAGTTGAACTGCAAACTGAACTGAGTCGAGATTCTAGGGTTTCAAGGAATTTGGGCTAAGGATGGTGATTAGATAATCTTAGGGTTTCAGGTTTGCAATAGGGATAACAATTTTGTGACGGGTTTAATCAAAACAGCGAATGTCAACAGGCCGGAAGGTCCTCGGGGCCTCCTCCTCCGGAGGAACCTCGTAGACCGAGGGGCTCCCCCCCTCGTCCACCGGCCAAACCCGCGGAGGCGAGGCCTCCGCGAATCACACCTCCAGCCTCTCCGGCTCCAAAGAAGCCGGAAGGGGCAGGAGGGGCTCCACCAAGAGTGGCGACGAGGCGTAGTTCGCCGAGTCGGACGCCGCCCCGCCCGCGGTCGCCTCCTTCCCCCAGGCCTCGACGGGGCCCTTCGGGGGAGGAGGTGTTACTTCCTTCCGGGCCGATGCCCGGGCACGCTCGCTCCCGGGGGTCTCGTCCCGGGGCTTCGCCGGTGTCGCCGTCGGAGTCGTCGATGGGCCAGGGGTCTTTTGAACCCGGGCCTTCTTGGGCTCCGAGCCCCCGGCCGCCTTCTTCCCCCGTTTGTGCGACCCGGGGGTGGGGAGAGGCTTCCTCTCCGGCAACTTTAGCCCGTAAGCCGCCGCTACCAAGTTCTTGGGAGGGCCCTCCCCCACGGTGCGCACGACGCGCTCGTGCTCATCGGCGAAGTACCTCCCCAGGAGGTTCTCCGCCTTCTCCCACGCCGCCGGGTACGGCCGGACTGCAAGAGGTAAAGAGTTAGTTAAAATTTTGAAAATTCGTAAATACAATGCAGCAGGTTCCCGGAGCTTACGTCGCGTCACCGGCTTCACCGGGGGCCGCTGCTCGGGGCCCATGCCGATCCCCCTCTTCCCGCCGGTAAAGGGGGAGATCCGGAGGAGAGCCATCTCCTCGGCGGCGTCCCGCATCGAGCGGATCTTCTTGGAGAGGATCACCTTGCCGAGGAGCTCGAACTCCTCGTCCGTCCACACCGGAGGCTTCGGCGCGGACAACCGGCTGTAGGTGGGGGGCTCCGGGGCGTACACCACCGCCTCATCCCGGTCCCGGAGGTAAAACCACCTCCGGACCCAGTCCCCCCAGTGGTCCCGGGAGGCCGCCGCCGGGTAGTCGATCACCCGGGACGGCAACATTTGGACCATCACCGTACCGAAGGGGGACTTGGGGCCCCCCTTCATCAGGTGGGAGGTCCACGCCGCCGGTTCGTAGAAGTACCGGAAGGCGCGAAGGGTGGGCTCCCACCCGGTCGCTGTCTCGTAGAGCCAGATGAAGTGGCCCATCCGGACGAGCGCGTTCGGGGTGAGCTGGTTGAGAGCCACCCCGTACTCCTTGACAAACTCCCGGAGCATGGGATGCACCGGGAGCCGGAGCCTCGCCTCCAGGAAGGCCACGACCTCTCCGGGCCTGGGGCGGGGGGCTCCGTCTTTCTTCACTGGGACTCGGATGTCCCCGTCCGCTACGACGCAGCGTTCGACCAAGGACTCGGCGTCCTCGGCCGTGAACTCCGACGCCCAGAGGAAATCCGAAGGGATTTCCTCCGGGGGCACTTCTGTGGTCTTCGCCCGACCCTTGGGTGTCATGAGGTTAGTCTTCTTCTTTTTCGGTGGCTAACCTTGCAGGAGGCTACTGCTAAAATTTCCGGATGTCCGCTACCGGGCAAGAGCTACCGGAAAGAGCTACCGGGGGAGGGCTACCGGGAGAGCAAAGATTGCTAGGGCTGGAAATTTGGAATGAGCTCCCGGGCGCGGGAAACGAAGGGACGGGCGCGTGAATCGAGGCACCGGTTCGAACCGCGCGCGCATTTATGGCGAAACGGCGCGGCCTTAAGCGCGGGGCACGGAAACCGAAGCGCCGCGGCTCTGGTGACTTGGCCCGGAGATCTTCCCGGTGACCTGTACCATACCCACCGGGGACTCGAGCATCATCCCTGGCGTGCATGGGGGGCTGCTGTCGGGGGAAATCTCCGCGGGGCTAAGTCTAGGTAAGTTGCGCCGCGTTCGCCCGGGGACGTGGCCTCCGTTCCCTCCCCGGGCGCCGCCATTTGGCCCCCGGGACCTGGACTCCGGCGCCATCCCGGGCGCCGCCATTTGCCCGGGGACGTGGCCTCCGTTCCCTCCCCGGGCGCCGCCATTTGGCCCCCGGGACCTGCCCTCCGGCGTCGTCCCGGGCGCCGCCATTTGCCCGGGGACATGGCCTCTGGCCCCTCCCCGGGCGCCGCCATTTGGCCCCCGGGACCTACCCTCCGGCGCCGTCCCGGGAGCCGCCATTTGCCCGGGTACGTGGCCTCCGGGCCCTCCCCGGGCGCGGCCATTTGGTCCCCGGGACCTGGCCTCCGGCGCCGTCCCGGGCGCCGCCATTTGCCTGGGGACGTGGCCTCCGGCCCCTCCCCGGGCGCCGCCATTTGGCCCCCGGGACCTGGCCTCCGGCGTCGTCCCGGGCGCCGCATTGGCCCGGGGACGTGGCCTCCGGCGCTGTCCCGGGCGCTGCCATTTGGCCCCCGGGACCTGGCCTCCGGCGCCGTCCCGGGCGCCGCCTTTTGGCCCCTGGGACTTGGCCTCCGGTGCCGTCCCGGGCCTCATCGCCCTCCTAAGGGTAAAGTCTCGAACTGTTTGTCACGTGCAGGTCACGCGAGGAGCCCCTCGGGAACTAGCGACCACCTGTCAAGCATCCGAGGTGTTTGACCGGAAGAAGGACGGTCCTACCCTTCAATCCGACGGTGGCTTCCGGGGTAGTTTAGGTTTTTTGCTTCTTTTTGGGGCTATAAATAGCCCTTGTACCCCTCTGTTGTAAAGGATCGGAACTCTTTTATTGGAATAGCTAAACTCACAGACGTGCTCCGGAAGCCTCTCCCCCTGAGAGAGCCTCCCCAGCCGACTCCGGTCGGGAGCGCGTCGACAGGACTAGGGCCCCCACTGGGATCCGAACCTGTATAAACCCTCGTGTCATTTCTTGTGCTTGTCCGGCGGGGGAGGACCGGTCATCCAGTCAACCAGCGCCGCGTAATCTTTGCTAGGTTCACTCTCAAAACCTGCCGGGGTATTCGCAATACCACGACAATGTTGTTCCATAGTGGTAATGTTTTTCCAGTCTTTAAGGCAGGTGATTGCCTCCACCATCTTGAGTGCTAAGCATGATCTTGTCTTCAACTATTCTTCCAGCCATACTGAAAGTAGATTCAGAACAAATTCTTGATACCGGGACAACCAAGGCATCCCGCGCCAACTGAGACAACAAAGGATATCGTCGTTGGTTATTCTTCCACCACAAGAGAACATTGTTGGAGTTATCAGAATCATTTGCAAATTCAAGATCTGTGGAATGATCAATGTCGAGGTAGTGGTTGAACTCCGCTTTTGAACTCATAGGTGATGGTGTTGAAAGCGCTTGGTCGTTATAGAACTCTATGAAGATGATCCACCTCTGCCTCCACCTCCGTGTAGCGTCTTCCATAGCAAACCGCCAACTTTCTCTATGTCTTCGATTCTTCCTGGGCCGGTGCCATTGGTCTTCTCTGTGCACTAAAAAAATTAGATTCATACAAAAGAAAAACTCAAAAAATTTCATCAACAACATATGAATAAGTTTCTAAATAATCAATGTTTAAGGCTAAACCTAATTACTCCAAAGAAGATTACAAACCAATTAATTTTATTCTCGGATGTAAAATAAAAGAAAAACAATAAAGATGTGAAATTCTTGTAAAATATATTAATTTTTTTTTATTTTCTGTAAGACAACAAAAAAATCAGGGTCTATTCTATATGATTCAAATAGCTTTGCCATATCAAAAAGATGATGCAAAACTAAACAAGATGTAGGATAATAAATACTAGAAAATATTTTAGTAGAATCATAAAATAACTCAAAAAATTTGTAAAATCTCTCAACAATAAACCAAATAAACTCACTACTACAGAAATGCAGTCTACTAGCCCCTATCTTCTATCGGTTATTAGCGATTTAGTAGAAAACGGTTAGAAAAGGTGCCTCGCGGTCATAAAAGGCATAAGGGAGGTATTTTTCCTAGAGGTTTGTAAGAAACTTACCATTAGAAGAAGCAGAATGATTTACTCTAGCGGTGATGAACATATTTACCGTTAGAAGAGATGCATAAGTACTGACGGGAGGATGTTGTGTACCGTTAGAACTGGTCGACTTCTACAAATAGTTTTATTCTATCGGTACAGTATTTATATACCGTTAGAATATATCACAAATTCCTATCGGTAGCTTGTTGTGAACCGATAGAATAGTTCGTATGCTACAAATAGTTTTATTCTATCGGTACTGTATGTTTATACCATTAGAATATATCACAAATTCCTTAGAACTGTTCGTCTTCAAATAGTTTTATTCTATCGGTAATGTATTTTTATACCGTTAGAAGATAGCACAAATATCTTAGAACTGTTCGCCTTCTACAACTAGTCTTATTCTATCGGTAATGTATGTCTATACTAACAGAATATCTACAAAAATTCCTATCGGTAGGATGTAGTGTGCCGATAGAACCGTTCTCCTTCTACAAATAGTTTTATTCTATTGGTAACATATGTTTATACCGCCAGAATATCTCCAAAAATTCCTATCGGTAGGATGTAGTGTGCCGATAGAACCTTTTGCCTTCTACAAATAGTTTTATTCTATCAGTAATGTATGCTTATACCGTTAGAAGAGATCTCAAATTACTAACAGTAGGCGGTTGTGTACCGATAGAACTGATCTAGTTCTATAAATACCTGGGTATGTCTCTTTCATTCGAACAGTTCATAGGGCGCTCGTAGCCCTAACCCGTAAGCTCCATGGACGGCCGGCGCACCTCTACCGGCGACCACTGCACCTCCGCACCTCCATCGACACCCACTAGATTTTGGCATGGCAAGCAAGGCACGTAAAATTTTGGCAATATTGTTAGATTATGCTAATCCGATTATGGTAATTATTCTGCAATTTTTGTATCCTTCATTTTGATGTGTCTTCTTTTCAATATGATTATGTATGGTGTCTTGTTCCTGTTTTTTATTAAAACAACTAAATAATATCACTGTGGGACAGATAATGTTCAATTGCTTGCTGACCTATCAAATGAAGAAAATTATCAGGATATATTTGCAATACAAACACTATCTAACATAGTGAAATGCCAATAAGAGTATAAATGTAATATCTTCATCTCTCAGTTGGTTGCTCAATGCCAACTTGGACTTAGTAATAATTGAAATTGAAAGATCATGAAATTGAAAATGAAATTGAAAGATCATGAAATTGAAATTGAAATTGAAAGATATTTGTAATTAAAATTGAAATTGAAAGATCATTAATGACAAGATATTTACAAATATCATGAGATACACAAATATCTTGATCGTCTCTATAGGTTGTTCAATGCCAATAACATAGTCAAATGCCAACTAGCTTGCTCAATGATCAAGTGCATGTAAAAAGTTCATTAAATAATTAATATATGTATATTGGCAAGGTAATTTCTTCTGATGAAATAGAGTAGAAATGTAATATCTTGATCTCCAGTTGCAAGTTGATGTTACTATGATGAAACACAACCTAACCTTCAGTTGGTAGTCTTTCTCAGATAGGGAGTCATGTAGGAAACAGTAAACAATCTTAATTTGCTCTAGAATGCCTATTTATGATCTGTGTAGGTCCTTGGATGATGCTTATGAGGGGCAACGTATTTCACAGTTCTTCATCGCAGTACGCTACCTACGTTGGCTTGTTGGCGAAAGAAACGGTGAAGATCACCATCGAAAGCTGGAAAGAAACGGTGAAGATCACCGTTGAGAGCTGGAAAGAAATGGTGAAGATCACCATCGAGAGCTGGAAGGACGTGAAGGGCGAGATCTTGGTTGCCTCGGTCGAGAAGATCCTTAAGCCCGTCATGTTTCTCAAATCAGGACCTATAGAAAGCATCTTACATTTGTATAGGTGTTTCAGCCATTTTTTTGCATGCACCAGCTTGTGGCCAGATGCTTACCTGCTTGGAGAAGAAGAATTGTTGTCATTTGCACAGCCATTCTACACCATCATTACACAGAACAACATCTTGAAAGGTAGGTTCTTTTTGTTAATGGAGTTGAGTTCAGTTCAGTTGATCGAGTCTGAGTCTGAGGAAATCACCAATACAAATGTAACTCGACAGCAGTTCCAGCTCCTTGGGCGTCTTTGAAATGAACTCCTATGGTTAAGTTCAATGTGGTTCAGACATTTGCTGTTTTGGATGAATGGATTTGTGATGTATCAGGTCTAACTTGTAGTCGGTAGTTGCAATGTCGCAACTTGCAAAGGTTCTCTTTAATGTAAAATGTATGGGCCACTGGGTCCTCGTGACGATATGTTGTTAATTTCAGACGTGACTTTTCTAATATACAACGAATGTGTGAATTGTTGTATTTGTATATTGTTGTATATTTGTGTATCATGTATTGCTATTTGGGACATGAACTTTGTCGACGATTCGGACTCGGGGTCCTTAGTCGAACTTATGCAGAATTTGTAGGTTGTGAGACCTTTCAGGGTGTCCCTCCCGGAAGGTATGATGAATCAAAGATAACTAGAGCACAGAGAGATTTATACAGGTTCGGGCCCTCGATGGTGGGAATAATAGCCCTACGTCCTGTCGGGATTTCACTATGTGTAGTAAAAAGAATTACAGAGTTATGGAAAATATCTTCACAGGCGAAGATTTTTCCTATGTGTTTGTACAAGACAATGCCTGGAAGGCTTGTGAAAGCTATCTAACTTAGACTACTGTCTTCTGATTCTTTGGGTGTTTTGATTGCTTGATTCAATGATCTGATCATCGACTTGTCCGATGCCCTGTTTGATTCATTGGGTTACCTCTTTATACTGGTCAAAAGGGTGCCAAGTCATAACGGCATCGAACAGTTTCTTGGATGCAGTTTTGGCAACTGCCCCTAACTCCCATGCAGGTTTAACACGTGTTACTCATGGATAACCGCACGTATTAACCTCCTGACGGTTGTCTCCATACGTGGAAGGATCTTCGGGATACTCGGGATATCCCTGTTGTAGGGATAGAACAATCCCACGTTCCCTGGTCGAGGGTGTTCTGACCGCGCGTTGTTTGTTGTTACCTGACCGTGCACCATCTGCAGCCTTCTATTAACGTATGGTATACGAACTCTTGACCGCGCACTAGCTACGGTCTGATCGCGTAAAGCCTGCGACCACATGCTTGTGTTTCTCGGAGTAACTCGAGTTCGCATCAACAGACACTTCTCTGGTTCGAATCCGTCCAGAACCAGTCGTGTATTTATTTGAACTAGCTCGGGTATCAATCCTCGTCAGCTAGCCCCCAAATTTGAAGAGAACGAAGGGACGTGTTTGCTTCAAATTTCAAGACTTACATCGGATACTTAACCCGACGCTTCAAATCCTCCACTTAGTGGTGCACTAAGTGCGGCGGTTGGTTCCCCGAGACGGACTCTGGGTAATACGTGACGGGTAATGATGGCGTCGTAGAAACGTTTTTTAACCCGAGGTAAAATTGTAAATGTTTTAAAAACTCGAGGCGTTCGGAAACTGAACCGTCACCCCAGCGGCTATAAATACTGAAGCCTCTGGACTTCAAAGCTCCACAACTCTTCTTCCCGGCTAAGTCTCTTCTAAAGCCATCTTCCCTTGCTTACAACTCTTCATGGCAGACCAAAATATCATCGAGATTGAGAGTGATGAAGAAGAAGTTTCACTTGAATTCGAGCAGGATTCATAGATGTCCAAAGATATGCCTCCTTCAAGGAAGAAACCCAAGGTTGACGGGGGATCCTAGAGCAGAACAAAGGTGAAAGATGCATCATTGCTCTCTCTTCCTTTGGTTCCCGTAGTTCTTCCCGTTCATGCACCTCGGCAGGTCGAACCTTCATCTCCACCTTTGGAGGGACGTTCTTCTCAGCTTTCTCCATTTCATCCCAATGATCCCCGTTTTTGTTTGGGTGATTAATTTTTTGGTTGGCAAGCTGTACCTCCACGGCCAGGTGATCCTCAACTTGTGTTGGGGAAGCAATCTTCTGGTGGGAAGGTTGCACTTCCACCATCTGATGATCCTCGACCTTTATCGGGTGATCTACTTTCTGGGGGAAGTACATCAACCTATCACTTGCGAGGATTGGTAATTACTTCCATCTCCCTTTGCTTGTTGTTATAGTTAGTAAAACTAACATCTGCAAATGTAGGAGACGAAAATTCTTGGAGCCCCCAGCGACCAGCCTGCTGAAGTTCAACCTCCTCCCCTCGAACAGACTCTCCAAGGGGAAAAAGAGGCCTTGGAGAAGAAGACCGAAGAGATGTCTTCGGTAATTCTGCACCTGGCAGATTGTTTTGAAAGATCCCGCGAAGAGGCGCACCAATTCCGCCAGGAGAGGGACTATGCTCGACAGCAACGAGAACTCTTTGATTTGATTAGGAATAATAGTGTGTCTCTCGTTAGGGATGATGTAGATAGACTTAGAGCAATTGCTAGTTCCTTTGGGGTCATCAGTGTAGATCCTACTGACGACAACATGTCCCTAGGAGAACTCTGTAAACTCCTCTCGGATCAGGTCGACGCTCTGGTCACCAGTATCCCTTTTGTATGTAAAGATTGTCAGAAATAAAGATTTCTTTTACTTTACATAACATGAAGATTCTTCATAATTTCTGTGTGAAAAATGCAGCCATAAGTAGTGTTTTTACGACCACTCATACACAGATAAGTCTCAGTATTACAACCAGAAACGCATTTAATATGTTATGCCGCGACTAGTGCTGATACCATGATCGACTTCAAGCCACGGTTAGAACTGAAGTTCGATCTGAAAGATTACCGTGATCAAAACCAAAATTCGATCAGACCACAACTTCGACTAGAATTATAGTCCGATCAGAAACACAGTTCCGATAATATAGTAATCTGATCGAAAAGCAACTGTATACCCAGCAGTTGAATCATAGAATATCTTTATGATCAACTCGTGAAAGTTTACAAGAAACAAGAAGGAAAACGTCCTCCGAAAATCCTTTGTAGAAATTTTCACGTTTTTGTGCCCATTTTTAATCCTCAAATTCGAAACAAAGAAGACTTTCGTTTTGGATTCGGTGCAGGGAACGCATAACGGGTTTATCCGAGAAAACATCCATTATGGGAAATGAATAGAATATTCAATGGAACGTTACCCTCAGTGGAGCGTTTCCTCGGGCCTATAAAAGGAACAGGTAGCTTCTTGAGGAAGCCACACATCCAGCCTCCAGCCTTAGAACTTCCCCCGCTCAAAACCCTCGTTCCTCATCTTCCATCGCCCCCAAAGCCACCAGCTTTTCTCTCACAATCTCTTCCAAAAATGACATCTTGGAGCTGATCAGTTCACCATACGGAGGAGAGCCTGATGGCGCTAGAGAAGGAAGAGATTCTTCCCCCAAGATTGCTGATCAACTGGCGACCCGCGGGGAAAGATCAAGAAACCCCAATCGTCCAAGAGGGCGAGTTGGTGGTTTTCAAAGAATACCTGAGGTGCGGGTTCCGATTTCCTGGGAGTCGGTTCTTGATGGGGATCTTGGAGCACTATGGGTTGGAGTTGGTGAATCTCCACCCAAATGCGGTCCTGATCCTGGCGATCTTCCAGCACCTGTGCGAAGCCTTCGTCGGAGTGTATCCCAGTGTGGATCTCTTCCGACGCTTCTACTACTCGGCGCGGTCGAAGAGCACCAACGCCGCCGGATGCATTTACTTCCGGATAAGGGAGAAAAAAGAGTATCCTTTCCCACCCCTGCGAGACTCCGTGCACGGGTGGTACCAGAAATGGTTCTACTGCACCCCTCCGTCCGAGAGCGGGTTGTGGTTTGTGAGCTCGCGGCCAGAGAAGTCCAGCGAGTTGGATTCCCTCCCTGCTCTCGATATCATTCGCGACTTCGTGAAGAACTGGGTGAGCCCCCTACGCGAAAGAGCTCATCCGGCCTGGGAGATACAGTCCATGGCAGACAACACCTTGGACTATAACAATGGTATATGACTTAACCAACGAAGTCTTATACTCTTCTTTCATGTTCGCTAACTGGTCTGCTGGTGACACAGTTTTGCCTTCGTCCGAAGTCGAGAAGCGGACAAACTACCTCCTCAGGGCATATAGTGCCGAAGTGGAGGGAACCAAGGGATCGCCTCGCCCCCAAAGCTTGATCCATGCCGGCGACGACCTTAGACAAGAACGTCGAAAGGTACATCATCTCTCGTTATGTTTTGTCTGTAAGCCATATGTGTGTCTTGTACCAACAAGGGCATTGGGATGGCATAGCTTTTGGGGAAATTTGCCATGGCGACGTATCCAGGTGAAAGCATCGGTTTCCTGGGAAAGCCGACAATGAAGAGAGTAAAGAAAGTCTCTTCAAGACCTGGAGCGAGGGAACCTGCCCCAAGAAATCCAAGAAACTTCTCGGGGAAGGCTCCTCGCATAGGACACCCCTTACTGCGAAGAAGACTGTGGTAAGATATCATGTGCCTCCTGTTACCCCAGGTGCGAACTGGAATCACTTCTTCGTTGTACAGGGTGAAGGAAGCTAGGAGGAGGAAGACGACATTCCTCTGATTCGCTGGAAAAGGACGGCGATCACTCCTCAAGCCGGCGAAGTGCTGTCTCAACCTTCAGGGACAGAGACAGCTACTGTAGGCCCCGCGGCCACCGAGAATCTTGTGGTAGTGGGGGAGACCTCTGCTCCTGAAGCTCGGGAGGCTTCAGGGTCTGTAACTTCTCCCTCCTTGGTCGAAGGGACGACCGCGGTAAGATTCCTCGCGATCTTGAATTTACAATTTCATTTGTATGCGTGTTCACTGAGCCATGCTTATACAAGGAGAAGAAATTCCTTCTACGACTCTTGTGAGTCCTAGGAGGACAAGTACTCCGCTCCCGGCGACAGGGGTGGGAATAACAGAGCAAGATCCCGCGACCACTTCCAACCTCATGGTTGTGGATGAAGTACCAGTACTGGTGGTTCATGAGACATCCAGACCATCGGGTGCATCCTTGCCAACCAAGCATCAAAAGTTATCCGGTTCTCCCAGTGTGACTGGAAGGACCACCCGTCCCAGCGGCATCATGGAGGGACCAGGAATTATCCCATAAAACGGATGGACTATGGGCTTAATTTTCGAACAAGGAATTTGCATCTCGTCGAGTGCCTTGACCAATAGAATGTCCAAGGAGCTTCCTTCGTCAATCAGGACCCTTTCGACTCTCGCATTAGTGATAATAGGGGTAATGACCAGAGGAAGTCTCAATGGTTGAGTAAGCCCCGTAGGACAATCAGAGCGATCAAACGTCAAAGGTGTATCCGACCAACGGGGGTATTGAGGTTCACCAAGGGATGTCTTCGTTTGGTTAACCTCTCGATAAAAGGCCTTAAATTGCCTTTTGGAAACAAAAGAGAAGGAACCTCCGAAAATAACATTAACATGATTACAAGGTACCTGGTAAGACATCTCTTCGTCCCCGTCGGCGTCTCTTAATCCGCATGCTTGTTCTTTAGTCGGTAAGGTCAGCATCGGTCCAACCCCCTGGTAGAAGTCATCTAACTGCTTCAACCAACTCCTGCAGTTCTTGAGGTCGTGGCCTACGGAGTTGTGGAGTGGACACCATTTCTTGCCTTCTTGCGGGTTAGTCAACTTTTTTGGCTGGTCGGTACTACGACCACCAGAAGCAGTTTTATTTTTAAACGAAGGCTTGTACCTTTGGTCAAAGGAGGCTTCTCTGCAACTGCGACCTCCCGGTACTATCCAGAGCGATTCCTTTTCGACTTCTTCGATTTCCCGCCTGATGAAGATTCCGGCTTCTTGCTTGAATCTTCCTTCCTAGCGTCCTTGAGACCTAGTTGAGGCGGTAGGTTACCTTTATCGACCATTCGGTTCCATTCGATAGCCTCGACTGCGTCAGAATATCGATCAGCCATATCAAAGAGATCGGCTACTGATCGAGGAGGATGAATGAGCAAGTCTTCGGTGAATCTCTGATATCGAACGACATGTTTAAATGCCCTAATAATGGAGCTATTAGATATGTTCGGGATGGTATTCCTCACCCTGACAAATTTCTTGACAAACTGACGAAGAGTTTCGGTCGAAGTTTGTCGTAGTCGATGGAGGTCATCCTCTTTACCTGGCTTCTGATAAGAATTTTGGAAATTGCTGAGGATAGCATCATACAGCATTTCTCAGTTGTAGATCGAACCTTCGGGTTGGTTAAACAATCAGGTTCTTGCCGGTCCTTTGAGGACTGTTGGCAGGTAGTTGGCCATGACCCGGTCATCGCCCCTGCCGCTTGGATGGCAGTAATGTAGATTTGAAGGAACTCGGACGGGTTCTGAGTTCGATCAAACCTTTCTATGGCCCCTGGTCTAAACTTGTCCGGCCAAACGACCGCTCGAAGGCCGGGCGAGAAAGCCTTACAACCAACGTAGGGACTGTGTACTGTCCTACGGCTCTCTACCGGATCGCGGGAAACCTCACGCAATGGAGAAGCCACTCGTGGTCCTAAACGAGAGTGGACAGGAGCCCGATCCCTATCACGAGAATCCTGCGCCCACCTGGACTTGCCCTGCCGGGATGGTACAGGTGGCGGGTGACTCCGTCGACCAGAACCAGAGTGAGAGTGCTCTTGGTTGTGGGAACATGTCGCTGACCGGGAGGAAGCCATAGGGGTTGCGTCAGATGCGACCTCATCTAACCTCTCCGCCAGGATTCTGGTGAAGGCCGGTTTCTGCTCATCCGTGACCGTAGGAGGAAAATTACACATGACCTCCGCGATAGATCGAAGCCGGCCATGCGTACTTCTCCTAGGGGCACCAGGTGTTACCGTTTCTTCGTCCACCGGGAAACACTCCGGAGGCAAAGAGGGTGTCTGGTCGCATTTGTGACCACGTGATCGTCGGGAAGAACTCGGAGCAGCATCGTAATGAGCCTACGCATCTTGAAGAGCCTCTAGGGCAGTTCTGCGTAGTTCGTTGTCTTGTTGCTCGAGATCTTGATCCTCCTTTTGTTTGCGTTCCTGTTCTTCCCTAGCAGCCTGTTGATAAGGAGTTTCTAGGGAGAGAGGTCGCCGAGGGAGAAAACATCTCAGTTTGTTCCGAGTCAGACTCGAAATCAAAGAGACGATGGAGGTTATCAGGATCAAACCTCCCCGGGCTGATTTCCTGGTCGACATCATCCTTCCCCTGAGCTGGGTCGTATGACGGACCGGATTCGTCTCCTAATGCATTAAGAACCTCAGTGGGTTCTAACCTTGCGTTAGTTGCCTCCTTGTCGATAGACATGATCTGGAGGGTTGATTTGACCTCTGGGACGTCCTCGCCTCCGGTTTCCTCCATCGGAACAGGATCGCTAGGAGAAGGCATCGGAATGTGAGCATAATCCTCGAGATCGAAATCGTTCTCGGAATCATATGCTCCAGCCATGATTCAGTGAACCTCTGGATGAAAATTAGAATGCCTTAAGAAAGGCCCCACGGTGGGCGCCAGCTGTCGACGATTCGGACTCGGGGTCCTTAGTCGAACTTATGCAGAATTTGTAGGTTGTGAGACCTTTCAGGGTGTCCCTCCGGGAAGGTATGATGACTTATACAGAGAGATTTATACAGGTTCGGGCCCTCGATGGTGGGAGTAATAGCCCTACGTCCTGTCGAGATTTCACTATGTGTAGTAAAAAGAATTACAGAGTTATGAAAAATATCTTAACAGGCGAAGATTTTTCCTATGTGTTTGTACAGGGCAATGCCTGGAAGGCTTGTGAAAGCTATCTAACTTAGACTACTGTCTTTTGATTCTTTGGGTGTTTGGATTGCTTGATTCAATGATCTGATCATCGACTTGTCCGATGCCCTGTTTGATTCATTGGGTTACCTCTTTATACTGGTCGAAAGGGTGCCAAGTCATAACGGCATCGAACAGTTGCTTGGATGCAGTTTTGGCAACTGCCCCGAACTCCCACGCAGGTTTAACACGTGTTACTCATGGATAACCGCACGTATTAACCTCCTGATGATTGTCTCCATACGTGGAAGGATCTTCGGGATACTCAAGATATCCCTGTTGTAGGGATAGAACAATCCCGCGTCCCCTGGTTGAAGGTGTTCTGACCACGCGTTGTTTGTTGTTACCTGACCGCGCACCATTTGCAGCCTTTTGTTCATGTATGGTATACGAACTCCTGACCGCGCACTAGCTACGGTCTGATCGCGTAAAGCCTGCGACCACATGCCTGTGTTTCTCGGAGTAACTCGAGTTCGCATCAACAGACACTTATCTGGTTCGAATCTGTCCTGAACCAGTCGTGTATTTATTTGAACTAGCTCGGGTATCAATCCTCGTCAAACTTGAATGTGTACATGGGAGTATTTGTGTATTTAATTGTATTGGTAGGTAGGTGTGTATTTGTACTACTGTTTCAGACATGCACTTGAATTTGTGAATTGGCATGTGTATGTTTGTACCTAAATTGCTGTGTCATACATGAATCAGCTTGCTTTTGTTTTCAGCCATTAACTAGAATGAGTTTAAATAGTACTTATTTTTTATGTTTCCTCTTGCATTTTCTTAAAGGAATGGAGGCAAACCAAGATCTCATGTAAGTAGAGATTTTTAATTTCTTTGTCAAGATGAAGTACCAAGTACCTAAGAAAAGTATTTTTGTGTCTCCTAGTTAATCTACAAATTAGCATCTCTTGAAATATTTCTTTATCTTCTAGTTAAAATCTATTTGATGTTACATTGTGTTTAGATATGATCTTTGAATGTGAGAACTGGTGTCATGTGTGTCATGCATTACCCAGTTTGGTTTTGTTTCAGCCATATATCAGTACCTCTTCTAACGGCAAATACACATATTTACCGATAGAACAACACCTGTATTTGCTTATGTGCCTCAGGCATGCACTGGAATGTGAGAATTGGTGTGCATCTGTGCACTTAGATTGCTGTGTCATGCATTACCCAGCTTGCTTTTTATTTCAGCCATGTACCAGCACCTCTTCTAACAGAAAATACAAATATTTACCAATAGAACAACACCTGTATTTGCTTATGTGTCTCAGGCATGCACTTGAATGTGAGAACTGGTGTGCATCTGTGCACTTAGATTACTGTGTCATGGCATTACCCAGCTTGCATTTTGTTTCAGCCATGTACCAGTACCTCTTCTAACGGCAAATACACATATTTACCGATAGAACAACACCTGTATTTTCTTATGTGCCTCAGGCATGCACTTGAATGTGAGAACTGGTGTGCATCTGTGCACCTAGATTGCTGTGTTATGGCATTACCCAGCTTGCTTTTTGTTTTAGCCATGTACCAGTACCTCTTCTAACGGTATATGTGTGTTTGTACCGATAGAATATGTGTGTACAAAATTAACCATACTTAGTCTAACGGCATTTCGTGTATTTACCGTTAGAAATAGGTCCAGTATAAATAAAACCCCACTCGACCATTGCTGAGCTGCTATTTTTATCTGTTGCACTCTATGTCCCTCTGTTTGTGATGAGAGTTCCACGCTCGCAGCTACACTGCTAGGGTGATCAGGGCAAGCTGGAAGGAAGTTGGTTGGACCCCCCTCTTTAATGCAAGCTTAATTGTCATCACTTATCTCTCTCTCTCTCCAGATCTCCCTCCCTCTCTACTTGCAAGCTAGCTGTATTGTGTAGTTCCAAGCTTGTAGCTCCAAGCTTGGGAGCTAGCTGGAAATGCCTCATGTTTTAGGAGCTCACTAGCTTGTATTGTAGTTAGCTAGGTTAATTAGTGTTAATTTCGTCAGGCTAGGGTTTAACACATCAGTTTTAAGAGGCTGCATGTACATGTATATGTACATAACTTAATCGGGCAGGTTTCATACATGGCTGACTCGTTAAATTTTGTTAATTGTAGATGGACAGGAAATATTGGATGTTTGGAATAAAATGTACTACTCTTGAATATTTGGATGGTGTGAATGGGTTTATTAAATTTGCTGAGCAACAAAAGGCGAGGAAGGGAGAGAAAGATATGCTTTGTCCTTGTTTAGATTGTATGAACTTGAAGAGGTTTAGAAACTCTGAGCAAATTAAGAATCATTTGATTCGTCGTGGTTTTAACGCGCGATACACCCGTTGGATATGGCATGGCGAAGATCTGGAGGAAACAAGCACCACTACTACCAATCAGCAGGACTTGGATGTGGATTGCAATAATATCGATGATCATCCGAATTTTGATAATGTTCATTCCGATGTGCACGTAGATGATGATGACAATCTACATGAGATGTTATGTGATGTAGAGGAAGATTACAACAAAAAGGACTTCTGTGAATTTGAGAAATTGATTGCTGACTCTGAGAAGCCTCTGTTCCCTGGATGTGTAAAATTTACAAAACTGTCTTCTGTGCTGAGATTATATAACTTGAAGGTAGGCAACGGTTGGAGCGATAAGAGTTTTACGGCACTATTAGATCTTCTAGCGGACATGCTTCTAGAGGGAAATGAGTTGCCAAGATCTACTTACCAAGCCAAAAAACTGTTGTGTCCGTTGGGAATGGAAATCGAAAGAATACACGCATGCCCAAATGATTGTGTTTTGTATCGTAACGAGTACTCCAGTTTGCATGTTTGTCCAAGATACGGCGCATCAAGGTATATGCGTAGGGACCGGATTGACAGTGAACGTCACGAGGTAAAGAAAGGACTTCGGTGAAAACTGTGTGGTACTTGCCAGTGATACCTAGATTGAAGCGGCTGTTTGCAAATCCGAAAGTCGCGAAGTACTTGCGTTGGCATGCTGAAGACCGGAAACAAGATGGAAAACTGAGACACCCAGCTGATTCTATTCAATGGAGAAACATCAACAGAACATTTGCTGAGTTCGGCGGTGAAGTTAGGAATATAAGGTTCGGGCTGAGTACAGATGTTATGAACCAACATGGTAATATGAGCAGTCGGCATAGCACTTGGCCGGTTCTTTTATGCATCTACAATCTTCCTCCTTAGTTATGCATGAAGCGCAAGTACATCATGATGGCGTTACTAATATTAGGACCCAGACAACCCGAAAATGATATTGACGTGTTTCTAGCTCCTTTAATCGAGAACTTACAGAAATTGTGGAGCGAGGGGGTGCAGGTGTGGGATGCATACAAGAAAGAGAATTTCATCTTGCGAGCCCTGATATTTTGCACCATAAATGATTTACCGGCCTACGGCAATTTGTCGGGGTATAGTACGAAAAGAGCCAAGGCTTGCCCTATTTGCCTAGATGAAATTGAGAGCATATGGTTGTGAAATTGCTGGAAAACAGTGTACATGGGTCACCGCAGGTTTCTTTTGGTGCATCACACGTACCGTAAGAAGAGAAATTCTTTTAATAGGAAGCCTGAGAAGGGATCAGCTCCAGTGTTTCTGACCGGTAAGGAGATTTACTCGCGCGTGAAGGGCATCAAAGCTGAGTTTGGTAAGTGTTGTAAACCTCAAGAAAAAAATGTTTGGAACAAGAGATCGATTCTTTGGGATCTACCGTACTGGGAGCAATTACAAGTTCGACATTGCATTGACGTCATGCATGTAGAGAAAAATGTCTGTGACAGTTTGATTGGTTTGTTGTTAAACATTCTGGGAAAGACAAAGGATGGTGTGAAAACTCGTCGTGACATGGTGGAAATGGGGATAAGGACTGATATTGCACATTTGGAGAATGGAAAGCGTACATACCTCCCTCCAACCTGCTATACGTTGTCCAAAAGCGAAAAAATAGAACTCTATCGGTGCCTGCACGGCGTTAAAGTTCCACGTGGGTATTCCGCGAACTTGAAAAAATTTGTGTCCATGAAGGACCTAAAACTGGTTAGCACGAAGTCCCACGACTATCATGTGCTGATGTCACAAATGCTTCCCATTGCTATCAGAGGTATTCTCCCAGTTAAAGTCAGAGAGACAATCACAAACCTATGTTATTTCTTCAACGCAATATCTTGCAAGGTAAGTACGTGCACTCGTACTATAAGTTAATTAGCTCCATTTGTGGAGCTTAATTAGAAGATTTTTCTGATATGAATATTTGGCGCAACTGTGTCCTCGTAGGTAATTGATCCGAATGGACTGGACGCTTTGCAACGCGACGTGGTTACAACTCTTTGTCAGCTCGAGATGTATTTCCCTTCATCCTTTTTTGATGTTATGGTCCATCTTATTGTTCACCTTATCAGAGAAATTAAGTTTTGTGAACCCGTGTGCCTGCGCTACATGTATCCATTTGAGAGATTTATGGGTGTATTGAAGGGATACATAAGGACTCATCGTCGACCTGAGGGGAGTATCATGGAAGGTTATGCCGCCGAGGAGGTGATTGAATTTTGTACAGATTATATGGCCGGGGTTGACCCAATTGGCGTTCCTAGGTCCCGACACGAGGGTTGGCTTCAGGGCATCGGAACGGTTGGATTCAAAGCTATCGTCCCTGCCCGTGATGTGTACACAAAATCACATTTTTGGGTCTTACAAACACATGACAGAGGTGGAGCCATACATACACGAGCACAAGGTAATGTTACGGTCACAGAATCCTTCGAAGTCAGAGATTTGGGTCACCAAAGAACATAATAGGAAATTTGCTGGGTGGATCCAAGAAAGAGTCACACGAGCTGCGGAGGGCTCCATAAGTGAATCTGTGACATGGTTGGCTAGAGGCCCAAGATTCACTGTAGGGACTTGGCAGGGGTACGACATCAATGGGTATTCATTTTACACAAGAGCTCAAGACGCCAAGAGTAGCACGCAATGTAGCGGAGTCACACTGTTTGCTATTTCTGAGGATGTTAGGTCAGTAAGGGCACTGAACTCATATTACGGTGCTATTGACGAAATATGGGAGCTCGATTACGGATTATTTAAGATTCCTTTGTTTCTATGCCAATGGGTCGAAATCCCTCGAGGTGTTAAAGTTGACAGTTACGGGTTTACTCTCATCGATCTTGGTAGAGTCAGACACCAAGACGATCCATTCATACTTGCAAAACAAGCCACACAGGTATTCTACATCGTTGACCCAGCCAATCCAAACTTGCACGTTGTCCTCCACAGTAAGAGACGTATTGTTGGGGTCGAAGACGTTGTCGACGAAGAGGAGTATAACCAATTCGACGAAATACCTCCGTTTTTAGAGGACATTCAATCTATCCCTACTGAAGATATCGATGAAACAACGTATCTGCGAGATGATCACGAAGAAGGATTATGGGTTGAGAACCATTGATGATTATTTTCTATTTCAAGGAAAAATGCCAAGCAAACAGCCCACAAGTTGTGCATCAAGGTGAGGAACTTATCATTAATACATTAGGCAATACATTTTTCTTTAGAACTTAATGATAAGCTAGTTCACAGCATTAATATATCTCAATTTTACTCCACAGCATGAGTTCTAACATGTACACTACCTTTATTCTGTAAGAACTTAATTCTTCCCTTCAAATTTTCTTGCCAAAATCTCATTGCAGCCTTTTGCTTCTTCAAAAATTAAGCTCTCCAAAAATCCCATTCCCTGAAACATCATTTTCCAATGCCCTGCTCACTTCAAAAAAAATTACTCTGGGAAAAATTTACTTGTTCTATTGGTATTATTTTTTTGTACCGTTAGAATAAAACCATTAGTCTGACGGTATTTTGTTGTTTGTACCGATAGAAAAGGGCATCCACTACTTTCTTACACATGGCCCTTGAGTTTCCCTCCAGTCGAACCGTTCCAACTTATAGCACTGCGTCTCTTCGAGAGCGAAAACCACAACGTCCGCAGTGACCACTTACTTCTTCACTCCCACACAACGATCACCGCCTGAATACTGGTTCGCCACTGCCACCGGTCCATATTTTCTTCCTTCGCCGGCCGCCGCTGCGTTCTACACCGCCTCTCCATCATCACAACTATTCACCGTAAAATACCTTAATTCGTCGTTCTTTTTCCAGCATCTTCCTTATTTGATCTTAGTGTTTTGTACGTACTAATTCTTCAAGTTTTGGAATTAAACTAGAGTTCCCTATTGTGTTGGATTATGCAAATTTCGTAGGCAATGTTGATTTAAATTAGGGTTGACATAATATGTTCCAATGCTGTAATCAACCTATTTTGAGATTTTAAATTATCTATACTGCTGTATGTGTGATCAATTGTATCCAACTGCCATGTAATGCACTTTATATGTTGGAGGTGTTCTTACACATCTTCTATCGGTATCTCCTGTATTTGCCGATAGAAAAAATTGTTATGTTCTATCGGCAGCTCATGTGTTTATGGATAGAAAAGATTTCTGAACAAGTATTAAAACTTTGGATCTGGAAGGACATGAGACATGCAATGTACTAGTTTGGTTGGGAATTTTGACTCACTTGGTATGAATATATGGCAATGTGGATGGGTCTTCGATGTATATGTTTCAAATGCTTATACATGACTTTTCCCAACCTAATAGATGTGAAGTCCTGATGATTTGCATACAGGTAATGCTAAAGATAACCAAGAGAGGATGCTATAAACCATGTTATTCCTTTTTTGGTTGTGACCTACTTTCTGTGCTACTTTAATATCTTTATATTCCATTAGCATTAGGTTTGTCAAATTATGCACAGTGGCACTTAGATGCTTGTGTGCATATTTATGTGTGAAATAATAATGCTGGCCCATGAATATTAGTACAGAAAATCATGGAGAATGTTGACTTAAACCAAGATTATGTGATGCCAGTGAATGGCGGCTTATCAACAATATTCCATATACACATAGAGAATATTGTTATGTTCTATCAGTATCGCATATCTTTGCTGATAGAAAACATTGTTATGTTCTATCGGTATCTCATGTGTTTACCGATAGAAAATATTGTTATGTTCCATCGGTATCTCATGTGTTTATCGATAGAAAAAATTGCTGAGCACTTCAGCAATTAATTTTTGCATGTCTTGTAGTACTATTTTCTTCGGACATCCCTTTAGCAGCCCTAATTAGTCCCCAATCCTGAACTGAGTTATAGAACTTCAAGAAGAATTAATTGCCATATGTTGCCTGCTTCCTATATGAAAATGTGTAGATGAAAATGCTCAGAAATAGAATCTTATCTTCTATTGGTAGTTTCTGTGTTTACCGATAGAAAAAAAATTTAAAATAGGTCCTTTTGCTTTGTAAAATGATTTGGTTTGTGTTTCTATTAAATTTTTGATGGTTTGTTGATGGTTTTGTAGGGAAAGACATGTCGTCGTCTTCATCGGATGGTAGTAGTCGTTTGACTAGGGCCAATGTAACTGAAGATGCAGCTAGTTCATCCCAGCGTAAGAGGGTAGGGCGAGGCGCGACGACGTTGGGCCATTTGACCAAACTCACGGATCTTTCTTATGAGTTCAACCAATTTGGGAGGCCATCGGAAAGAATGCTGGGAAGTATGCGGCCTACGTTGGGCTGTTGGCGAAAGAAAGGGTGAAGATCACCGTCCAGAGCTGGAAGGACGTGACGGCGGACGAGAGGGATAGGTTGTGGGCGGAAGTGAAGGTTAAATTAACTGAAATCGCTGAACTCTTTCGTAATCACGTTCTCTTGGCTTATACTAAAATTTAACTAACTTGTGATTAATTTTATGCATTGTTTGAAAACAGGCTAAGTGGAACATCCCCGACGATAAACCTAGGACGGCCTGCTTGAAGGACATGAATGGAACATGGAAAACCTTTAAGAGCTAGCTCGTCAGTAACTTCCTCGCTGCGGGGAAATCTCTTTGTGAGAAGTACCCCTTCATATCGGAGGAGGTATGGGAGGAATTCACCAAGCAGAAGGGGACCGAGGAGTTCAAGGCCCTTAGCCGGAGAGCTGCAGCCTACTGACTCACCTAGGCGACGGGCAAGAAGTGGTTGCACACGGGTTCGTATATCCGTCTGGGGAGGATGTCTGGATCCACTGCATATCTCTACGGTTGGGGTTCGCAAAGGTACAGGTAGACATGGCCATGCCGGGCTACAACGATTCTCCATTGCCAGTCCTAACAGAGGAAATGCAGACACTTGCTGAGGTAGTGGGCTCCTACGTACAGTGGCCCAAGAAGTGTATTCTAATACAACAGGTAAATTCTACACATTTTAGATTACATCCTACTCAGTACACTCAACTTGCAAAATCTAACATATGTGCTCATTAATTGAAGTGGCCTGCTGGCGTGCTACCAGGGGACTGCGCCCCCAGCTCGGGGCATGAGGCCGGATCTCATGTGAACCTGAACACAGCAAAGACGGCCTCGACCCCAGCCAGCGCATCCACGCCTTCACCTCGGAAGAAAGCCACCATCACCTCGCCCTTGCCTTCGAAGGTATGGGCTCAGTCCTCGGCAAAAGGCAAGGGCAAAGGCAAAGGCAAGGGCAAAGGGCGAAAGGGACACTCGGAGACGTTCAGGAACGGGTTCCCACTCGTGTCGGAGGTAGCTTTGCGTAAATTGGATCGATCAACTAGAGACCTCCACGAGTGGTACTTACACCGAGCTTGGCGCAATCTGAACTTCTTAGTTCCCTGCAGGCCCGGGCAGTTCCACCGTGAGCCCGGGAGTATATCCGTGGCACACGAGGACCTGTTCGACCTCTACAACTGGCGGGAGCTCGATATGTCCATCATACGAACTGGAGTCCTGTGAGTTTGCTGATCCTATATATTGCTGTTTTCTAACTTCGTTTGCTAACTCTGCATTGTTGTAGTTCATTTGAAATGTAGTAACTTTCTGTGCAATACTAATGTCGTCCTTTACATGCAGGTGCATGTATAGGCTAGCATCGGAGGCTGCGTGTGACAAGGTGGGTTTCCTCGACCCAGAGAAAATAAGCCTCACGATGCTAGAGCACGACGCCGCGCACGCTGAGCTACATATCCAAGGCGCTGATGGCCAAGCTGGACAGGGAGTTTATTCTGGTGCCGTACCACCAAAGGTTAGTGCATGTCGTACTAATTTAACTCAATCTTGTATGCTATACCTCAGATATACTTTGAGCTAGCGGTCCTCTTTTATGTACAATGTAGGGGCCACTGGATCCTCAACGTGATCTGTCTGTGGAGGAACAAGGTGTACTATCTCGATTCAATGCGTGACAGATTATCAAACGAATATGTGGTCAAGGGGAATATGGAGGCGTAAGTAACATATATGTTTGATTTAAATTTTGACCTCACTAGCTAATGATAATACATTAACCAGCAATGCTAACTGAAATGCAGGGCTTTTGAGAAATATGTGTCCGCTGGAGGGAGGCATGCCGCACCGCAGGGCTCCCTACTAGCTTGGAAAGAATATGAGGTACTCGCGAGACTTTTTGTTTATGCTTAATTAGTTTATGGAAATAATAGCTAACATGTCTTCGCATATGCAATTATTTCAGTGCCATCAGCAGCCGCAATCATGGGAATGCGGGTTTTATGTGGTGCGCTACATGTACGACCTAGTGCGGACAAACTTTGCCCAATTCCCCCAGGTAAGCATCGATAGCTAACTCAAATTTGAAAATTGGGTGTCACGTTCAAAATTAGGAAGTTAGTTACTCAGTATTCACACATGCTTGCAGATCGCCATTGCCGCATCCCGCCCTCACAGGGGGACACGACTACTCCCATGGGGACCCAGCTTACTATAGCTGATCCCTTACCTTTTGACTTCCCAGGATGAGCCAAACTTAGGAGTATATTGCATCAGTTTAACTTGCATTACATTGAGCAGTATGGCCAACTGGCCTCATTACAACATAATAAATTACAAGCCATCACGGCGTAAATAAGTTTGGTTGCAGAAGAACAACTACTCGGCAGAAGCTAAGTGAACCCCCACGGCAAGAATTTGAAAGCAGAGCAACACTTTTCAGGACTTGGGTAGAACTGACTCTCTTCCTTCAGGGATCCAAGAAGTTCTCCAGGCCTTCGTCTTGATCAGGGACATTCCATCTATTGGATAGTGAATTGCAAGGGTGAGCACTTACGTACTCAGCAAGTCATAGATAAAAGTAGATACATATAGTAGAATGATATGAACCTATGCTATTAGGGAAGGAGGGAAGGTTGCAAAGTACTTTTTCTCTTTCCAAATCTATGGCAGTGCTCATCATGACATATCATTAATATCTTTTATAAACTCTTAGAAGTACTACCATAGCACGACAACACATGTCTGCCCATGTTAGCACCTCATTTCATGACAACACATGTCAAGCACACATGAGCTAAGTCTAGCCATATTTTATCTAGAAAACATACTTGTGTCACATCGACGTGGAGAGGATCCACAGCGCGTAGGCTCCTATAGACCCGGGAGCTCGGAGTATTCGAATACGTTTTTAACTTTGCAAAGGTGTACCACTTTAATCCACCAATCACTCAGCTTTCAAGTCGGATCAGCTCCATGCGACCTTTACGCATGTAATAAGGCCAAAGTGACACAACAGTTTACAGTCCTAGCATTAACAATTCCCTGCCCGGTAAATAGACAGTTAAGTCTCAAGTACTGTTGTGGGTCCTCCCCACTGCCTTACTTCCTAGCCTGGGTCTATGTTCTCGCAAGACACATAGCCTCTCTTGATTACAGTCGCGCAAGACTTAATCTGGCATAGGGCGTCTTCCTCCTTTCCACCTTTTCCTCTCATAATTTTTCTGAACTCACATCACTCATGGCCTTCTGCGGCCCACCAGCTCTCGCAAGAAACTGGACCGACAACCATTGCAGGGAAAAGCTAATACTAAGGAAAGCTACTAAGTCGCGCCCGTCCCATAACCGGGCAAGTGGTTGGTACGTTTTTCATGCCGCATAGAAGCATAACACAAGGTTCTAGTCCTTACATGCCCATGACCAGTGCATTCCACAACCCTGCACTCGTCAGTGCCACCACCATTCCATACCAAACTCTGGCCACGGCAAGGGTTCTATTTCATGAATATACATATATACATATATATTAGTTATGGCTCACGGTTTGATCATTTTATAAGGAATCTCCTCATCTTTTGTCGGCATACAGCCTAGTACTGCCATATCATACTTTTGTCATTTCATCAAATGCAATACTGCTTATAATCAAGGCAATGTCTTAACAATTCATAAAATATAGGTTCAAGATGTCCAAGGATATGACTTGCCTTCCGCGTCTAAGGTACAGCAGTCGATGTCGGGTCTGACAAAATCTCTGTACTCAGGCTCTTGTTCTAATCAAAGATCAAACAAGCAAACAGGAATCACAATCCATTAATAATCTATATGCAACATGCAAAGGAGAAATACTCTCGGCGATACTGGAACTGGTAAGCTTGAAAGCTGGATTTGAGTTAATCTTGGAGATTTATGGAATTAGGGTTCAGGACGAATGCTAGAGACTCTCAGGGTTTCAAGGCTGCGATATGGACATCAAGTCCGCAGCTATTTCGCTCAAAAACGACAAACGTCAAAAGTCGACATTCGGTTCAGGGCTCTGACATAGCTTCAGAGAATGCTAGAGAGTTTATCTCAAGGTGTGGTAGTTGAATAAAATGTAGAACATAGCTCTACAAGTTCAATGGACAAGGTGGTTTTCAGGTTGCACAACCAGAAGTGGTTAAACTTGCCCAATGCCATTGGCTGACATGAACTGACAAGGGCTGGCATTGTCAAGGAATGGCATTGATGTGTTTGGATAATTTCCAGTGGGAAGAATGTGATTTGATCAAAGCATTAGATGCAAAATGTAATAAGGTAGCTATTTGACAAGGTGGTTTTCACAGGAAAGTCCAGAATTTAGGCAATTTACAAAGAGGCCCCTGGACACAGAGAATTGAATGTTAGTGCACGGCCAGATTCTAGGGCTTGAGTGTTTGATCGATCCTCTTGAGCTTTGCTTCACCAACTATGTCTAGGAGGTAGGCGAAGACAACAGAAATCCAGTGGTGGAGGTTTCAGGAACTAAGGTGGTCGGACGGTGATGAACGGCGATGAGAAATCACGGTGCCGAGACGGCAAGACACAGGTACTGGACAGATCTTGGCACGGCTATATCTTGTGATTTGGCACAGCATCGGAGGGCGATGCAGTGGAGTGATATGCTCAGTAGGTTGAGGCAAATCTACAGGACAAAGTAGATTGAACAACGGCGATGAAACGACGGCGAATGGTGAGGTTGAACTCGTCGGTTTTCAGGAACTAAGGTGAGCTACGGTGGCCACGAGCTATAGACGATGAAACTCAAAATTGGTTGAGGATTAACGCTTCTGGGGTGTTGCTGATCATTCTCCAGCAAGGAATTGGGTTGCAATCAAATACTGGAGCTTGCCGGCGTTGATGCCGGACTCGGAGAAGACGGCCACTGGGGCGCCGCTGATACAAGGTAGCTCCGGTCAATTTGGTTTGGCTACACCATCTACGAAGTTCAGGGATCACAATGCTACAGTCAATTTGGTCGGAGGTGAAGCTATTCGGGCCGGCGACGTGAACAGCTCACGGTGGCGCGCGAAAACAGGGGAAAGGCTCCATCCGAGCTTCAATTTGAAATCCGACAGCAAGGGCTTGCAAGGAAGGATCTACTGATCAATTGCTTCTACTAAAAGGAGTACTAATTTTTGCTAAATCGGGTTACAAAGCTGGAACAGGGCAAAAGCAAATAACGGCGATCGTCGGCGACAGGAACCACCGGAGTTCAATTACTTGGTACAGCATAGAGAAGTGAGGCAGAGACACTCACTGGCGAATTTGGATCGGAGGTTGATGCAGCGAAGCTCCCTGTCGTCGTTCTCCCCTTCGGCGGCTTGCCGGAGACGAAGAAGAAGACGAGAAGAAGCAGGGGGAAACGAGAGTTGCTGGTTCTGGTGAGGAGCGAAGCTGCTGCGAGCTACGGGGGGGGCTTAAATAGTGGAGCATGGGGCTCTCGAGACTTGGAGCAATCGGGAGGATATCCAGCTGGTTGGCTACGGTGGCGGTGTTCAGCGGTCTCGACGGCTTTTCAACACGGTCATCGCGTGCTCTGGCAGGTGCAGTGGTAAAGTGCCTGGCAGCTCCGGCATGGAAGCAATGTGGCACAAAGCTTCTGACATTGCTGCAGGCGAGCGCGCGCGCGTGCGAAGGAAGGATTCGGGTGATGCTGGTGCTGCTGCAGCGCTGCTACGGCCAATCTGGTGCGCGCATGTGGCGACGGGGTTGCGGCGAAGCTCCACCGGCGGTGAGGTTCGCGGTGTAGTTGCGCTGCTGGTCGCAGTTGGGCCCGAGGTCGAAAATGGCACAGCTACTGGTCGTGGCTTCCCTGGTCGAAGGTGATGCTGCTGGTCGAAACAAGAGGCTGGACTCGATTGCAATTTCAGTTTTCTGATTTGGACTAATTTGTAAAATCTGAAATATTGAGGATTATGGCTGATTTCGACTTCACAGATTTGGAGAACTTTATTCAACGGACGATTTGAGAGAATACCTGATGAAATCTGGGAACTCTTGATCAATTGTGAACTGAAGTGAAAACAGGGTAATTAGGGTATCTTGAGTCTGGTTTTGTTACAATCTGGAAATCTGAGACTTAGGGTGGGATTTTGATGTGCTGACAAAAGGTGATTTTGTATTGAATAGCATTTAGGAGGCATTCCTTGAATCAAATTGAGATCTGGAGTTGATTTGTGGCTTTTAGCCTTTTCGGGCTCTTGGAAATTAGAAAAGGACTAATCTGTGATATAATTTGGACTGATTTGCAAAAAGGGTTTAAATGATGGAATCTGGCTGCCAACTTTTTGGATTAAGGTATTGGCATGCCCATGATTACAATCCAAGAATAATTTGGTCTAGATGTGATTAAGATTTGGTTAAATCTGAATTCTGAAACTTAGGGTATTTAGGGTAATTAGAATATTCAATTAATTCTTATTTTCGAAAACAGAAAGAGATTGATAAATTTGGGAGTTAGAGATTGAATTTGATCTGGCTTCTGAAGGCTTTTATACTCAGGATAGATAGTAGATTATTTCTGGATAATCTGATCTTGAATTGGATCTTCAGAATAGATTTTGGGATTTTTGGGGCTTACGATAGATTAGAGTTGAACTGATCTTGCTACTTCTAAAGAGATACATGCATGCATGATTTTCATGAAAAGGAATTTTCACCCCCAAAATCAGGGTGTTACAAATCTACCCTCCTTAAAGAAATCTCGTCCTCGAGATTTACCTAGGAAAAGATGGGGGGGGGGGGGGTACTCCTGCTGAAGACTTTCTTCTTTCTCCCAAATGGCTTCTCGTTCTAAATGGTTCTCCCGCTGAACCTTGCATAACTTAATCTTCTTCACTCGTCAGTGTCCCGAATTTGTATTGGGTGCTTGAGATTTGAAAAGTTCTTCTCCAAAGATACTTCGTGAACTTCTACTCGGTCGGTTGGTTCTCTTCAAAACACTTCCGGAGTTGCGAAACATGGAATACATCATGCACTCCTGCTAATTCTGAGGGTAATTCCAACTTATAGGCCACTTCTCCTTCTTCTCTTAAGTATTTTGAATGGTCCAATATACCTTGGAGATAACTTCCCTTTCTCCTGTAATCTTCGCAATCCTTTGAAAGGTGTGACTTTAAGGTAGACCAGATCTCTTTCCTTCAATTGACAGCTCTTCTCCACCGATTGTTCGCGTAATTTTTTTTTTCTTCTTTTTTTGTCGAGACTATGCTATCTTCAGCCTTTCTTTGATAAGCTTTACATGAGCTTCTGCCTTTTCCACTATCTCTAGTCCTATGATCCTTCGTTCTCATGGCTCATTCCAATGCAACGGAGTTCTGCGTGTTCATTCGCATACAGCTTCAAACGGTGCCATTTGTAAATTAGACTGATAGCTATTGTTGTAAGCAAATTTTGCAAGTGGCAAGCATTTATCCTATGATGTTCCATAATCTAGTATGCAAGTTCTTAGAAAATCTTCCAAAATCTGATTTACTCTTCTGTCTATCATCCTGTCTGAGGGTGATATGCAGTGCTAAAATTCAATTGAATTCTTAGTGTTTCATGGAGTCCGCTCCAAAATTTTGATGTAAACTGTTCTCCATTATTTGAAACGATCTTCTCAGGGGTACCATGCAGTGTTACTATTCTTTGCATATGCAACTCAGTTAATTTACTCCCATCGTAGTTCTCTTTTTAACTGGGATGAAGTGTGCCATTCTGGTGAGTCTGTCATATCCTCCTTAAGTTTTTGGGATAAAATCCATTCTGATTTCTTCTCACTTCCATAGTGGTGCTGACAAAAGTTGTAATTTCCTGGCTATCCTCTGATGTTTTTCTTTAACTCGCTGACAGGTATCACAGTTTGCAACGTATTCTGCGATCCCTTTCTTCATATTATCTCACCAAAATTGATTTTTCAAGTTCCGATACATTTTAGTGCTACCCAGGTGCATTGAGCACGAGGTTTTATGTGCCTTATGGAGAATTAACTCCTTAAGGTCTGCGCTTTGAGAAACACAGATCCTTCCCCGATACCATGCATTTTCTTGTTTGTTGATTTTAGTAAATCCTGAGCTTTTCCCAACTTGATTCGGCTCTTAATCTTGCAAATCTCTTTACCCTCTTTCTGGGCACTTCTCATCTGTTCCTCGAATTGGGGTTCTTCTACCAAAATGGTTAATGTTCCTTGTGATGTCATTTCCACCTAAAGATCTTGTATCTCTTGCTGCAAGTATGGATTACTTGGCATGACTCTTTCCTGTAAGCTTTAAGCCTTCCTGCTCAAGGCGTCTGCTGCTATGTTAACCTTTTCGAGATGGCAATGAATACTGAGCTCATAGCCCTTGATCAATTCTAGTTACCGTTGTTGATGCATGTTGAGTTCTGTTTTTGTGAGAATGTACTTGAGGCTCCTATGATCAGTGTAGATTTCACACTTGTTTCCAATTAAATGGCGTCACCATATTTTCAATGCATGAATGACTGCTGCTAATTCCATTTCATGTGTGGGATAATTCTCCTCATGTGGCTTCAGTTGACATGAAGCATAAGTCACTACTTGGTTTTTCTGCATCAACACACAGCCTATCCCTTTTTGCTTTGAAGCATCACGTTAAACTATGAACTCTTCCTTGCTATCTGGCAATGTGAGGATTGGTGTTTTGCCAATTTCTGTTTTAGCTTCTGAAAGCTTTCTTCGTACTTGGCGGTTCATTCAAATCCAACGTCCTTCTTTAGCAGGTTAGTGAGAAGTTCGGCAACTTGGTAGAATCCTTCAATGAATCTCCTATAGTAGTCTCTCAAACCTAAGAAATTTCTAACTTCTGGAACTGTAGTGGGCTGTTTCCACTCTTTGATTGCAATAATCTTAGCTGAATCCACCAAAATTCCTTCTTCAATTAAGATATGTCCAAGAAATGCAATCCTCGTTATCCAAAATTTACATTCGTCAAACTTGGCATAAAATTATAGTCTTCCCAAGACTAGGTGCAGATGTTGCTCATGTTCCTTTGGGATCTTGGAGTATATCAGAATGTCATCTACGAACACCATGACAAACTGGTCTAGGAAATCCACAAACGTGTTGTTCATGATATTCATGAAAGCGGCTGGGGCATTGGTCAAGCCAGTTGGTACTACTGTAAACTCATATAATCCATATCTTGTAGTGAAAGCGGTCTTTGGTACATCTTCTTCCTTGATCCTCGATTGATGGTATCCAGACTTCAAGTCTATCTTGGAAAATACTTTAGCCCCTTGAGGATGGTCAAACAAGTCATCGATCCTCGGCAACGGATACTTGTTCTGTATAGTTTTCCTATCGGTTAGTTACTCAACACAGTTAGTACTGGAAACTTTCTTCTATCGGTTGTAGGATATGAACCGATAGTATTACAAAGGATTATTAACAGATACAACAATACAGAGAGACACACATTGGACAGATTGAATCTAATTATTAAGATATTGAATTATTCACAAATACACTAATATAAAGATATACACATGCATTGGACAGATTGGATCTAATTATTCACATATTAAGTTTATTCACAAATACACCAATACAAGTACACACATACACCAATTAACACATTCAATGTATATTACACAAGTCATTTACGATCGATCGTTGATAGCCACTTCATCCATCATATATTGAGCCCAAATTTGTCGCATCTGCTCCAATTGAGGCAACTTGTATTGGTCTTTCAACATGGCGCTCTGCATGTTTATATGAAGTTAGGAAACTGATTTCATTTCAATTACTCTTTCCTAAAGACTACCTGGTTTTAATCGCGTTCAGTATCAATTTAAGAAATTGACACGAGCGGCAAGAACAATTTTAATCGGGTTGGTCAAGAACACTTACAGTCCGTGGAGTGGCCTATGATGGCGCGATGCAGTGACCGGCAGTGGTGGAGAACCCAAATGCGAGCGACAATGGTGGTGCAGGAGCGAAAAAGGGGACGTCGGGGAGGCTAGGGTTTTCCGCGCGCGAGTAGAGACTTATTTGGAAATGTGTTTGTTTGGACTGGAGGGAAAACTCCCACGCATTTAACCCATTATAGGGGTCTTGTACTATTTTACTATCAGTTCAAAAACACAACCGTTAGTGAACTTTCGTCTCTTCTAAAGGTCCCCACTGTCATAATCATTATTGTCCTTTTACTATCGGTTGAATAAACAAACTGATAGTAAAAGTTCATCTCTTCTATCGGTTCGTACACTAATAACCGATAGTAAAAATGACGTAATTTTACTATCGGTTCAAAAACATAACCGTTAGTGAATTTTCCTCTCTTCTAAATGTCCCCATTGTTTCTTTTACTATCGGTTGAATAAACAAACCGATAGTAAAAGTTTATCTTTTCTATCGGTTCGTACACTAATAACTGATAGTAAAAATAACGTAAATTTACTATCGGTTCAAAAACACAACCGTTAGTGAACTTTCCTCTCTTCTAAAGGTCTCCATTGTTTCTTTTACTATCGGTTGAATAAACAAACTGATAGTAAAAGTTTATCTTTTCTATCGGTTCGTACACTAATAACCGATAGTAAAAATAACGTAAATTTACTATCGGTTCAAAAACACAACCGTTAGTGAACTTTTCTCTCTTCTAAAGGTCCCCATTGTTTCTTTTACTATCGGTTCGAAAACACAACCGTTAGTAATATTTAATATATTATATCGGTTGTTACAGTACGAACTGATAGTATAAAGTCCGTAATTTTACTATCAGTTACGAATAAAAAATCGATAGTACTATTTCATATATTATATCAGTTGGTACAGTACGAACCGATAGTATAAAGTCCGTAATTTTACTATCAGTTACGAATAAAAAACCGATAGTACTATTTCATCTATTATCTCGGTTGGTACAATAATGACCGATAGTAAAAAGTGTTTGCATTTCACTAACGATGTACCAATGTATAACCGATAGTAAAAAGCCTCTTCTCCGCTGCTGTCGTCCTATTCTATCGGATTTTTCCCAGATTATTTATAACCGTTAGAAGATATGGGTTAGTGGATTGCATTTCTGTAGTAGTGCTTCTGAAGGCTTTTATACTCAGGATAGATAGTAGATTATTTCTGGATAATCTGATCTTGAATTGGATCTTCAGAATAGATTTTGGGATTTTTGGGGCTTACGATAGATTAGAGTTGAATTGATCTTGCTACTTCTAAAGAGATACATGCATGCATGATTTTTATGAAAAGGAATTTTCACCCCCAAAATCAGGGTGTTACAGCCATGTCCAAAGACCAATACGAAAATGCAAAGATTAGAGATCTCCGACAAATCTGGGCTCAATATGTTATGGAGGAAGTTGCGCCCAACCAACCGCCATGACAAGCTTTTTGCTCACTTGTTGTCAATTTTCTCTTTTCCGTGTACTCTGTGCATAGATTGTTTATATATAGTCTTATTGGTTAGTTTTTGTCCATATTGGATTGCAATTTGTATTGGTTCATATATATGTGAATAAATGTGAATAACTGTCTAATGTGTCAATCTGTTCAATGTATATGTGAATTTACTCTTCTTTGCATCTGTACTGTATTGTGTATCCAATCTATATTGTATTGCATCTGTACTTATATGTGAATGTACTATATTGTGAGTATAAAGAATGTACTGTATATGTGAATGTACTATATTGCATCTGTACTGTATTTCTATCGGTAAACTTATACACAACCGAGAGAGTACTATCCTTTTTTCTATCGGTAAACTCATCCACAACCGAGAGAGTACTATGATTTTTTCTATCGGTACACTCGTAATTAAACGTTATAAGAGTGTAACTTTTTTCCTTCCGGTAAACTCATACACAACCGAGAGAGTATTATCATTTTTTCTATCGGTAAACTCATTCACAACCGAGAGAGTACTAAGGTTTTCTCTATCGGTATACTCGTAATTAACCGTTAGAAGAGTGTAACTTTTCCTGCCGGTAAACTTATACACAACCGAGAGAGTACTATCCTTTTTTCTATCGGTAAACTCTTTCACAACCGAGAGAGTACTAAGGTTTTTTCTATCGATATACTCGTAATTAACCGTTAGAAGAGTGTAACTTTTCCTGCCGGTAAACTCATACACAACCGAGAGAGTACTATCCTTTTTCTATCAGTAAACTCTTTCACAACCGTCAGACTAGAACGGTTTTTCTACCGGTTGTCGCCTAAAATGCTGTTAGAATAGTGCACATCTTCTATCAGTTATTTACCGATAGAAAATGACCTGTCTTGTTCTATCGTGTCTACGTCTAATGGTACAAAAACCGATAGTAGAAGGGTGTTTTTACTGATAGAAGAAAGCTTTTCTGTACTAGTGACTCAAAAAGAAACTCACTATTCAATCAAACATTAATAAATAAAGTTAAAATATTCTTGTATGGGAGTATTTCCTTTAACATGAGATACATGAAATTCCACCTTATCTTCATGTCGGTGGAAAATTTTCGAGGCCTCATGCTGTTGGCCTTGCAGTAATTCTTAAACTCGACGACGCGTATATTTGAGGAAGTAACGTAAATAATGGCCGAGCGAATACTATCTAAAGGTTCGACCATTTCTTTCATACCTGCTTGAATGATGAGGTTGATGATGTGACAGATGCACCTTTGGTAGAGAACATACCCTCCAACAAATGGCTCAAGTGTTGGAGTCAATATGTCTATGGCCTTCGTATTGGTTGAAGCATTATGAAGAGTAATAGAAATAATACGATTTTCTAACTTATATTCACTAACTAAATTTAATATACGATCAGTGATAGCTTCTGTAGTATATGCAACATCTATTAATTGAAAACCTATAAATCTTTTATTTAAAATGTAATTATCATCTAAATAATGTACAACTACGCTAAGATAATCCATTTTTGATAGTTGGCGAACCAAATATCATATGTAAGTGCAAAAGAAAATGTTACTTTTGAAAAATTTTCTTTAATTATTTCTCTTTGTTTTTTATAACATGCTAAATTATCACTTCTAGTAATGGTTCTACTCACTTTTTTAAACTGAGGACAAAATCCTCTTTGAATCATATTTTCAAAAGCTGAACTTTCACCTATCATAATTGGCAAATCTTCAAAAACAATAAATTTAACGAGTTCTTCTCTACCTACCATAGAGTCATAGCTCCACATACTTACAGTGCCAACATAACTGAAACTTAACTGTGTTTGCTGACCATGAGGACCTAGTTGTTTCTGAGCGCAGCTCTTTCTGTGACGGAGTAAATGTTCGGTCCCACTTGCAGGTATAGCTGATAAGATTTTTTTGCAATATTTACAAGTAGCAGTTTATACCTTTCTTCCACTCGGGTCGATAGACTTGGATGGATCAAAATACTGCTAGCATTCTGACTTTTTTGCTCTTTTGCTCCCTATTGAGCTTGATGCCATTGATGTCGTAGATGTAGAGCCCGTTGTTGGAGGAGATGACATCGGATTAGATTCGATAGTCCTCTCAACGGCACCAAAATTCTCAATATCAATATCATCGACACTGAAATTCTCGAAATTAATATCGTTCAAATCCATATAGTAGCAAAAATAATTTTTCAAGAGAGAAAAAATAATTTTAGAGTGCAAAAATACCTTTTAGGGGGAAAAACAATTTACAGAGAACCAAAATAATTTTTAGAGAGAAAAACTTATTTAGTTGAGAGAAAATATGATTTATAAAAATAAATTTTCTAATATCAAAAAAATATTTTTCACAAATTTTTTGAATTAAAATATATATAATTTCAGAATTTTAGAAAAAAGAAAATAGTTTTTTTTTAAAGTAAAATATACTTTTTAGCAAAAAAAATGTTTTTTAAAAATAAAAAGTCTAAGATAAAAATATAGTAGAGTAAGAATGAGAGGTTGAGAGTATTAGAGAAAGTAAGAAATTTGAGTGAAATGTGAGAGATTGGAATGAGCTGTGAATTTTTGTGTGTGTTTGGGGTATTTATAGCAAAACAAAATCCGACCATTGCTTGCATGTGCGTTTGAGAAATCTAACAGTCCATTCAAAATCCAAAAATTTCCTCCCGTTGGTCGTGGGCCACGTGCCATGTCGTGCCTTGCCGGCCTACGTGCCAACGGGCCGTAACACGCACGCACGTGTGCTGTGCTGTGCCGACCCGCATGCTAACGGGCCGTGCTGACTCGGGCCCAGCACGCGTTATGAAACCGTGCCATGCCGCCCATTGGGCCAAGTTGTGTGGCTTAGTATGGCCCGGTAACCTGTGTCGGGCCAACACGGCCCATTAGAGTTTTGTGCCGGGTCAGGCCAAATTTGCATGCCTCGGCCCGGCCCGGCAATAGTCCGGCCCAACTTACATGTATAGGTGCAACAAAGGGGTCTGTACGCGTTGGCACTGACACAGCACAGGCGGAGCTGTGGTGTGGCAATGGCATGGCTCAGGCACGGCACAGGCATAGAGGAGAGGCACGGCTAGGCAAGGCTAGGCACGCACGACACAGCCCGAGTGCGTCGCGAGGGCGGTCAACAAGTTCCTGTGGATGACTGCAAGCGGCAAGTGCGTCAACAAGTATGCCTTGACGAGGGTAACTCAATTGACAAGGTAGCAGTGACTGAGAGTGGCCGGACTATGGGGGCACTGGCACTGGAGTGCGGCCAGAGCACTGCTACAGTGCCTAGGCGGATAGGACGCTGGCGGCAAGGCGGAGGGTTTTTGGCACACTTGACCGAACGATTTGAATTTTACGGGGGTGGGGCTCGAGCCTATAGTGAAGCGATGGTGGCTGGCGGCAACGAGCACCATATAAACAGAGAAAACACAGCGGTTCACTCACGATGAACTCTGGTGAACAGCCATCGGAGTCCATTTGGGTTCGGTGAGAGCATTAGGTGGATGAAGCGATCCTGACTGCATGGTACAGCTGAGGCGAGCTGGCCATAGTGTGATAACATGGCTAGAGTAGGGCGATGGTGGCTACGGCAAACAACGACGTATAACATCCCAAAAATAGGGTTTAAAAATTTTGTTTTACAAAAATCCGACCCTAAAAATTCCATTTTGTTTTAACTCTAAAACTGCTTTTAAGAGTCCTCTATAAGAAGTTTTAACCAAAATATAAAATTAATTTTCAACTAGTTTAAATGTATTTTCCTTAAATATACTTGTGCATATGTGCACAAATATGTGTATGTATGTGTACTTATTTTATTAAATTACTCGCAATCAGACCATAATTTAGATCAGATTGGATAGATAGGACCTCCAACCTACCTTATACAGATTTGTCTTTAGCGTCCAGATCAAACTCAGATCCTAAAGCCCAGAAACTAACCCTAGTTCTATTTTTGAAAACCAAATTCCTAATTACCCTAATTAGCTTTTTCAGATTTCAGTTCGACTAGTTCTGGAATAGTTTTCTCCTGGATCTCTCTAGAATCTTAAATCTCAATACGCTAGCATACCAGTCCTAAAACTTCTCAGCCAAAAAATTTCATTTGATCACATTTCGCGATTCAATCCAAATTTCATCGCAAATCAGTCCTTTTAAGCTCTCAAAGATCAGAATTGGCTAAAATCTTCGAATCACTTCCAAATTCCAATCAAACTAAACGACTATATTCCTTCTGCTATTTTATACAAGTTTCCCTTCTGCATCAAGTTCAGATTCAGCCCCGAGACTCAGTTATTCGTGTTTTCATTCGATTTTAGTAAAAATACTATTCACATTAACCCTAATCTTGTTTTCGTTTTCATATTCGTTTCCTTCTTATTTCCAACCTAGATCACCTCTGATTTGGCTATTCAACCAAAACCTATATATTGATCTAAATCCCAATCAACCTCCAGATTATGCTCATTTGCAATTTAGTCCAAACAAGTATTACTAAATTGCATTTCGGCCCTACAGTCCATTCTTGTCTCTTTTCTCTGATTCTCTTCTGTTCTCACACTCCTCATCAAGCCACTTCCTGCTTCTCTTTTTATACCACACCTACGCAGTACAGATGAATGAGTGAAAAGGAGACTCATATACTCAACTCTTGCTTACCCATGAAGTCAAAACCTTCACCTATCTTCTTCCTTGGACAGTAGCTGTTTCACTGTTTGCCATCTATATCTTTCTTCGCAGTAGCCTGGATTATATAATGTTGCTTTCTTCTCAACTTAGCAACAGCAACACACACGCATACACTGCTTTGTTCTTCTTTTTCCTCCTCCAGGAGAATAGCAACAGCAGGGATCCTCTTCTTCTTCTCATCCAATGCTAGTTTGCCCAGGAGACACATTGTAAATTTCACACAAAACCCCCTGGAGTTTCTTGATTTTGCAAATCAGTCCACTTTACACCAATCAGGCACAGAGCATAGCCACCTGTTCGCCAGAACAGTGAAATAAGCCACGTCAACCTTTTATAGATATTTTCCCCTCATTCATACTCATTTTAGCCATAAATATCATCAAATACTCAAATATATTTGTATTGGCTGTCGTTCGACCTCGATTGTGCATTTTGTTTATTTTAATCGCAGGTTGACGCAATTCGGGTAATTTATGATTGAATGGATGAACTTCATTGACTGGATCTAGTGAACGGGCGATTCTGTACAGAAGTACGCGTCGCTACAGACGCGTAGGAGCTGACCGCATCAAAATCAGAGTCTCTAGAAGTCTAGAACAGCTAAACCTAGCAGCCAAGGGCCAGTTTGCAATTTTTAGAAACTTAGAACCCCACACTACAAAACAGCCAAGACACATAAACCCTAGCCGCCGCCACATAAGGCTCTATTCACAATTTCTAAAAAGGTCGAGGGCTTTTCTGCAAAAATGCTAAAATCAACAAAAAATACCTTCGGCTGGCCCTAGCTTCCTTGGCCTGGCTTATCCCCAAAAACCCCCACTGTTCTTCTCTCCCAACTCCGACGAGCTTGCCACCGGTGACCAGGTCCACGCTGGCAGTAAGCCGCCGGTCTTCTCCCCCTTCATCCTCTCTCACCACATTTCGTCTCCTCCTCTCCTGTTCATCTTCATTGCCGGCGAGCTTCCCATTTCCTTCTCTATTCTTGTCCTCCAGTGCTGTTCCAACACGCCGCCGTAGATTCAGTGCCAGCGTAACGCCTCACCATTGGATACTTCACCATCCACTGCACCACCATACCACAACCCGCCTACATCCCGTGGCGTTGACTCAAAGCGCACCGCCCTCACTTCATTCTGTGGCGCCTGCATTGCCCTTTTTCCATCATCACCGCCCTTCCCGCGCCACTGCCATCGATCCTGCGCCGCCCTAGCCGCCGCTCCTGATCCCGCACCGCCACCCAGATCTACACACCGCCCGACCCCCTGCCTCGCCGCGAGCTGCCACGGAGCCGCCCGCCGCCGATCTCGCGCCTCCCGCGCCTCCGATCGTACCTCCGCTGCCTGAACCACCATCCCGCGCCGCCGGAGCCACCTCCACTGCTGCACCTCCACAGCCCCTCGCCAATCCGCCGAATTTGCCACCACCGACCATCGCGCCGCCGCCACTAAGACACCGCCGATCGCCACCTCACCTCGCGCCATGCTTCGACCAGTGCTGTGCCACCACCGCCGCTCCAGCCGCCGGATCCGCCACCACACCGCCATTCACTGGATCTATTCCCTGATTTCCACTTCTCGCGCCGCCACTGACCACCACTCCGACGCTGCGACAACAATCCTCTTTGACCTAGTCCTCGACAATGACCTCGAGTAGCTTCCACGACCACGTCCTGTGGGCTACAACCATTCAGCTCTAGGCGTGACTTCAACCGCTCCTCCGACCACTTCCTCCACAACCTACAGCAAAACATCACATGGTTTAACTTATGTTTCTTTGATCTCTCTTCTGTTCTGGACATCTTGAGAATGAACTATGAAATGATATGAATTTCCTGTGCTTTGAGATGAATGGTTCCTGTAGATTGATACACTGTAACTATGTTGAATTAATTTTCACCTTCTGATTGACTGCGTTGCTTTGAATGCCTTAGTTCGGAGTCTTGTTGAATGAGCATGACAAGTTCTTTCTCTATGATGAGAAACTGTTGATCACTCTTCTGTGTAACTTTGATTGCTGCTAGTGATTGATGCTTAATCAGTGTGATTGATTATTGCATGAGTGTGTTTTGGGCTGGGGCTTCAGATGCTAGCTGCTCCAACCCTAGTATTTTTTTGTATTTCCTGGATCATATTCCTTAGAGAGTTGATTTGATTGTGTCATGTCTTGTGCTCTATTCAGCTGGTGATCCTGAGATATGTATTGTCTCCTTTCTAATTCATGTGTGATCATCCTCTTGAAAGAATACCATTGGAAGTGTATGCATTTTGTGTATGTTGACAGAGAATTGTTGTGACCCTGGAGTCCCTGTTTCAGTGTGAAATGGTTCTAATTCTTCTTTCCAACAAACCTTTGTGACCTCTGTTTGCTGTTGTGGTTATGGCTAAGAAGAGTTGGGGTCAAGTTCGTGATTGTTTTGTTCTGTGATTCGTGGGTACTCGTTGTAGATTGTGATCGATGATGGTTGTTTGCGCTGCCTCGTGCACTACCACTATACGATTTCTTTCTATTGCTTGTATTATGAAACGCGAGTCCAGAACGAATACTAGTCGCTTGTCGAGGCGACCACCTCTCTTCTTTCTTCTGACATTTTCTCTCTATTTCTTTCGTCTGATTTATTTTCACCTGCCATCAATTTAGTTTAGTTTACACGTTTTTCTTCTCTAGTTCTTGAGGAAAGAATAATAGAATACTCGCCTTACTACTCCATTCTTGTTCTCTTGCGAGACGGTCTAAGCCGGTATCAACCGCCATTCCTCCGGTTAAATTGATCACCCCAGTAGGTTTCCCTTGCCTTCTCTTGCTCCTATGCCAGTGAATTGAACTCGAAAGGACCATAGCCTAAAAGCCCAAATCCGATCTTCATCATCTCTGACCGCGTCGTTGAGCTCCTTGCCGGCGCCGTCCTGGTCCAATTCCTTGTAGACTCCCCCGTCTAGACCACTCTAGGAACCTAGCCATGTTTTAATTTCGGGACTGAACCACCCAATAACCCCATCATCGTGAAGCTGTCGTTTTCATTTTCTTCTCTAGCACAACTCGCCGCCGCTCACCGTCGACCAACCTTCGACCAAATCCACCACACCAGAACCCAAAAAATAACCTTAATTGGCCTCCAAACCACGCAAACGCCACAGAATCAGTTCAACACTTGATTTCGGTGTTTTACTCTTCTCCGGCGTGCCGCCCCGTCGCCGCCGGCCACTCCCATCGACGCCACCTTGTCCAGTGGCTTCACCTCATTCAACCATACATTTTGTTCCACTGCTTCCACTCTTGATGTTGTACAAAACCGCGAGTTAACCCTGTGCCAAAAATCTGTCCAGTAGCCTAACTTCGCCGTGTCACCACCTTTCTTCCTCGCCGCCGTTCATTGCCGTTCGTGCGCCCCAGTGCTTGAAACCACCTCCGTTGAGTTCCTGCCATCCTCGCCTACATCTTAGACATAATTTAACAAAGCAATCGAAGCCCAAAACACTTAAAACAGCCATGCCCTAACTTCCAGTTCATGCCAGCCAGTGTCAACCCTTATCAGCCCAATGTCAGCTAGTGGCATTCACCCAATTCAGCTGCTTCATGCATGAAAATTAAAATCCACTTTATCTACCAAGTTCAAGATCTCATGTTCTACATTTTCTTCAACTATCATATTGCGATAAAAACCCATCTCGACCTATTTCCATTTTTGTCGTCCCAGAAGAATGTCATCCGTTGACGTTCGAACGTCACCGCATTCACATCCAATCTAGAATTTGACTTTGCCCTAGTATTTCGACCATCCAACCGAAGCCCTAGCCATGTTTTAGTATTCAAGCCTCGACAAAAACCCTAAAAAGCCAGCCTAAGCCTTGTTAGCCTATGTCTATTGTCGCTCTCGTCAACATGCTTATGTCATCCGTAGCCCTAGCTAGGAACCTCAGATTGAAAATCCGTTCGCGTCACCTCGTCCGCTTTTCCTTCAACCCTACATATATATAATCTGATCGTCCATCCAAACACCAGATAAAGTTTTCCTCTTGTTCTTGTAAGATCGAGGATGCCGACTAGAGGGGGGGTAATTAGGAGGCTTTTAAATTTTCTTCCCCACTAAGCAATTTCAACAAGATAATCGTTTAAACTAGATTATACAATGAAACTTAAAACAATTTAATCAACTAGTTGCATTCAACCATGTAAGTTATTCAACAAATCATGCAACAAAAGTAAATATAGCAATTGTGTCAAGATGAATGTAATGCAAAAGATAAATACACAATTGACACAATATTTTTACCGAGGTCTCGGAGACTCGCCCAGTCTCCCCTACTCCTCGTTGAAGCGCTCTCTCGGAGTCTCGCTTCTATATCCACGAAGGATATCTCACTAGGGTTGCTCCTTCTCCACACCGGATAGGTGAGCACCACACCTTTCACAATCTTTTGCCGGCCTCTCCGACAAACTTCAATTGGAGAGATCTCGGCTCTCCTCCGGCACCGTTTAGGCGAAGGCGATCGCCAAGAGTAACAAGCCGGATGCGCTTTCACTTGAACCAACCACGTGCTAGAAGCTCAATGATGCAAATGAGATGCTCAACGCTCTAGCACTAGCAATCTAATGGAGATGAAGTGCACTAAACACTCACACAATCTCCCTCAAGCTCTCTCTCAAATCTACTCAAGATTTGTGCTCAATTCTAGCCTCTAAATGCAATAACTCAAATGCAAATCAATTGGCTAGGTTTTCAGCTGAAGAATGAACTCTTTGAGCACCCAAAAATGAAGCCAAACACGAAGTATTTATAGCCTCAACGAAAAACTAGCCGTTTGCAAGAAACCGGGCCAAAAGTTGTACAGGCCGGACATTGTCCGGTCACTTCAGACACTGTCCGGCCAGTACAAAAATTTCAGCCGTTGCAAACGTGTCAGTGACCGTTGGGCGAAATTTGTGAAGGCCGGACGGATACTATTTGTCCGGACAAAAAGTCCGGACAAATGGATATGTCTCTGTTAACTCTCGGCTAAAAAAAAAACTTGTACAGGCCGGACAATGTCCGGTCATTTCGGACAAAGTACGGCTACTTCGGACAGATAGCCCCGGACGGATGCATTTGTCTGTTTCATTTTTCGGCTCAAAAAATTTGTACAGGCCGGACAATGTCCGGTCATTTCGGACAAAGTCCGGCCACTTCGGACAGATGGCCCTTGACGGATGCATTTGTCCGGCCACTGCACACTGACAGTAAAACAAGCATAACTTTTGATCCAGAGATCCGATTGAGGTGATTTTTGGCTTGTTAGAAAGATAACTCAGAGCTCTACAATTTTTTCAACAGGAGGAAGACCTAAAAAGGTCTAGAAACTTCTAGAAAACTCAGAAACTTTCCTGCTGTCAAAATATCCAATCCAAAAATCATCTCAAGTGCAATTTTAGAGTATTTGCACATACGGATTTGCCATTTTCTCGCGGATGTGATTTGTGTAACTTAGCAATGACCACGACCACACAGGTCTTGAAATCCGATCTAAAACAAGTGGTCGATAGGGTTTGGTCGAGCGTACGCAAGCGAGTCAAAGACTGGTACGACCAGTCCGAACTCCTACGACCACGCCCAAACCCTAAACAGAAAGCCGGCAAACAAGCGACACGACCACGACTACGTATCAACACTGATACGATCAGAATATGCAAATACGACCACGACCAGCTCTAGATAAATAAACTAATTTAAACAGCTGGCGATCACGACTAAGTGCAGTTTTCAAAACATTTAATCTAATGCACATGAACTACACTTAGACTCACTAGCAATGCAAGACACTAGTGCAAGATGATATGAATGTATCTGAGCTTCCGCACTAGATAATTCAAGCTACTAGTTTCCGACCCCTCTTAATAGAACGGTCAAACTAGTAAAAAGAAACCTATCAACTCGGTCTGTCTCCAAACACCGAGACCGGTAAAACCCTAAGAAAACAATCCTTAATCTTGGATTTTACCTTAGGTGAAGTTTGACCTCGCAAAGCTCGATCGCTCGACGCTCGTCATCGCAAAGCTCGATCTCGTTAAGCTTGACCACGCGAAGCTCGACATCTCGATGCCTGTCTTCGCAAAGCTCGTCCTCGCTAAGCTTGACCTTGCTCGGGATGTCTCATATCGTCTTCATCCTCTTCACGCCCTTGCTTGTTTTCATCCTGCAACCATTCTGAGACTAGAACATATACACTCAATGCGCAAATGTTAGTCTCATTTGCAGTTCGTCATTAATCACCACCAGATAAATCACTCCACACAGGAGTTCATTCAACAATTTCTTTCTTCGGTGAAATGACGAAACCAATTTCAATGAACAACAAATGAGTAATGGATGAATCTCACAATCATATAGATCCATATATGATACAAGAAATGCGCACACGATCCATACTACTCAAGTTATGATATCAATCAATATGGATGACTAACATCATGAGCTCTCTCTCAATCATACATAGAGATATCAAATCCAGAACACGGAGTCATCAACCTTTTGCACAAACATGGATAACTAATCATCCTAAGCTCTCCCTCAACATGTGCATCGATATTAAATCCACAACTGGAGTCATCAACCTCAAGATTTAACATATAGCATCTTGATCAATCAATTAGCACAAGCTTGATGCAACCACCGAGCTCATCCTCTACATATGCATCAATATCAAACCCGCAATCGAGGAAAACATCCAATTCAGGGTTTACCGATAATCAATTCAATATACTTGTGCTAAATCAGGATTTATCTAAATTGTCATTTAATCATCAAATCTGATATCTTCAAATTAAACTTTAATCATCATGGATTTGTCCAAAACGTCATTAATAATCAAAACCTAGATACTAAGATCTACCTAGATCCAACAGTTCTGAGTCAATCCAGCTTGAACCAAACCTATCGATCACCTTTTGACCATCTTCCTTAACCATATCCCAGCATTCGACCACTTAAACCCTATCAATCATAAATATATATATAAACAAATATACTAACTATTATTTTTGTTTGCTTATTGATTGACGTCTAAATAGATACCAAGTGAGGTAAGCACAAGAACGTCACTACCCGGTAGCTCTTTCAACTGGACTTCACGAAAAGCAAGGAAAGTCAATTGAACTTGATCATTTAGATTTAAAATATTATATTGTAGTTGATAAAAGAAATTCTTACAATTGCATTATGTAGTTCATGATATATGGTAAATAAATAATTATTCTATTCAGAAATGGACTGTGTGCCATGTGAAAAATTAAATTATGAAGGGAAAATGTTCGGGTAGAGTGGATTGGAATGTTGATGGTGCATGAGGCACAGGGGCAATTTGGTTAGTTCTTTACTCAAACACTTAAGGACCAAACCATTGTGCTTTAACTTCCAGTGGCAAGTTATTGTACTAACCACAAGCCTGGTATGGGACAGGCATGACGTAGTAACTTTGTCAAATATTTAACTTAGCTCTGCATGGATAGTGAGAAATGAAAGTGATGTGTTATGGAAATGATGTTGATGTGTTTGTGAGATGTGATCCCTCCATTGACCCACTTCTAGACAAAGGGGAGTACCCTACCGCGGATTAGCACTGGGAAAGGATCGGGGTAGGGGTATAACCCACTACAACGGCTATAGGTTTTGTTTGATGCATGATAAGACCTTAGCCGCGCAGAGCTAAAGTTATTATAAGACAATGAGAAAAGCATGTGAGCATCAACTCAGTTGCATGCAGTATTGTTGCATGTAAATGCGATGACAGTAGTAGTCGAAGTAAATTGTGGGAAAAGTAGTACACCTCTGCAGAGTGTAAAGAATGTATTCGAATACTCTGTACCCTCGGATTAGGGTATGTTATGGTCAATGAATTATCATATGGTTAAGCACAAATAGATTTACAAATTTTATTTTAAGCTGTTAAGTTCCACCTTGGAAAGTTAACCAAAATGGATATGTTATACTCTTGTTAAAGTAAATAGTAGAGTAAATTTTTGCTACTACCATATTGAACATTCTATTCTGTTATGAATCCTTGAATATGTATATTTGTGCATTTTGTTACAATTGGCTTGCTGAGTAATTTGTAACTCACCCTTGCTCAATAAGAAAAATACAGTTAAAGAGAAGCTATAGATTGGCGAAGTAAAGCCACTCGGAGATTTGAAGAGTACTTATGTTCTGCACTCGAATTTTTCCTGTGGGATGGTCCCAGAGACCAGATAAAACTACTTTCATAAAATCTAATAGTTGGCCTTGCTGGCTTTTGTATAACAATGTGTATTAAGGCCTAACGGTCATATATTGTTTTTGTATATGAACCAAATTGAGCTGGCTATCTGTTTATTACTCTGTGCACGACTGTATCCTGGGCAGTCAGGGTAAGTGCACACCTGGGGCCTACTATAGCCGGTGGGTCCCTGACACGACGACACACAGAAAAAGTTGTCAAAGAACTTGTTGCTGGCCAAGAAAGAAGACTTTTCTTCTACAACTTCTGCCGGTGAGGCAGCTCGTACGGAGTTCGATTGGCGGAACAAGGGACGGCGGCGGCAGGAGAAAAAAAATCCAAATTCTGGTGAAAGGCGGCAAGGGAACTCAATTCCTTGTTTGGTGAGCATGAGGGGGAGGAGGGGAAGAGATTTGGCGGAGACTTGGCTGACGGTGGCCGAAGCAAGCCTTGCGATGGTGGGGCTAGCGGCAGAGAAGAAGAAACTGGGCCTCGAACCAGTTGCTGGGTTCGGACAATGTAGGGAAGGAGGGGTGGCTGGAGCTCCCGTTGTTGCTACCACTGCTCCTGCTTCTGCTACTACTTAGTTTAGGGGAGAGGTTGGAGGAAGAAGAAACTAGGGAAGGAGAAGGGAAGAAGGGGCAACGCAGATGGAATCAGAGCTAAGTGTTAGACATTGTTGCTGCTGTTGTTTGCTCTTCCCACCACTACACTCGCTGCTACTACTGCCATTGCATTGGAAATGAAAGGGAGACAAAGAGGAGGCTGCATTGTTGGTTGCTGCTGGTGTGAGGTGGTTGAAGAGGCTTGCTGCCTGCTACTGACATGCATTGCAAGTTACAAGGGAGGGATGGCAATTCATTGTTGGTATAATGACTGTTGGACAAGGGAGAAGAACAACAAGAAATAGACAAAAGGAGAGGCTGCTCAGGTGACTTGCTGCAGACTGAGAGGGAGGAAACTCTGGGAGAGAGCTGAGGCTGTGGTGTGTGTGCCTGCAGAGAGAAGAGAGGCAGTGTGTTTGGGGATGTGTGTGTTTGTGTTTGTTGTGTAAGGTGAGCTGAGAGTGTGTATGTATGTATATGTACATATGTCAGTGTGTTGCTAAGAGGCAAAAAGAGTATGAGACTAGAACATTTCGAAGAGTCTTTTGCACTCCAATAGAGAGTTGTTTGAAAAGACTCTTCTTGACACCCATGTGTGAAGAGTCTCTCTCCAATGGCTTGACTCTTTAGGAGTCTCTTTGGTAAGTCTCACATATTAAATATTCAAATGAGTTTTTTGCATCATATAATTGATTAAATAATTGACAAAAATTAATTAAAAAAATTGTACGAGCATAATTCCAGCAAACAAAAATTTAATTTGCGGATGAAAATTTTGACATAACAAAAATAAATATTTTTATTAAATTCAGAAGGTTAAACATAAAATTACACATATGATATTGGATACATTCAGACATTTAAACTTAAAATTTAACATCAACATACTAAATTAAAAATATTAGAAAAACAATAGATAACAACTAGTTGAACTGGACACCTCCAAAACACTCCCAAATGTGCTAAATCAAATCCCTTTTGAGCTGGGCATGTATCAGTTGAGCACAAATGTTGGAATTTCTTGCGATTACATCAGCGAAAGTAATTGGAGCACCATGTTGGATATGAGGCTATGTTATGGTAGAAGTCCTTTGACTGTCATCGAAATCATAAAGTGGGCCATCAAACTCTCGCTCATCCTCAATAATCATATTGTGCAATACGACACATGCCTTCATGATTTTCGAGAGGGTGAGCGTTGCCAAAAGCGGACGAGGCCATAGAGGATGGCAAAGAGGGACTGTAGACTCCAAATGGTTGCTCCATGTCCTTCCTCGCTCCTTCTTGATGTTGTACAAACAATATGAATTTGTCTATCTGGGGCAGGGGTGTCATCTTCACAAATGCAGCCCATTCTAGGTATATAACATATATTAGATTGTATCTCATGTTGTACTCATTTCCATTGATGAAGTATTGATCTTGAGGAGCTCGTCCCTGCAAAATGTCAATGAAGAAGGGTGATTGGTTGAACACATTAATATCATTATTAGACCCAACAATACCAAAGAAGGCATGCTGTATCCAAAGGTATGCCATATCCAAAGGTCCTAGGAGACGACCGCTTCAAGTATAATGATCGAGACTCCATAATCATCGCCAGTAAATTGTCCTTTCCATGCTACTGGACAATTTCTCCATTCCTAATGCATGCAATCTATGATTCCTATCATTCCCAGAAAACCACGCGCCTCTCCTTGTTGCAATAAGTGCTCCATGTCTTCGACGATTTGTTGTCTGAGATATTTATCACCGAAGTTGTCAATCACTCCATTGACAAATTTCTCTACACACTGGATTGATATTGTTGGGGGAAATCTCCGCGAGACTAAGTCCAGGTAAGGGGCTACACCACTTGGCTAGGGGCAAGGCCCCCGGTGCCTGTCCCAGGCGCCGCCTTTTGCCCGGGGACAAAGCCCCCGGTGGCTGTCCCGGGCGCCGCCATTTGCCCGGGCGCAAGGCCCCCAGTGCCTGTCCTGGGTGCCGCCTCTTGCCCAGGGACAAGGCCCCCGATGACTGTCCCGGGCGTCGCCATTTGTCCGGGGACAAGGCCCCCGGTGGATGTCCTGGGCGCCGCCATTTGCACGGGGACAAGTCCCCTTGTGCCTGTCCAGGGCGCCGACTCTTGGCAAATCCCCCGGTGCCTGTCCCGGGCGCCGCCATTTGCCCGAGGACAAAGCCCCCGGTGGCTGTCCCGGGCGCCGCCATTGGCCTGGGGACAAAGACCCCGGTGGCTTGTCCCGGGCGCCGCCGCCCTTCCGGAGACAGAAGTCTCCGGTTCCGGTCACGTGAAGGTCACGCGAGGAGCGCCTCGGGAATCAGCGGACACCTGTCAAGCATCCGAGGGCCCTGGCCGGGAGAAGGACGTTGCTACCCCTCGATCCAACGGTGGCAGGCGGGGTAGTTTAGTCTTTCTGCTTCTCTTGGGGTTACATAAGCCCTTGTACCCCTCTTGTAAAGGACGATCTCTGATTATTACTTGGAATAGACAATCTCTCAGGTGTGCTCCGGAGCCATCTCTCCTCCGAGAGAGCTCCCCTAGCCAACTCCGGTTGGGAGCACACTGACAGGACTAGGGCCCCCACTGGGACCCGAACCAGTATAAACCCTCGTGTCATTTGTTGTGCTTGCCCGACGGGAGGGGACCGGTCACCCGGTCAGCTCGCGTCGTATTTTCTTCGCTAGGACCGTCCACAAAATCTGTCGGGATATTTGCAATACCACGACAGTTGGCGCCGACCGTGGGGACTCGTGACAAGACGCCATGGCTCCCCCAAGAACGAGGGCCCGCGCCCTTCCCGGTGACGCCGGTCCCGGTGACCCAGCGCCACCCGTCCGGGACTCGACCGTCCCGGCGCTTCCGCCCGGAGGCGGCCAGACCCAGGTACCGCCTCCCACCTTCCCTCTTAATTTTGGTGGTTCGACCTCCCGGTCAGTCCCGGTGACCGCGGTCGCCTCGGCCGGGACCAGTCTCCCCCTGACGGCTTCCCCGGTCCCCCGGGACGCCTTGCTCGAGGCTTTAGTAGTTGGCCAGCTCCGCGCCCAGCACTCTATGGACGAGTTGCTCCGCGTCTTGGCACGGCCACTGGCCCCCACATCCCCATAGTATCCATTCCCGGGTGTTATGCCCCCTTTTATGGGACACCTGGTGGCCCCTCCGGTCTCCAGAGGCCTGGCCACCCCCTACGACCCCGCCAGGGGGTATCCTCCCCCGGCGGGCCATCCGTCCAGAACCTTCCTGGCGCCGGGAGCCTTCCCAATGCCGAGGGGTTACTTCATGCCCGGGCCCTTCGCGGTACCGGGGGGGCACCCTGTTCCGGGCCCATTCCCGGGGCCGGGGGCCCATTACATGCCGGGGGTTTTCCCTGTGCCGGGAGCCAGTCCCGCCCCACGGGTAGCGTTTACTGCACCGGGGGCGATCGACAGAGCAGCTCCCATGTCACAGTGGACCACCCCAGTTCCGGACGTCGCCACGGGGGTTCCCCCCTCTTCGGTCCCGGATAATACAGGGGTTTCCCCCTTTCCGGTTCTAGAGGTCTCCACTGGGGGCACCCCCCTACTGGCCCCGGTAGCGCCCGGGCCGGTAGCTACAGTGCATGAGCTCCCTCCTCCCTCGGGGGCCGTTCCCAAGGGTGCCTCCGGCGGACCAGGTCTGTTTCTCCCGGGAGGAGGTCGAGCGAATGCGTACGGCTAAGTCCGGGGAAGAACTTCCCCTAGGTCACGGACACGGAGAGCTTTGCTCCCGCACCGGCCTGGGGAAGAGACCCACCGAAGAACCAACCTCTCCAGGGGAGAGCCCGGACGTCTTGGAACTCAGCCCCGGCCCAGAAGAAAAGCGTCGTTACCGCCATGCCGGGGGACCTCTTGGGCCACTTCAAAAATTCATGAAATCTTGAAAATGTCACCGTGTCTTTCACTGATTTGGTAACTCAAATGCCTTCTTACGGAAAATTCTTAAAAGACATACTCACTAAAAAGAGGAATGTGAGTGAATTTCAAACTATTTCTTTGACCAAAAATTGTAGTACTTTAATCTAGAACAGGATGCTGGCAAAGCTGCGGGATCAAGGGAGCTTCTCCATCCCTTACAACATAGGTACGGTACATGTCAATCGAGCTCTTTGCGACCTAGGCGCAAGTGTGAGTGTGATGCCTCTTATAATCGCACAATGTTTGAGCATGGGTGAGATCCAACCTACACGCATGGTTTTGCAACTTGCCAATCACTCAATAAAGCATCCGGAAGGTATCCTGAAAGATATGCCTCTTTAAGTCGGTAAATTTTATCTTCTAGTTGATTTTTTCATTCTTGATATGGATGAAGATGTTTCTATACCTATAATATTAGGATGATCAATGCTCTGTACAGTAGGTACCCTCATTGATGTTCGTGAGAGAAGAATCACTTCTCACATAGGGGAGGAGAAAATTTTGTTTAAAATGTCTAATCTTGTTAACTGCCCTATGTATGAGGAAAAACTTTGCAGCATGGACACTCTAGAAGAAGTCCTGGAAGAGCAATCACCATTTTGATTCACTTTGGAAGAAGAAATGAATGAAATTCTTGAAAATGAAAAAACGGACAACACCGAAGAATACAAGCAAAATGAAGATGAACCCACAAAAAAATCATTCAAAGAGGACATCTCTGACTCTGACACCTCAGGTAAGGAAAAGGTAAGTAAACCCACATTTAAAACTATTCCTTCCTCGCTGAAATATGTGTTTTTGGATGATGATGAGATGCAACCCACTATTGTTAATGCAAACTTGACTGATCCACAAGTAGAAAAATTGATTTCTTTACTTCGTGTGCGTCGCAATGTCCTAAGTTATTCAATTGATGATATCAAAGGAATTAGCCTTGAAATTTGCATGCATAGGATCTCTCTAGTTGATGAAACAAAAACCTCTATTGAACATCAAAGTAGACTAAACCCTAACATGAAGGAAACCGTTAAAACTGAAATATCTAAACTATTAGATGCATGTATCATATATCCTATTTCTGATAGTAATTGGGTTAGTCCTGCTCATGTGGTTCCAAAGAAAGGGGGTATGACCATGGTTAAGAATGCTAACAATGAATTGATCCCTACTGGACTTGTCACTGGATGGCGAATGTGCATTGATTATCACAAATTGAATAGTGTCACTAGCAAGGATCATTATCCATTACCTTTCATCAATCAAATGTTAGAAAGATTGTCCAAACATTCATATTTTTGTTTTCTTGATGGGTATTTGGGGTTCTTTCAAATCCCAATTCATCCCGTTAATCAAGACAAGACAACGTTTACATGCCCATTTGGGCTATGTAACGCGCTTACGACATTTCAGAGATGTATGATGGCTATCTTTTCGGATTTAATTGAGGAAATAATGAAAGTTTTAATGGATGATTTCAGTGTTTATGGTTCCTCTTTCGATGCCTGTCTACATAATCTTTCTCGAGTCTTGTGCAGGTGAGAAGAAGTAAATCTTGTGCTTAATTGGGAAAAGTGCCAATTCATAGTTCAAGAAGGCGTGGTGCTTAGCCACATAATTTCTAAACGAGGCATGGAAGTCGACAAGGCAAAGATCGACGTCATCGCGAGTCTTCCACCACCGACCAACGTGAAGAGCATAGTAGTTTCTTGGGGCACGCAGGTTTTTACCATCGTTTCATTCGTGATTTTATAAAAACTGCTAAACCTCTCACCCAATTGCTTGGTAAAGATGTGCTATTTGATTTTGATGAAAAATGTCTTGATGCCTTTAATAAATTTAAACATGCATTAACTGTTGCTCCCATCATACAACCTCCAAATTGGAATTAACCTTTTGAATTGATATGTGATGCTAGTGATTATGCAATTGGTGCTGTTCTAGGGCAACGAACAAATAAAGTTTTACATGCTATATACTATGTAAGCAAGACGTCGGATGATTCTCAAATTAATTACACCACAACTATAAAAGAATTGCTTTCTATAGTATATGCCTAGACAAATTTCATCCATATTTGATTGGTTCAAAAGTTATTGTGCACACTGATCATGTTGCTCTTAAGTATCTTTTAACTAAGATAGAAACCAAGCCACGACTCACATGATGGATCCTATGGCTGCAGAAGTTTGATTTGGAAACTAAAGATAAAAAGGTGCTGAGAACGTCGTCGCCGATCATCTTTCACGACTCTTCATCAACATTGTCAATGTTCAGATCAATGATGCCTTACCTGACAAGCACCTTTCCTTAATTCAAAAAGGAACCATGGTACGCCAATTATGCTAACTTTTTATTTAACCATGAACTTCCTCAAGGGTTGACATACAGATAACGCAAGCGTTTCCTCCACGACATCCAACACTACTACTGGGACGATCCAAACCTTTTCAAAAAGGGAGTTGACAACATCTATCGATGATGTGTGCCCGACCACTACAAGAGGATCCTCGACCGTAAGATTAAAGAAGGTGATTTGATTTTAGTATTTATACACAGTTGAAATTATTTCCAAAAATTGAAATCACGATGAACTGGGCCTTATGTGATAGAAAAAGTCTTCCTGTATGGTGCCGTAGAGCTTTGGGCACATGACGCTACCACTTTCAAGGTATATATGCATTGCATCAAATTATACAATGCGGGAGACGAGGTAAGTGCACTAAACTCGGCCGATTCTTTCAATTCCGTATATTTCTGAACAACCGAGTACGTTCTATCGAGTGGGACATTAAACCAGTGTTAGCCAGGAGACAACCCGGTATACTAACATGTATTTTTCTCTCTTATGAACACAATGGTGAAAGAATCGCTCAATTCCGATGTCGTTTGACCCTTCAAAACCCATTTTCCAAAAAACATACACAAATTAGAGTTGAAATTCTGAAAAAAAATCCGAAAAAAGAAAAAAATTGTGCAAAGGGACATAGCCCAGCACGACCCATGGCACGGGTCATGCCATGGGCCGAGCACGACATGTGCCCGAGGTCTTGCTGGGCTCGGGTGGGTCTGGTATTCTGAGTTTTGTGCTGAAATTTTTATTTCCTTCCTCTTTCCTTCTCCCATACAATCCAAACTCTTACCTACCACACCTATATAAATACACCCATCTTCTCCAACCCTCCCAAAAGCAAAAACTCCATTATTTGAGCTCCAAACCTCCACAAAAACAGCTCTAGATATCTCTATCCAACTGTTAAAAATCCGATCCGACTGCAGATTCCGACTACTCATGCCACGACACCTCCGGATCTAAAGTTTCTACGACAATGAGGATGCCCCGACACAACATCAAGAAAACGATAAAGCACCAACGAGGTATGCCTCCACAAACCAACTTCGATCTTGATTTCCCACACATCTAGTTTACTAATCCCGATCATCTCACTAGATTTTTGCATTTAAAGAGGAGAACATTATGACCAACTAAATTATTAGATGCTCATGCCATTAGAACTCTAGGGATTGAGGATGATGTACTCTGCCTAATTCACAATGTAGGTTGGGATATGCTTATCTGGGTGTCGGTTCTGACTTTTCGCAAAGTCATTTAGGAGATTTAAGCCTCCTTTGAACAAAATACTCTGCGTGTTCCTCCCAGCCAAACAGAGGGCGTGAGGTTTAGGTTTGAAAATGAGGATTATAGTTTTACAATTGATGAATTTGCCAATCTTTTAGGGTTAAAAACTGGGGGGAACTTTTCATGGTTCTCTAATTTGCACCCCCCGGGAAAATTTGGCAAGCAATAACAAAAGAAGGGCAGCAACAATTTTGCCTCGGTAAATCAAAAGCGGCCACAATTTGCAATCCCGCCTTTCGCTACTTGCAACGTCTCATGGCCAGGACGATTCTAGGCTGCGATAGCAACCAAGAAAAAGTCTTAGAAACCGAGGTCGAGTTTCTTTGGGTAATGATAGGCAAAATTGAACTTTCATCCTCAACCTACCATTCCTGCCACCTTGAAATAATTAGAAAGGATTTACACAAAACCTCATCCATAGTCTTGGGTGGCTTAATCACTCACATAGCATCCTCTGTAGGGTTTAATGCTAGTGATCATCAGGAATTTTTGCCCGCCACCACCTTTGACCTACCCACACTACTCACAATAGGGTTTTGCAGGAGGGAAGCGGATTCATTCTATTGGTTTATTAATGGACTTCCCTCCATCCTTTTGCCTGATATTCTTCAGACAAACATTGCTAATGAGCAAAACTAGATATTGCTCCCATCTAGGTCATCTAGTCCTAGTTCCTCACAAGCCACTGAAACTGACCAACCGGAGGCATATGATTTTGCCGCTCTGCATCTTCCATAGAGTCCTTGGGCACTAGTTTCTCCGACTTTAGGGTGAAATTTCATATTACAGGGCTACGATGGATTCCAGGATGGACCAGCTCACCGACCGCACGGACCGCCTCTACAACTATCATGTACACGAAGGCCACATCCTCCCAGACGGCACATATCCAGTCGCATCTGCCTACCACAGGGCACATCTTCACACCCCTGTCATTCCTCCACAAACCTACCCACCACCAACCTACCCATACTACCCTCCGCCATATTTCCACCAATCACCTCCACCACCCTTCGACGATTGATCTCCAAGGTACGCAAGTTTTTATTTTATTTTTTATTTTATTTTTGTTTCTTTTTTGTTTTTCTTTTACGGTTTTAACTTGCGATGCCTTGGACTGAACCACTGGAGATATGTGAACCACAACACCCTCTTTCACCACATCATCTTCAACAACATCAATCTCTGGACACCATGATCGCAAACGGTAACCTGTATCTCTCTCCAAACATCGAGGACAATGTCTAATTTAGCTTGGAGGTTAGTCACTTTATCATTTGCTTAGCCTTCCACTACTACAGAATACATTATTATAGTCGGGTGAAAACAGTCATCACAGATGCTTCTGAACTGTCAGTGATATTCGAGTCACTGATATTCGAGTACTATCACTGACTGTTCTGAACCGTCTATGGTTTTTCCCATCAGAGACAGTTTTGACCTCAAAACCATCTGTGGTACTCGTACTACACAGACTGTTATAAGATCAAAACCGTCTGTGATACTAATACTATCCCAGACGGTGTTGATCTTATAACTGTCTGTGATAAGTAGAATATCACAGACGGTTTTCAAGTCAAAACCATCTAGGAACCTCAAAACCATCTGGGATAGTATTCTTATCACATACGGTTATAATATCTGAACCGTCTGTGATAGTGTCCTTATCAGAGATGGTTTTAATCTCAGAACCGTCTGTGATTAGTTTACTTATCACAGATGGTTTTGAGGTGAAAACTATCTGGGATAGTGTCATTATCAGAGACAGTTATAAGATCAAAATCGTCAGTGATAGTATGAGTATCACAGACAGTTCAGATATTATAACCGTATGTGATATTCTACTTATCATAGATGGTTATAAGATCAACACCGTCTGGGATAGTATTAGTATCACAGACGATTTTGATCTTATAACCATCTGTGATACATACATAGATCGATTTATCACAGACGGTTTTTATCTCAAAACTGTCTGTGCATATTAATATTTTTTTAAATAATTTTCTTATTTTTGTGGCTAGCCTCAGGAATCATGCTAGCCATGCCCTCTATACAATAGCATTTCATATATACAGTTCATTTCATATATACAATTCATTTCAATCATGCACAGTACTCAGAAATATATACAGTTCATCTCAGAGATGCACTGAACTTAGAAACATATACAATAGCATGCATTTCATATATACAGCTCAAAATCGATCAAATTGTAAGTTTCATGCAACATTTCAGAAATATGTACAATTGAGATTGAACAAATAAATGTAATCGACAATTAAAGTCAGTATGTTAGATGTTTATTACTATATTAGTCTCAGTTACTAATACGAACCGAGAGGGTCCCTAAACTTCCCCTTAGTTGATATGACATCCATAAGGAAAAACTCAGTGAGCATCCCTCGAACAAAAGCAATTTGCAAAGGGTCAAAGCTTTCCGAAGGGAAGTCGACCCCCCCCCCAGCAAGAGTTGGTACAGAAAAAATTAGCTCAATGCAGCTATAAATTCTGCCAAATCGATACAAAGGGCATCAGTTGTATACCTCGGGGAAATCTGGCTGGTGAGGGGTGATGAGGTCGTACATGTGGTGCATCACATAGAACCCACATGTGTTGTCGTCCGACTGCTGATGGTACTGCCAATGTACAGACCGAGAGTTAGCTGGGGACACATTATAAAGTAAAACAGATACCAGTTGAAATTTGTACCGGAAATTGTAACCACTGAAACTTATCGGCTCACCACTCATGCTGTTGCCCTCCCTCGGCAAAGTAGTTCGTGAAAGCCCTGCAGATAGTCGAAATTCACAATTTGAGGATAGTGAAAGTTGACAATTTGAGGACAATAAATCTAGATGCAAGACAGGTCCACATGAATATCATAAAACATGTTAACCTTTCGAATACATCTTGTGCGCCGCAATACTTGTACCCTTTCCTCTACAATGAATCAAGGTAGAACACCTTGTTCCTTTTCGGAATAAGCACTAGCAGGATCCAGTGGTAGCTACATGTTATGCGTAAAGAATTAATAATTTAATCTAAGTCTGGGGTGTGCATATGGAGACACTAATCTACGGGTGAAGTACTGATGAAAGCACTCACCTCTGGTTGTAGGGTACAAGTATGTACTCCTTGTCGACCTGGGCAAGCAACCCTCTTTTGATGTAGTCGACAACGAAGTCTGCGTCGGTCCTAAACATCACCTCGGCGAGCATCTGGGAGTCCAGGAAACTGACAGGTTCGTGCTTAACTTTGGCATATCCAGACATGCAGCTGCATGGAACTAACTAGTAATAAATGACGTATATCCGTATATGCACGAACAGGTGTAGGATAGTAGGATACTTACAGCACCCAAGACCGTAGGATTGACACGTCGAGCACGTCTTTGTTGAGTAAATTGTACAGGTCTTCAAAGTTCACCAGATAGCTCCCGTCGTGTTTGAACTCTGCCACGGTGTACTTGACCATGATGTGCGTCGGACGCTGCGTCCTAGTCTTGTTTGTCCTCTTCATGTACCATCCATGCAGGCTCTGGCATGCGAACCCCATGCTAGAAATTGCGGCATTGAAGGCCATGGGCATCCCCAGAGCGAATGGCATGAGATATGATGGCGCGCTCTTCTCACTCTCCTTTGCCGTGCTCTTCTTTGTTTTTCCCCTACTAGTCATCTTCTTGATTGGTTGCCTCCTAGTCGGAGTTAGCTTCGTCATCGGACCCGTTGGTTGGCTTCTCGGAGGGGTCAGCTGGCTAGTAGGCCGAGTGTCGGTGTCCGTCTGTGATGTAAAAACCTACGTATAGTAATGGTCACTAACTCCGAGGGCTATTATTACAGTATGAATTATGAATCTACTGGGGGAATTACCTCATCCAGGACGATGTCCTTCTTGGGCCATTGCATGAACGTGTGCACCACACCCCCGAGAGTGGTGATCTCATCGTTCGGCGGTTTGTCAAACGAATATCCCTTGCAATGGTTGAAGACACTGTCCACCTGGACCCGTGCAAAACCCTCAGATAGAGGGATAGGGTGGATTGTGGCCCCTGTCGTGCATGGTTGCGCCATCCCACGGCCAGCCTCGATCGGGAAGAGACCGGCCAGCACCAGAAGCTTGCAGGAGGCGGGTTCCAACAAACAGTGCGCATTAACATATTGAATTTGACCGCTTTTCACTTTCGAATGAATTAACATAGAAAAGCAATCATTACTTGCAGAAAGTCCACCAGATACTGTCGAGAGGGCTCCGGCTGCGAAGACCCCGGCACAGACGTGCAGCTACTACGGTGGCCAGGATTGGGGCTCGGTAATTCCGCTGTTGCAAGGGGGTGCCCTGGGTCTCTTGTTTTAGCTCTTCATACATGGCCCGCATCTCCGGCAACTGCTGCAGGAGTGCTTTGTCTTGAGCAGCGAACTCCGATCGTATTTCCTCCTTGAGCCGTTCGTCCTGGGCTTTGTGGGATCTCTTTCTCCTCTTAGCCACCTCTTGTAACACCCTGAGTTTAGGGGTGAAAACATCCTTTTTCATAAATAGCATGCATGCATGTATCTGTAGTAGTAGCCATATCAGTATCTATCTTAAACCCTAAAATCTCCAAATCTTCCCTGTGAACCCAAATCAAGATCAGATTGTTCAGATGTGATCCATCAGTTACTCTGAACCTAAAAGTCTTCAGAAGCCAGATTCAATTCCATCTCTAAATCCCAGATTTGTCAAAACTTTTGTTTTCGAAAACAGAATTAAGTTAATTCCCCTAAATACTCTAAACTCAGATTTAGCCAAATCTTGACCTAATTCAGAGCAGATTATTCTTAAATTATGATCATGGGTATGCCAATACCTTAAACCAGAAAGTTGGCAGCCAGATTTTATCATCTAGACTCTTTTCACAAATCAGTCCAAGTAATATCGCAAATTAGTCCTTTATCTGATATCTGGAAACCTAAAAAGGACAAAATCTTCAGATTAACTACAAATTCAAAATTTCTTCAGCAAATCTCTTCCAAATGCTATTTGATACAATTATCCCTTCTGTCCAGATTTCAAAATCTCATCCTAAATGCCAGAATTCGAAATCAATTGAAACTCAAATTTCAATTACCCTAAAATACCCTATTTCCAGTTTGTATAAAAAACTATTCAAATGTGCCAGATTTTATCAAATATCTTTACCAAATATCTTGTTGAATATAATCTGCCAGATCAGTGCAATCAATTTTAGTTTAAACCTTCCAAATCTCCAGATTTACAAATCAGTCCAAAAATCAAAATCTGAAATTGCAACTCAGTCCAAATTCGACCAGAGCTCTCAGCTGATTTTCGACCAGAACTCGCCGTGCTTGTGAGCCGTGGTTGCTCGTCGCCGGTGAGATTTCGCCTGCTCTTGTGACCGTGCATGCTAGTGTGTACGTGTCCTCGCTTCAGTCATCGCCGTGGCAACGCCGATGAACAGCACCGCCCTCGTGCGCGACCAGCAGCAGCAACCACAGCTTTTTATCAGTAGCTTTTGTGCCGTGCCAGTTGTTGTCGCCACCGCTTGCTTCAGCTAACTCTAATTCCCGATGAAACGACAATGTGATCAGCTGTAGAACCGTTGTCACCGTCGCATCACCATTCTTCGCTATTTCTTCGCCGCTGTTGCATCTGCGCCCAACCGGTCTCGTCACTGGTGCCAATCTCTTCGCTGTCCCCTCTTCGCAAGCTTCGCCATGCCTATTTAAGCTCTCCTGTACTCAACAGCTTATTCATACTTCACCAGAAATCAGCCAAGTCCCAGATTCTTCTGTTTTCGTTTTCTTCTCCGGCGAGCCGTCGAGGAGGCTCACAGTGCCAGCACGCCCTTCCGCATCAATCTTCAAATTGAAGCCATCAGTGAGTTCCTCTTATCATTCTCTCTATGTGGTATCATTTAATTGCTCACCGGTGACCTCTAAAGCCGGCGATCACCGGAATTCCTAAATTGCCCTGTTCCTGCAATGTAGCTTGATTTATCCTGAATTAGTTTTCAAACCTGTAATCTAAATTGATCAGAGAGCTATTCTGAGTATGCCTGTGAACCTCGAATAATCAATTGAGCTCCAATCAAGACTATTCCCAAATTTGAACTTCAACAGTCGCCGGCTCTCGTCGCCAGGCTTCTCTGATGATCTTTCAATCAAATTGATGCTACCACTAGCTTACTTGTACCTCTCTATCACTCTCCAAGCAAAGAATTGAGTTCAAACCTCTTGTATCAAAAATGCCCAATTCCAGTGCCTTCTTCTCCAATGCCGACCACCGGAAAGATTTTCCCAGCTGTTTCAGCCCTAATCACTTTGTCCAGTGTGTGTGCCTTGAACTCCTGAGCATTTTTGTCTTCTAGCCCGACACCTAGATCGGCCTAGATTGAAAGTTATAACCTTGCCAAGATTTGTGTCCAGAACTGTTCCAGTGCAGTGAGTTCACCGCAGTTCATCACCGGATTTCTTGATGTCCGGCCATCTTCAGCCGTGGATCCTGTTATGACTTTTGTTCCTGTTACTCAAGCCTACCTCCTAGACAAAGTTAGCACACCAGTTGAGCCCTTGAACAGCATTTTATGCTAAGCCCTAGTTTTTGACATTGTCAGCCTTATGACAGAGCTTGTCAGCCAGTGGCATTGGCCTTGTTTACCCACTTCTGGTTGTGCAATTTGAGAACCAATTTGTCCACTGAATTTGTAGAGTTGTGATCTACATTTTCTTCTACTACCACAACTTAAGATAAGCACTCAAGCTTTTCTTAAAGCTATGTCAAAGCCTTGATCTGAATGTCAATCTGCTGACATTCGCTGTTTTTGAACAAACCAGCCACAAAATTGATATCCCTGTTGTAACCTTGAAACCCTAAGATCATCTAACACCCATTCTTAGCCCAGATTCCTTGAAACCCTAGAATCTCGACTCAGTTCAGCTTGCAATCCAAATTATCTCCAGTATCGTTCAGTCATTCTTGTTAAGCATTTCTGAATATTAAGAACAAATATCCATTACCAAGAATTGACGACATGTTCGATCAACTTCGAGGAGCCAGAGTATTTTCCAAGATAGATTTGAAATCTGGATATCATCAGTTGAAGATCAAGAAAGAAGATATACCGAAGATTTTCACTACCAGATATGGTTTATATGAATTTATAGTAGTACCTTTTGGCTTGACCAATGCTCCGGCAACTTTCATGAATGTCATGAACAGTACATTTATGGATTTCCTTGACAAGTTTGTCATAGTATTCATAGATGACATTCTGATATATTCTAGGAGTGCTGAAGAGCATGAGCAACATTTACACCTAGTCTTGGAAAGGCTACGAGAGAGGCAATTCTATGCCAAGTTTGATAAATGTGAATTTTGGATGTCAAGAATTGCATTTCTTGGACATGTGTTGACAGCAGAAGGAATTTTAGTCGATCGAGCTAAAATTTCGGATATCAAGGAGTGGAAACAACCTACCTCAGTTTCAGAGATTAGAAGTTTCTTAGGATTAGCAGGCTATTATAGGAGATTCATCAAAGGATTTTCCCAGATTGCCAAACCTCTTACAAACCTGCTAAAGAAGGATGTTGCATTTGAATGGACCACCAAGTGCGAGGAAAGTTTTCAAAAGTTGAAACAAAAATTAACAACAACACCAGTCTTTACTTTACCAGACAGCAAAGAAGACTTCGTAGTTTACTGTGATGCTTCGAAGCAAGGAATAGGCTGTGTGTTAATGCAGCAAGGTCGAGTAGTAGGCTATGCTTCACGCTAATGGAGACTGTTGGATCAAGGATGCCAACTAGAGGGGGGGGGAGTGAATAGGAGGCTTTTAAAAACTTCAAATAAAAACAAGTTTTTATTCCAAGAAGAGCCAAAAGCAATTTAATATATTAAAGAGAGAAGATAGAGAACGAACACAGCTATTTTTACCGAGGTATCGGAGACTCGCCCAGTCTCCACTAGTCCTCGTTGAAGCACTCAAGCCACTTGAGTTTTGCCTCAATACTCACGAAGAGTATTATCTACTAAGGTTGCTCCTTGTCCACTCCGGAAAGGCGAGCACCGATGCCTTGTACAAGCTTGCCGAGCCTCTCCAACAATCTCCGTTCTGGAGAGGTCAACGGCCACGCCTCCGAACCGTCTAGGTGAGGGCGCTCACCAAGAGTAACAGGTAGCGAGGTCTTCTCTTGACCTCCAAACACTCACCGAGAAGCTAAGTGAATGCAAATGCAAAAGAACTGAAACTCTCGGTGGATCGGAAAGACACTCGACTTGATCAAAAGATCAAGATTTTAAGTGGAAAACTAAAGATCAAGAGTGTATAAGAAATGCTATTGCTTGTTGTTCTAAAACTCATGCCCAAAGCCCCTTTTTATAGCCTCAAGAATCAAATGAACCGTTGGAGCTAGGGCTGAAAATCAGTAATTCAAACTGACAGTCAGTTTGCCTAACTTACAGTCAGTTTGCCTAACTGACAGTCAGTTTAGTGCACAACGGCCGACAAAATTTATGGATAAAAAATTGCTAGCCGTTTGTGGTCATTTAAGGAAACTTGAAACCCACAACTGACAGTCAGTTATGCAAACTGACAGTCAGTTCGACCACAAACTTGACCAAAAACAAATAGAAACTCAGTTAAAAGCACTGTGGTCGAAATCCCAATTGACAGTCAGTATGGACAAACTGACAGTCAGTTTAGTACAAAATTTTTTAGTCCAAAATACACCCTCTCAGGACAATTGTCAGTTAACACGAACTGGCATTCAAACTGACAGTCAGTTTAGCAAACTGATAGTCAGCCTGAACAAAAATAGAGATAACTTTAAATCCAGAAATCTAAAAGAGGTGTTTAATAGCTCGTTTGAAAGATAATTTCAAGGGCTACATTTTTGTCAATAGAAACAAAAACCAGATCTGCCTAGATCTTTCTAGAAAGTCAAAAAACTCTTCTACTATCAAAAACTGAACTGAAAAACCAGATTTTTCAAATTAAGTTCAAACCAAATCCAACCAAAAATGATGCAATGCAATGACCTAAGTTTCTCGGTTTATGTTGGAGATAAAGAGAGGACTTTCGCCACCCCTCTTCATCCCCACTAACTGCTGCCATGCCTTGGGAGTCACAAAAGGGTAGTCATTGAAGGGGGTCTTCGATTCCTTCACATAGTGCCTGACAAGATGGCTCTTGAAGTTCCTCCATGCCTTGTTTATTGACATTAGTGTCGTCCAGCGGATGGTGAACTAGCGATTCTCAGGAATGTGAAACGCCACCTGCACTTCTTCCCACAGCGCATCGTTGCACTCTTGGGGCACTTGACCCCAATCGGAGGTGGTGATGTCACCCACTCCCTTGCCACTTTGCTGCATAGTGAGCGGTACTAACTGACAAGTTTGTCAAGAGCTTCCGGCACACCATTGCCGTCGAACTATACATGCTGCTTTTCCTGCTTGTCGAGACGCGCGCATGTCGTCCGGCCTCGCCCCTTTCTCTTCTGCGACTGGGTCACGGTGGACGTGGCAACCTCTGGCCCAGGCGTCTCATCGCCCGCGAGGTCACTTTGACTCCCCAACCGGTTCATTTCATCACCAGACTTATTAGTTCCTAACATAAGTGAAAAAGAGAACAGTTTAAGTAAATCTGAAACTAATAATTCTATAACAAAACCCATATACTTATAATTGACCAAGAATGGCATAAACGGTGGGGAGGTGACAGAGGAGATCGTGCCGGAAGGTGGGAGGGCGATGGAGGTGATCGCGTCGGTCGGTGGGGAGGCGATGGAGGTGATCGCGCTGAACGATGCGTGGGCGGAGAGAGCTAGGGAAACTGAACAATCGCGAAGTGTGGAAATGAGCGGGACAAAGCCCGCCTTGAACTATGTACCATGTAGAGAGATTATCACAGACGGTTTAGACTTCACAGTCGTCTGTGATATTTTAACATCACAGACGATTTTCACATAAGAACCGTCTGTGATAGCCAGTCAGACAGTTCTGAGATCAGAACCGTCTGTGATAGTCTCTCTAGTGATATTCTCTAGAGAGCTTATCATAGATGATTTTTACTTCAGAACCATCTGTGATAATCTCTCTAATGATAATCTCTAGAGATTATCACAGATGGTTTTGACATTTGAACCGTCTGTGAAATTATCACAGACGGTTCTGATTTCAGAACTGTTTGTGATAGAACATCAGACGGGTTTTACAGACGGTTTTTAACTCAAAACCGTTTGTGTTGTTAATATATCGCAGTCGGTTGTGAACTCTGAACCGTCTGTCAACCTAAAATCTGAACGTCTTCTACGCAATGGTGTAGAGTTTTACAATCAAAAACTATGTACCTCTGTAACTCTGAATGCTTGAAAACTTGTTTTAAATGAACACTCAGATATTTCAAATGGAGTCCAAATGCTCCGAAAATAGGTTACAATGTGGAGCATGCTCAAATAAATTTAACATACAATGTGGAGCATGCTCAAATAAATGTTACATACAAATGGGAACTTTGACCGACAATTTTCACATACACAGCCATGTTATCCTCAACTTTCCACTTGCCGCGGCCCTGCAAAGACGAGAATTAGAGGATATATAAGCTATACCGATGGAAACAGAGAGATAAGGATGGTTTATTACCTTTAAAGTATAACCCTTCCTGGTGATCCATACGCACGTAACTGGTTTCGTCGGTGTCTTCAGTATCGACCTGTACGCCAACTCTAAATGGAGGCATCTCATCAAATTGATTGTATTCCTCCTCGTCTACGACATTTTCAACTCCAACAATCCTTCTCTTGCCATGAAGGATGACGTGCCACTTCTTATTGGCCGGGTCAGTGACATAAATGACCTGAATGGCTTACTTTGTAAGTATGAATGGCTCATCTTTATAAGCAACTCGATCGAGATCCACAGAAGTGAAACTGTAACTGTCAACCTTCACACCCTGTGGGATTTGGACCCATCGGCATCGAAACAGGAGAATCTTGAACAGAACGTAATCGAGCTCCCAAATTTCTTCTATGAACCCGTGTATGAGTTCAATCCATGTACTACCCTTGTTGGGCCTGTCTCACTGAACTCCTCATGAAAAGTTTTTACGCTCACTGCACTATTTTGCACAGGCCTTAAGTACACCCATGTACTGTGGGACCCTCATTTGAGGAATCCGGTGGCAACCGCCTAGGTGAGTTGCACCCAGAAAGGTACATCACAAGCTCACAACAACATGATTTACTTTAAACAATAAAGCAAATAGATAAAACAAGTACAAGGTCACGAGGACCACTATTACATTATCATAATGCCAAGAATGGCATTAATTAAAGTTGATACAAAAGTAGAGAGTTTTTCAAGATCAAGAATCAAAAAGAATCGGTATCAGAGTACCGAACACAGAAATATAACACAAAAGCAACAACAAAGGTCTTCATTTCCTTCAGCAGCGGGTTGGCTCGGGCCTTCACCACATCAGACTCAACTTGGCGCATGACCCTCCTAGAAGCTCAAATCATCTGGAAAGGTTCCTTCCTCTTCTTTGTGCTCAAGGCTAAAGGGATCAGAATCCTCAAATCCTTTCTTCGTCTGAATTTGTGTGAAAAGGCAAGGGTGAGCATGTTTTTACACGATGCTCAACAAGTCTCGTTATGAAAATGCAGATATATAGATGAGGGGTTTTCAAGGAAAGAGGTCTTGGCTTTATATATATAGGAATAGATTAGATTTTCACTCTTAATTTGAAGAAAAAGTTTTTGTTTTCAAAAGCGAGACTTTTAAAATCCTAATCTAGATTTTCAGAAGATGTTATGTGTGGCGGTCTCCCGTGAGTCACCACTTTACTCATATTTCTTGAAAAATCTTCCAAAAGCTACTTGTGCTGCATCGACGTGGATAGAATCCACCGCGCGCAGACTCCATGACCTGGGAACTTCGAGTATCCGATACTTTTTATAACTTTGCAAAGGTGTACCACCTTAATCCACCGATCACTCAGCTTTCAAGTCGGATCAGCTCCATGCGACTTTTACGCATGTGATAAGGCTGAGATCACACAACAGTTTACAATCCTAGTATTAACAATTCCCTGCCCGGTAAATAGACATTCTAGTCCTCATTACCGTTGTGGGTCCTCCCCACTGCCTTACTTCCTAGCCTTGGTCTATGTTCTCGCAAGACACATAGCCTCTTTTGATTACAGCCGCGCACTACTTAATCAGGCATAGGGCGTCTTCCTTCTTTCCACCTTTTCCTCTCATAATTTTTCTGAACTCACATCACTCATGGCCCTCACTGGCCCACCATTTTCTGTCAAGAAACCGGACCGACAAACCATGCAGGGAAAAGCTAATACTGAGAAAGCTACTATGTTGCGCCCATCCCATTCCGGGCAAGTGGTTGGTACGTTTTTCATGCCGCATGGAAGTACAACACAAGGTTCTAGTCCTTATGAATCTTTAGTGAGGAGTCTTTCACATTCCCAGTGCGCACACAACACCATCCAATCAAACCATCCTCACTATTGATTCCAATCACATTTTCTTTCACAAAAAGGGGTTTTGAATATGCTTTTCTCACATGTGACCACTTAACATTTAACATATAATCGTGAGAATAGCATAGCCTGTTGGGGGAATCCCCAGCCGTCCCACGTAGTCCCAAGGTGGCCACGGTGGAACCCGTTGAGACCCGGAGGGTCCCCGGGCCCCCGGTGACACCCGGTGACACCCGGAGGGTCTCCGGGACCCCGGTAACTCCCGGTGAGACCCGGAGGGTCCCCGGGCCCCCGGTGACACCCGGTGACACCCGGAGGGTCTCCGGGACCCCGGTGACACCCGGTGACACCCGGAGGGTCTCCGGGACCCCGGTAACTCCCGGTGAGACCCAGGGGGTCCCCGGGCCCCCGGTGACACCCGGAGGGTCTCCGGGACCCCGGTGACTCCCGGTGAGACCCGGAGCGTCCCCGGCCCCCGGTGACACCCGGTCACTCCCGGAGGGTCTCCGGGACCCCGGTGACACCCGGAGGGTCCCCGGGACCCCTGTGACACCCGGTGAGATCCGGGAGGTCCCCGGAGCCCCGGAGGGTTCTGGGGAGCCCGGGCCCATGAAGAACTGTTGTTGACCGTGGGGCCTCTAGGAAGCCCGTGGCGCCACGTGTCAAGCATCCAGGCCGTCCATCAGGCCAAAAGACGTCTTCGCCCTTCCATCCAACGGCCGCAGCGAGGGCATTTTTGTCTTTTGTATTTCTTAGGGGCTATATAAACCCCTCTTGTACCCTTTTTTGGGGATTCCAATTCATTTTTCATATAAACTCATTCGGTTCTCTTGGAGACCTCTCCCCGAGAGCTCACCTCCCCAGCGGACTCGCGTCCGGAGAGAGCCAACAGGACTAGGGCCCCCACTGGGACCCGAACCTGTATAAACCTCTGTGTCACTTTCTGTGTTGCCCGGCGGGAGGAGACCAGTAACTCGGTCTGCTCGCGCCGCTGTACTCGTGCTGCGCACGTCCGAACCTGCCGGGGTATCCGTAATACCACGACAGTTGGCGCCGTCCGTGGGGACTTCGCGATGAATCGCCATGGCTCCCGCAACCACCAGAGCTCAAGCCCTCTCATCTCCCGAGAGCGCTGGTCCTAGTAACCCGGCTCCGCATCCGTGAGATGAGGCTTCTGCGGCCCTGCCGCCCGGGGGTGCACGGGCGGAGGACTCGCTTCCTCTACTCGCGGCCTCCGGCCAAAGGGTCCTTGTTTCCGGCCCAGCGGCCGCAGCCGAGCTTCCGGGGCCTAGTGCGCCCCAACTCTCCGCTCCGGTCTCCGGAGATTCCATGCTGGGGGCTTTGATCCAGGGCCAGCTTCGTACCCAGCACACCCTGGAAGAGCTGCTGCGCGTCCTGGTGCGGCCCCCGGCTCCTGTCTATCCGCCTCCGTATCCGTTCATGGGGGCCCCGCCCCAATTCTTCATGGGGAACCCCGCCTTTCCCGGGCCGGGGATGTTCCCCGTTCCCGGGGATGCGCCCGGGCCATATCCGATCCCGGGGACACTTCCCCTCGCCGGGGAGTCAACTCGTCTCCGAGTCCTCCCCTACCTCTGGGGGTCGCCCGGCCCCGGATCCAGAACCCCCGCGAGCGGCTACCGCCGCGCCGGGCACAACCCCGGCGCCTGAGCCCGGCAGCCTCCGTGGGCCGACGCCCGTGATCGGTGCACCGCCCGCTCCCGCGGACGCCCCGTGGACTCGAACTGGGACCACTCCCGCCGCCGAACCGAGCGCGGACCCGGCGCATGGCCCGGTCCGCGCGCCGGCAGCGTCCACTGGGATTGTGGCGAACGCGCATCAGCTCCCTCCCCCTCCGGGGCCGCCCCCGCGGGCGCCCCCCGCGGATCAGACCCGCTTCACAAGGGAGGAGGTCGAGCGAATGCGTACCGCCAGGTCCGGAGAAACCACCTCCAGTCATCGGTCAGGACTCCCCCGAACCCACGGGCGCGCGGAGACGCGCTCCCAAATCGTCCGGGGGAAAAGACCATTCAAAGAAGCTGCCACCACTCCGGAGGGATACCTTGATGCCCAAGAGGTCAGCTCAACCAACCCGGAAGAAAAGAGACGACACCGCCAAACCGGCGGACCGCTGCCACCCCTTCCGGACTCCGACAATGAGCACGCGTCCCCGGCAAGCGATGACGGCGACCATGGATCCCCCAAGGAAGTTGAAGGGACCAACCAACCGTTGTGTAGCCGTCTCCGCTGCATACGCTGGCCGCGGCCTTACCGCCCGCCGCACATCGAGCATTACAATGGTGAGGCCGATCCTTACGAGTTTGTGCAGGTGTACTCGACGGCCATCTCGGCGGCCGGGGGGGACGAGACAGTGCAATGCAATGTCTTCCCCCTCTACCTCACGGGCATCGCACGCTCATGGTTCTACAACCTGAAGGCGGGATCCATCAAGTCCTTCGTGCAGCTGAAGCGTGAATTTTGTGCGAACTTCCAAGGCAACTATGTGCGGCCCTTGGACTCGTCCCAGCTCTACACCGTCCGGCAGAGGACGGGGGAGACTATCCGCAGCTTCTTTAAGCGCTTCGCTCAGGTGAAAAGCAAAGTGGTGCATGTCCCTGACTCCACGGTCATCGAAGCGTGCAAGAGCGGGATACTCCCCGGGGAGCTCCACCGGAGGCTCTCTCGGAGCTGCCCCACCTCCGCCGACGAACTCTTCACCGTACTTGAGAAGTACGCCCGCGCGGAGGAGGACGATCTTTGGAAAAAGAACCAGGGGGCTCCTGCCCCCGCCGACCGGGAGCCAAGGGACCCCTCCAGCAAACGTCCCCGAAGAAGTGATCGTCGCGAGCCACGGCCTCGGGACGCTTTCGTCCTCGAGGGCGGAGGCGGCTCGCGCGACAGCGCCAAAGGCAGTCGCGCCCCTCCTAAGTCAAAGGGTTACGCTGGAGGACAATCCTCCCGCGGGCGCGAAAACCGCGCCAAGGAGAGCAAGGAGGGCACAACCAACGTGTGGTGCACCTTCCACAAGTCGAGTACCCACGCTACTCGAGAATGCCATCAGCTTCTACAACACTTCGCGGCCTTCCTCGACCAGCGCAGCCAGGGGGGAGGGGGCCCTGCCTCCTTGCCTCCCCCGACAACTTTGCCCGCGCTCCCCGCTCCCGCGGGTGAGCAGCAAAGACAAACGCAAGAAGGGAGCCCAGCTCAGGAGCTCCCCTTCCAAACCTCCCAAAGACGCATAAACGTCGTTACGGGGGGATCTGCCGCGAGACGGGACTCCAAGCGCCAGCGCAAGGAGTACGCGCGAGAAGTGAAGGTAGTGGGGGTGCTGCATGCGTCTCCGCCAACAAAGTGGTCGGACGTCCCCCTCACCTTTACGGTGGAAGATGCGCGCGGGGTTCGCTTCCCGCACGACGACGCGCTCATCGTCTCAGCTACAGTCTACAACTGCCAACTGGCACGTATCCTCGTCGACGGTGGGAGCTCCGCCGACGTATTATACCTGAAGGCGTTCAGGGAAATGCAAGTCGATGAGAAGCTACTGCGGCCCGCACTCGGGCCGTTACAAGGCTTCGTTCCCGGGAAGACCGTCCACCCGGTGGGGAAGGTCGATCTACCAATGACTTTTGGCACCCCGGAGAACTACCGGACGGAGATGGTCCGATTCGATGTGGTGGACCTCCCCTCTTCATACAACGCTATTATGGGGAGGACTACGATCAACCACCTGGGGGCGGCGATTCACCAGAACTATCTCTGCGTGAAAATCCCTGGGCCTCACGGCGCAATCACTGTTCGAGGCGATCAGAACGTGGCCCGCGCTCTTTACGAACGCGCCACCGCCTTGTCGGGGACATCAACGTGATCAAGACCCCGGGGGAGGCACCTCCCCCTGAATCTCATGCAGCCTCGGCCGTTCCCCTCGGGAGGCCATTTCCGAGGCCACGCCCCGAGGGAGACCTTCAGAAAGTCCGACTGTCCGCGGGAGGTGAAGAGAGAACCGTCAGGATCGGGGCAGACCTCACCGAGGAGCACGCCGAGCGGCTCGCAGTCTTCCTTCGCGAAAACTCAGACGTTTTCGCATGGGAACCCTCGGACATGCAAGGCGTCGCCCGGGACATCATTGAGCATAAGCTCGCTGTGATCCCCGGCCGCTCCCCGGTCAAGCAGAAGTTGAGGAAGTTATCTCTCGAGCGCCAAGACGCCATCAAGGTAGAGGTCTCCAAGCTTCTAGAGGTGGGGTTCGTGCGAGAGGTCCTCCACCCCGAATGGTTGGCAAACCCCGTCCTCGTGAAGAAATCAAGTGGCAAGTGGAGGATGTGCGTGGATTTCATTGATCTCAACCGCGCTTGCCCAAAAGATAACTATCCACTACCGCGGATAGACCAACTGGTCGATTCGACCGCGGGGTGCGAACTGATGAGCTTCCTCGATGCGTATTCGGGATACCATCAGGTTCGAATGGCTGCAGAGGACGAGGAAAAGACGAGTTTTATAACTCCCCTCGGCACCTTCTGCTATCTCCACATGCCCTTCGGGTTGAAAAACGCCGGGGCAACCTTCCAGCGTCTCATGACGCTGGTCCTGAAGGATCAAATCGGCCGCAATGTCGAGGTCTACGTTGACGATGCGGTCGTCAAAAGCCTCCGCACGGCCGCACACATCGACGACTTGGCGGAGACCTTTTGCAGCCTCCGCAAGTACGGGTTGAAGCTCAACCCGGAAAAATGCGCTTTCGGCGTACGCGGCGGGAGGCTGCTTGGCTTCTTGGTGTCCCAGCGGGGCATTGAGGCGAATCCCGAAAAAATTCGGGCCCTGCTGGACATGCCTCCCCCACGTTCCGTCAAAGACGTGCAGAGGCTTGCAGGCCGCCTGGCCGCGTTGGGTCGTTTCGTCTCGCGGTCAGGAGAACGCGGGCTCCAGTTCTTCAAAATCCTTCGGGATCTCGAGGGATTCAGGTGGACTCCCGAGGCCCAGACGGCGTTCGACGCGCTAAAAAAGTACCTCGCGAGCCCTCCGATGCTCGTGAGCCCGTCCCCGGGGGAACCCCTGCTACTATACCCCGCCGCGACCCCCGTCGCAGTGAGCGCGGTGCTCGTGAAAGACCAGGACGGACAACAACGTCCTGTGTACTACGTCAGCGAGACCCTTCAAGGGGCTAAGATGCGGTACACCAAGGTGGAGAAGCTGTGCTACGCCCTCCTCATGGCGTCGCGAAAGCTCCGCCACTACTTCCTCGGGCACCCAATCACGGTCCCGTCATCTCTCCCACTGGGAGAAGTAGTGCGAAACAAGGAGGCCACCGGCCGGATTGGCAAGTGGGGAGCCGAGCTCGCTCCTTTCTCCCTCACCTTCACGGGCCGCTCCGCCATCAAGTCACAAGTCCTCGCTGACTTCGTGGCGGAATGGACCCCGACCGCCGAAGCGGACGAAGGGACTCCCCTCGCCCCTCCCCGGTGCCAGGACCATTGGACACTCATGTTCGATGGCTCCTTGTGCCTTGCCGGGGCCGGCGCGGGGGTGGTTCTCCGGAGTCCCGGAGGGGAGATGCTGGAATACGCCGCCAGACTCGAGTTCCCGGCTACAAACAATGTCGCCGAGTACGAGGCCCTCCTCCTGGGATTGCGCCTCGCGCGCTCCCTGGGAATCCGCCGCCTCCTAGTGAAAGGAGACTCCCAGCTGGTGGTCAACCAAATGGACAAGTCCTACTTGTGCCACGATGCGAACCTGAGTCTATACTTGGGCGAAGTGCGAAAGATGGAGAGACACTTCGAAGGCTTGGAGGCCCGGTACATCCCCCGACGGGATAATAACCGGGCCGACGCGTTGGCCCGGGCGGCCAGCGCCCGGGAACCTCTTCCCAAGGGCGCCTTTCTGGAAATCATCACAAGACCCTCGATAACCCTCCCGGACGCGAATCCTGAGGTTCGTGTCCCGGAGGTTTCCGAGGTCACTCGGGCTGCCTCGTGGATGGATCCCCTCATCTCCTGCATAAGGGACGAGGGGGAACCTTCCAGTGACGTTGAGGTGAAGCGTCTCCGCGCTAAAGCCAGGGCGTACGTCCTGCTGGACGGGAAGCTTTACAAGCAAGGGGCTTCCGCCCTTCTTCGCTGCCTCCTGCGGGCCGACGGACTCCAGCTCCTCGAGGACATACACTCGGGGAGCTGCGGATCCCACGTGGCTCCGCGGGCGGTCGCGGCGAAGGCCCTTCGCCAAGGATTTTACTGGCCCACGTTGGTTCGCGACGCGCGGGATCTAGTCTCCGCGTGCGAGGCCTGCCAAAAGATGGCAAAGGGCACCAGGCTCCCCTCCGCGATATTGCAAACTATCCCTGTTACTTGGCCCTTCGCGCGCTGGGGGATGGATCTCCTTGGTCCCTTCCCCCCGGCACCTGGGGGCTACAAGTACGCGGTGGTCGCCGTGGATTACTTCTCCAAGTGGGTGGAAGCTGAGCCCTTGGCCAGCATCACTTCCCGCGCGGTGCAACGGTTTTTTCTGGAAAAATGTCGTATGTCGCTTCGGGGTCCCCCAAGAAATCACCGTCGACAATGGGACCCAGTTCGACTCGGCATATTTCCGGGAATTCTGCGAAGGCTTAGGCACTACCCTCCATTTTGCCTCCGTGGCACATCCCCAAAGCAATGGGGCCGTTGAGAGAGTCAACGGCATGATCCTGCAAGGCCTGCGCCGACATCTTGAACAGACCGCCTCCAGACGAGGCGCGTGGGCAGAAGAGCTTCCAAGCATCCTCTGCTCCATGCGCACGACCCCTAGCCGAGCAACAGGGCGAACGCCTTTCTCGCTCGTCTATGGGGCCGAAGCAGTTGTCCCCTCGGAGATTAGTTTTCGATCGCTGCGGGTCGAGCTCCTCGACGGAGCTCCGACCGCGGCGCATCAAACCAACGAGGATAATCAACGGTTGGAGGTCGACCTCGTCGAAGAAGAACGCGACCGAGCGCTTCTCCACCACACCATCTACGAGCGCGAGATGGCACGCGCGTACAACCAGCGCGTGCGCGAAAGGGCTTTCCGCCTTGGGGATCTGGTCCTCAAGCGCGTGACAGACCCCCAAGCCCAGGGCAAACTATCCCCCAAGTGGGAGGGCCCATACAGGATCTCCGCAGTCCTAGGCTCGGGAGCCTACAAGCTCTCTACACCTGAAGACCAAGAGCTCACGCACACCTGGAATATAACCTTGCTCCGCAAGTTCTATGTTTAGCCTCCGGGCTCGCAACCTCCTCCGCCGCACTTCTGCGGGGGGAGGCTTATGTACTCAATTCCCTCCCCGGCCGCGCCTCCGCGGGGGCAGGCGTTGTATCTCATCGCATGTTAATACAAGTGGATTTTGTGCTCAACTCTGGAATTTTACGTCTTCATTAAATTGAATGGCTTTTTTCTACTTCACCGCTGGAATTCTTTTACAGGAGTTTTTCTCCTCTATAAAAATCCCCTCTCCGTGAGGATGCCCTCTTCGTGAGGAAGTGGGCTACCGCAGCCTAAAGTCCCTACGACGGGAGCACAGCTCCCATTGGGCGGCTTACGGTAACCCCTCGTGGACTGAGGGGGTAAGCAGCAACCCAGTTTTCACAAACTGCGGTAACGAGTCACTTCGAGAGATTAGTCCCCCCTCGAACACTCTACACCCGCTACCGGGTTACGAAACCCTCCTAAAGGAATATACGTTGCCTTCCGCGGCACACAGAGAACTCGGCTTTCGGAGTTTGCTCTCAAAGCATAGCCCCTCCTTGGCCACGCACCATCCGTAAACCCCCGGAGGTCCCGCCGGGGAACCGCCAAGGTTTCCGGTAGACACCCCCGCCAACCCCCGGGACCCGACGAGGGACTACGCAAACTAAGCACCCCATGCAGTCCAGGCCCCTTCACTCCTTACCCACAGCGCGCGGAGCTGAGCTGCATCCCGCTGTGGGGGGGGGGAGGAAAACCCTGGACCCGAACAGAAAAACAACGGCTTTATGCGAAAGGCTTCAAAGTTTCTGAAGCAAAGGCACGACGAACAAACAAATCTACGGTCTTAATTGATACATCACACTAGGGAACAACCCCCCCCAGTTAAAGCACCCTCCGGGCAAAACCCGAGCGCGCGAGTATGGGAATGATTCCCAACAAGCAACTACAACTAATAATCCCGGAGACCCTCTGAGATCTCCCGGGAGAGGTCCTTGTACAAACTCCTCATACGCCGAAGAGCCCGCCGAAGGAGATCCTCTGGCCAACATTCGTAGCCGGCCGGGGGGAGTATCCTGAGCGGGGGGACTTTCAAAGCCCCCGACCTCGGAGGAGGCAACTCAGCGTGACAATCGTCGAAGTTTCCTAAGTGCCACTCCGGGAGCCAACGCAGAAGGGCTGGCCCCCCGGAGGCACTTTCCTTCGCAAAGTCGTCATGTGCAAACTCGGAGTCCAGCCCGGAGGATGCTCCCCTGGCTGCCAGACTTAGTAAGATCAAGGCCGCCCAGGCACCGCCTGGGGTAGACCCCCCGGGCGACCCTCGAGCACTCTCCAAAAGATGGTCTTCAGGGCAAGAAAGCCCTGGAAAAGCGACGTCCAAAGATACCTGCTGACAAATTGAACACATTTAACGAAAGAACTACTTTATTTCAGTCAAAAGGTATTTACAAGTTCCCGGGGCTCTCTCTAAAGAAGCCGTCCGGAGCAAAAAGCCTAAAAAAAAAAGAAGCCTAGTCTAACCGGGGGGGGGGGGAGGAGCTCATACTTGCCCGTCCTTGTTCCCCCCCGGGGGGACGTCAGTGCTGGCCGATGCGCCCTGGCCCGGGCGCCGGTCGCCCGTCTCCATGGCGCCAGTGATGCGGTCGAAGAGAACCTCGGCGGACTGCTCTAGCCCAGGCCGCCGACGGTCGAAGAAGGCGGGGAAGCTCCGGGGGACCAGATCCCCGATAACTCGAGCGCCCTCCCCGCGGTGCTCGACGAGGGCCGCCGCCAAGGCAATCACCGGGACGGCGAGCCCGCGCGCCCGCGCCTCCGCGGCAACTGGGATCAGGGCGACCTGCGCACCATGAAAGTGCGCGGCCTCCCCGACTGATGTCGGAGCCGGGTCGGGGCTGGCCCCCCGACCAAGCTCGATCCCGAGCCCCTCGAGGGTGGTGCGGATCGCCCGGCCCCCCGCGACCATAGCCTGGACGCCCGAGGCTGCGGCCTCTCGCTCCGCCTGCAACTCCCCCCGTAGCCGGGAAGCCGCATCCTCGGCGGCGGTGAGACGAGCCTGCACCGCGGCTAGCTCCCTGAGCGCCTTCTCCTTCCCAGCGCGCTCGAAGGCCGCTATGTCCTCGGCAGCACGGAGGCGCGTAGCGAGCCGGGCCCTAAAGCCCCGGGCTAAGGCGACCGTCTGCAGAGAAACCGTTATCAGGATGCAATCAACAAAAAAGCATAGGGTTCAAGTAACTTACCCGAAGCCCGGAGGCGATGACCGCGTCGACGTCGCCCTCGTCGGCCCCTGGGTCACTCCCTCGGGAGGCCTCCCCCCCGGGCAGAGCATCCTCCGAAGTTCCATCGTCGGAAGAGCCGGAGGCCTGATCCGTCGGCGCCGGAACCCCGGGGAGAACGAACAGGCCCTTACCCCTCCCGGGTACAGGGAGCGCCACCGTCGCGGGCTGAACCACCGATGAACCCGTCTCCGGGGCCAGAATCGAGGCCATCGGAAGGCCGCCCGGCATGCGGAACCGGACGGAGACCTCGCTGGACGAGGGCTGCGGCCGGGGCCTCGCGGGGGCCGGAGGCGGCGAAGGGCTCGGGGCGTACATCTCCGAGTCCGAGCCCTGACCCTCCCTGGCCGGGACGCCGCCCATCGAATCCGGCCCGCCCGAGGTGTCGAGAGCGGCGGCAGATGGCCCGGCAACCGCCGCCGCAGCCTCCTTCGCGGGAGAAGGCGGTGGAGAAGACCGGGGCCTCGCCGGGCTCCTCCGGGGTCGGGACCCCGCGGGGCTGCCAGACGGACGGGACCGCTTCGACGGCCCGCCGGCGGCCTCCTTCCCCCGCTTGCGTGAAGCAGGGGTAGGCAGAGGGGCCCGGGCTGGGAGCCTCAGCCCGAACGCCTCCGCGACGACGTTTCGGGGAGGGCCCTCCCCGATAGCCCGCAGCACCCTCTCGTGCTCGTCCTCGTAGTATCGGCCGACGAGGTTCGCCGCGATCTCCTTGGCCCGACCGTAGGACCTAACTGAAAGAGCAAGAAAAAGGAAGCAAGTGTTAGGGAGAACCCCCTAACGGGAAGAAGGAATCTGAATACTTACGGTTCGCCACCGCCATCCGGGGTGGTCTGTGCGCCGGCGACATCCCCCTCCCTCGGCGGGTCTGGAACGGCGCCACCCGGAGAAGAGCCATCTCCTCCGCGAGGTCCCGCATGGACCGCCGGAATCGAACCTCCGCCATCACGGTGAGGAGGTTCATCTCCGCCTCGGTCCACTCGAGGGCCACCGGAGCGCTAGACCTCGAGTACGTGGACGGCTCCCGGGAATAGGTCACCCCCGGGTCTCCTACCCGGAGGTAGAACCAATGCCGGAGCCAGTCCCCCCAATGGTCCCGGGAGGACGCCACCAGGTACTCGTCGGCGCGGCCCGGAGTCAGCTGGATCATGATGGAGCCGAAGGCCGATCTAGGGCCGCCTCTCCTCACTACCGGGCCCCTCGCCGCCGGCTCGTAGAAGTACCGCAGGAGCCGCATGTTGGGCGTCACTGCGGTCGTCTCGCACAACCATATGAACACCCCCATCCGGACGAGGGTGTTCGGGGTGAGGTGGTTGAGCGCGAGTCCGTACAACTGCAGGAAGTCGCGGAGCAGCGGGTGCACGGGAAGCCGAAGGCCGACCTCCATGAACGCCTCAAAGGCTACCACCTCCCCGTCCCGGGGGCTCGGCACCTGCTCCGCCGGGCCGGGGATCCTGATATCCCCCGCCTGGAAGTAGCCGCGCTCCAGGAAAGCCTCAAGGGCCCCCGAGGAGAACTCGGTGGCCCCAAGGAAATCGGAGGTCAGCTCCTCCACAGGCAACTCGGAGACCTTGGCACGGCTCTTCGGCGCCATCACGAGCAAATTGCAGAAATCGCCAAAAACTGCCGGAGATTACCGGAAGTCACCGGAAATCACCGGAACCTACCGGGAATTACCGGGGGCTACCGGGAACTACCGGAAACCACCGGACGCCTCCGGGCAGAAATGTCACCGGGAACTACCGGGTCTCCGGGCGAAGTCTCCGGAAGCCACCGGAAACTACCGGGTATCACCGGGCGAAGTCACCGAAGGCTACCGGAAACCACCGGGCAAAGTCACCGGAAACTACCGGAAGTCACCGGGAGAACTATGGTTTGTGGGAGTTCGAGGGCTTGTGAACGTGCTCAAGTGGAGGGCCCCCCTTACCTATTTATAGGTGAGCGAACCCGGATGCCCGACACGTGTCCACAAAGCCATCAGAGCCGCGGAATCGAACCGTCGCGCGCGGAACGAAGCGACGCGAACGCGGGCGCATCGGGGCGATGCGTCGGTCCGCGAATAGACGCGTCCCGCGGAGAAACGGTTCGGGAGCCGAAGCGCCGCGGGGCGCGTGGGACTTCGCGGGATACGAAGCGTTGCAAGGGAAATTCACATACCCGTCGAAGGCACCAAGTGCCCCCGAGGGGCTGGGGGGCTGCTGTTGGGGGAATCCCCAGCGGTCCCACGTAGTCCCAAGGTGGCCACGGTGGAACCCGTTGAGACCCGGAGGGTCCCCGGGCCCCCGGTGACACCCGGTGACACCCGGAGGGTCTCCGGGACCCCGGTAACTCCCGGTGAGACCCGGAGGGTCCCCGGGCCCTCGGTGACACTCGGAGGGTCTCCGGGACCCCGGTGACACCCGGTGACACCCGGAGGGTCTCCGGGACCCCGGTGACTCCCGGTGAGACCCGGGGGGTCCCCGGGCCCCCGGTGACACCCGGTGACACCCGGAGGGTCTCCGGGACCCCGGTGACTCCCGGTGAGACCCGGGGGGTCCCCGGGCCCCCGGTGACACCCGGTGACACCCGGAGGGTCTCCGGGACCCCGGTGACTCCCGGTGAGACCCGGAGCGTCCCCGGGCCCCGGTGACACCCGGTCACTCCCGGAGGGTCTCCGGGACCCCGGTAACTCCCGGTGACACCCGGAGGGTCCCCGGGACCCCGGTGACACCCGGTGAGATCCGGGAGGTCCCCGGAGCCCCGGAGGGTTCTGGGGAGCCCGGGCCCACGAAGAACTGTTGTTGACCGTGGGGCCTCTAGGAAGCCCGTGGCACCACGTGTCAAGCATCAGGCCATCCATCAGGCCAAAAGACGTCTTCGCCCTTCCATCCAACGGCCGCAGCGAGGGCATTTTTGTCTTTTGTATTTCTTAGGGGCTATATAAACCCCTCTTGTACCCTTTTTTGGGGATTCCAATTCATTTTTCATATAAACTCATTCGGTTCTCTTGGAGACCTCTCCCCGAGAGCTCACCTCCCCAGCGGACTCGCGTCCGGAGAGAGCCAACAGGACTAGGGCCCCCACTGGGACCCGAACCTGTATAAACCTCTGTGTCACTTTCTGTGTTGCCCGGCGGGAGGAGACCAGTAACTCGGTCTGCTCGCGCCGCTGTACTCGTGCTGCGCACGTCCGAACCTGCCAGGGTATCCGTAATACCACGACATAGCCTAAGCATGATATTCTAGGGTGACAAGGGTGCAGGGATATTCAATCACAAAAAGGGCTTCACAATTATTTAGGTCATATCTACCACTTTATTTGAATATAGTTCTCATTTGAATATAAGGCATGCATATACTTGAAAACAGTTAACATACTTCATTTCAAAATATTAGGTGAGACATGATCAAGGGATTGAGACTTGCCTTGCAATACTTGGACGAAACTTCGAAGATCTCTTTCACTCCTTCAACCTCTGGTTCCACGGCGGATACAAATAATACACACATACGCTACATAAGCATACAAAAGATAGTCTTTATGGGAAATGATACATAAAATATATCATGCATGTAGGGGAAAGGTTTGGACAAAGTCACTTGGGTGCTGATTGAAGAGATGGGCTCGAAAGGAGTTGAATGTCGAAAAGCTGACATTCGGTCCACGGCTAGGCATAGCCCTAAATTGGTCTTAGGTAGGTTTTCTGGAGAAGTGGCAGTAGAGAAAGATGTAGAGAACAACTCCAGGAATCTAATGGACAAGGTGGCATTTCAATCTCTCAAGTGTAACAGGTCTAAATCATTCAATGCCACTGGTGGACATGCACTAAAAAAGTCCTGGACACGGCCAGAAACTAGGGCATGGCACAACTCTTGATCCAGGGCTCCAATTGATGAACCACTTTGTCTGGGAGTTAGGCCTTGATAACAGGAACAAAATACTCAATAGGCTCAAGGGCAAAAAGTGGCCGGAGGGCGACCAAATCCGGCGAGTAAACACGGTGGCCTGGACATAAATTGAGCTACTGGACAGTGATCTTGGCATTGAAATATCTCTTGATTCAGGTCGATTCAAAAGTCGAGCTAGTGGGAAATATTTCTCAGGGTACTGGAATCTATCTAGGGGACAAAGTTTCCGGAGCTAGATCAGCCGGAGAAGAATTCCGACGACCGGCGCTGGAGAAGACGACACTGGACATTGGGGGTTTTCGATACAGAGGATTTGAGCTTGATTCCTTGCTCAGGGAGTGAGAGGGTGAAGTGTGGAAACTACTGGTGAAGTTAATTTGGCCGGGGGATGACCGAAGTGGCTTGGCGACGAGAGCTGACTCACTGGTAGCGCGCAAACTGGGGAAAGCCATGATCTTAGCTCAATTTCGAAATCCAGATTCGTAGGCTTGCGAAATGGAGTGTGCTGATCAATTTCTATCGCTGGCACGAGGGCTGATTTGGATTGAATCGGGCAGCATTGGTGAAACAGGGGTTTTGGGCTTTTCCGGTGATCGCCGGCGCTAGAGTTCGCCGGGGTGCAATTAAATGCTATGATATGGAGAGGGGGATGAGAGAAGCTTACTGGTGGCTTTGGTTTGGAGAGAGATGCTGTGGTTGAAGCTGGCGCCGTGAGCTCCGGAAGTGGCTCGCCGGGGAAGAAGATGTTCACAGCGGCGCTGGGAAAATTGGCTGCTTTCTGGTGCTAGGAGCTGAAGCTTGCAGCTGCGGGAGTGGTGCGAAGAGATGTTGGGCAAGGGAGGAAGCTTATATGGGCAAAGGGCTGGGCTCTTGGGAGTTGAGGCAAATCAAACAGGATACGCGACTGGCACCGGAGGTGGGATCAAGATGGCGTGCAAGCGTTGCAGCGACTCTACCAGAGAAGGGGGATCATGCCAAATCCGGCTGGAGCAGGGCGACGGGATCGCTCGTCTCGGCATGGCCGCAATGTGGTGCTGCTTTGCCGCTGCTGGAGCACACGCGCGTGCGGGGAAATCATGGCACAGGCGCGCTGAGGTTGCTCCACGGTGGCGGCACGGTGCGCACAGGTGGTGGCTACGTGGCAGTGGTGGTGGCAGCGTGGGAACTTTGCCGGCGGCGAGTTCTTCAGCGAGGTGAGGTGGCAGGGTGCGGTCGAACGGTGCTGGTCGTGGTCGAAAATGGCACAGGGGCCTGGTTGCAAGATTTGGGCTAATTTGTGAAGGTTTGGACTAATCTGCAAGGAATTAGGTTTGGGAATTTGGGCCTATTTGCAAATCTGGGGATCTAGAGGACTGATCTGAGATCTGGTTTTGCAGATGAGTGTTACTAAATCACTTGGACTCATCTGGCAAGAAAAATGGTAAAATCCGATAAGATCTGGTGGTTTTGACAAAAATCGAAAACAGGGTAATTAGGTAAACTGGGTAATTAGGGTTTGAAACTTTGGCAAGACTGAAACTAGGGTTTCGGTTGAGCTTTGGAATTCTTCTAGAAGAGAAAAATGCTCAAAAAAGTAAAGTGGAGAAATTCACTGAGTCAGATCAGAATTTGGAGGTGGTCTGAGACTTTTAGTCTTTTTGAGCTTCTGACAAATCTGAAAAGAACTGATCTGCGATACTTTTGGACTAAAAAGCGAAATGGTCTGAAAGGTGGAGTTTAGCTGCCAACTTTTTAAATTAAGGTAGTGGCACACCTAAGATTATAATTCTGAGATAAGATCAAAAATGGGGTTGAGACATCCGAGAATCCAATGAAGAAATGCTAATTGGCAAGCTAAAGAGGTGGCAAAATTTGGGATATTACATGTACCTCTCGAATGGATACATATAACGTAGGAACACGGGTCCACATATCTTGATTTCTCTGACAAGATGGACAGTGAGATGGACCATTATATCAAAAAATGACGGAGGAAAATACATCTCAAGCTAACAGAGAGTTTGAACCACCTCGCTCTGCAGATAATGTAGTCCCTCGGGATCAATGACCTTGCAAGAAATTGCATTGAAGAAATAACACAGCCTCGTGATCGTCTCTCTGACCTTATGTAGCAGAATACTCCGGATGGCAACATGAAGAATTTGTGTCATCAACACGTGACAATCGTGAGACTTCATACCAAGCAATTTCAAATCGCCAATGGACACAAGATTTTTTATATTGCGGAGTAACCCGATGGAACTTTAACACCATAGAGACACTTACAGAGTTCTGTCCTCTCAGCCTTGCACAAAGTGTAGGATGCGGGGGAGGTATATACGGCCTTTCTCATCCTCTCTCGGTGCTAGCTTGGGCCTAATTTTCATTTCGATCATGTCATGCCACACATTGACACCATCCTTTGTCTTCCCCGGAATGTTCAGCAATAGGCTGATTAAACTGTCGCAAACATTCTTCTCTACATGCATGACATCAATGCAATGACGAACCTCTAAATGCTTCCAATATGGTAAGTCCCAAAATAGTGATATCTTCTTCCAAGTGTTCTTCGTGCGGGGTTTCAATTTACGACCCTTTCCAAACACAACGTCTATATCCTTCACCCGTGAGTAAACTTCTTTCCGGCTCATAGGCTTTAGGGATGAACCATTTTCCTTGTGTCCATCAAATTCCCTCTTCCTCTTACGATACACGTCATTCTTCGAAAGAAACCTACGGTGACGCATATACACTGTTTTCCTGCAATTCTTCAGCTATACACTCTCAGTCTCATCTTCGCAGTGGGGACAAGCTTTGGCTCCTTTCATACTATGCCCGACAAATTTCCAAGGGCAAGGAAATCGTTGATGGTGCAGAATATCGTTGATGGTGCAGAATATCATAGCACGTAAGGTGAAGGTCTCTCGTTTGTATGCGTCCCATACCTGCACCCCTTCGTTCCACATTGTTAGCAGATCCTCTATCAATGATGCTAGGTACACATCAATATCGTTTCCGGGTTGTTTTGGTCCTGAGATTAGTAGAGACATCATGATGTACTTGCGCTTCAGACACAACCAAGGAGGAAGATTGTATATACACAAAAAAATCGGCCAAGTGCTATGCCCACTACTCATGTTACCAAAAGGATTCATTCCATCGGTACTCAACCCGAACCTTATATTCCTCAATTCCGCTTCGAAGTTAACAAATTTCCTGTTGATGTTACTCCACTGTTGTAACACCCTGGTTTTGGGGGGGTGAAAAGTTTTTTTTCCTGCATGCATGTATCCCTGTAGCAGTAGCCAGATCAGCTGAACCCTAATCTCTCCCAAACCCTAAAAATCTCCAAATCTATTCTCTAGATCCAAATCAAGATCTGACCATTCAGATTTAACCCACTAGTTATTCTGAAGATAAAAGTCTTCAGGAACCAAGTTGAATTCTAACCCTAACTCCCAGTATCTAGAGTCCCTTTCTGTTTTCGAAAACAGGAAATTCAGATTTACCCTAAGTACCCCAGTTTCCAGATAATTGAGTTATCATGATCTAACCCTATCCAGACTCATGTATCTTTTGGAATATGTTCCTAGGTATACCCTCAACTTACTCCAAAAAGTTGGGAACCAGATTGTTTCATCTAAACACTTTTCGCAGTTTAGTCCAAATTTTACTGCGAATAAGTCCTTTTCTGTTTACCTGGAAGCCTGAAAAGGCTAAAATTCACAAATCAACTCCAACCTCAGAATTTCTTCAGGGAACACCTCCCAAATGCTATTTGATACACATTTCCCTTCTGTTTAAACTTCAAAATCTCTCCCCAATCACCAGAATTCAAGATTGACAAAATCCAGATCTATTTTACCCTAATTTTACCCTATTTTCGAAAATAGGTGAAATCCCTCAAACCTTATCAAATTTTCTCCAGATTTGAGCTAAATGAGTATTAATAGAAATATTATACTCATCCATTCAATCAAATTCCAGATTAAACCTCTCTAAGACCAGAATTACAAATTAGTCCATCTTTCAACCGAAATCATTACAATTTAGCCCCTGGTTCGACCAGCACCTCAGTTCTCGACCGGAACCAGTGCAACCGACCAGCTGCTACTTCGACCAGTGCTGGGACTTCGACCACGACCTGGTTACAGCCCACGATCACAGCCCCAGCTTGCATGCGACCACGTGCACCACTGCAGCTCCCATCGACCTCGACCTTGCCACTGCTGTGCTGTGTTTGCCTCGGCCTCGAGCACGCACTGCTGCTTCAAGCTTCGATCACTTCACCTGCTGCCACGTGTGTGCTCGGCGTTGGCTACTGTGGATCTTCCCCGGCGCAACTCACAGCCATTGTTTTCTCCCGTTTGCACGCCACCAGCAACGGTCGACGCAGGAGCTTTGCGCCACGTGGAGAACTCGCCGCGGCCAGCCATCAACTTGCCTTCACATCACCTGTAAAGCCTTCACGGCCGCTGAACCAAGTCACCTCGACGCCAGCTCGCCGTGAAGTCGCAATCCTGTCATTTCTTGCCGGCTTCAACTCCCCATGCACATCTAGCCGTTGCAACACCTCCAGCCTTACCTATTTATACCCCCTGGGACTTAGCCAGCTTCACCACACAGCAAAACAACAGAAAAACCAGCAGCAACACTGTGCCTTCTTCTTCCCCGGTGAGCAGCAAAGAGGGAGCACGGTGCCAAGCTTCACCACTACTTCATTCCTCGATCCAACACCCCCAGTGAGCTTCTCTCATCTCCCTCATGCTTCTCGAGCTTGGAATTTAGTCTAAATACCCTCAGTCGTCCGGCAATTTCAGTTTTACTCCAGTAGCTCCGGCGAGCAATTAACTTTATTCCAGAACGAATTGATCTTCGAGCCAGTAGTGAAATATGCTTAGAATAGCTCACTTAAGACCCCTGAGCTACTGGTTTGAACAAATTCATTGTAAATCAAAAACCCCCAATTTCCAGCCATGAACATGAACTTGTACTTACTAATTTAGCTTCTCTGTTGAGCAATCTGTTAATCTAACTTCACCAATGCATTTCTAGTACCCTGAGGACCATACTCAAGCAAGGAATTGAGTTCAATCACTTTAAATCAGAAAATGCCCAAATCAGATTTGAGTTCATCTTTTCTCCAGCCAGCATCTTCCAAATCCAGCCGATCTAGCCCTAACCACTTTGCCATTTAGATATTTTGGACCGTTTTGAGCAACTTTGTCTTCTATCACGACTTCTAATTCGGCCTAGATTGTGAGATATAGCCATGCCCGAGTTGGCTGTACTGTTTATGTTGCATGTGCTCCAGGCCAGTCAACTTCCTTGCCAGTTTTCATCACTTTCCGGCCACCTCCTGCCCTAGATCCTGTTGAGACATTTGTTCCTGTTACAAATGCCTAACTACCAGACAAAGTGGTGCATCATTTGGAGCCCTAGATCAAAAGTTATGGCAAACCCTAATTTCTGGCCATGTCAACTCTATGTCAAACTATGCCAGTCAGTGGCATTAGCCCTGTTCACCCACCTCTGGTCATGAAAAACAGAAAATACTTTGTCAAATAGTTGCCTCACTACCTTGTGCATCATATGCTTGAATAAAAACCCATTTTGGCTACTAGAAACTGTTCAAACCATGTCAATGCCATCCTTGGGTATTGTCAGCCTATGTCAGCCAATGGCATTGGGCCATTTTGACCCCATCTGGGTATGCAAACTGAACATAACTTTGTCCCTTAGAATCCTGATGTTGTGATCTACATTTTATTCTACTGTCACAACTTGAGTTGAGCCCTCTATCATCCATCGACCCTATGTCGATGCCTTGAACCGAATGTCGACCTAAAGGCGTTCGCTGTTTTTGAGCGAACCAGCAGCAGCCTTGATATCATTCTGATATTTTGGAACATTTGGAACCTTGTAAACCCTTGTCAACTAATCTTAACCTTGGTTTCCATAGTTTAACCCTAATCGCTTCCAAATCTTGTATCGCCTAAGTGTTTCTCCTTGCATTATCGCATATAGTGGAATAGTAAGAGTAGGATTGATTGTAATGCCTGTTTGCTTGTTTGATCCTTGTTCAGAGCAAGAGTCCGAGTTCGAAGACTTCGTCGCAGACCTGACCTCAACTGCTGTTTCTTACGACGCGGAAGGCAAGTCATACTTTGATCATATTGAAACCCATATTTTATGAATTGCTATGCTATTTCATGAGTAGATATCTCATTAATATTGCATGAGAAAGATTGAGAATAGTTGAATTATGAATTGGCAGCATCAGGCTGATGCCTGTGAAATGTGAATTGATCAAATAATGAGCCATGAACTAATATATTATGTATATAAATCTATATTCATGAAATAAAACCCCTAGCCGTGACCAGTATTTTGGTATGGAATGGTGGTAGCACTGGAGGCGCTTGGCTGCACTGGTTGTGCGGGCACTAAAGGTGCATGGATTGTGGTATGATCTGGTCACTGGCATATAAGGACCTAGAACCTTGTGTTGTGCGTCTAGTGGCATGATTAACGTGCTGACCGCAAGCCTGGTATGGGACAGGCCTGAACAAGTAGTATGTGGATCACACATGAAACCCCTATATGACAAACTCACGATTAACACGGGGTGCGCTCCAACACATATCACAGGATGTGATCATGCACGCTGACCCTGAGGGGAAGACGCCAATTAGTGGGGGTTGTGAAACCCTGCCACAACTGTGGTTTGCGTGAAGAAAACCACGGGGTCTGGGGTGAATTGTGTGTGAAACATGGCAAAAGTTCTTGTTATTTCCACCTTGCCGCTCACAGTATGAAGTGAGTTAGGGGTCCAATCCTTGTGATAGGAAGGGCATGAAAGTGGATATATCTTGCGGGTAAATTGGTACCCCTCTGCAGAGTTAAAAATGTATTCGAATACTTCGTGCTCCCGAGTTTTAGGAGTATGCCGCGGTGGATTAAATCCACGGGGTGTGACACAAGTATTGTTTTATAAATTAAAATTTGTTAAGTCAAGATTACCCAATGACATGTGTTGTCATGATAAGGGGTGCTGCTGTGGGCTGTCATGTGTTGACGTGTCGCGGTAGTACCATAATTTAGTGATCATATGATATCTAAGAGGCATGTGGATTGTGCCCTAAGTATATGAAATGCTGCCATGAGCATGAGATTTGAAAAGCTTGGAAGAAAAATATTTATGGAAAAACCTTCTCACCTCTTTCCCTCAATAGCATAGGATCATGACATCTCTACTATACGTATCTCTACTCTTACCTATGACTTGTTGAGTACGTAAGTGCTCACCCTTGCAACTTATCAACAATAGATGGAGTGCTACAATACCAAGACGAAGGCTTGGAAGATTTCGTGGATCCAGAAGGAAGAGAGCCAGTTCTGCCAGAACCCTGAAGTGTGCTGTTCTGCTGTCAACTTCTTACGACTGTGGGGGTTTCGCCTAGCTTCCGCCGAGTAGTTGTCTTTGTTTTAATTAGACCATTTGTGCCGTGAAGGCATTGTATTACTCTTGTTGTATCAGGCCAGCAGCCATACTGTTTATCAATGATATTTTGTAAGTTACTCTGCTGCAATGAACTCCTGTGCTTGACTTATCCTGGGAAGTCAGTGGTATGTATGTATGAGGCCGGCTGCAACGAGCTAGGTCTCCACGGGAGTAGTCGTGGTACCCTGTGCGGGGCACGACAACTGTGAAGAATCAGCGGGGTGTCTCAGCTTTTCATCCTTCTTCCGGTCTTCCGAGTGCCAACGCAATAATTTTGCCTCTTTACGGTTTGCAAACAAACGTTGCAAGCGGGGAATGATGGGCAAATACCACAACACCTTAGCAGGAGGTCCTTGCTTTATCTCAGCGCAGTCACCGTCGTCGGTTCGGTCCTTACACTTATAGCGGGATGCGCCGCACATCGGACAAACATGCATATCCTTGTAGTCGTTACGGTAAAGGATGCAATCATTAGGGTATGCGTGTATCCTTTCTACTTCCATTACCAAAGGACACAACAGCTTTTTCTCTTCGTAGGTGTTTTTTGGCAACTCGTTTCCTTCCAGAAGCATGTCCACCAAAAGATCTAACAGTGTCATGAAACTCTTGTCGGTCCAGCTGTTACTTGCCTTCAATTTTAACAGTTCAAGCACAGAGGCCAACTTTGTATACTTCGACTTGGAACTAGGGAACAATGGCTTTTCTGAGTCCTCAATCAATCGCTTGAATTTACCAAACTCCCTTTCACTGTAATTTCCTTCCACATCACGCAACATGTCATCTAAATTGTCATCCTCTTGCATATCCTCATCGAAGCTGTTGTTGGGATCCGACATATCCTGTTCCTCAACCTGAGTGGCACTTGTTTCTGCAGTTGGCTCTTCTCTATGGTGGACCCAACACGTGTACCCCATTTTGAAACCACGTCGGATCAAGTGGGCGACAATTTGAGATGAGTTGGTGAACATCTTAAGATTCTGGCAGTCTATGCAAGGACAGTACATATATGGTAAACCCTTTTTCGCCATGTCTTGCTTAGCAACTTTTTGGAAATCTAAAACACCTTTCATGTATTCTTCACTCACTCAGTTGTCATTATACATCCAGTCTCGATGGACCATCTGCAATTACATTCATACACATGCTAAGTAATACTCTACGTACGGTTGACACGCAATAAATTATAAATCTAGATAGCTAGTGTTCGATGTGGAGTTTGCGGTATAACCAGTTAACCACTACTTGAACTGCAAGCAATTAGTTAGTGACTAATTGGGGGCGTGGATAACACACATCATAAAGCAATTAAATAGCTATAGGTCGAAAAATGAGTTACAACCAGGATTTGCTACTCTACCTTCCCCTCCCTCTCCCTCTAATTTGATCAATCAATGGAGATCAATATTGATGATGAAATTAAGTAATGTGTATGCCTTAGGAGCAAGTACGAACCTTGGATCTTGAAATTTGTTGCCCCCAAATGCTCCCCTTTTGAGATATTGCTCTTCCTTGCCACAGATCTCTTCCAATTGGACAGTATGTCGAGCAAGAGTGTACGACTAGCTAGAAATATCCGCCAAAAGACCTTTTATACCAGGTTCAATACAGACGGTTCTACATAATACCGTTTGTAATAGTAAAATATCACTAACGGTTTTCACTTTAAAACCGTCGGTAATATCGGTGCATTTGTGTAGAATTATGACTGAATATCACAGACGGTTTTGATATATTAACCGTCGGTGATAATTAGAATATCACACAAACTATCACTGACGGTTTTCACTTGAAAACCGTCGGTAATATCGGTGCATTTGTGTAGAACTATGACATAATATCACAGACGGTTTTGATATATGAACTGTCGGTGATAATTAGAATATCACAGAAACTATCACTGATGGTTTTCACTTTAAAACCATCACTGACGGTTTTGACATATGAACCGTTGGTGATAATTAGAATATCATAGACGGTTCCGTGGTTAAAACCGTCCGCTTTACCATCACAGTCGGTTTTTACTGCAGAACCATCTGTGATAATTAGAAAATCAACCATCTGCTCTACTATCACAGACGGTGCTAAGGTCCGAACCGTCTGTAATATGCCTGGAATTTTGCTTTTAGTCGAACCATTCATCTTCTACAAATACTTCCCTCCCTAGACTTTTGCTTCCAGTCAAATTGTTCCACTTCTTTTTCTCCTTGGACTGAGTATAAAAGCCTTCAGAACCCAGATTCAATTCCATCTCTAACTTCCAGATTTATCAACTCCTTTCTGTTTTCGAAAACAGAAATATATTATATTACCCCAAATACCCTAAGATTCAGAAATTCAGATTTAATCAAAATCTTGGCCAAGTTCAGACCAAATTATATCAGGATTATGATCAAGGGTATGTCAATACCTTAATCCAAAATGTTGACAGCCAGATTTCATCATCTAAACCCTTTTCGCAAATCAGTGCAAGAGTATCGCAGATCAATCCTTTTCCAGATTTTCCAGAAGCCTGAAAAGGAAAAATGTTACAAATCATCTCCAAATCCAAATCTAATTTAGGGAACACCTCCCAAGTGCCATTCAACACAAAATCTTCTTATATGAGTATCACAAGATCAAATCCTAAATCCCAGAATTTCTACATTCGACAAAATCCAGATTTCAGATACCCTAATTTACCCTATTATCAATTTCATTCAAAAACCATTCAATTGTTTCAAATTTTATCTTCTATCTGTGCCAAATTATCTGTTAAATTAAGTTTACCAAATCAGTAAAATCAAATTCAACCCTAACCATCCAAATCTCCAGATTTACAAATTAGCCCAAAGCCAAGAATCAGAAATTGCATTTTAGTCCAGCCTACTGTTTCGACCAGGAGCAACTCCGTTCGACCTTGCCGTTTTCGACCCCGATCAGCTGTGTCGCGCCACTGCATTCTTTGTTGCCGGTGAAGTCTCGCCTGCGCTTGTGCCCGTGCATGCTTATGCGCACACGTCAGCGCCTCAGCCATCACCGTGGCAGCGCCAACGACCAGCAACCGCTCCTGTGCGCGACCAGCAGCAACAACAATTGCCTTTTGTCAGTAAGTCCACGCCACGTTGCCTCGCCGTGCCAGTTTTGTTGCCACCGCTTGCACCAGCCAGCGCCAAGTCCCGATAAAGCGATAATTTGATCAGCTGCAGAACCGTTGTCGCCGTCACATGGCACCATTGTCGCGCCTGCGCCCGGCCAGTCTCGTCCCTGGCGCAATTTCCTTTGCTGTTCCCTCTTTGCAAGCTCCACCCTAGTCTATTTAAGCAGCCCAATACCCTATATCATCTCCACTTCACCAGAAATTTACTAAATCGTTATCTCCTCCACCTTCGTCTTCTTCTCCGGCGAGCTCAGCACGGAGGCTCATGGTGCTAGCTTCAACCACTGCACCATTTGCCAAATTGACACCACCAGTGAGTATCTCTCATCCTCCTCATTGTTCTATAGCATCTAATTGAGCTCTGGTGGACCCTAACGCCGGTGATGCCAGAATCTTCGATTTGCCCTGTTCCGGCAATGCAGCCCGATTTAGCCAAAATTAGACTTCGAACATGTAGATTAAAATGATCAAAGAGTTGTTTTGAGTATGCCTGTGAACCTAGAATCACCAATTGAGCTCGAATCAAGACTTTCCCCGAATTTGAACTTCACCAGAAACTAGCTCACGTCGCCACGCCAAACTGGCGATCCTCCAGCCAAATTAACCATGCCAGTAGCTTTCTCACACCTCCCTTCCACTCTCACATCAAGGAATCGCCTATAAACCTGTGTAGAAAAAACCCCCAAATTCAGTGTCGTCTTCTCCGGTGCCGTTCACCGAAATCTGTTTCTGGCCACCGCCGTTGAATCCACCTTGTCTAGTATCTTCGCCTTGATTTCCTGAGCACTTTTCTCTTCTAGCCCGACCTCTGAAACCGTCGAGATCGCAAGATATAGCTATGCCAAAGATTCTGTACAGTGCTATTGTCTTGCCATGTCGCCACTGTCTTTCTTCACCGGAGTTCGTCACCATCCGGCCATCTTAGGTCTTGAGTCCACTTGCATTGTATACCTGTTACTTGAGCCTGTCTCCTAGACATAACTGGCGCAGCAGATGAAGCCTTGAATTGCATTTGCTGCTAAGGCCTAGTTTTTTACATTGTCAGCACTATGTCAGTGCATGCCAGCTAGTGGCATTGGCCTTGTTTACCCACTTCTGGTTGTGCAATTTGAGAACCACTTTGTCCCCAGAATTTGTAGAGTTGTGATCTACATTTTCTTCTTTTGTCACAACTTGAGATAAGCTCTCTAGCTTTTCTTGAAGCTATGTCAGAACCTTGATCCGAATGTCAATCGGCTGACATTAGCTGTTTTTGAACAAACCAGCCGCGGACTTGATGTCCTTATTGCAGCCTTGAGACTCTAACAGCATCTAACACCCATCCTTAGCCAAACTCCTTGAAACCCTAGAATCTCGTCTCAGTTCAGCTTGCAATCCCAATTATCTTTAGTATTGTTCAGTTATTCTTCTAAGCATATATGCATATAGATCATAAATCATTTTATCATAGTTAGTAATTATTGTATGCTGGTTTGTCTCTGAGCAGATCCAAAAGCTGAGTTCGAGGACTTCACTGTTAACCCGACATCAACTGCTGTTTCTTACAACACGGAAGGCAAGTCATATTCTTGGACATCTTGAACCTATAATTTAAGAGCTGCTGTAATATAACCTTGAATATAAATAATATTGCATGTGAAAGATTGAGAATGGTTGAATTATGATTGGCAGTACTAGACTGGATATTTGTGAAATGTCAAATGAACAAGTATTGAGCCATGAACTAATATATATTTATGTATATACTTATATTCATGAAATAAAACCCTTAGCCGTGACCATAATTTTGGTTTGGAATGGCGGTAGCACTGGAGGTGCTTAACTACAAAGGATGAGCAGGCACTGAAGGTGAAAGGTTTGTGGTATGATCTGGTCACTGGCATATAAGGTCTAGAACCTTGTGTTGTGCGTCTAGTGGCATGAAACACGTGCTAATTGCAAGCCTGGTATGGAGCAGGCCTAAACAAGTACTTATGCGGATCGCACATGAAACCCCTACATGAGATGTGAAGTGATGCATGATTTGTATGGAGTGCGGCTCCTACACATATCACTGAAGGTGATCATGCACGCTGACCCAGTAATGGGAATATGCATAGGGGTGGGGGTTTGGGTACAACCCGCCACAACTGTGGTTTGCTAGAGATCCACAGGGTCAGGGGTGAATTGTGAGTGAAACATAACAAAAGTTCTTGTTATCTCCACCTCGCCACTCCCAGTACGAAGTGAGTCAGGGGTCCAATCATTTTGATAGGAAAGGCATGAAAATGGAATATCTTGCGGGTAAATCGGTACCTCTCTGCAGAGTTAAAAATGTATTTGAATACTCCGAGCTCCCGGGTTTGTAGGAGTCTGCTGCGGTGGATTAAATCCACGGGGTGTGGCACAAGTATGTTTTCTAAATAAAATTTGATAAGGCAAGATTACCCAAATGACATGTGTTGTCATGATAAGGGGTGTTGCCGTGGGCTATCGTGTGTCGACGTGTCGCGGTAGTGCTATAATCTAGTGAACATGAATAGCGATGCTATGTTATGAAAAGTGTTGCCATGAGATGAGATGAGATATGAAAGAAAAGATTATTTTACAAACATCCATAATTCTTGATTAGTCTAGGTTCATAACAACACTACTATATGTATCTACTCTTACCTATGACTTGCTGTGTACGTAAGTACTTACCCTTGCAACTTGCAACCCAGTAGATGGAGTGTTCCATGATCAAGATGAAGGCGTGGAGAACTTCTTGGACCTAGATGAAGGAGAGCCAGTTCCGCCAGAGCCCTGATGGGTGTTGTTCTGCCGTCAACTTCTCACTGTGGGAGGGTCACCTATCTTCTGCTGTGTAGTTGTTATTATGCTAGACCATGTATGCCGCGAAGGCATTGTAATCTTCTTATGTTGTATTAAGGCCAGCAGGCCACACTGCTTAAATATTTTGTAAGTTTTTCTGCTGCAATGTGAATATACTCCTGTGCTTGACTTATCCTAGGAAGTCAAAGGTATGCTTATATGGGACTAGCTGCAATGAGCTAGGTCTCCACGAGAGTAGTCGTAGTCCCAGTTTCGGGGCGCAACACAAGGCAAGTAAAATTTCAGCATTGTTGGATTATCCTAATCCTATGATGCCAATTATCTTGCGATTCCTGTATCTTCCATTTTTATATTTCTGCTTTTCAATATGATTCTGTGCAGGTCCTTGGACAATGTTCACGAGGGGCAACATAGTTCACGGTTTGTCGTCGCAGTACGCTGCCTACGTTGGCTTGTTGGCGAAAAAAAGGTGAAGATCACCGTTGAGAGCTGGATGGATGTGAAGGTCCTCAAGCCCGGCGTGTTTCTCAAATCAGGACCTATAGAAAGCATATTTCATTTGTCTTGGTGATTTCCTCTAGCTTTCTCAACTCAACTCAACTCAACGTAACTCAACTCAGTTGAGTTGAGTTTAGTTGAGTTGATTTGCACTGATGAGTTGAGTTTGAGCCAGAAGAGATAACCAAGAAAAATGTAACTCAACACCTGTTCCAGCTCCTCGGGCGTCTCTGAACTGAACTCCTATGGTTAAGTCAAACGTCGTTCATACATTTGCTGTTTCAGATGAATGGATTTGTGATGTATCAGGTCTAACTTGTAGTTGGTAGTTTCATTTGTTGTTTGATTGCAAGGGTTCTCTTTCAGATGTGACTTTTGTAATAAATCGATTGTGTGAATTGGTGTAGTTGTATTGGTGTTATAGTGTATATGTGTGTATTTGTATTGCTATTTAGAGTTGGGACATGTACTTGAATGTGTGAATTGGTGTATTTGTATTGGTGTATATCTGTGTATTTGTATTGCTATTTCAGACATGTACTTGAATTTGCGAACTGGCTTATTTGTGTAGAACTATCGCAAAAATATCACAGACAGTTTTTAAATCAAAATCATCTGACTTCAAACGGTGATATAACAGACGGTTTTTACCTCAAAACCGTCAGTGATATAACTACCACAAACGGTTTTTACCTCAGAACCGTCTGTGATATTCAAAGAACGTTGAGAATTCAAAGCGTCGGACGGGACTATCATAGTCGGTCCTAACATAAAAACTGTCTGTAATGTGACTATCACAGACGGATTTGAGTTAAAAACCATCTGTGATATTCAAAGAACATTGAGAATTCAAAGCGTCGGACGGGACTATCACAGTCGGTCCTGACATAAAAACAGTCTGTAATATGACTTTCACAGACAGTTTTGAGTTAAAAACCGTCTGTGATATTCAAAGAACGTTGAGATTCAAAGCGTCAGACATTGTTGGGACTATCACAGTCGGTCCTGACATAAAAATCGTCTGTAATGTGACTATCACAGACAGTTTTGAGGTAAAAACCGTCTGCGATATTCAAAGAACGTTGAGAATTCGAATCGTCGGACACTGTTGGGACTGTCACAGACGGTTTTGATCTCAGAACCAACTGTGATCTGTTCTCCCTCCCGCCAAACTCCCTCATGCCAAAGATTGCCGCTTTTATGTATATGATCGCGATAGTCGTTCCGTGATCGCACACAGTGCACATACCTTTGTATGGTCGAATATTTGCCAAAAGCTAAAGAAAGATAAAGAAAGAGGGAAGATAGCAGTCCAAGAACGTGCTGGAAAATGGGAAAATTGACCTAAGAACAAATTTTTCATTATTTGTTTTTCATCACTTACAAAAAAAAAGTAAACATACAAAATGCTAAGTCAAGGAGTGGTCTTAGCCCTTGCTGCATCTAGAATAAAGTCAATTTGACTTGCAGCCAGGACGTAGGACTTCTCCAACGACAAGTTGTCCTTCTTAGGATCAAGTACTACCGCGTCGAGAAGGACTGCGACCTCCCTCAGCTTCGTGATAGTATCCTTCATAGTCAAACCACAACCAGCGATGGTCATATCCACGGCTTGCTTCTCCTCGCGAAGACACCTCATCCTCGCCCTAGCATTGTCACCATCCGTCTTCATGCGCTAAATGCGCTGGAAGAGGTCGTCCAGGTCAAGCCGTAGCCGAGTGTGCTTTACCGTAAGGAGCTTGTACTCCTCCTGGAGGGCCCTCATCTCGGCCTTCACCTTGCCCGAGTCTTCCACTGCTCTCTTTCCCTGTGCAAATCAACAGTCAAGAATGTACTGAACATGGATTAACAATACAGGGGTAAGGCCAAAAGATTGAGAGTTCTTACTGAGGAGGGCGAGGCTGATGATGCCATTGAGGATGCCATTGGCGCAGAGAAGCTAATTAAGGAGCCGAAGAGTTTGAAAATTAGAAAAACTTGTAAACTAGTTGGTAATTATTCCACTGTCAAGCTATTTATAGAATTTCCAAGGCGACGCTTCGTGTTCGCTTAGGGCGCCGCGCGAAGATCAGAGACCGAAATGAACACACCGTTGAGAATTTGAAGCGCCGGCATTGTTTGGACTATCACAGTCGGTTCAAAACTCAAAACCGTCTGTGATAGTCACAGACTGTTTTGACGACGGAACCGTCTGTGATATTCTAGTTATCACATATGGTTCTCAATTGAGAACCGATTGTAACTATCATAGATGATTTTGAGTTCAAAACTGTCTGTGATAAGTAGACTATCATAGACGATTTTGTGGTCAAAACTGTCTAGTTGACTATCACAGTTGGTTTTGACATCAGAACCGATTGTGATAACTTAACATATTCTCTCGACAGGCCTTCGTAGACGGTGTTCCATTGAAAAGTTCATAACCGTCTGTGATGTGCCGCCCTGGATGTCTATTTCTGTGGTAGTGTTCAGAGAATCATCATTCCACCCTCTTGCCATCATAAACTGAAAAATAAAAAAAAACATATCAACTTGGAATGCCCGGTTTTGAAGATGATCTCTAATCAAATAGATGGCTATTTTATTATATCATTGCATATGATCAATTGAACTTAGCTCTCTTTAAAAGTTTCGAATGCTTGTGTTGAGTGTTTGTCTTAACTTAACCATTAAAGATTGTGCTTATCTTTTACATCATTATTGACTTCTTCCAAATTTAAGATTTCTAATAAACTATCATCTAAATTCACTCTCTTATGTCACTTTTTATACTTAGATTGCTAATTGCCCTTTTCTTTAAAATAAAAAATATGTAATAGTCAAGTATAACCAACCCACTGGGGGGAGGTGGTAATGAATCATCGACTAGCTGGGGGAATGAAAGATTTACTTAACTCATACACACAAAAAAATCTTTGTTATAATAAAACAGTTGCTTATGATGTGGCTTTGTCTATACGCAACCTGCTGAGGGGAGGTGGTGACGAATCGTTGACTAGTTGGTGAAGGGAAGGTATATGGAACAACGAGATTGCTTACAGGGGCTCGGGAAACCGACAAAGCTGTTTATCTATAAGTGCACTTAAGTAAGCGTCTTCAGCTGTGTCTCGTCTAGCCGCGATGGAGTGATCCAGTTCAAAACATTCTGGCTAAGAGCACAAAAAAGTTGAAGAATAAAATAAAAAATAGTAATAAAACTGTTTAAATTTTTCTCTCTAGATAGGGAAATATAGCAACTTTGTATAAATTGTAGCATGGTGATTGTTTTCTTTAACTGTTGTTTATTCTAAACCTTGTATGAAAGAAGTTGTCAAAATAATTTAGTTGATTAAGCTCTCTCTTTTCTAAGGCTGAGATTTGATAAGCCGGATACTTGTATTTGAAAATTTTTAAATTGTTTGGATCAATTGTTTCATATGCCTCGATGTGATGTGAATTGCCAAAAATTGTTTATTGAAAATCTAATTAACTTGGGCACAACAATTTTTGGAAAATTCACTCACATCATTTTCTTGAGGACAAGCAAGATGCTAACTTGGGAGAATTTGATAACTGCTAAATTGTTAGTGTTTTTACCCTAAGTTTGCTAGTTAAAACGTGGTGAAAACTCTTTCGATGCGATATTTTATGTAACATTTTGTATTATTTTTACAATCCACTTTCACGGTTGTGTTCGTTATGTTCTAGGGATCACGTGTACAAAATTTAGGAGCATTTCAAGTTCATTTGGACCAGTTTCAACAAAAGACATGAAAACCAGACGAAAAAGGACCTTGGACCGAGCCCAGCACGACCACGAGCACAACCCATGCCCGACTCGGTTTCGGCTGCTTGCTTTGCATTGGCATGACTAGGCTCGGTTTGGGTCGTTTTGCACGGTCACGACCAGGCTCGATTTCGGTCATTTTGCACGACCACGACCAAGCTTAGTACAACCACAGGCACGACCAGTCACGGTCGTTTTGCTCGGCATGACCAAGCTCGGTCTCGGTCGATTTACTCATCACGATGACGGGCACGACCCGTGCTCGGCCCAAGGCATGACTCGTGCCAGAAGCTGTGCCTATCTCGGTTTCTAGCTGGTTTTTGGTCATTTTGGCTCTGATTTATCTATTTCATGCATCGTTTGAAGCCGGATTCTGTCGCCTACATGTCAAGGGTTATATTTGGACATGTTGACCTATTGTATTATAAATAGAGAGGATTTTGGCTCAATTAAACATGCTTTATGCTTTATGCTTTCGTAGCCTTTTCTTAGTTTAGTATAGTTGAGGTTAGGTTAGATGAGCCACCTTCTCTATTTTTATTCTAGTTTTTGTGTTTGTAAGCCGGCAATAACGGTAGACCTAATCTTTGATGCACTCAAGTAAGTTTTCATTTATTTCTTGTTATTTCTATATTTTTATGACTTTTTTGCGAGTAATTCACTTCTAGGGTTAGGGATGACCTAATCCGGAAGGCATAATTCTTCTTTGGTCCTGATATTAAGTTTTGTTGTTAGTTTTTACGTTTTCTTCCTCTAAACCTTAAATTTTCGTTCTGACAACAAATGTAATAGTTGAGCCTTAGCAAGAATTTGGGGGAGCTCTCGAGTCCTTTGCGCCTTGACACGGGACCCTCAACAGAAGGGAGGCTCTTACCAAATTTAACAGTGGAAGCGATTCTCTGACCGTTGTACTAGCGACCGTACTGGTAACTTAATCTCTTTTGGAAAACAATTGAAACTAACTTACAATTCTCAGACCTTGGATAGAATTATGCCTGATGGTTGTGGAATTCCCGAAACTCTAGGTTTTCCTTCCCGTTTATAAAACCCTAATTTTTATACTTGCTCTTTTACTTCTTTAAACCCTCGATTGATAGCTTACTAGTAGATTTAGTTGTAGACAAACAATCCCCTCAAATCATTCAGACTTTGGTAATCCATTAACCTAAAAGACGAATATGCTTGTTCCTCTTGGAATTCGACCTTCAAGTGCTCAACGTTCAACTGTTCGCTTGCAGTATTTACAAAAAATCTCGCCCCGCCCACCTCTAGTAGTGAGATCACCGCGCCGATGATAGCGGGCGGTAGAAGCTTATAGCTTGGTTGGCATACCGGCTATAAGACGCTCTTCTAACTACACCATGGTGGGATCTTTGTTTACGAATCCCGCAAGGAAATTCTATAAGGTATTGACGGCCTCTTACTTTTCACTACATGTTCTTGAACTAAAACTGGATGACATTTTTTAGGGAGAGGGATTTGGAAAGAAGAGTACTCGAAGATGAGAAGTGAGGGTCTTCAAAGGAGGAGTATTGCTAAGGATGAGAAGTATGTGTTGGGATGGTTCGGTTTATATAGGCCAAGTCGAATATCCCTGTTGCTTGTTTCCAATTGCAATGTTCCAATGACTATTTTCTAAAAAGATGTGTCCAATGGCTATTTTCCAAACAGATGCGTCAAACGGCTATTTCTTCTAATGTGAAATGGATAGTAATTGAGTGTAGTTTGGATAGTAATTGGGTGTGGCATGGATAGTAATTGGGTGTGGCATGGATAGTAATTGAGTGTGGCTTGGAGAGTGATACAAGCCTAAAACGAGTTCCACAAGAGAACGAAGATGCAGTAGTGGGCAAGTATGTCATTCTTCCACTAAGACTAAGACTAGATCAGAAGCAATACATATAAAACTAAAACTAAATCAATGAAACAAACGAAATGACTAAGTCAAGAAAAAGATGGAGAAGAAGGTCATGTACTTCGACGACTGATCAAGCTAAATTGTTACGTGATCCCGGAGGATCTTCGGGTCTTTCAGGATGAATTCACCAAAGCTTCGCGACCGTGACATAATTGAGTTTGGAAAGGTTTCACGACCTCAGTCCGATCTCTGGTCGGAATTGTAGTCCGATCCAAAAATATATAACTAAGACTTATCTTTTAGGTTTAGTTAGTATCCAAGTCTAATATGTTTAGGTTATTGAGTCTAATATGTACCCATAAGATTGGACTATAAATACTTTGTAATAGTTCTAGTTTAGATTGTCGAGTCTAGGTTGAAATTATATAAGTCTTAGACATATAGTTCCTCCATGTAGGCGAGTGCGTCCTAACATTCGATGTGTAAAGCCCTCTTTGAAGTAAAGAGTTGTACAATTACTTTGAGCTGTGTTTTTGATCAACTTTTAGGTTTCAGTAATTCTGAGTAAGATCCTGTTTTTCCGCATATTAGAATCTGGGTGAGCCTAGTGCAAAAATCAAGACTAGTTCTCAAACGGATCAAGTTGGTATCAGAGCAACTATGCTGTCCTTTGGATGGTGAAGACTCACCAGGGTTACAAAACTTTCGGTGAAACTCCAGGTGATCAATCGACGGTTCCTACAGTTGCGTCTCCGAAGATGTCTGACGATACCACCGTTCAAGCAAACCTAGTCGAACAAGTGGCTAAGCTCTGCACTGACATAGATACCGTTCTTGCTTGGATTAAGCAGCAAACCGTGGCTGTACCTTTTGAAGTTGATGCTTCAAAAGGCAAGGTTAAGGGTGTGAAGACTGGTGACGGCTTGCGCAGGACAGACGAAGATGAAGACAAAGACGACCATAAGACCGACGACCTCGCCAACACCTCCTTAGCTGTCGGATCTTTTAAGGTCTACGCTAAGATTGACATACCCATATATGATGGGGTGATTGATGCCGAGAAGTTGGATTCTTGGATCGACCAGCTTGAGACCTACTTTGACCTGAAAGGGTTCAGTAGCGCTCAAAAGGTGAAATTTACACCTTTGAAGATGAAGGACCACGCCAAGACTTGGTAGAAGGCCCTTGTCGTCAGTGGTGAAGCTGACGACCTTGCGTGGGTCAATTCAAATGACTCCTTTGACAAGAATTCTACCCGACGGGTTACCTTAAGGAGAGATAGGATCGTTGGCACTGACTGTAACAACGGCGCGACCAATCTGTCTAGGACAATACTACGGAGTTCCGGAGACAAGCAATGGTCATTGGCATCTCGCTGTCTGATCCTCACGTATTCTGAAAAAATACATCTGGGCTTCAGAAATTGATCAATGCTAAGTTGAGCCTATTCGGCGTCCAAGACATCGCAACCGCGAGCACAACTGTTATCACAATCGAGAAGAAGAACAAATCCCATAGCAACAAAAGCATGAAGGAGAGTGCGACCTTGACAAAAAGAAAGCCGAGTCTGAAGAAGAACGCTTCGAAAACGGGAATGGGTACTTTTTGTGAGCATTGCCAAGTTGTGGGAAACACCAAAGATAAATGCTACAAGCTTCATCTTGAGCTTCAACCAAAGAAGAATGGACCAGGGAAAGGAACAGCTACAATTACTACGGCTCCACCCGAAGAAGGAGTTGTCCGAGTGAATTCGATTTATGAGGCCGATACGACCTTGTCTCTGATGGCAATGCCGAAGAGGAAAGGTTCGGATTCACCTGACGACCATCACTCAACGGAGGACTTGTTCACTATCAACATCCAGGTGAAGCACGAAGTGGTCGCAGCCATATTCGATCCCGGAAGTTAGAAGAATTTGGTTTCTGCTGGACTGGTGCGATGACTTGGTTTGAAGACAGCCACACACCCACGATTGTATCCGCTGGGTTGGTTTACATCCGACGTGAACCAACAGATTATGAGTTAGTGTGTGTTGAAGTTTGAGATCTCTGCTCAATATATCGATGGGGTCCAATGCGAGTTTGTTCCTATCGATATTTGTCAGGTAATCTTTAGGAGTCTGTATCTGTATGATCGTGACGCCCACTTCCATCGACGAGCGCAACAGTACGAGCTCATTAACGACGGAGTTAAGTTCGTGATCAGTAGAGACGTCCATGTCAACACTTGGAGCTTGATTACCACAAACCAGGTCAAAAGAATCATCAATGCATGTCTGAAATACGTGCTTGTTATGATTCGACCAGTTGGTCAAAGTGATATTACTCGAGCAGCGTTGTTGTTGGCATGCAGAGAAGATTCTGGTCATTTGTCGGGACTACTGGAGAAATACAGTGATCTGTTTGAGAGTACCCATGATCGTCCACCGAAACATCCAGTCGAGCACAAAATTCAACTCGTGTCCGATGTGACACTTCTCAATCTGAGTATGTATGGCAACTCAGTATTGTAGAATGAAGAGATCAAAAGACAGCTTGATGAATTGTTAAGAGATCGTGTAATCCAACCAAGTAGTTCACCTTGTGGATTTCTTGTGGTGTTAGTGCCAAAGAAAGATGGGACTTGCGTATGTGCATCGACTACCGAGCACTGAACAAGATCACCATCAAGAACCGGTACCCTCTTCCTCAACCGTAAGAAGTGTGAGTTTGGCCAGCAAACTCTACTCTACCTGGGATTCATGGTTGGCAATGGTATGTTGCAAATCGACCCAGATAAAGTGAAAGTGATTGGCAAGTGGCCGCGACCGTGAATAGTTACGGAAGTGCGTAGTTTTGTGAGAGCATGCCAACACCTTCGAAAGTTTATACGACACTTCTCGATTGTGGCTTCTTTGTTGCATGCATTAACCAGGATCGATCAGAAGTTCGAGTGGACAGGGAAATATGAGGACACATTTCTCTTGCTGAAGAGGAAGATCAGTGAAGCCCCTGTGTTAGCTTTGTCAAATCTACAGAAACCATTCGAGCTAGCAACCGATGCCTCAGGTTATGCAATGGGTACAGTGCCCATGCAAGAAGGTCGACTAGTAGCATATCACTCTGAGCTATTTTAGGGAGCTCAGAAGAACTATCCGACTTACGACAAGGAGTTGTGTGCATTGCATCAGGCCGTAAAACATTGGCTGTGCCATCTTTTGGGTAAAGAGATTGTTGTCCACACCGACCACCAGCCTTTGCAATATTTGCAAACTCAATTGAAGCTACATCAAGCTTGACATATGAAGTGGATGTCATCTGCAGCACTTCAATCTGGTGATTAAGTACAAGAAGGACGTACACAATAAACGGACTGACATGTTGTCGCGACCACCAGTTATGACCCTCTACTTATCAGCGTTCATGCAGATTGAGCCCTCATGTCATGATGACTATGCCATAATGTATAGTGAAGATCCTGATTTTCGATCAACACTAGTTGAGCTCGAAACAGGGAAACCTACAGAGTTCGTTCGTCGAGAAGGACTCTTGTACAAAGACAATTTACTTTGTATACCTCGTGGATCACCTCGAATTTAATGACTGCAAGAAGCGCATACATCAAAGGTTGCTGGACACTTTGGGTTACGAAGACTTTGCAAAATCTTCATCGACATATGTTCTGGCCGTGTATGCAGCAAGATGTGGCTAGTTTTATTTGAGGCTGTGGTCTCTGCAGCATCTCGAAACCTGCAAACCAGAAATTAGGTTTGTACACTCCTTTGCTAGTTCCATTGCGATCGTGGGAAAGCATATCCATGGATTTCTTGGGAGGATTGCCTAAGACCCAACGTGGCAACGACTAGCTCTTTGTGGTCGTTGATCGGTTCTCCAAAATGATAATTCTCATACCTTATTGAAAGACTATCACGGGAGAAGAGGCAGCTTGGGTATTCTTTCAACATGTTTGGACACATTTCGGACTACCGACTCCTATTGTGTCTGATCGTGATACTTGGTTCCTTAAGTCACTTTTGGCGATCACTCTGGACGATGATGGATACAAAGCTAAAGAGGAGTACTGCTTTTCATCCTCAAACTGATGGTCAAACCGAGGTGGTAAATTGAATAGTCGTTCATCTCTTAAGGGGATATAACTCTAAGCATTCGAAGACCTGAGATGAAAGCATACCGTACCTGCAGTTTGCTTTTCGTCGAGTAGTGCATGGTTCGATTAGAAGTTTCCCTTTGAGGTTTGTTTGGGATTTCTACCATAGAGTCCATTCGACATGGAGTTTGTGATCCCTATCTCAGTGCAGAATAGTAAGAAAGCATCTGATTAGGATCGAGCACAAAAGTTCCTAGAAGGTATTCAACGGCTCCATGGTGAGGTTGGACAATAGTTGTGTCGTGGTATTGTGAATACCCCGGCAGGTTTTGAGAATGATCCTAGCGAAGATTACGCGGCGCGGGTTGACCGGATGACCGGTCCTCCCCCGCCGGACAAGCACAAGAAATGACACACGGATTTATACAGGTTCGGGTCCCGGTGGGGGCCCTAGTCCTGTCGACGCGCTCCCGACCGGAGTCGGCTGGGGAGGCTCTCTCCGGGGGAGAGGCTTCCGGAGCACGCCTGTGAGTTTAGCTATTCCAATAAAAGTGATCCGATCCCTTACAACAGAGGGGTACAAGGGCTATTTATAGCCCCAAAAAGAAGCAAAAAACCTAAACTACCCGGAAGCCACCGTCGAATTGAAGGGTAGGACCGTCCTTCTTCCGGTCAAACGCCTTGGATGCTTGACAGGTGGTCGCTAGTTCCCGAGGTGCTCCTCGCGTGACCTGCACGTGACAAACAATTCGAGACTTTACCTTTAGGAGAGCGATGAGGCCCAGGACTGGGCCGGAGGCCATGTCCCGGGGGCCAAAAGGTGGCGCCCAGGGAGCGGCCGGAGACCACGTCCCCGGGCCAATGGCGGCGCCCGGGGGGCACCGGAGGCCATGTCCCGGGGGCCAAATGGCGGCGCCCGAGGAGGGGCCGGAGGCCAGGTCCCCGGGCCGATGGCGGCGCCCGGGACGGTGCCGGAGGCCAGGTCCCGGGGGCCAAAAGGCGGCCCCCGGGGAGGGGCCGGAGGCCACGTCCTCGGGCCAATGGCGGCGCCCGGGACGGCACCGGAGGCCAGGTCCCGGGGGCCAGAAGGCGGAGCCCGGGGAGGGGCCGGAGGCCACGTCCTCGGGCCAATGGCGGCGCCCGGGACAGCGCCGGAGGCCAGGTCCCGGGGGCCATAAATGCGCGCGCGGTTCGAACCGGCGCCTCGATTCGCGCGCCCGTCCCTTCGTTTCCCACGCACGGTTTGAACTTCTACGGTCCAGATTGCTCTGCGGGTGCCACGTGGCGCGCATCTAGACCACGTCCCGCCCCTATAAATAGGGTCTTGGGGGGCCCGGAAGTTCATTCCAAACTTTCAGCCTTAGCAATTTTTGCTCTCCCGGTAGCCCTCTCCCGGTAGCTCTTTCCGGTAGTTAGCTCCGGGTAGCAGACGTCCGGAAGTTTTAGTAGTAGCCTCCTGAAAGGTTAGTCACCAAAGAAAAAAGAAGACTAACCTCATGGCACCCAAGGGTCGAGCAAAGACCACGGAAGTGCCCCCGGAGGAAATCCCTCCGGATTTCCTCTGGGCGTCGGAGTTCACGGCCGAGGACGCCGAGTCCTTGGTCGAACGCTGCGTCGTCACGGACGGGGACATCCGAGTCCCCGTGAAGAAAGACGGAGCCCCCCACCCCAGGCCCGGAGAGGTCGTGGACTTCGAGGCCTTCCTGGAGGCGGGGCTCCGGCTCCCAGTGCATCCCATGCTCCGGGAGTTTCTAAAGGAGTACGGGGTGGCGCTCAACCACCTCACCCCGAACGCGCTTGTTCGGATGGGCCTCTTCATCTGCCTCTACGAGACGGCGACCGGGCGGAAGCCCACCCTTCGCGCCTTCCGGTACTTCTACGAACCGGTGGCACGGACCTCCCACCTGGTGAAGGGGGGCCCCAAGTCCCCCTTCGGTTCGGTGATGGTACAAATGCTACCGTCCCGGGTGGCCGACTACTCGGCGGCGGCCTCCCGGGACCACTGGGGCGACTGGGTCCGGAGGTGGTTTTACCTCCGGGTCCGGGACGAGGCGGTGGTGTACGCCCCGGAGCCCCCCACCTACAGCCGATCGTCCACGCCGAAGCCTCCGGTGTGGACGGACGAGGAGTTCGAGCTCCTCGGCAGGGTGGTCCTCTCCAAGAAGACCCGCTCAATGCGGGACGCTGCCGAGGAGATGGCTCTCCTCCGGATCTCCCCCCTTCTCGCGCGGGAAGAGGGGAGTCGGCATGGGCCTGGAACAGCGGCCCCCGGTGAAGCCGGTGACACGATGTAAGCTCCGGGAACCTGCTGCATTATACTTACGAATTTTTGAAAATTTGACTAACTCTTTACCTCTTGCAATCCGGCCGTACCCGGCGGCGCGGGAGAAGGCGGAGAACCTCCTGGGGAGGTACTTCGCCGACGAGCACGAGCGCGTCGTCCGCCTCGTGGGGGAGGGCCCTCCCTGGAACTTGGTAGCGGCGGCCTATGGGCTAAAGCTGCCGGAGAGGAAGCCTCTCCCCACCCCCGGGTCGCACAAACGGGGGAAGGAAGCGGCCGGGGGCTCGGAGCCCAAGAAGGCCAGGGTCCAAAAGACCCCCGGCCCATCGACGACGCCGGCGAAGCCCCGGGACGAGACCCCCAGGACCGAGCTTGCCCGGGCACCGGCCCGGAAGGGAGCAACACCTCCTCCCCCGAAGAGCCCCGTCGAGGCCCGGGGGAAGGAGGCGGCCGCGGGCGGGGCGGCGTCCGACTCGGCGAACTACGCCCCGTCGCCACCCTCGGTGGAGCCCCTCCTGCCCCTTCCGGCTTCTTTGGAGCCGGAGAGGCTGGAGGTGAGATTCGCGGAGGCCTCGCCTCCGCGGATTTGGCCGGTGGACGAGGGGGGGAGCCCCTCGGTCTACGAGGTTCCTCCGGAGGAGGAGGCCCCGAGGACCTTCCGGCCCGGGGCGGGAAAAGGTCTGATGATCACCCCCCGAGCAGGGACCCCCGCCCAAAGCTCCTCAACCATGTCTTCGGAGGAGACCTCCTCGGCCACGAAGACGCCGGTGACACCGGCCGTGTTACCGGACTCCCAAGTCCTGGGACCCCCCACCGGCCCCGACGCCGGCGCCGGGCGAGAGGCCCCTCTGCTTCCCACGGGGGAAGTCGCCCGCTACGCGGAGGGCCTGCACACCCGGAAGGTGCAGGCCTTCGTCGCGGAGGGAACGCTCCACGAGCGTTTCCAGGGGCTTTAGTCCCTTGGGGCCCAGGTAACCCGAGTCGATGACGTCTTCATTCATTTCCTGCACTTTGAGATTTTTCTAACTCTATAGTTTGTAGGTGGCAGCTGTTACCTGGGGCCTTGAGCAGCGAGTCGCCCGACTGCTTAAGGAAGCAGAGGGCCGGGCCGCGGCCTCCGTAGGGCAGCGTGAGGAGGCCCTCCGGGAACGCGATGAAGCCCTCGCAGAACTGTCCTGGGTCCGGGCCCAGGTTCACATTTCCGAGGCCGTCAACGGCCGCCTCCGGGAGGAGGCCAAAGCGAGGGAGGAGGCGCTCCGGGAGCTCGAGGGCACGAGCGTCCGGGCGGTGGCGGACGCGGGCCGCTCCGTCCGTTCGGCCCTCGAGAGCCTTGGCGTAAGCCTAGGCTCCGGGAGCAAGGAGGTGCCGCCGGCGACCCTCGTGGTGGCTGCCGACGTTCGGGCGTGGGGCCGGGCGATCCCTGTTGTCGCGGCTGTTGCGGGGCTCGTCGAGTTCCGGGGGGTCGGCGCCCGGGCGATCGGGGGCCGCATCCCCTCAAGCCGTTGCGCCGGGAGGTCGAGCAGCTTGCCGGAGGATTCTACGACCGGATCATCCAGGCGAGATTCCCAGCTCCGGCGCCTCCGGTGGGGGATGTCCCAGCCCCGGCCTTGGAAGAAACCCCCCGGGGGGAGGACGCCAATGAAACAGTATGAGCCTCCCCCCGGGTCTTTAGATAGGAGTCTTGTTTTGTTAGGACTTTTGATTCCGATAGCTTCTTAGAAGAAGCCCCGGACACTTGTACAAAAACATTTTGAATGCAATGAAGTTAGAATTTTTTTTCTAAGTCTTTGAATTAAATGTTTTGTTACCAGGGTTCCCGGGAGGTTGCTCCCTGGCGAAGGTCCGGGAGGGGCTCCCCGGGGGACGCCCAAGCGGCTTTAATCTTGCTAAGCCTTGTCTCCGGGAATCGCGGCGGGGACAGCGTCCGGGAGCCGATCCGGTTGAGGTGGCGTCCGGAGTGGCACTTGGACAACTTTGACAATCATCGCGCCGAATTGTCCCCTCTGCGACCGGGGTTCCGGATGATACCTCCCCTCCGGATACTTCCACCGGCGGGATACGAGTTCTGGCCCGAAGATGTGCTCCGGGACGCTCGGCGCCGAGTGCGGGCATTGTATCGGGACTTGACCCGGGAGCTAGCGGAGAGCCTCCGAGAGTATTAGGCGTAGGAGCCTTAGGGCGTAGAGAATCCCCCGGGTTAGAACCCGGGTTGTATCGTTTCCGAAGCCCACCGGAGGGGGAAGATGTCCTCCGGGTTTGACAATCAATAAAGCTGTGTTGTTGCTTCCTCTTTCATTGTCTTTTTGTTTCTTCTTCTTGGATGGTCCGGACGACTCCTTTTCACAAGAATGAGCTAAGTTTGCTCGTGAGCGGTACGGTCGACACCCGGGGGTTCCTTATCCCCCCCCCCCCCCCGCCCACAGCGGGCCGGAGGATAGCTCCGCGCGCTGTGGGGGTAACAAGGCCCTCGGGATGGAAGTCACCTGTAGCATAGGAATTTTTCTAAGTTAGAAAATTTTAAAATGAGCTTTCTTGGGAAAAGACCTTCCGGGAGACAAGCGTGCAGTCACCGTGAGAACGGGGAGCCGGGAATAAGGCCCCTTGTGGGAGAAACATCCAAGAAAAAGCCGATGAGATTTCCGGAGTCGAGCTTCCTAGGAGACAATCGTCCGGTCGCTGTGAGAACGGGGAGCCGGGAATAGGGGCTCCGGGAAGAAAATGTCCGAGAAATCCATGACTTCTCCGGGAGACAATCGTCCGGTCACCGTGAGAACGGGGAGCTGGGAATAAGGTCTCCGGGAGGCATTCATCCGGTGGCCGTGAGAACGGGGAGCCGGGAATAACGTCGACTCCCGGAGGAGGAAGATAGATCCAATCAGGCCGCAGGGGGCCGATCATCCGGTCACCGTGAAAACGGGGAGCCGGGAATAACGTCGACTCCCTGAGGAGGAAGTGCCCGGACACGGGTCTTGAGTGTTTGGGCAGGGGACTAATCTCCCAAAGTGACTCGTTACCGCGGCCACTGTGACCGGGTTGCGGCTTACACCCTCAGTCCACAAGGGCTGATCGTAAGCCGCCCTACAGGAGGGACTTGCTGGGCTTGGCCCACTTCCTCGCGGAGAGGGCATCCTCGCGGAGAGGGCGTCCTCACGGGGAGGGCATCCTCACTGGGAGGGCGTCCTCGCGGGGAGGGCATCGCCGCTAGGGGCGGTAATGAGAAAGACCTGCAATGAGACAGTTTGAAAAGCAAGACCTATGTATTGCTAATAAAATGAAGTACAGGGCCTCCCCCTACGAAGCCGCGAAAGGGGAGGAAAATACAGTGTCCCTCCTCCCCCTCGGCGTAAACGCTCCGGGGGAGGGGACAGGCCCGTAAGGCTAAACATAGAACTTGCGAAGTAAACGCAAGTTCCACGTGTGCTTTAGCTCCTGCTCTTGAAGGTTGGAGAGCTTGTAGGCCCCCGAGCCCAGGACCGCGGAGATCCTGTAGGGGCCCTCCCACTTGGGGGAGAGCTTACCTTGGGCCTGGGGGTCCGTCACGCGCTTGAGGACAAGGTCCCCAAGGCGGAAAGCCTTCTCGCGCACGCGCTGATTGTACGCGCGCTCCATCGCTTGCTCGTAGATGGCGTGGTGGAGGAGCGCTCGGTCGCGTTCCTCCTCCACGAGGTCGATCTCCAGGCGCTGGTTGGCCTCGTTGGCCTGGTATGCTGCGGGCGTGGCTCCCTCCAGGAGCTCGACCCGCAGCGACCGGAGGCTGATCTCCAGGGGGAGGACTACCTCCGCCCCATAGACCAGGGAGAAGGGAGTACGCCCCGTTGCCCGGGACGGGGTCGTTCGCATGGAGCAGAGGATGCTGGGGAGCTCCTCTGCCCATGCACCCCGCTTAGAGGCGGTTTGTTCGAGTCTCCGGCGCAACCCCTGCAGGATCACGCCGTTGACCCTCTCGACAGCCCCATTGCTCCGGGGATGGGCCACTAAGGCGAAGTGGATGATGAGCCCCAGGCCTTCGCAGAATTCCCGGAAATAAGCCGAGTCGAATTGGGTTCCGTTGTCCACGGTGATTTCCCGGGGGACACCAAAACGACATACGACATTTTTCCAGAAAAACCGCTGAACGGCCCGGGACGTGATGCTGGCCAAAGGCTCCGCCTCAACCCACTTTGTAAAATAGTCGACTGCGACTACCGCATACTTGTATCCTCCGGGCGCGGGGGGGAAGGGTCCTAAGAGGTCCATCCCCCAGCGCACGAAGGGCCAAGTGATGGGGATTGTCTGCAGCGCTATAGGGGGGAGGTTCGAGCCCTTGGACATCTTCTGGTATGCCTCACACGCGGAGACAAGGTCTCGCGCGTCGCGCATGACCGTGGGCTAGTAGAAACCCTGTCGGAGGGCCTTGGCCGCGATGGCACGCGGGGCTAGGTGAGAACCACAGCTCCCCGTGTGAATGTCTTCGAGAAGTTGAAGTCCTTCCGGCCGGGGGAGGCAGCGCAGGAGATATGCCAGAGCATTGGCCCGGAGGCGTTTAGCCTCTGTCCCACTAGGAGGGTCCCCCTCCCCCTTGATGAAGGAGATGAGGGGGTCCATCCAGGACGGAGTCTGGGTGATCTCGGCGACCTCCGGGACACGAGGCTCGTCGCCCGTGTCTGGGGAGGCCACCGAGGGTTTCGTGATGATTTCCAAGAAGGCGCCCTTGGGGAGCGATTCCCGGGTGCTTGCCGTCTGGGCCAAGGCGTCGGCCCGGTTATTGTCCCTCCGCGGGATATGCCGGGCCTCGAGGCCGTCGAAATGCCTCTCCATCTTTCGCACTTCTTGCAAATAAAGACTTAAATTTGCGTCATGGCACAGGTAAGACTTGTCCATTTGGCAAACTACGAGCTGAGAATCTCCCTTGACTAGGAGGCGCCGGATCCCCAGGGAGCGCACAAGGCGCATCCCGAGGAGCAAAGCCTCGTATTCAGCAGTGTTGTTGGTTGCGGGGAACTCGAGCCGCGCGGCGTACTCGAGTTCCTTCCCCTCGGGGCTCCGGAGGACTACTCCCGCACCAGCCCCGGCGAGACACAGCGACCCATCGAACATGAGAGTCCAATGATCACTGTGTCGAGGCGGCACAGGGAGGTCTTCGTCCCCAGACCCAGAGGCGGGAGTCCACTCTGCGACGAAGTCGGCGAGGACCTGCGACTTGATGGCGGAGCGGCCTGTAAGGGACAGGGAGAAGGGGGCGAGCTCGGCCCCCCACTGCCCAATCCGGCCGGTGGCTTCTTTGTTCTGCAGTACCTCCCCCAGGGGGAGGGACGACGGGACGGTGATGGGGTGCCCCAGGAAGTAATGCCGAAGCTTCCGGGACGCCATGAGGAGGGCGTAGCAGATTTTCTCCATCTCCGTGTACCGAGTTTTGGCCCCTTGGAGGGCCTCACTCACGTAGTACACGGGACGCTGCTGCCCCCCTTGCTCCTTCACCAAGACCGCGCTGACGGCGACGGGGGTCGCGACGAGGTAGAGGAGCAAGGGCTCTTTTGGAGACGGACTCACGAGCATTGGAGGGCTCGTGAGGTACTTCTTGAGGTCGTTGAAGACTTCCTGGGCCTCGGGGGTCCAGTGGAACCCCTCGAGCCCTCGGAGGATCTTGAGGAACTGGAGGCCCCGCTCCCCCGACCAGGAGACGAAGCGGCTGAGTGCGGCTAGGCGGCCGGAGAGCCGCTGGACGTCCTTGACGGAGCGCGGCGGGGGCATGTCTAGGAATGCCCGGATCTTCTCGGGGTTTGCCTCTTTGCCCCGCTGGGACACGAGGAAACCTAGGAGATTCCCCCCGCGCACCCCGAAGGCGCACTTCTCCGGGTTAAGTTTGAGCCCGAATGCGCGGAGGTTGCGGAAGGTTTCAGCCAGGTCGTCGATGTGGGAGGCTGCGCGGGGACTCTTAACGACCGCGTCGTCTACGTAGACTTCAACGTTGCGGCCAACTTGCTCTTTGAAAACCAACGTCATGAGGCGCTGGAAGGTTGCCCCCGCGTTCTTGAGCCCGAAGGGCATATGGACGTAGCAGAAGGGTCCGAGGGGAGTAATAAAACTCGTCTTTTCCTCGTCCCCTTCCGCCATCTGGACTTGATGGTAGCCCGAGTAGGCGTCTAGGAAGCTCATGAGCTCGCACCCCGCAATGGAGTCGACGAGCTGATCAATCCGCGGGAGTGGGAAGTTGTCTTTGGGGCAGGCGCGGTTAAGGTCAGTGAAGTCCACGCACATCCGCCACCTGCCGGTTGACTTCTTAACGAGGACGGGGTTCGCAAGCCACTCGGGGTGCAGGACCTCCCGAATGAACCCCGCCTCTCGGAGTCGGGTGATTTCCACCTTGATTGCCTCTTGGCGCTCGAGGGAGAGTTTCCGCAGCTTCTGTTTGACCGGGGGGTGACCGGGGGCCACTGCGAGCTTGTGCTCAATGACCTCCCGGGCGACGCCCCGCATGTCCGAAGGCTTCACGCAAAAACATCGGAGTTTTCGCGCAGAAAAGCCGCAAGTTGCGCTGCGTGCTCCTCGGGGAGCTCCACCCCGACCCGAACGGTTTTGTCTCCGTTGCCCGGGGACAGTAGGACCTTCCGGAGGCCCCCTTCCGGACGCGGCTTGAGGAGGGGCCTCCCGGGCGGTGGCGTAGCAGCGTCTAGTTCCGGGGGAGAAGCCTCCCCCCCGGGCGTCTTTATGAGGTTAACGCTTCCGATTGTGGCCGCAGCGCTGTGAAGCATTGGCGGTGTTACCTTTTGGGAGAAACTCTTTCTCCAAAAAGACACTGTTTCGGGCAACAAACACTTTGTTTTCTTCTTGATTATAGAAGTAATATCCTTTGTTTCCTTAGGATATCCCACAAAGAAGCATTTATCTGATTTGGGTTTGAGCTATCAGACATTAAACGTTTTACATAAGCCTCACAACCCCAAATCTTAAGAAATGACAACCCGGGACGCCTTCCATTCCATATCTCATATGGTGTTTTTTCTATGGCTTTTGATGGAGCCCTATTTAATGTGAACGTAGCTGTTTCTAGAGCATATCTCCAGAAGGACAATGGAAGATCAGTTTGGCTCATCATTGACTGAACCATGTCCAACAAGGTCATGTTCCGTTATTCTGACACACCATTCCATTGAGGTGTTCCCGGCGGGGTCAATTGTGGAACAATTCCGTGTTGTTTTAGATGATTACCAAATTCTTGGCTCAAATACTCCCCTCCATGATCAGATGGTATGGTTTTGATTGTCTTTCCAAGTTGATTCTGTACTTCATTCTGAAATTCCTTGAATTTATCAAACGTTTCAGATTTACTCATTATTAAGTAGACATATCCATATCTACTAAAGTCATGGAGTAAAAGTTATGAAGTACTGAAAACCACCTCTAGCTGTTGAACTTAATGGTCCACATACATCGGTATGAACAAGAGCCAATAAGTCACTTGCCCTTTCACTTTCACCTGTGAAAGGTGCCTTTGTCATTTTGCCAAGTAAACAAGATTCACACACATCAAATGACTGAAAATCAAATGAGTCTAGAAGACCATCTTTCAGGAGTTCCATGATGCGTTTCTTATTTATATGGCCTAAATGACAATGCCAGATAAATGTGGGATTCAAATCATTGGGCCTAAGCCTCTTAGTACATATGTTATAGACAGGTAATTCAAGATTTAGTTGATAAAGCTCATTCTCCAATGAGGCATTGCCATAAAACATATGATTTAAATAAAAGGAACAACGATTGTTCTTTATTCTAAATTCATAACCCAGCGTGTCCAAACACGACACAAATATAATGCTTTTGCTTATGGCAATAACATAATAACAGTTATTAAGTTCTAAAACTAATCCTGAAGGTAAAGCTAATATAAAAATTCCAACAGCTAAGGCTGCAACTCTTGCTCCATTGCCAACGCGAAGTTGAACCTCGCCCTTAGCCAAATTTCTACTCCTTTTAAGCCCCTGCATAGAAGTGCAAATATGTGCAGCTGATCCGGTATCAAATACCGAAGAGTCGGAAGGAGAAGTAGCTAAATGAACTTCTATAACATATATACTTGAAGGAATCTCACTTTCCTTCTTTTTCTTTAAATCTTCCAGGTACTTCTTGCAATTCCTCTTCCAATGGCCAGATTCCTTGCAATAGAAGCATTCAGTAGTAGGGGTGGCACCTGGCTTGGACTTTCCTTTGGAATTAGGCTTAGCTCTAGAGGACCTTTCCAGAGGTTTGCCTTTTCCCTTAGACTTGCCCTTGCCCTTCTTCTTAAAGTTTTTTTCCCTTTTGAACCATCATTACATTATTTGGAATTTTCCTAATGTTCTGTTCCACTGTTTTAAGAATCCCATCAAATTCGGTCAATGATTTCTCCAGATTATTCATGTTATAGTTCATGACAAACTGGTCATAGCTCGGAGGGAGTGATTGGAGAATCATATCAGTAGTCAACTCTTGACTAAGGGGAAAACCAAGCTTTTCCAAATTCTCAATGTAACCAATCATCTTGATCACATGAGGACTGACTGAGCTCCCTTCTGCCAACTTGCAATCATGCAATTTCTTGGTGGTTTCATATCTTTCCACCCTGGCCTGCTCCTCGAATAAGTTTCTAAGAGACAGCCATGTTATAAGCTGTCATGTTCTCATATTGCTTCTGAAGCTCAGAGTTCATGGTGACTAGCATTAGACAGCTGGCATCAAGTGCGTCATCGGTATGCTTTTTGTAAGCATTCTTTTGAGCATGTGGAGCACTAGCGGCTGGTTCATCAGGTATAGGAGTCCCTAGAACATAGTCCTTTTTCTCTTGTTTGAGAACAATTCTCAAGTTTCTATACCAATCAATAAAATTTGTTCCATTGAGCTTTTCTTTATTAAGGATAGATCACAAGCTAAAATTGTTTGAGGAGCTACCACTATCCATGGTCTACAACAATAAAGAAATGCAAAATTTTAGCATCATATTTATTTAAAATCGTTTATTAAACAATTCAATAAAAGATGTACCAACTATATATTTTAAAACAAAAATCCCTCAAGAAATATATATAGTAGGCCAAGATCCATATTTCACTAAGTTCTAGTAAGTTTTGGCATCACTACTAGAAACCTAGTTATTTAGGTAAGCAACTCATTACTAATTATATCATATATAACTCTTGTTTGTTGGGTGTCATCCCAAAACATGGCTCCCAACACCATGTCCCAAAGCCCAAAACTGTTTTGATGGCCTTGTTAAGTTAAACCAATTCTATGCTTATGAGTGTCCAACACACATCCTGCCTTATTAAGATGATTGATGGTGCCCTGGTTTGTCAGGCCCACCAAACAACGATCAAAATATTGACAGGTGCAGCAATTGGAAGGGCATAATAAACACTTAATTTTTATGAGAGGTTAAAACATGGCAAAACATCCATATGCACGAAAATAACCATCAGCTAGATGATCTAACAGGTGCAACTTTGATTATATTTAACTTCCGTTGGCAGTAACCTTAGCCAGAAAAGACCGCTGACTATTTTCGCTCACACCATGAAGGAAAGTGTTCCGCTGAGTGGGGCTTATTAAGAAAAACTTATGATGTGTTCTTTCCATAGACACCGAAGTTGACAGCTTCTGGTTGTCAAGTATAATCTTTATGTTTTATGAGGGGTTAAAAGATGTCACAACATCTATATGCATGAAAATAACCATCAGTTAGATGATCTAACATGCATAAATACAACTATGTTTAACTTCCGTTGGCAGTAACCTTGGCCAGGAAAGACCACGACTGTTTTCTCTCACACCATGAAGGAAAGCATTCCGCTGGGTGGGGCTTATTAAGTAAAACCTTATGATGTGTTCTTTCCTTAGACACCAAAGTTGACAGTTTCTGGTTGTCAAGTATAATCAATTTTTTTAAAAAATATTAACATATTAAATTAACCACATTAATCAAATTTTTGAACCAATCTGATTGGTTTAAATCCCCTTATGCCACTCATATTAATTCCAATATGAATATCTAGAATAGGAAGCTAATGTCATATGTAGATCCAATCTATACACATATGATTTAGAAGATCCAATCTACTATTGTCATATAAACACTAACATTAGACATCAGTTCATATTAAAGTCGGCCAGAAAGTAGTTCATCACAACACTTGGATGTCAAAACAAACATGTATAACGAAACTTATACGGTAACAGATTGAATAAACTAGTAGATCTATTCTACTATAACTTAATATATCACATATATGTTATTAACCCAGATCTAATACTATACAGGATGGCTCTGATACCACTGAAGGAAACCGAGTAACCTACACTAGAAGAATTTCAAAAATTTTACTTGAAGACTGTAAGTAATAGATCATAGATTAGATTGTTACCAACAGCGGAAGTAGATTTGGTGCAGCGATCGAATGTTCACAGCAACCATTTGTGGATCATCCTGATCAGTAGATGTAGATGACAACGACCGCTCAAGGATCGTTCTAATCAGCGCAGCAATTGCAGCAGCACCTCTACTAGTATCCACATGTACTAGGATGGAACGTCGTATGATGGTGTGCTAGCACCAACGCGCACGACAAGAGTTTAGGGGCTATCTAAAGGAGATGGCAGCTGTGGCTTTTGTGATGTGCTCAAAGCCCATCATACCTCTCTTTATATAGAGCCATGTAGAACAAATCCTAACATATTGGATTTCCTGATGTGATACGAATCTTATCCGATCTGCCCATGCAGAAGAAATCCTAACATATTAGGTTTCCAAATATTATCTGAACTGCCCATGTAGAAGAAATACTAACAGATTAGATTTCCAAATCTTATCTGAACTGCAGGATGAGTCTAACATTAAATCTTCGTATTTGATACGAAAACTCCATAACAGAAAACTTCGACCAGGAATCCACTAGTTCCATCGACAGTTTGGGCGCACGGCGATGGAGCAGAAGCCGAGGCGGATTGGGTGGAGCAGTAGAAGAAACAGAGGAAAAAAGGAAAAGGGAAGAAAGAAAGAAGGAGGAGGAGGAGAAGGTTGGTGAACCGAAGGGCGGCAGCGATGGTGACGGGTTTGGATCTGTGGTGTATGGCGGTGCGGCGGCTAGGGCACGGATCCGATCTAGCGAGAGGCGATGTGTGGAACTAAGGAGCATATCCGGGCACAAGGTGGAGATCCAGCAAGATCTGGGTGATTTGTTGTACGGTCACAGTGGTGCATATGGCTGGGGAGGTGAGAAGATGGCGCGGCGGCTAGAGCACGAGTGGCGAGAGGAAGCGGTGGTGGAGTGTGTGTGTATGTTACTGCGGCAGGCTCAAACAGCGATGGTGGCGTTGAGAACGGAGAGAAGGAAGGAGGGGAATAAGTGGATCTAGCAAAAGTGGGGTGTGCAGTGAGTGTGGAGCACGATGGCAGCGGCTCGGGAGCTCCAGATCTGTTGCATTTGGCGTGGAGGGTAGTGGCATGCGAGTAGTGGTCGGATCTGTGGGTTTTTGAGGTGGACGGAGGTGTGGAAGAGCTACGGGGAGGTAGAAAAGAAGCTCACTGCCGGCGTACGGCTGGGCTATCGGCGATGTGATGGACGGAGATGAGGAGGCTTTGGGGAGAGGAAGAAGGTGAAAATAATAAATAAAGAACCCGGTGTACTCGAAAATGTCGGCCAGCAAGACAACATAAACGATTTGGCATTTTTTCGAAAAGCCTGTCGAATTTAGAGAAATTACCAAGAGTTCCTCCCCGACTTAGGGTTTAATTTTCTGAGTCTTTGCCATTTTGCGATTAAGTACTCCGATTTTTCAGAAATTACAATTAGTTCCTCCCACTTAGGTTTTAGGCTTTTCTTTGTCTTGCCTATTTTGCAAAGGGATGCTTGAGGTTTTATGAATTTATAGGAAGGCCCTTAGATATTAGGATTTGAGATTCTGGATCCCTGGAGGCTTTGATTTCAGCACAGTCAGTTCCTATGCGTGCGTAGGAACATGTGTGATCTGGGAGAATCTTCAGGGCGAGTCGTATAAGGCTTCACGACCTTAATCGAGTTCGGAAAGGGCTTGGCAACCATGGATTGGTTCGCGACATCGAGAAGGATTCAAACTCTGGTCGGGGTTGTATTCCGAACCGCATATATATAACTAAGTCTTATCTGTTAGGTTTAGTTAGTGTCCTAGTCTAATACGTTTAGGTTAATGAGTCTGATCCGTACTCATACGATTAGACTATAAATACCTTGTAATAGGTTACAGTAAACTATCTAGCATCTACTTGGTTATCTACATTGATATAGATCAGATCGAGTCTAGTTCATCGACGTAGGCGAGTGCGTCCTAACGTTCGATGTGTAAAGCCCTCTTTGAAATAAAGAGTAGTGCAATTATTTTGAAATGTGTTTTGATCATCTTGGGTTTCGGTAATTCCGAGTAAGATCCTGTTATTCCGCATATTAGCATTTGGGCGAGCCTTGTGCGAAAAACAAGGCTAGGTGTCAAACGGATCAAGGTTGTATCAGAGCGACTATCCTGTCCTGTGGATGGTGAAAACTCGCCAGGGTTACAAAACTTCTAGCGAAACTTAAAGAGAACAATCGACGGTACGTACAGTCGCATCTCCGACAATGTCTAAAGGAATCTCCGTACAAGCTAACCTAGTCGAACAAGTGGCTAAACTAACCACCGACATGAAAATCGTGCTTGCTTGGATTAAACAGCAGGCCATGATCGTACCTCATGAAGTAGGGAAGGTTACTGGTGTGAGGACTGGTGAAGACTTGCGCAGGCCAGACGACAAGGAAGAAGAAGACGACCATAAGGCCAACGACCTCGCCAACACCTCCTTAGCCATTGGATCTTTTAAGGTCAACGCTAAGATTGATATACCCATATATGATGGGGTGATCAATACCGAGAAGCTGGATTCTTGGTTCGATCAACTTGAGACCTACTTTGACCTGAAAGGGTTCAGTAATGCTCAAAAGGTGAAGTTTAGCCAATGGTGAAGGACCACGCCAAGACTTGGTGGAAAGCCCTTGTCACCAGTGGTGAAGCTGATGACCTTGCGTGGGGTCAATTCAAACGACTCCTGTGACAAGAATTCTACTCGATGGGTTACCTTGAGGAGAGATGGGAACGTTGACACAGACTGTACCAACGTCGCTACCAATCTGTCCAGGATTATACGACGGAGTTCCGGAGACAAGCAATGGTCATTGGCATCTCGCTATCCGATCCTCAGGTATTTCAGAAATACACATATGGACTTTAGAAATCGATCAGTGCTGAGTTAAGTCCGTTCGGGGTCTAAGACATCGCGACCGCGAGCATTGTTGGATCTAGGTCGATCTAGGTTTTGATGATTAATGACGATTTGGATAAACCCTTGATGATTAATGTTGATTTAGATAATGACAGCTTTGATGATCAAATGACAACTTGTATAAATCTTGGTTGAGCACAAGTAAATTGAATTGTTATTTGTTGAACCCTAGAAGTCGATGATTCCCTGTTGTGGTTTATTATCAATGCATATGTTGAGGGGGAGCTCTGTGGTTGCATCAAGCTTGTGCTAATTGTAAATTGAAATGTCATGTGTTAAATCCTGAAATTGATGACTCCTTTAGTGTGGTTTGATATCGATACAGATGTTGAGAGGGAGCTTATCATATTAGTCATCTGTGCTGATTACTATCATGACATGAGTAGTATAGATCGTGTGCATATTTCTTATCATATATGGATCTATATGATTGTGTAATTTCATCTCTTATCCTGTTGTGTTTATCGAATATGGTTCTGTCATTAAACACTAAAAAGAGAAATTATTGAGTTAACTCCTTTGTGAAGTAATTTCTCTGGTGATTAATGACAACCTAAATATGAGACTAACGTTGTGCATTGAGTGTATATATTGTAGTCTCAAGGTGTATTGCGAAATGAAAGCAAGCAAGAGCGTATGGAGGTTAATGTCGATATGAGCCATCTTAAGCGAGGTCAAGCTTTGCAAGGACAAGCTTCGAGAATTCAAGCTTCACAAGGTCTAGCTTCACCGAAGGTAAGATCCAAGATTAAGGATTGTTTTCTTAGGATTTTATCGGTCCCGGTGTTTGGAGATAGACTAGTTGATAGGGATTCTTTTTACTAGTTTGACCATACTATTAAGAGGGGTCAGAAACTAGAAGGTTAAGTCTATCTAGTGTGGAAGCTCAAATGCATTCATATCATCTTGCACTAGTGCTTAATCAACTCCTGCATTGCTAAGAAAATCTAAGTGTGGTTTGTGTTGCATTAAGGAAAATATTTTGAAAACTGCACTTAGTCGTAGTCGCCAGCTAGAGCATTCTGTTTTCTTGCTAGAGCTGGTCGTGGGCGTATTTGCACATTCTGATCATATCCATGTTTGGAGTTTGGTCGTGGTCGTGTTTGCCAAATTGGCTGTATCTTTGTTTGGTGTTTGGTCGTGGTCGTGGTCGTGTTGCCAGATTGGCTATATCTTTGTTTGGAGTTTGGTCGTGGTCGTAGGAGTTCAAGTTGGTCGTACCAGCTTTCAACTCGATTGTGTACGCTCGACCAAATCCTCTCGACCACCTGTGTTTGACCAGATATTCGATCTATGGCTTTAAGTTTCAAAATCATATTTGTCATGGTCGTTATTGAGTGTCAGCAAACTTATCCGCAAGAAAACAAAGGAATCTACATGTGCAAATAACCCAGATCTGTTTTTGAGTAAAATTGTAAAGTCTTATTTTCAATTTGCACAGGCCGGACATTGTCTGTGGTGGCCAGACAATGTCCGGCTTGTACAAAACTCATGTGGCAAATGCAAATCATAAATAGAGACAAATAGATACGTCCGGGGCTTTTGTCCGGGGAAGGCCGGACATTGTCCGGCCTGTATAAAAGTTGTGAGGTTTTAATCAAAATGTAACCGGAGACATTTATATCTGTCCAAGGGGCTTTTGTCCGGGATGGGCCGGACATTGTCCGGCCTGTATAAATTGGTTGAGGCTTAATTGAAACATGTAACCAGATACAAATGCATCTGTCCGGGTTTTTTGTCTAGACAAAAGATCATTTGTCCGGCCTTCACAAAAATAGCCCAACAGTAACTGACACATTTGCAACGGTCATATTGACTTGCACTGGCCGGACAGTGTCCGGCATGGCCGGCTAGTGTCCGGCCTGTACAGAACTGGCTCGGTTTGCTTCAAATGGCTAGTTTCTTTGAGGGGCTATAAATATCCTATGTTGGCCTTCATTTGAGGGTGCTCAAGAAGTTGAAAACACTATGTATAAGCTAGCCAAACTCATTGCATTTGATATTTTGCATCTAGAGGCTAGATTTGAGACAAAATTTTGAGTGAATTAGAGAAGCATTTGAGAGAGGTTAAGAGTGCTTATTGCACTTACTTATTCATTTGCAAGCTAGTGCCAGAGTGTTGAGTATTCATTTGCATCATTTGAGCTTCTAGCACTTGATTCATTCAAGTGAGCGTGATCGACTTATTACTCTTGGCGAATCGCCTTCGCCTAGACAATGTTGGAGGAGAGTCGCGATCTCTCCTGTTGAAGTTTGTTGGAGAGGCAGACAAATAAGTGTGAAAGGTTTGGTGCTCGCCTATCTGGTGTGGAAAAGGAGCAACCCAAGTGAAGATATCCTTCATGGATATAGAAGCGAGGCTCACGCGTGAGTGCTTCAACGAGGAGTAAGGAAGACCAAGCGAGTCTCTGAGACCTCGATAAAAATTGTGTGTCATTTGTTTCTCTCTTGCACAATTTATATTTACCTTGACACAATTGTTTGAATTACACTAGTTACATGTTGTATTGTATATTTCATATTGATTAATTGCAACTAGATGTTAGATTGTTAATAAACCCTTTGCAAAATCTAGGTTACCCTAAACATCTTGCAAAAATTGTTTAGTTGAAAAGAATTTTTAAAAGCCTCCTATTTATCGCCCTTCTAGTCGGCATCCTCAATCCTAAAAGCACAACTACTATGGTGATCGAGAAGAAGAACAAATCCCACAGCGACAAAAGCACGAAGGAGAGTGCGACCTCAACAAAAAGAAAACAGAGTCCGATGAAGAACGCTTCAAAACCGGGTACCTATGCCTTTTGCGAGCATTTTCAAGTCGCGGTACACACCAAAGATAAATGCTACAAGCTTCAGCCTAAGCTTCGACCAAAGAAAATTGGACCAGGGAAAAGAACAGCCACGACTACTATGGCTCCACCGACAGAAGAAGTTGTCCGAGTGAATTCGATCGATGAGGCGGACACCACCTTGGCTCTGATGGCAATGCCGAACGAGAAAGTATTGGATCCCCTTACCGACCATCACTCAACGGAGGACTTGTTCACTATTAACATCCAGGTGAAGCACGAAGTGGTCACAGCAATACTTGGTTTCCATTGGACTGGTTCGGCGACTTGGTTTGAAGACAACCACACACCCGCAACCGTATCCGTTGGGTTGATTTACATACGACGTGAATCAACAGATTATGAGTCAGTGTGTGTTGAAGTTTGCAATCTCTGCTGGATATATCGATGAGGTGCAATGCGACGTTGTTCCTATCGATATTTGTCAGGTGATCTTTGGGAGTTTGTATCTATATGATCGAGACGCTCACTTCCATCGGCGAGCACAAGAGTACGAGCTCACTAAAGACGGAGTTAAGTTCGTGATCATTAGAGATGTACACGTCAACACTTCAAACTTGATTACCGCAAATCAGGCCAAACAAATGGTCAATGCATGTCACAAATACGTGCTTGTTATGATTCAACCAGTTGGTCAAAGTGATAGTACGCAAGCAGTGTTGTCGTTGGCATGCCGAGAGGATTCTTGTCGTTTGTCAGGACTGCTGGAAAAATACAGTAATCTATTCGAGAGTACCCAGGGTCGTCCGCCAGAACATCCAGTTGAGCACGAAATTCAACTCGTGTTCGATGCCACACTTCCCAATCTGAGTATGTATCACAACTCAGTATTGGAAAATGAAGAGATCAAAAGACAGCTTGGTGAATTGTTAAGAGATGGTATCATTCAAGCGAGTAGGTCACCCTGTAGATCTCTTGTGGTGTTAGTGCCAAAGAAAGATGGGGCTTGGCGTATGTGCATTAACTACCGAACAGTGAACAAGATCACCATCAAGAACCGGTACCCCCTTCCTTGTATTGACGACCTGCTGGATCAATTGAAGCATGCTACTGTCTTCACAAAATTGGATTTAAAGTGAAGGTATCATCAAGTCATCATCCGAGAGGAGGATACATGGAAAACCGCGTTCAAAACGCGACAAGGTCTGTTTGAATGGCTGGTCATGCCGTTTGGCCTCTGCAACGCCCGACAACTTTCATGCGTCTTATGAATGACATATTGCGACAGTTCATCGATGACCTCGACGACATACTGGAATATAGTCATTGTGGGACAAGCACCTTATTCATATCGAAAAGGTGTTTGAATAGCTTCAGCAACATGGACTTAGCCTTAACCGTAAGAAGTGCGAGTTCGGTCAGTAGACTCTACTGTACCTAGGATTCGTGGTCGGCAACGGCACATTGCAAATCAACCTAGATAAGGTAAGAGTGATCCGCGAGTTGCCTCGACCGTGAACAGTTACGGAAGTACGCAGTTTTGTGAGAGCATGCCAATACCTTCCGAAGTTTATCCGATACTTCTCGATTGTGGCTTCTCCGTTGCATGCATTAACCAGGATCAACCAGAAGTTTGAGTGGACAGGGAAACATGAGGGCACGTTTCTCTTGCTAAACAGGAAGATCAGTGAAGCCCGTGTGTTAGCTTTGCCGAATCTACAGAAACCATTCAAGCTAGAAATTGATGCCTGAGGTTATGCAATGGGTGCAGTGCTTATGCAAAAAGGTCGACCAGTAGCATATCACTCCGAGCTATTTTAGGGAGGTCAGAAGAATTACCTAACCTATGACAAGGAGTTGTGTGCACTGCATCAGGCTGTGAAGCATTGGCGGTGTTACCTTTTGGGTAAAGAGACTGTTGTCCACACCGACCACCAACCTTTACAATATTTGCAAACTCAGTCCAAGCTACAGCAAGCTCGGCACATGAAGTAGATGTCGTATCTGCAGTAGTTTAATCTAGTGATTAAGTACAAAAAGAGTTTACACAACAAATTGGCGGATATGTTGTTGCGACCACCACGACCCTCCGCTTATCAACATTTATGCAGATCGAGCCCTCATGTCATGATGACTACGCCACAATGTACAGTGAAGATCCTGATTTTTTATCAGCATTGGTTGAGCTCGAAACAAGGAAACCTATAGAGTTTGTTCGTCGAGAAGGACTCTTGTACAGAGGCAATTTACTTTGTATACCTCGTGGAGCACCTCGAATTTAATGGCTGCAAGAAGCGCATACATCGAAGGTTGCTGGACACTTTGGGGCTACGAAGAATTTGCAAAATCTTCATCGACATGTGCTCTGGCCGCGAATGCAGCAGGATGTGGCTAGTTTTATTTGAGGCTGTGGTCTCTGCAACATCTCAAAACCGGCAAACCATAAATTAGGTTTGTTGATGTGGGAGGATCTTCAGGTCATGATTGTATAAGGCTCCGCGATCATAACTTGGTTGCATAAGGCTCTACGATCATAACCGAGTTCGGAAAGGCCTCGTGACCATGGATTGGTTCGCGACCTTGAAAAGGAATTCATTCTCTGTTCGAAATTGTAATTCGATCCAAATAGATATAACTAAGCTTATCTGTTTAGGGTTAGTTCGTTATATAAGTCTAATACATTTAGGTTATTGAGTCTAATACATACTCATACGATTGGACTATAAATACCTTGTAATAATTCTAGTTTAGATCATCAAATATTATTACAGCCTTGGATCATATATCCAGCTCATAGTTCCTTCAACGTAGGCAAGTGTGTCTAACATTTGACGTGTAAAGCCCTCTTTGAAATAAAGAGTTCTGCAATTACCTTGAACTATGTTGAGATCATACTTTCGGTTTCGGTAATTCCGAGTAAGATCCCGTTATTCTGCATATTAGAATCTGGGCGAGCCTAGTATGAAAACCAAGGCTAGGTCTCAAATGGATCAAGTTGGTATCAGAGAAAACTTTCCTATCCTGTGGATGGTGAAGACTCGCCAGGGTTACAAAACCTCCGGCGAAACTCCAGGTGATCAATTGACGGCTGCTACAGCCGCGTCTCTGACAATGTCTGACGATACCTCCGTTCAAGCTAACCTAGCCGAACAAGTGGCTAAGATCTCCACCGACATTGAAACTGTGCTTGCTTAGATTAAGCAGCAAGCCATGATTATACCTCCTGAAGCAGGAAAGGTTATGGGTGTGAAGACTGGTGACGACTTGCGTAGGGCAGACAAAGATGAAGTCGAAGGCGACCATAAGACCGATGACATCACCAACGCCTCCTTAGCCATTGGATCTTTTAAGATCGACGCTAAGATTGATATACCCATATATGATGGGGTGATCGATGCCGAGAAGCTAGACTCATGGATCGATCAGCTTGAGACCTACTTTGACTTGAAAGAGTTCAGTAGCGCTCAAAAGGTGAAGTTCGCACCTTTGAACATGAAGGACCACGCCAAGACATGGTGGAAGGCCCTTGTCGGAGTGGTGAAGCTGACGACCTTGTGTGCGGTCAATCAAACGACTCCTGTGACAAGAATTTTATCCGATGGGTTACCTCGAGGAGAGATGGGAACGTTGGCACAGATTGTACCAACGGCGCGACCAATCTATCCAGGACTATATGATGGAGTTTCGGCGACAAGCAATTGTCATTGGCATCTCACTGTCCGATCCTCAGGTATTTCAAAAATACACATCTGGACTTCAGAAATTGATCAGTACTGAGCTAAGTTTGTTCAGCGTCAAAGATATCGCGACCGTGAGCACAACTGCTATGGCGATCGAGAAGAAGAACAAATCCTACAACGACAAAGGCACGAAGGACAGTGCGACCCCGACAAAAAGAAAACCGAGTCCGAAGAAGAACGCTTCGAAGCCGGGGAACGGCTACTTTTTGCAAGCATTGTCAAGTCACGGGACATACCAAGGAAAAATGCTACAAGCTTCATCCTGAACTTCGACCAAAGAAAAACGGACCAGGGAAAAGAACAGCCACGGCTACTGCGACTTCACCCGACGAAGAAGTTGTCCGACTGAATTCGGTTGACGAGGCGGATACTATCTTGTCTCTGATGGCAATGCTGAAGGAGAAGGGTTCGGATCCACTGAGCGACCATCACCCAACAGAGGACTTGTTCACTATCAACATTCAAGTGAAGCACGAAGTGGTCGCAGTGATATTCGATCCCGGAAGTCAGAAGAATCTGGTCTCCGCTTGACTGGTTCAGAGACCTGGTTTGAAGACAACCACACACCCGCGACCATATCCTCTGGGTTGGTTTACATCCAACGTGAACCAACAGATTACGAGTCAGTGTGTGTTAAAGTTTGCAATCTCTACACGATATATTGATGAGGTGCAATGTGATGTTGTCCCTATCGATATCTGTCAGGTGATCTTTGGGAGTCCGTATATGTATGATCGAGATGCTCACTTCCATCGGCGTGCGCAAGAGTATCACCTTACCAAAGACGGAATTAAGTTCATGATCAGTAGAGACATCCACGTCAACACTTCAAACTTAATTACCGCAAATCAAGCCAAACGAATTGTCAATGTATGTCACAAGTACTAATCACTTGAGAGAAAACCAGACAATTAAATCAACATGTGACTTTGTTCCTCAAAGAATTAAATTATGATGAGAATATGATGCTACCTAATAGCTCTTGTTTAATATTGATTAGAAATGAAGAGAAAGAGCATAACAGGAAGGACATAGCCAAATATGAGCTAAAAGACTTCATCTAATCTAGCTATACACCTATTGAGTGGAAAGAGGATTTCCTAAGCTTTCCAGTGAGCCCAAGATCACTCAATTCCATCAAGGATTGCACCCACTACAACCAAAAGAATTCTACTCGACATGCAATCTACCGATCAAGTGACATTCTGACGTTTGACCAGAAACTTTGACCAAAAGCCATTCTCAGCACAGATGTCCAAGTTGGTCATGTAAGTACTTTTTGGAAAGGAATTCAAAAGAGCTTTCCAACAAACCAAGAATCATTGAATTCCGACATTTTATACAACCAGGAAACCCAAAAGAGTAACAACTGCACGGAAGAAAAGAGTCCAGTCCAAATCCGAGAAGATTGATTTCGGATTTCTTTCATCTTTTATAGTTTGTTAGGAATTTATTCCATTTTCAATTAGATTAAGATTTGATTTCTAGTTTAAATCTTCTATCTTTTGTAAATACCATCCTCTATAAAAGAGAGGCATGGTCATAGTATTGAAACAACCACGAATTGAATACACAAATATTTCCAGAGAAGTTTTTGCTCTTGTTCTAGGGTTTGTGCTAATAAGCCTGATCCGCAGTCTTTCAGGACGAGTACGCAAAGGCTTCACGACCTCGGAAGGTTTCGTGACCTCGGAAGGGTTCGCGACCTCGATTCGATCTCTGGTCGGAATTGTAATCCGATCAATATACATATAACTAAGTCTTACGTATTCAGGTTTAGTTAGTTGTCTGAGTCTAATACGTTTAGGTTATTGAGTCTGATACGTACTCATATGATTGGACTATAAATACTTTGCAATAGTTCTAGTTTAGATCATCAAACAGTCATTGAGATTATTTAAGTCTTAGACACATAGTTCATCAACGTAGGCGAGTGCGTCCTAACATTCGATGTTGATATGGGAGGATCTTCAGGTCGAGTTGTATAAGGCTTCGAGACCTTAACTGAGTTCGGAAAGGTTTCGCGACCATAGATTGGTTCAAGACCTTGAAAAGGAATTCGTTCTCTAGTCTGAATTGTAATCCGATCCGAATATATATAACTGAGCTTATCTGTTTAGGATTAGTTAGTTATATGAGTCTAATACATTTTAGGTTCTTGAGTCTGATACGTACTCATACGATTGGACTATAAATACCTTATAATAGGTCTAGTTTAGCTCATCAAATTATCAACTCTAGTTCCCTCGATGAAGATGAGTGTGTCTAACGTTAGACGTGTAAAGCCCTCTTTGAAATAAAGAGTTGTGCAATTACTTTGAGCTGTGTTTTTATCATTTTTAGGTTTCAGTAATTCTGAGTAAGATCCCATTATTCCGTATATTAGCATTTGGGTGAGCCTAGTGCGGAAACCAAGGCTAGGTCTCAAACGGATCAAGTTGGTATCAGAGCAACTATCCTATCCTGTGGATCGTGAAGACTCGCCAGAGTTACAAAACTTCCAGTGAAACTCCAGGCAAACAATTGATGGTTCCTACAATCGCATCTCCAACAATGTCTGAAGGAACCTCCGTACAAGCTAACCTAGCCAATCAAGTGGCTAAGCTCTCCACCGACATGGAAACAGTGCTTGCTTGGATTAAGCAGTAAGCCATGATCGTACCTCCTAAAGGAGGAAAGGTTATAGGTGTGAAGACTGGTGAAGACTTGCGCAGGCCAGACGACAAGGAAGAAGAAGACGACCATACTTTGAGACCTACTTTGACCTGAAAGACCATGCCAAGACATGGTGGAAGGCTCTTGTCACCAGTGGTGAAGCTGACGACCTTGCGTGGGGGCAATTTAAATGACTCCAATGACAAGAATTCTATCCAATGGGTTACCTTGAGGAGAGATGGGAATGATGGCACAGATTATACCAATGACGCGACCAATCTATCCAGGACTATACTACAGAGTTCCGGAGACAAGCAATGGTCATCGGCATATCATTGTCCGATCCTCAGGTATTTCAGAAATACACGTCTGGACTTCAAAAATTGATCAGTACTGAGCTAAGTCTGTTCGGCGTCCAAGACATCGCGACCGCGAGCACAACTGCTATGGTGATTGAGAAAAAGAACCGTTCCCACAGCGACAAAGGCACGAAGGATAGTGTGACCTCGACAAAAAGAAAAACGAGTCTGAAAAATAACGCTTCAAAATCGGGCACGGGTACTTTCTGCGAGCATTGTCAAGTCACGGCACATACCAAGGAAAAATGCTACAAGCTTCATCTTGAGCTTCGACCAAAGAAAAATGGACCAAGGAAAAGAACAGCTACGACTATTGTAACTTCATCTGACGAAGAAGTTGTCCTAGTGAATTTGATTGATGAGGCGGATATGACCTTGTCTCTGATGGAAATGCCAAAGGAGAAGGGTTCGGATGCACCGAACGACCATCACCCAACAGAGGACTTGTTCACCATCAACATCCAGGTGAAACACGAAGTGGTCGCAGCAATATTCGATCCCGGAAGTTAGAATAATCTGGTTTCCGCTGGACTGGTTCAGCGACTTGGTTTGAAGACAACCACACACTCGTAGCCATATCTGCTGCGTTAGTTTACATCTGACGTGAAGCAACATACGAGTCAGTGTGTGTTGAAGTTTGCGATCTATGCACGATATATCGATGAGGTGCAATGCGACGTTGTTCCTATCGATATCTGTCAAGTGATCATTGGGAGTCCGTATTGTATGATCGAGATGCTCACTTCCATTGGTGAGCGCAAGAGTACGAGCTCACTAAAGACAGAGTAAAGTTCATGATCAGTAGAGACGTCCACGTCAACACTTCAAACTTTATTACCGCAAATCAAGCCAAACGAATCATCAATGCATGTCACAAGTACGTGCTCATCATGATTCGACCCATTGGTCAAGGTGATAGTACTCGAGCAACATTGTCGTTGGCATGCCGAGAAGATTATGGTCGTTTGTCGGGACTACTGGGGGAATACAGTGATCTGTTTGAGAGTACCCTGGTTCGTCCACCGAAACATCCAGTCGAGCACGAAATACTGCTCGTGTCTGATGTGACACTTCCCAATCTGAGTATGTATAGCAACTCAGTATTGGAGAATGAAGAAATCAAGAGACAACTTGGTGAGTTGCTGAACGATGGTGTCATTCAACCAAGTAGTTCACCTTGTGGATCTCCTGTGGTGTTAGTGCCAAAGAAAGATGGAACTTGCCGTATGTGCATCAATTACCGAGCACTGAACAAGATCACCATCAAAAATCAGAACCCCCTTCCTCGTATTGACGATCTACTAGATCAATTGAAGCATGTTGCTGTCTTCTCGAAGTTGGATCTTAAGTCAGGATATCATCAAGTTAGCATCGGAGAGGAGGATACGTGGAAGGCTACGTTCAAAATGCAACAAGGTCTGTTCGAATGGCTGGTCATGCCGTTTGGCCTCTATAATGCCCCAGCTACTTTCATACATCTTATGAATGACATATTGAGACAGTTTATCGATGACTTCGTGATCGTTTACCTCAACGACATATTGGTTTATAGTCGTTCGTGGGATGAGCACCTCATTCATGTCGAAAAGGTGTTCGAACAGTTTCGGCAACATCGATTTCACCACAACCGTAAGAAGTGCGAGTTCGGCAAATAGACTCTACTGCATTGGGGATTCATGGTCGGCAACGGCATGTTGCAAATCGACCTGGATAAGGTAAAAGTGATTCGCGAGTGGCCGCGCCCTTGAACAGTTACGGAAGTGCATAGTTTTGTGGGAGCATGCCAATACCTTCGGAACTTCATATGACACTTCTCGATTGTGGCTTCTCCATTGCATGCATTAACCAGGATCGACCAAAAGTTTGAGTGGACAGGGAAACATGAGGACACATTTCTCTCACTGAAGAGAAAGATCAGCGAGGCGCCTGTGTTAGCTTTGCCGAATCTCCAGAAGCCATTCGAGCTAGAAACCGATGCCTGAGGTTATGTAATGGGTGTAGTGCTCATGCAAGAAGGTCGACCAGTAGCATATCATTCCGAGTTATTCCAAGGAGCTCAGAAGAATTATTCGACGTACGACAAGGAGTTATGTGCACTACATCAGGCTGTAAAACATTGGCGGTATTACCTTTTGGGTAAAGAGACTGTTGTCCACACTGACCACCAACCGTTGCAATATCTGTAAACTCAATCAAAGCTACAGTAAGCTCGACACATGAAGTAGATGTCGTATCTACAGCAGTTTAATCTGGTGATTAAGTATAAGAAGGGCGTACACTATAAATTGGTGGACATGTTGTCGCGACCACCAGTTACGACCTTCTGCTTATCAGCATTCGTGGAGATCGAGCCCTCATGTCATGATGACTATGCCACAATGTACAGTGAAGACCCTGATTTTCAAACAGCCCTGACTGAGCTCAAAATAGGGAAAGCTACGGAGTTCATTTGTCGAGAAGGAATCTTGTACAAAGGCAATTTACTTTGTATACCTCGTGGAGCACCTCAAATCTAGTGGTTGCGAGAAGCGCATACATCGAAGGTTGCTGGTCACTTTGGGGTTACAAAGACTTTGCAAAGTCTTCGCCGACATGTGTTCTGGTCACGAATGCAACAAGATGTGGCAAGTTTTATTCGAGGTTGTGGCCTCTGCAGCATCTCGAAACCGGCAAACCGAAAACTAGGTTTGTACACTCCTTTGCCAGTTCCATCGCGATCATGGGAAAGCATATCCATGGATTTTTTGGGAGGATTGCGTAAGACCCGACGTAGCAATGACTATCTATTTGTGGTCATTGATCAGTTCTCCAAAATCAAACAATCACTTTTGGCAACTTCTATTGTGTCTGATCGTTATACCCGGTTCCTTAGTCACTTTTGGCATTCGCTTTGGACGAAGCTGGACACAAAGAAAAAAGAGGAATACTGCCTTTCATCCTCAAACTGATGGTCAAACCGAGGTGGTAAATCAAACAGTCGCTCATCTTTTGAGAGGATATAACTCTAAGCATCCGAAGACCTGGGATGAAAGCATACCTTACCTGTAGTTTTCTTTTAATCGAGCAGTGTATGGTTCGACTGGGAAGTCGCCATTTGAAGTATGTTTGAGATTTCTACCACAGAGTCCATTCGACATGGAGTTTGTGATCCCTACCTCAGCATAGAACAACAAGGAAGCATCTAATCAAGATCGAGCACAAAAATTCCTGGAAAGAATTCAACAACTCCATCGTGAGGTTGAACAGAACTTACTGAAAGCTCAACTCAAATACAAGACACGACATGATCGACACTGAGTTGATGCTCAATTTCAAGAAAGTGATATGGTATGGTTACATCTGAGTCAAGAGAGACTTAAAGGTGAAGGTAAGAAACTCAAACCCATTCGTTATGGTCCTTTTCAAATTTTGCGAAAAGTGGGTAATAATGCTTGTCAGCTCGAGTTACCTCCGTACATGGATATTTACTCGGTTGTCAATGTTGAATACCCCAAACTCTTTGAGCCTTCAATGTTGGATGATGAGCCAGATACCATAGTACCATCTGTTGAAGACTTGGTCTATCAACGAGACGAACCTCTACGCGAAGATGTGATTTTGGAGAAGAAGGTGACTACTACCCGCCGTGGCACAAACGAGACTTTTTGAATCAGTTGAAAAGATCAACGAATACGTGCGTCAAAGTCATACACCAGAGATGAAGGTCAATCTCAATTCCCACATCTTCAGTTTGATCAAGAGGTCGCAACAGGAGTTGGCTCCTTCTCAATAAGGGAGTCATGATCCGGGAGGATCTTCAGGTCGAGTTGTATAAGGCTTCATGACCTTAACTGAGTTCGGAAAGGTTTCACGACCATAGATTGGTTTGCGACCTTGAAGAGGAATTGGTTCTCTGGCCAGAATTGTAATCTGATCCTAATATATATAACTAATCTTATCTATTTAAGGTTAGTTAGTTATATGAGTCAAATATGTTTGAGGTTCTTGAGTTTGATACGTACTCATACGATTGGACTATAAATACCTTGTAATAGGTCTACTTTAGATCATCGAATTATCGAGTCTAGTTCCTTCTATGTAGACGAGTGTGTCTAACGTTCGATGTGTAAAATCCTCTTTGAAATAAAGAATTGTGCAATTACTTTGAGCTGCGTTTTCGATCATCTTTGGGTTTCGGTAATTCCGAGTAAGATCCCGTTATTCCGCATATTAGCATTCGGGTGAGCCTAGTGTGAAAACCAAGATTATGTATCAAACGGATTAGACGTGTACAAGATACCTCTTTTTAATAAAGAGTTGTGCTATCTTTTGAACTATGTTTTCGATCAATTTGGGTTTCGGTAATTTCAAATAAGATCCCATTATTTCGCATATTAGCATCTAATCGAGTATAGTTGAAGCCCGTCTATACTTCAATCAAAGCAACTAGAATTTGGTCAAGGCTAGATCGAAACCCGGTCAAGCCCATAATTAGATCAAGTTGGTATCAGAGCAACTATCATGTCCTATGGATGGTGAAGACTCGCTAGGGTTACAAAACCTCCGGTGAAACTCCAGGCGATCATTCGACGGTTCCTATAATCGCTTCTCCGAAAATGTCAGACGATACCTCAGTTCAAGCTAACCTAGCCGAACAAGTGGCTAAGCTCTTCACCGACATGGATACTGTGCTTACTTGGATTAAGCGGTAGGCCATGGCTGTACCTTCTAAAGTTGATGCTTCAAAAGGCAAGGTTAAGGGTGTGAAGATTGGTGAAGACTTGTGTAACACCCCAAATTTGCTATTTTTTTAATATGTAAGTCAGGGCATTTCTTATTAAATCCCTCGGATATCTCAACCACACCTCGGATAAATACTGGAAAAATTTATCCGCATCACCACCCCCACGTAACCCTAGGGATACATGGGCCTTGGGCCCAAAGTAGAGGTGTCACAACACCCGACAAAATCTATCTGCAAATTGTTTCATCGATTGCAGGCGATCTAGATATAATTTGGCAGTGGGGCCAGATCCGTTGGAAAGGTAGCATTGTGGGCTTCTCTCTAAAGTGCTCATTCACCCCGAAAGGACTCCATACATGGCCTGGAAGTCCGTTTGAAGTGGGCATGCTCCTGGATGGCCAAATCGGGCTCGCGGATGACTTGGGCTTGTCTTGGAGCGTGGACAACTTGGGCTTCTTCTTGGGCTCATCATGGAGAGTCGTGGTATGCTGGACCTTCAGTGTAGATGGCTTGAAAGGCTTGGTGATGCGACAACAGCCCGATCTTCCGATAGATTCTACATTGCGGAACTAAGACGTTCGCATTTCAAGGCTTCCAATCAGCAGGGATTGAATCCTTGCAACCGCTACACCCACACACCTGTCGTTATCAACCGTGCTCACGCTTGGATGACCGTACCACGAGGGTGAATTCCTGCACGCAGTAGAAGAAACAAGCAAGAACAAGATGCAAAGCAATCTGAATTTCAGAATGACAAATTGAGGTTATCTTTCATCAAACCAGGTCCAGGGACACTACTCCGATGAACAATTGTCTCTCACACAACGGGGGAACAACGTAGCAAATAACCTAACAAAAAAAAATAGGGGGTGGCAGCCATATGTAGCAGGAGTATGGCACCCAGAGGTAGGCCACCCACCATAGAACCCAACCCCACGTAACCCTAGGGATACACTGGCCTTGGGCCCAAAGTAGAGGTGGCACAGCACCCGGCAGGATCTGTCCGTGAATTGTTTCATTGATTGCGGATGATCCAGATGGAATTTGGCAGTGGAGCTAGATCCGTTGGAAAGGTGGTGTCGTGGGCTTCTCTGTAAAGTGCTCATTCACCCCAAACAGACTCTGTATGTGGCCTGTACGTCCGTTTGAAGTTTGTGTGCTCCTGGATGGCCGAATCGGGCTCGCATATGACTTGGGCTTCATCTTGGGCTTGTCTTGGAGCGTGGACGACTTGAGCTTCTTCTTGGGCTCATCTTGGAGCGTTGTGGTATGCTGCACCTTCAGTGTAGATGTCTTGAAAAGCTTGACATGTGGGGTCATGCCGACTTGATGTTCTCCATGGTCTTTGGGCGACGGAGTGGGAGGACTGGAAGGAGCGGCGTTCATATATGTGTTGGTGATGTCCTCATCATCCTCCCCTTCTTGAATTAGAGTCGACCTCGATTCAAATACATTCTCCTGCAAAATATTAGAAGCAACAGGCGGCAAAACAGGAGACATATCATTCAAAATAGACGGAGTAGCTAGTAAAACAGCACCCTTCAATTTAATTTCAGATTTCATAGAACTAGGTGTCGACGATTCGGACTCGGGGTCCTTAGTCGATCTTTTACAGAATTTGTGAGTTCTGAGGCCTTTCAAAGTGTTCCTCTGGAAAGGGATGATGAGCAATATCTGTTGGGGCACAAAGAGATTCATACAGGTTCGGGCTCTCGATGGTGGGAGTAATAGCCCTACGTCCTGTTGTGACTTCACTATGTATAGAAAATGTTTACAAGGTTGAAGAAAAGATCATCACAGGCGAAGATCTCTTCTGTGTTGTTGTCTAAAAAATGACTAAACTAACTTATGAAAGCTTGTACTTGATTTGTCGTCGTGGTCCTCCATCTCTTGTACATTTACTTACCTTTTTATACTGATCAAAAGGGCGCCAATGCACAACGGTTTTAAATGGTTGCTTGGGTGCAGTTTTGATAACCGCACTTAACTTCCACGCAGGCTTAACATGTGCAATTAAGGGAAAACTGCACACGTTAACCTCCTGGTAGTTGTCTTCATACGTGGAGGAATCATCACGATCTTAGGGATATGCCTGTTGCAGAGCTAAGCAATCCCGAGTTATCCTGGTCGAGGGTAGTCAACGACCTTCTGACCGCACATTGTCTGTGGCCTCCTGACCGTGTAACGTCTGCGATCTCATGATCACGCAAAGCCTGCGACCATGTGTCCGCACTTCTCAGGTCGTCTGAGACCATAATAGCGGACCTCCAGACACTTGTCTGGTTCGAATTCATCTTGAACCAAATGTGCACTATTCCAAACTAGCTCGGGTAACAATCCTCATCAGCTAGCCCCCAAATTTGAAGAAAATGAAGAGACATATTTACTTCAAATTTTAATTCTGCATTGGATAAGTGACCCGACGCCTCAACTTCTACACTTAGTGGCGCACTATGTGCGACGGTTTATTTCCCGAGACGGGTCCCAAGTTGTTCCTGACAGGTAATGATAGTGCTGCTGACTTATTTTTTAACCAGAGATAAAACTATAAATATGTTTTAAGAGCTCGAGGCATTCACAAATACGAACTGTCACCCTTGGGTACTATAAATACCAAAGCCTCTTAGTACTAAAACTTCACAAGTTTTTTCTCGGCTAAGTTTTTTCAGAGCTATCATTTATAAACTGACCAGAAGAAAACTTCACATCATATGAGCTTTACTTATAGTAAATGTTTACTGTGTTTTACAGCACAAGAGGATTAAATAAGCCGTCTTTCAGAAGAGAACAGAAACCTTCAGACAACCATCGAGTTGCAAAGCTCAAGAATTGATACTGCCAGTATGGAGAATAAGGGACTGAACGAAACAATCTCCTCTTGCAGTGGTATTCAATTAGACATCTTCAAAAAGCTGAAGATGGTGGCCACTCTACTAAAAACAGATGTGATCGAGTAGAAAAAGGACAATCCAAGCCTTAGCGAGTTAGCCACACTGGTCGCGGCACAAGCCGAATCACTCCTCAAGTATCTTCCTGAAGATACCAAATGGCAGGAAGAGGCACTAAGGTCAAATGTCAGATCCGTAGCCTCTGCCATTCTCTGCAGATTACGTTTCCACCACGACCCAAATTTGATTTGAAGCCGGTGGTAGGAGATGCAGAGATGGAGAGTGATCGATTTAAAGCCATCTCTAAAGAAGTCAAGCCGCTCGTCGAAGATCTACTGAAAGAGCTAGGCCTCATTTGATTTTTTGTAATGATCTATCTTAGTAACTATTCCTGTAAAATTACATTTATAACATGCGAATGCGTGCCTTAAATTTTTGGAAAAGAGTGATCCTTTCTTCGTGATACTTTCTTCGTTTCATAGCATGATCATATCCTCTTAGCCCCCTTTTCAGAAATCACCAATACTCCAGATTTAGTATTATAATTTCTGGAAAAATATGGGCATCATGAATATCCAGGAAAATGCTTTAACTTAGATATAATCATCCGATCGAACCGATACTGACCCAACATCCGACCTTATTACGAACTGGTAGCCACTCAAATGATCAGGAACTTGCCAGTAAGTCCCGTGTGTGTTGAGGAAAGGCTTATTGAGGGATGCCTTAGCTGGATGCGACCACGAGATCGGCCAATGAATCCGGTTAAGATATTTGTACCAAGATGATCATCGGCAATCAGCCCCCGAGCCAGGCTTGGTATAGGTGTGGCAAATAAAGAAAACAGACATAACATGAAGCGAGTAAGAGTACTCACGAAGTTTTTGTTAAACTATGCTAATTGAACAGGAAAAAAGACTGGGAAACTTACACGTAAAACTTGTGCAGTTGATCAATGTTCCATGTATTGGATAAAATTCTACCATCCTCCATCGCTAGCCGAGCCGATCCTGGTCGCAGCACCGAGACAACATTGTAGGGGCCTTCCCATTGAGGGGAGAATTTATTGCGATTAGATTGATTTTGTATTTTACGTAAAACCAGATCACCCATGTGAAGGCTATGTGGCCGAAACATTTTGTTATGGTATTTGTGCAAAGCTTTCAAATATACCGCAGAGTTGACCACAGCTCGATCACATTTTTCTTCTAGGAGGATTAGATCTTGTAATCGTTGTCCGTCCTGATCAACTTGTTCGAATTGATCTGTTCGGACAGAACCAATACTAATTTCCATGGGTAACACAGCCTCAACTCCGTATACCAGATGGAAAGGTGTCTCACCAGTGGCTCGACTAGAAGTAGTACGTAGTGCTCAAAGAACGGTATAGAGCTCATCTACCCTGATGCCCTGCAATATTTGCTCGTTGGCACGTTCAACGGCACCACTTGTAACACCCTGGGTTTAGGGGTGAAAACATCCTTTTTCATGAACATCATGCATGCATGAATCTGTAGTAGTAGCAAGATCAGTTCAACCCTAATCTATCCTAAGCTCCAAATATCTCAAAATCTTCCCTGTGAACCCAAATCAAGATCAGATTACTCAGATGAGATCTATCAGTTACTCTGAACATAAAATCCTTCAGAAGCCAGATTCAATTCCATCTCTAACTCTCAGATCTTGCAATCCTTTTCTGTTTTTGAAAACAGGAATTTAATTAATATCCTAATTACCCTAAATACTCTGAACTCAGATTTAGCCAAATCTTGACCTAAGCCAGACCAGATTATTCTTGGATTATGATCATGGGTATGCCAATACCTTAATCCAGAAAGTTGCAGCCAGATTTCATCATTTAAGCTTTTTTCACATATTAGTCCAAATTGTATCGCGAATCAGTCTTTTTCTGATATCTGGAAACCCAAAAAGGCTAAAATCCTCAGATCAACTCCAAATTCAAATATGTTTCAGGGAACACCTCCCAAATGCTAATTAATACAAAATCTTCTTTTATCAGAACATCCAAATCTCTCTCCAATTACCTTGAATTCAAAATCGACCAAAACTCAAATTTAATTTACCCTAAATACCCTATTTTCGGTTTATATCGAAAATCATCAAATCATGCAAGATTTTACCAAATTTCTTGCTGGATGAGTATAAGGTATAAGTTTATACTCACCTGTGAAATCAGATTGCAAATTATCTTTCTCTAAGTCAGAAATTACAAATCAGTCCAGAATTCAATCAAAGATCCTTGCAACCAGGTCCCTGGATCGACCAGCACGCGACCAGAGCTCCCAGCTCCTTCGACCACAGCCGGCACAGTGCTTGACCACGACTGGAACTCACGACCGCTTTGATCAGCGCCACTGCGACCGCGACCAGGTGTGCCGTGTCATCGTGATCGTCGCCGCCGACCTGCACAGTGCTCGTGTTCACTTGAGTTTGCATGGGTGCACGTGTCTGCACCTCAGTCATCACCATGGCAGTCAATGTCCAGTGCAACAGCGACGCACGCACGCCAGCGGGAAAGTTGAACCTGCACGCGTGCGTGTGTCATTGCCGCCGTTGCTTCAACTCGAAGCTTCACCGGCACAAGTTCCTTAGTCTCCAGCGTAGCAAGCTTCTAACCGTGCCTATAAAAGCCACCCCATACTCAGCTTAACTTCACACACACCAGAATCAGCTAAATCTCTAACCTCACCGTCTTCGTCGTCTTCTTCGGCGAGCACAGAAGGAGGCTCACGGTGACAGCTTCAACCGTAGCCCCTTCATCCAAATTAACAGCACCAGTAAGGTCCTCCCATCTCCCTTATCATGCTGTAGCTTTGAAGTGAGTTCATATGCACCTCATCGCCGGTGATGGCCGGAATTGCCAGAACCCCTGTTCCAGCTATGCTGTTTGATTTAGTTCGAATTAACCCTCGAACTAGTAGACTAAATTGATATCAGTGAGCTATCCTTAGCAAGCATGTGCATCAGATTTCGAAATCAAGCTCGAATTGGAGTTTTCCCCTTTCTCGCGCGCCACTGGTGACCGGCTTACGTCGCTAGGCCACGCCGGCGAGCCTCCAACCAAATTGACTCCACCCATAGCTGTCCTACATCTCCTTTTCACTCTCACAGCAAGGAATTGAACTCCAAAGCCCCACAGCAGAAATGCCCAAATCAATGTCTTCTTCTCCGGCCGCGACATCGAACTTCTCACCGGCGCCGCCTCAGGCCGATTCCTCTCCGCTCCACCATCTGTAGCAACCTACAAGCTCATCTATACTTTCAATTTTGTGATTGAATCACCTAATTTCTCTGTCGCTGTTGAGGCCGAATCCCCTCTAGCACAGGTCATCGCCGCTCGCCGCCGTTCAACCTTCAGCCAAGTCCAGTGTAGTAGATAGTGTCTCTTGGCCCTAGCTAGCTCCAGCAACGCCAGGTTTCAGCAGCGCAGCACCAGATTGCAACTTAGGTGTTTTACCCTTCGTTGTCGTGCCGCCAGTGTGCCGCCCGGTCGCCGTTGGCCACCGCCGTCGATGCCACCTTGTCTAGAATCTTCACCTTGATCTCCTGAACACTTTCCTCTACTAACTCGATCCTTGAATCTACACAGAATTGCCAGTTGTTGCTATGCCAAGATCTTGTCTAGTGGCTTCACTGTGTCGTGTCACCACCGTAGTTCATCATTGCCGTTCATCGCCATCCGGCCATATCAGTTCTTAAAACCACCACCAACAAGTTCCTGTTATCTTCGCCTACCTCCCAGACATAATTGGCGAAGCAATCAAACCCTGGATCAGACAAAGCATCAAAGCCCTAATTTTGACAATGCACTGACATCCAGTTCACTGTGTCCAGGGGTGTCTTTGCAAAATCCTTGACCTCTAGACCTTTTCTGTGAAAACCACCTTGTCAAATAGCTACCTTATAGCATTATGCACCCAATGCTTGAAACAGAACATATTTTTCCTATTGAGAAAAAAACTTTGTCTACCAAGTTTCAACCAGTGGCATTAGCCCAATTTGACTACTTCTGGTTATGAAAACTGAAAAAAACTTTGTCTACCAAGTTTATAGGACCATGCTCGATATTTCCTTCAACTATCACATCTTGAGATAAGTCCTTTAGCTTTCTCTGAAGCTATGTCAGGTCGTCAACCGAATGTCGATCCATTGACATTCGCTGTTTTTTGAGTAAACCAGCCACGGACTTGATGTCCATATTGCATCCTTGAAGCATATTGCATCCTTGAAGCCCTAAGAATTTCTAACACCATCCTTAGCTCATATTCTATAAATTCCAGGGTTTTGACCCAAATCAGCTTGCAATCTTAGTTCGTTTCATCATCGCCAAGATCTTTTCTCTTAAAAGCATGTTGCATATAGATTTTAAAGTATTTAAAATAGTTTGTGATCTTTGTGTGCTTGTTTGATTGGAGAGTAGACAAGAGCACGAGTTCGAAGACTTCGTCGCAGACTCGACATCGACTGCTGTTTCTTACGACGCGGAAGGCAAGTCATAGTCTTGATCATCTTGAACCTATATTTTATGAGTTGCTATGATATGACCTTGAATATAAGTAATATTGCATGTGAAAGAATGGTTGAGATATAATTTGGCAGTACTAAGCTGGATGCTTGTTAAAAGTGGAATGATCAAATAGTGAGCCATGAATTAATATATATGTATTTATATATATTCATGAAATAAAACCCCTAGCCGTGACCAGAATTTTGGTTTGGAATGGCGGTAGCACTGGAGGTGCTTAACTGCAAAGGATAGCAGGCACTGAAGGTGCATGGTTTGTGGATGGTCTGGTCACTGGCATATAAGGACTAGAACCTTGTGTTGTGCGTCTAGTGGCGTGAAACATGTGCTAACCACAAGCCTGGTATGGGACAGGCCTGAACAAGTACTTATGCGGATCGCACATAAAACCCCTACATGAGGTGGAAAACAATACACTAATTTCATGGAGTGCGGCTCCTCCAGGTATCATTGAATGTAATCATGCACGTTGACCCAGTAATGGGAAGAGACTTAGGGGTGGGGGTACAACCCGCCACAACTGTGGTTCGCGAGAGATCCGCAGGGTCAGGGGTGAATTGTGAGTAAACCATAACAAAAGTTCTCGTTATCTCCAACTTGCCACTCATAGTATGAAGTGAGCCAGGGGTCCAATCATTTTGATAGGAAGGGCATGAAAGTGGAATATCTTGCGGGTAAATTGGTACCTCTCTGCAGAGTTAAAAACGTATTCGAATACTCCGAGCTCCCGGGTTTATAGGAGTCTGCTGCGGTGGATTAAATCCACGGGGTGTGGCACAAGTATGTTTTCTAAATAAAATTTGATAAGGTAAGATTATCCAAATGACATGTGTTATCATGATAAGGGGTGCTGCTGTGGGCTGTCGTGTGTCAACATGTCGCGGTAGTACTATAATTTAGTGAACATGAATAGCGATGCTATGTTATGAAAAATGCTGCCATGAGATGAGATATGAAAGAAAAGATTATTTTACAAACATCCATAATTATTGACTAGTCTAGGTTCATAACAACACTACTATACGTATCTACTCTTACCTATGACTTGCTGAGTACGTAAGTACTCACCCTTGCAACTTACAACCTAGTAGATGGAGCATTCCATGATCAAGATAAAGGCGTGAAGAACATCTTGGATCCAGAGGCAAGAGAGCCAGTTCTGCCAGAGTCCTAATGTGTGTTGTTCTGCCGTCAACTTCTCACTGTGGGAGGGTCACCTATCTTCTGCTGTGTAGATGTTATTTTGCTAAACCATGTATGCCACGAAGGTGTTGTAATCTCTTTATGTAATATTAAGGCCAGCAGGCCACACTGCTTAAATATTTTGTAAGTTTTTCTACTGCAATGTGAATATACTCCTGTGCTTGACTTATCCTAGGAAGTCAAAGGTATGCATATATGGGACTAGCTGCAGCAAGCTAGGTCTCCACGGGAGTAGTCACAGTCCCAGTTTCAGGGCGCAACACCACTGCTCTGCGGATGATCTACAGAAGCAAAACACACCTTGGTTCCAATATTGTCGTAATAGTCCAGAAAGAGACCGCTAGCAAATTGGGAACCATTATCAGTGATGAGACGATTTGGAACACCGAACCGAGTCACAATGTTCTTATGAAAGAACTTTTGTGCAGCAGCAGTAGTGACATTGCGTACTGGCTCGACCTCAATCCACTTTGTAAACGTATCAATAACTACAAACAAGAACTTGTACCCATTGACCCCTTGTGGCATAGGACCAACAATAGAGGGATGGTTTGTAGAGCGTAGGCAGGCTGGTGGACCTGTCTCGTATGAAATTGACACTGAGGACATGTCTTAACCATATTCTTGGCATCATCAAGTGCCGAAGGCCAGTAAAATCCTTGTCGGAAAACCTTCCTGACCAATGTACGGAATGACGCGTGTGCACCGCATACACCGTCATGAATTTCTTTCAAGAGGGATTTACCTTCCTCTTGGAACACACAGAGCATGAATACTCCTTGAATACCTTTTCTATACAAAACTCCTTCTATAAGTTTGTACAGGCGCGCTTTTCGAATTAACCGATCGCTCTTGGTTTCATCCTCGGGCAAGGTCCCATGTTCAAGATAGACGCTCAATGGATGGGTCCAATCTCGTTCATGTCCAAGGTTGGTAACGCAGACTGTTACCGGATCATCTTCGGTCGTAGTCATGATCGAAGGATGTTCCAAGTGTTCAACGAACACTCCTGCCGGGGCGGATGTGCATGAGGACCCAATTTTGGATAATTGGTCTGCGAGAATGTTGTCCTTTCGTGGAATGTATTGGACTTCGAAATGACTAAAGTGTTTTTCCAATCCTCTCACTTCCCCCAGGTAATGAGCCATTGTCTCATCGGAGGTGCTGTACTCTTTGTTTACCTGGTTTACGGCCAGCTGTGAGTCTCCCCTCACCACTAATCGATAGATTCCAAGGAATTTTGCTGCCCAGAGCCCTGCAATAAGACCTTCATACTCCGCTGTGTTGTTGGTCGCAACAAAGTGTAATTGAATGACATACTTGAGTTGGTCACCCTGAGGTGTAACTAAGACCACTCCAGCCCCTGAGTGTTGGAAACTACGACAGCCATCAAAATACATCGTCCAGTGATCGGGGCATTCCAAATCTTCAAACTCCTGTATAGGCAGTTCAGGATTAGTCCATTCGACCACGAAGTCGGGCAGGATCTAAGACTTGATCGTGGTGTGAGGCATGAAATGGATGTCGAACGCTCTGAGTTCCACAAAGCAATTCACGATCTGACCAGATTTCTCCAGATTCTGGACAATGTCCACCAAAGGAAAAGATGAGGGCACTGTAATCTTATGTGCTTGGAAGTAATGTCGTAGCTTACGGGAAGCCATCAACAGTGCGTAAAGTATTTTCTGTACCTCAGGGTATCGCTCCTTAGGACCATGAAGTACTTCGCTTACTTAGTAGACTGGTTTGTGTACACCTTCTCTTTCTGCAATCAAGACAGCGCTGACCGCGTAAGGTGTGGCCACCAAGTAAAGGAGTAATGGTTCCTCTTTATTGCGAGAAACCAAGACCGGAGGACTGGACAAATATGCTTTGACCTCCTGAAATGCTTTCTCAGCCTCATCGGACCAAGTAAAATTATTATGTTTGCGCAGAGCTTTGAAGAAAGGTAGTCCCTTTTCGCCCAGTCGCGATATGAATCGACTTAACGCCGCCATGCGACCTGCCAGGCACTGAACATCTTAGATGGTCGAGGGAGACCTCATTTGTTCGATAGCCCTGATTTTTTCAAGATTGACCTCGATTCCTCTGGAACAAACAAGAAAACCTAGAATTTTTCCAGACGAAACCCCGAAAGAACATTTCTCCGGGTTTAATTTTATTCCAAATAGATTCAAATTACAGAAGATTTCAGCAAGATCGTCTAAATGAGACAAACTTTTTAAGCTTTTTACAACCAAGTCATCTACATAAGCTTCAAGATTACGCCTCATCTGGGAAAGAAAGGTTTTGTGCATCAAGCGCTGGTACGTGGAACCAGCGTTCTTGAGACCAAACGGCATTCTGACGTAGCAGTAGGTGCCGAATGGCGTGATGAAGGCAGTCTTCTCTTCATCTTCTTCTGCCATGCTAATTTGATGATATCTTGAGTAAGCATCCAGGAAACTCATCAATTCGCAACCCACAGTTGAATCGACCAGCTATTCGATGCGGGGGAGGGGAAAATCATCCTTCGGACATGCACTATTTAGGCTGGTGTAGTCGACGCACATGCGCCACTTGCCGTTTGACTTACGGACCATGGCCGGATTTGCAAGCCATTCTGGATGATTGATTTCGCGAATAAATTCGGCCTTTTGGAGCTTATCTAACTCCTCTTGGATGGCTTCCTGCCGATCAACAGCAAAATGCCTGAACTTCTGCTTTATTGGTCGCTATCCAGGTCGAATTGCTTACCTGTGCTCAATTACCTCTCTTGGGACACCGGGCATGTCGGATGGTTTCCACGCAAACACATCTGCATTAGCTCAGAGAAAAGTAATGAGCTCGAGTTCCTATTTGTCATCCAGGCCTGATCCAACTCGAATTGTCTTGAATGGATCATCTGGGTACAATGGAACCAATTTTAATGTTTCATCTGGTCGAAGAGCAGCTTTTATCGTATCAGTAGACATTGTGGCAATCTAGGCTTCTCGGAGGGGAAGCTGATCTACCATCTCTAGGGATAATCGATCACACGTCAATGCCACATTGCAACTGCCTCGGACCGAAATAACACCCTTGGAGCCAGGAAGCTTGCCGCACTGGTAAGCGTAGTGCGTAGCCATAATGAATTTAGTGAGAGTTGGCTTGCCAAAGATTGCGTTATAAGCCAAATCACAATCAATTACATCGAAGGTAACCAATTCTATTCAGAAGTTATCTGGTTCGCCCAGCGTGACCGGGAGCACCACCTGTCCCAATGGCATCATAGAGGGACCAGGAATTATCCCATAAAACGGATGAATTATGGGTTTGATTTTTGAACAAGGAATTTGCATCTCGTCCAGTGCCTTCACCAATACAATGTCCAAGGAACTGCCTCCGTTGATCAGGACCCTTTCGACTCTCGCATTACTGATAATTGGGGTAATGACCAAAGGTAACCTCAATGGTCGAGTAAGCCCCACAGGGAAATCAGAGCAATCAAACGTCAAAGGAGTATCCGACCAACGGGGGTACTGAGCTTCTCCACGGGAGTCTCCGCTTGGTTCACCTCTCGATAAAAAGCTTTAAATTGCTGTTTAGAAACAAAAGAGGAGGAACCTCCGAAAATGATATTGACATGACTATGAGGTACCGGTAGGACATCTCTTCGTCCCTGCTGGCATCTCTTAGCCCGCAATTCTGTTCTTTTGGTGGCAAGGTCGGCATTGGTCCGATCCCCTGGTAGAAATTATCCAACTGCTTCAACCAACTCCAGCAATTCTTGAGGTCGTGGCCTGCAGAGTTGTGGAGTGGACACCACCTCTTGCCTTCCTGCGGGTTAGTTGACTTCTCTGGTTGGTCGACACTGCGACCACCAGAAGCAGTTTTATTTTTCAACGAAGATTTGTTACCTTTGGTCGACGGAGGTTTCTCTGTGACCGCGACCTCTCGGTACTGTCCAGTTTGACTCCTTTTCAATTTCTTTGACTTCCCACCTGATGAAGATCCCGGCTTCTTGTTCGAATCCTCTTTCTTTACGTCCTTGAGACCTGGTTGAGGCGGCAAATTTCCTTTGTCCACCATCTGATTCCACTCAACGGCCTCAGCCGCGTCGGAATATCGATCAGCCATATCAAAAAGATCGGCTACCGATCGAGGGGGGTGGATGAGCAAATCCTCAGTAAACCTCTGATATCGAACGGCGTGTTTAAACACCCTGATAACGGAATTGTCAGATATGTTCGAGATGGTATTCCTCACCCCGACGAATCTTTTGACAAACTGACGAAGAGTTTCGGTCGATGTTTGTCATAGGGGATGGAGATCGTCCTCTTTTCCCGGCTTCTGATAGCAATTCTGGAAATTGTTGAGGATGGCATCGCACAACATTTCCCAGTTATATATCGAACCCTCGGGCTAATTGAACAACCAGGTTCTTGCCGGTCCCTCGAGGACTGTTGGTAAATAGTTGACCATGGCCCGGTCATCGCCACCTGCTGCCTGAATAGTAGTGATGTAAATTTGAAGGAACTCCTATGGATTCTGAGTTCCGTCAAACCTTTCAATAGCCCCCGGTTTAAACTTATCTGGCCAAACGACCGCACGAAGGCCGGGTGAGAAAACTTTACAACCAACATAAGGACCATGGAGAGATCTGCGACTCTCGACCTGATATCAGGCGACCTCACGCGAAGGAGACACCACGCGTGGCCCCAGGCGAGAATGGACAGGAATTCGTTCCCGATCACGCGAATTTCCCGCCCGTTTGGCTTTGTCATGCCTAGATGGCACTAGTGGTGTCCAATTCCGTCTACCAGAACTAGAGTTAGAATATTCTCTTTCGTGGGAACGTATCGCCGACTGGGAGGAGGCTATAGGGGTCGCCTCGGATGCGACCTCATCTAACCTCTCCACCAAGATTCTGGCGAAAGCTGGTTTCTGCACGTCTGTGACAATAGGAGGAAAATTACGCAGGACCTCTGCGATGGATCGAAGCCGGCCATACATGCTCCTCCTGGGTGCGCCAGGTGTCACCGTCTCCTCGTCCGCCGGTAAATGTCCAGGGGGTAAAGAAGGTCTCTGGTCGCGTCTGCGACCATGCGGACGACGGGAGGAACTAGGAGCGGTGTTGTAACGAGCTTGCGCATTTTGCAGAGCCTCTAAGGCTGTTTTGTGAAGCTCATTATCTTACTGCTCTCGATCTTGATCCTCCTTTTGTATGCGTTCTTGCTCTTCTTTCTGCTTACGCTCCTGTTCTTCCCTGGCGATCCGCTGATCGGGCGTTTCTTCCGATAAGGCAGTGAATTGCCTAGGGAACGAGGTCACCGATGGCGAGAACATTTCTGTTTGTTCTAAGTCAGACTCGAAATCAAAAAGACAGTGTAGGTTATCAGGATCAAACCTCCCCTGGCTAAGTTCTTGGTCAACTTCATCTTTGCCCTCGGCGGGGTCGTGCGATGGACCGGATTCAACCCCTAACGCAGTAGGAACAACATTGGGTTCCAGTTCGCATCTGTTGTCTCCTGGTCGATAGACATGACCTGAGTGGTTGAATCGATCTCTGGGACGTCTTCGCCTCCTGTTTCCTCCATTGGAACAGGATCACTAGGTGAAGGCATCTGTATGTGGGCATAATCCTCGAGATCAAAGTCGTTCTCGGAATCATATGCTCCAGACATGGCTCACCGAACATCCGGATAGAAAAAAGAATGCCTTGAGGAAGGCCCCACGGTGGGCGCCAGCTGTCAACGATTCAGACTCGGGGTCCTTAGTCGATCTTAGGCAGAATTTGAGTTGTGAGGCCTTTCAAAGTGTTCCTCCAGAAAGGGATGATGAGCAATGTCTGTTGGGGCACAAAGAGATTTATACAGGTTCAGGCCCTCGATGGTGGGAGTAATAGCCCTACGTCCTGTTGTGATTTCACTATGTATAGAAAATGTTTACAAGGTTAAAGAAAAGATCATCACAGGCGAAGATCTCTTCTGTGTTGTTGTCTAAAAAATGACTAAACTAACTTACGAAAGCTTGTACTTGATTTGTCGTTGTGGTCCTCCATCTCTTGTACATTTGCTTACCCTTTTATACTGATCAAAAGGGCGCCAAGGCACAATAGTTTTGAACGGTTGCTTGGGTGCAGTTTTGATAACCGCACTTAACTTCCACGCAGGCTTAACACGTGCAATTAAGGGATAACTGCACACGTTAACCTCCTGGTAGTTGTCTTCATACGTGGACAAATCAGCACGATCTTAGGGATATGCCTGTTGCAGAGCTAAGCAATCCCGAGTTATCCTGGTCGAGGCTAGTCAACGACCTTCTGACCGCGCATTGTCTGCGCCCTCCTGACCGCGTAACGTCTGCGATCTCATGATCGCGCAAAGCCTGCGATGATGTGTCCACGCTTCTCAGGTCATCTGAGACCATAACAGCGGACCTCCAGACACTTGTCTGGTTCAAATTCGTCTTGAACCAAATGTGCATTGTTCCGAACTAGCTCGGGTAACAATCCTCGTCACTAGGTTCTTTCTTGTTAAGTAGGTTCAGTTCTTTAGCTATGTCGTGGTATTAAGAATACCCCGGTAGGTTTTGAAGACGATCCTAGCGGAGATCACGCAGCGCAGGTTGACCGGGTGACCGGTCCTCCCCCGCCGGACAAACACAAGAATTGACACGTGGATTTATACAGGTTCGGGTCCCGGTGGGGGCCCTAGTCCTGTCGACGCGCTCCCGACCGGAGTCGGCTGGGGAGGCTCTCTCCGGGGGAGAGGCTTCCGGAGCACGTCTGTGAGATTAGCTATTCCAAATAATAATGAACTGATCCTTTACAACAGAGGGGTACAAGGGCTATTTATAGCCTTAAAAAGAAGCAAAAAACCTAAACTACCCCGGAAGCCACCGTCGGATTGAAGGGTAGGACCGTCGTTCTTCCGGTCAAACGTCTTGGATGCTTGACAGGTGGTCGCTGATTCCCGAGGCGTCCGTCGCGTGACCTGCACGTGATAAACAAACAGGGATTTTACCTTTTAGGAGGGCGATGACATCCGGGACCCCTTCCGGGGAGCAGGGTCCCGGGAGCCAAAAAGGCGGCGCCCGGGGCAGGCACTGGAGGCCACTGTCCCCGGGCGAATGGCGGCGCCCGGGACTCGCCCGGGGGCCAAGGTCCCGGGAGCCAAAAGGCGGCGCCCGGGACGTACCCCGGAGGCACGGTCCCGGGAGCCTAAAAGGCGGCGCCCGAGGCAGGCACCGGAGGCCACTGTCCTCGGCGAATGGCGGCTCCCGGGACTCGCCCGGGGGGCAAGGTCCCGGGGGCCAAATGGCGGCGCCCGGGGCAGGCACCGGAGGCCACCGTCCCGGGCCAATGGCGGCTCCCGGGACTCGCCCGGGGGGCAAGGTCCCGGGAGCCAATGGCGGCGCCCGGGACCCGCCCGGAGGGCACGGTCCCGGGGGCCAAATGGCGGCGCCCGGGGCAGGCACCGGAGGCCACTGTCCCCGGCGAATGGCGGCTCCCGGGACTCGCCCGGGGGGCAAGGTCCCGGGGGCCAAATGGCGGCGCCCGGGGCAGGCACCGGAGGCCACCGTCCCGGGCCAATGGTGGCTCCCGGGACTCGCCCGGGGGGCAAGGTCCCGGGAGCCAATGGCGGCGCCCGGGACCCGCCCAGGGGGCACGGTCCCGGGGGGCACGGTCCCGGGGGCCAAATGGCGGCGCCCGGGGCAGGCACCGGAGGCCACCGTCCCGTGCCAATGGCGGCGCCCGGGACCCGCCCGGGGGCACGGTCCCGGGCCAAATGGCGGCGCCCGGGACCCGCCCGGGGGGGCACGGTCCCGGGGGCCAAATGGCGGCGCCCGGGGCAGGCACCGGAGGCCACTCTCCCCGGGCAATCATGAACTTACCTGGACTTGACCGCGTGGAGATTTCCCCCAACAAGCCACAATTTGATTCTCACTTTTATCATAGTAATTTTTATCTCTTTTAGCTCTTGCTTTATCACATTGCACAATTTCAACTGGTGTCATAGGAAGTGAAGTGATTTTCTTTCTTTTGTGCATAAGAGTGTATTTATTACTTCTACCATGATGAGTTGCATCAATATCATATTGCCAAGGTCTACCTAAAAACAAGGAACAAGCTTGCATAGGCACTATATCAAAATCTGCATGATCATGGTAGGTACCAATCGAAAAGGGCACTCGCACAATTTTATTGACCTTCAACTTACCGCACGCGTTGAACCATTGAATGTAATATGGCTGTGGGTGCTATTGCGGGGTCAAGCCAAGCTTCTTGACCAACTCAGTGCTAGCAAGGTTGCTGCAACTCCCTCCATCGATGATGATGCGACAAGATCTTTCCTTCATAATGAACTTCGATTGGAATAGGGTGTGGTGCTGATTTTGTTCTGCTCTCTCCATTTGAGCACTAAGTACTCGCTGTGCTACAATGCTCAAATACCTCTGGAAGCTTCAGCTCCAAATCTGTCCACTCCATCATCATCGCTATCCGTCTCATGTTCGTTACCTGCAGGGTTAGCCGCAACAAGAGCCAAATCTTCCTCATCAATATCACTAGCACTAGTATACTCATTGTCGTCTTTTGCAATGAGGGCTCGCTGATTTGGACAGTCGTTCATGATATGGCCCCATCCCTTGGAACGGTAGCACTGCGTGTCAAGAGTCCTGCCCGTGGAAGCCACCGATGAAGCGCTCTTCACCGGTGCTTGCACCATCTCTGATTGGCTCGCTGCGGTAGCACGTGATGGTGGTGTAGAATCAGCGGGATGTGCACGGAAAGTAGTCGAAGTAGAACGACCAGCAGAGGGTGCGGGTGGTGCCTTGGGGGTAGGTGTGGACCGAGCTGAAGTAGATCCTCCAAAATACCTTCCCTTGATCGAGCTTGTCGTCCATGTACTTCCCGTTCAGCTTTGCAAGCAAGATGAAACAAATGAGTCATATTATGATAATCCTTATACTCTAATATGTCCCGAATTTTGCGGTTTAAACCCCCAAAAAATCTAGACATTTTTGCATCCTCTTCTTCTTTCACTTTACAACGCAACATACTGATTTGTAACTCCTAATAATACTCTTCTACAAACTTATTACCTTGGTTCAAGCCCTGCAAGTTCAGTAAATCTCTAGCATAATATGAGGGTACAAATCTAGCTCGCATTAATTCTTTCAAAGCATTCCAAGTGGTAGGGACATTATCCATTTGTTTAATTTCATGCCACCAATATGATGCAAAGTTAGTAAATTCACTAGTGGCAAGTCTAATTCTATGTTCTTCCAGAACTTCAAAACATGAGAATTTTTGATCCGCGGTTAACTCCCATTCTAAATATTCATCCGGATTATAACGACTCGCAAAAGATGGCATGGTAAATTTAACTTTAGAAAATGCGTCACTAACATTACCAAGATTTCGATTAACATTACCATTGTTACCTCTCATACCATGATGATTGTGGTGAAGACGATGGCGTAGCCGTGCTTCCCGTTCAGTAGAACGATCATCCAGAATGCCGACATTCCCTTCACCTTCATCATTCTCTATGTCGTCGGCGAGGGATGCTTCTTCATCTCCATGGGCAGCAAGGTTTCCCACCCTTCGATGGGCTGCAGGTGGAGGTGGCTGCCTCTCCAAGTGCTTCATTCTTGAGACAAGGCTGGCGATGCTCCGCTCGATCCGCTCCATCCCATGCTCATTTTCTTGACCAAGCTTGGTGAGGTTTACGTCGACGCCTCCGAACGCGCTTTGATGATCCTCCACGTACCTCATGAGCTCGATTCTTGTAACACAATCATCTCCATTTGGAACTCCAGTCTCCGATCCTGTCATTGTTAGTAGAATACAAGAGAAAACATAGTGTATATATTCTTCCTATCAACTACTAGGTGGTGGACAAGGAGTAAAATTCACTCTCGCTCAAGCTTCTTACCAAGCTCTTGCAAGTTTCTTACCAACTGAGACAGGTGAGGCAATCCGATAGGCTGGTTCATGACAACTTGTGACAGTGATGGAGCACGTGATTGCAAAGTAAATCTATAACTAAGTTGGAAGAAAGTGGAGCTCGGAAGGCTATGTATGAGAAGCAAGGATTAAACAATCAATTAATATCAGAATTGCATAGAATTGAATTTTTTGTTCGTATCTAGCACTGAGTCTAAGTTGCTGATCAACCAAGGGTGGGTGATAGTCTAAGGCAAGTGTATAGCAGTGGATACATGTGGTAGACACGAGATAGCTCAATGATATGCAATTTGGAACCTGAAAGCACAAAGAGCAGACCTAATTTGGAAACTGCTGATTTTGTATATGTGACACCAAGTAGGTATTTTGACCGTATCTTTTGGTCAGGTGCTTCTTTTGCAATGTTTTTTTTCACTATTTCCTGACGGTGTTTATATAAAATTTTCTTTGGGCCTACTTTCTAAAAACTAACAGAAAAATTAGAACAAAAATCACAAGTGTGCACTATTGCAGATTTCTGAACAGAAACTACATCATACTCCCAACCAAATAACTTTTTACTGCCTTGAAAAATCGATGTCAAAATTTATAGGAAGATAGGAAATTGAGTTATGAATCTAGTGCTTTTTTTTCACTCAAAACAGATCCCGGAATCAAAAGTTATGACACTTTTGGTGGCGGCTGCAGAAAAGGAATTTTTCTGGCAGAGATTGGAAATTAGGGTTTGGGTTGTTGCATGGGTTATTGGTGTGAGATTTTTTTGTTTTTTTAAAGCATCAAAGCTATGACCAACAACTAGACAACACTAGAACGAACGTAAACTCAATTTAACAAACCAAAATTAACAGATCGAAAGGCACAAATGGGTTTGGACAGTGGAAAAAAAATTTTTTTTTGGAGGGCAAATTTTTTGGACTCTAGGACAAAGAACGTAATTAATCTAAACAAGGAGGGGATACAGTGTTACCTATCGGGCAACCTTCGCTCTAATACCAACTGATGCGACAACAGCCCGATCTTCCAATAGGTTCTACTTTGCGGAACGATAACGTTCGCATTTCAAGGATTGAATCCTTGCAATCGCTACACACACGCACATGTCGTTATCAACCGTGCTCACGCCCGGATGACGTTACCATGAGGGAGAATTCCTGCACGCAGTAGAAGGAATGAGCAAGAATAAGATGCAAAGCAATCTGAATTTCAGAATGACAAAATGAGGTTATCTTTCATCAAACGAGGTCTAGGGTCAGTTTTCCGATGAACAATTGTCGCTCACACAACGGGGGAACAACGTAGCAAATAACCTAACCGAAAAAAATAGGGAGTGGCGGCCATATGTAGCAGGAGTATGGCAGCCAGAGGTAGGCCACCAGCCAGACAAACCACCCCCACATAACCCTAGGGATACACGGGCCTTGGGCCCAAAGTAGAGGTGGCACAGCACCCGGCAGAATCTGTCTGCAAATTGTTTCATTGATTATGGGCTATCCAGATGGAATTTGGTAGTGGGGCTAGATCTGTTAGAAAGGTGGCATCATGGGCTTCTCCGTAAAGTGCTCATTCACCCCAAACGGACTCCATATGTGGCATGGATGTCCATTTAAAGTTGGTGTGCTCTTGGATGGCCGAATGGGGCTCGCATATGACTTGGGCTTCATCTTGGGCTTGTCTTGGAGTGTGGACGACTTAGGTTTCTTCTTGGGATCATATTGGAGCGTCGTGGTATGCTGGACCTTCAGTGTAGATGTCTTGAAAAGCTTGACATGTGGGTTCATGCCGACTTGATGTTCTCCATGGTCTTCGAGCGATGGAGTGGGAGGAGTGGAAGGAGCGGCGTTCGTATCTGTGTTGGTGATGTCCTCATCGCTTGACATGTGGGTTCATGCCGACTTGATGTTCTCCATGATCTTCAGGCGACGGAGTGGAAGGAGTGGAAGGAGCGGCGTTCGTATCCGTGTTTGTGATGTCCTCATCAGGTGGGTTCTCTGGCCAGTGGCCTACCTCTGGCCGCCATACTTCTGCTACATATGATCGCCACCCCCTATCCTTTTCATTGGGTTTTGCTTAGATTATACTGCTTAGATAGTTTTCACCGTTCATCGGTTTGTGGAACCCCAACTTGTACTCTTCATTGGTAATTGGCAATATTTAGATTGCGTCTACTGTGTTCTTGCTTGTGTTCTCGATTCGCATGTAGGGATAAGCCTTATTGGCGAGGTCAACTGTGTCTTGGCGTGGTTGATAACCAATAGAGCTGTGGTGTAGCAATTGCAGGGGTTCGAATCAGTTCTGATTGGAAGCCGGATCATCAACATCGAGTTCTCCATCAATCGATTTACCTCTACCTATCGGAAGATCGGGACACCATTCACATCATTACTTTTCAAATGCTATGTTGGATGAATATGAATAGATATGACCTAACTTCTTTGAAGGCCCTTCATGTTCATATATCCTATACACTCATTTGTCGCTCTAGAATGTTGTGCTTAAGTTATTCTTATGCTTGAATATATGTGCTAAATGCTAAATGGTCATCTATATGAAAAGTGTGTTTAAAACCTTGTTTGTAAAAGTGTAAGTTAGAATCGATAGTGAGGATGGTTTGTGTGGTTGGCACTGTGTGCGCAACGGGGATGTGGTTCGCTCCTCACTAACAGTTCATAAGGACGAGACCCTTGTGTTGTACTTCCAAGCGGCATGAACAACGTACTAACTATTTGCCCGATAAGGGATGGGCGCAACAAAGTAGTTCTCTAGGTATTAGTTTTTCCCTGCAATAGTTGTCGGTCCGTTTTCTTGAGGGAAACTGGTGGGCCATAGAAGGCCATGAGTTGTGAGAGTGAGTATGTGAATCATAAGTTTGGAAGGAAGGCGCCCTAGACCTGGATATCGAGTCGTGCACAACTGGATCCACAGGCTATTAGTTTTGCGAGACCATGGACCAAGGCTAGGTGGATTTGGCTATGGGGTGCACTCCACAATGGTAATATGGACTGAGTCATCTATTTACTGGGCAAAGAATTGTTAATGCTAGGATTACAACTGTCATGTGGTCTCAGCCTTGTCGCACGCGTAAAAGTCGCATGAAGAGGTACCGACATGAAAGCTGGGTGATCAAGTGGATTAAAGTGGTACACCTTTGCATATTTACAAAGAAGTATCGGATACTCTGAGCTCCTAGGTTTTGGAGTCTGCGTACGGTGGATTTTATCCACGTCGGTGCAACACAAGTAGGATTTGGAAAATTTTCATAATATTGGTTAAAAGTGGTGACTCATGGAAGACCGCCAAGAATAACATTTTTTAAAACCTAGTTTAGGATTTTAAAGTATCTCTTTTGAAATCCAAACCTTTCTTCAAAACTTTAGAGTGAAAATCTATTCTATTCTTACCTATAAACCAAAGAGCCTGTTTCTTGGAATTCCCCATCATTTATATGCCTGCATTCATTAATTGAGACTTGTTCAGCACCGTGAGGACAACGTGCGCACCTTTGCTTTTGCACATAAAATTTAGAGGAAAGACTTGTTGATCCTGACTCCTATGGCTTCAAACCCGTTGATGAAGAAGGAACCATTCCCGATGATCCAGCTTACTAGAGGATCATTCGCCTAGTAGAGCCCGATGTGGTGGGAGCCAACACTGTGCCACTGTTGTTGAAGATGACGAAGATATTGAAGGTTGTCATAGTTGTTTTGCTTATCTATCTATGTGTTTTGTTCTTTTGTGTGGACCTTTGTATCGATGAAACTTCTTAATTTGTATCAACTCTAAATTGCACCATTCTTGACGATATGATATTGTAATATTGGTCCTTGTGACCTTGTACTTATTTTAATTACCTGTGTTGTGTTGTGAGCTTGTGATGTATCATTCTGTGTGCAACCTAACCTGGGCAGTTGCCGCCGGATTCCTCATATGAGGGTCCCCACAACTTGCGCAGGACAGACGAAGATGACCATAAGGCTAACAACCTCGCCAACACCTCCTTAGTTGTCGGATCCTTCAAGTTGAAGCTAAAGTAGATATACCCATATACGATGGGGTGATTGATGCCAAGAAGCTGGATTCTTGGATCGACCAGCTTGAGACTTACTTTGACCTATGAGGGTTCAGTAGCGCTCAAAAGGTGAAATTTGCCTTGGAAGATGAAGGACCACGCCAAGACATGGTAGAAGGCCCTTGTCACTAGTGGTGAAGCTGACGACCTTGCGTGGAGTCAGTTCAAGCGACTCCTACGACAAGAATTTTACTCGATGGGTTATCTCGAGGAGAGATAGGATCGTTGGCACAGATTGTATCATCGCCGCAACCAATCCGTCCAGGATTATACGACGGAGTTCTGGAGATAAGCAATGGTCATTGGCATCTCACTATCTGATCCTCAAGTTTTTCGAAAGTATACGTCTGGACTTCAGAAATCGATCAATGCTGAGTTGAGCCTGTTCGGCATTCAAGACATCGCGACCGCGAGCACAACTGCTATGGCGATCGAAAAGAAGAACAAATCCCACAGCGACAAAAGCACGAAGGAGAGTGCGACCTCGACAAAAAGAAAGCCCAGTCGGAAGAAGAACGCTTCGAAACTGGGCACGGGTGCCTTTTGTGAGCATTGTCAAGTCACGAGACATACCAAGGATAAATACTACAAGCTTCATCCTAAGCTTCGACCAAAGAAAAAAGGACTAGGGAAAGAACAGCCACAGCTACTGCAGCTCCACCAGCAGAAAAAGTTGTCTGAGTGACCTCAGTCGATGAGGCGATACGACCTTCTCTCTGATGGCAATGCTGAAGGAGAAGGGATCGGATTCACCTGACGACCATCACTCAACGGAGGACTTATTTACTATCAATATCCAGGTGAAGCACGAAGTGGTCGCAACCATATTCGATCCCGGAAGTGATGAGGACACGGATGCCCGATCTTCTGGTGAGAAGGATAACTTCGATTAAGGCACGTGACGACCTTGACAATCCGACTACCAACCAACAAGCGACTGGAAACCCGGCGATCGCTAAACCACCATGACGAAGCGTTATCAACCGTGCCAAGACACGATCGACCTGATCATGAGGATCTGTTCTTGCAGACAACCGAAGAACAAGCAAGAACAAAAATAGGCAATCTGAAATTGTGAATTGTATTAAACAAAAACAAGTTTGGGTTCAGAACTCGGTCCTATTGGTCTTGCCGACACAAGAGGAGACGAGGTAGTTTCACACCATGGAAAACTAAACTAAACAAAACCCAAGGAAGAAGAAGGGGGATGGCGGTCATATATAGCAAGGATATGGCAGCCAGGGTATGGATGTTGGCCAAAGCACCCACACCCACGATACCCTAGGGATACATGGGCCTACGGCCCAAGATGGAGGTGGTGCAGCACCCGGCAGGTTCTGTCTGTGGATTGTTTCATTGATTGTGGATGATCTAGAAGGAATTTGGACATGGGCCCAAACCTATTGGAAAGGTCTCGTCGTGGGCTTCTCTGTGAAGTACTTATCTTCCCCAAACGGACTCCGTACGTGGCCTAGGAATCCATTTGAAGTTGGACTGCTGCTGGATGGCCAAGCTGGCCTCGAGGATGAGTTGGGCTTGATCTTGGGCTGGGCTTGATGCGTCGTGGTTTTCTCTGTATTGGATGTGGCTCGCTGACCCTTCAGTGTAGATGGTTTGAATGGTTTGGCACATGGATTCATGCCAACTCGTCGTCCTCCTTGATCTTCTGACGATGTATTGGAGGTAGCGAAAGTAGTGCAACAAGTGAGAGGTGCCGTGTTCATGTGCGTGCTGGTCATGTCCTCATCATCCTCCCCTTTTTGAATTGGAGTCGTCCTCGACTCCATCTCATTCTCCTGCAAAAGGTTAGTAACAATAGGAGGAAAAGCAATAGACAAAGCAACATGAGGAGTAGTCAAATCAGTGCAATTAGGAGTATCGTCCTCATGTAGAACAGGTTTAGTAGCTAGTAAAACAGCAGCCTTCAATCTAATTTCAGATTTCTTAGAACTTGGTTCTTTCTTCTTTGGTGGATGCAATTCTTTAGCTACACTTTGATCACACTTTGATTTACCCTGTTTAGCTTTTGCTACCACAGTTTTCAGCAGTTTAGCAGGAGTCATGGGAGCCAATATAATTTTCTTGCCTTTGAACATGAAAGCATAATGATTAGTTCTACCATGATGAACAGCATCTCTATCATATATCCAAGGTCTACCCAACGAAAGAGAGCATGCTTCCATAGGTACAACATCGCAATCAACATAATCATGATACAAACCAATAGAGAAAGGCACTCGCACAACTTGTGTTACCTTCAACTTACCACAGGAGTTAAACTATTCAAGACGATATGGAGTTGGATGTGGAGTGGTGGTCAAGCCAAGCTTCTCAACCATGTCTTTGCTAGCAAGATTGTTGCAACTTCCACTGTCAATAATGACTTGCACCGAGCGCTCATTCACAACGAATTTGGTTTGGAACAAGTTATGGCGTTGATTTTGCTAGGCGCGCTCAGATTGTGTACTAAGTACATGCTGGGAAACAAGGGTCATGTATTTCTCTGACATTTCAGCGGTCAAGCGTTTAACATCTTCTTCATTCTCACCTGTAGTGTTAGTTGCAACAAGAGCCAAACTGTTCTCATCAACATCACTAGCACTAGTATACTCACCGTCTTCTCTCACAATGAGAGCACGCTGACTAGGACAATTACGCATCGTATGTCCAAAACCTTTGCAGCGAAAACATAGCAAGCCGCGGGATCGCCCTGTAGAAGCCACTAACGAAGCACTTTTCGCAGGGGCTTGCACTGTGGCTGATTTGCTTGCATCTAGAGCACGTGATGGTGTAGAAGAAGGGGCAGCAAGTGGAGGTGTACGATCAGAGGTAGAGGATGGCGCCTTTGCAGTCCCGTGGGTCAGTCGTGATGAAGGAGAGCCTCCAAAGTCGCCTCACGTCCTGGAATGGTGTCCCTGTACTTCCCTGCAGCTTTAAAAAAAAAAGGAACAAACGAGTGATAGAGTTGTAATATTTGTAATCTAGAATGTCCTGGATCTCCCGGTTAAGTCCTCCCAAGAATCTAGCCATCTTAGCATCATTATTTTCTTCTAAGCCACAACGCAATAAACCAATTTGTAGCTCCTGATAATATTCCTCTACAGAGTTACTGCCTTGGTTCGAACGTTGCAACTTATTAAGCAAATCACAAGCATAGTACGAAGGAACAAACCTAGTGTGCATCATTCTTTTCAAAGTATCCCAAGTTGTAGGCACATTATTGTGATTTTTACATGTCTCATGCCACCAAATAGATGCAAAATCAGTAAATTCACTAGTAGCAATCCTAACCTTTTTGTTTTCAGGGAAAGCATAGCAAGAAAATTTCTGATCTACCGCTAATTCCCATTCAAGATACGCATCAAGGTCATACCTACTAGCATAAGGAGGCATTGAGAACTTGAGTTATGTACCTCTCGTGGTGCTCTTTCCATACCTTGCCGGTTGTGGCGAAGTCGATGATGATCACGATCATTGTGCACATTGAAGCCGTCATCCACCTTCGAATCAGCAACATAGTCGTTCTCTTCTTGTTCCACCTCATGTTCCCAAGAGCGAGCAGCAGGTGGAGGCTGGCGAGTAGGATTGTCATCTCGTCGGGGTACACCAGCAGCTACTGGGGCAGCAAGAGATGCAACGGCGGCCGCAGGGGCAGCAAGTGGGGCTGACCTCTCAATGTGCTCCATTCGTGTGACGAGGTTGGCGATGCTCCGCTCGATTCGCTCCCTTCTATGTTCACTTCCTTGTGCAAGATTGGTGAGGTTTGCATCGATGCCTCGCAACGTGGCTTGCTGATCCTCTACATACATCATGAACTCCTTTCTTAGAACACACTCGTCTGCCTCCGATCCTATCATCGTTAGTAGTAGACAAGAGAAAACACAAAGTATATACTCTTCCTATCAACTACTAGGATGTGGAATTGGACAAGTCACACACGCTCAAGCCTATTTACCTTGCTCTTACAAGTTCTTATCACGCAAGCAGGTGGTGCGATCGGTGGCTGGTTTGTGATAACTTGAGCTCACATGGTGGTAAAGCGATAGCAAGGCTCCGTACCTGTCTGGTTAGTAGAAAAGTGGAGCTTGGATAGACTATTATATGTGTAGCAACAATTCAAGATCAATAATGCAAGATTAAAAATTAGTCCAAAGTAATAGTCAATGAGTTGGAACTAGCCTAGACTAAGACCTAGCTCAAGCAAGCAACTAGCAACACAAAGGACTAGAACCAAAAGATGCACCACAGAAAATTCTCCTCTTTTGCTATACACATTTTGTTTTTTTTCTCTTATATTTTTTTTTGTGTGGCTATTTTTATTTTTCACTTTCCTTTTTCTTACTTTTCTTTTTTATGAACAGTGCGGCTTTTATTGCACTTTGCCTTTTCGGCTACACAACTAGGACATAAACATTGTTTAGCAATTTCGGGCCCCAAGAACTCCGAATTAGAGGATCTGGTCAACACCAAAGTTGTAGAGAATCGTTTTATCTTTCCAACAAGTATAATAAAGTCAAAAATGGTGTTGGAAATCAAAAGATATGGTACTTTTACCGAAGCTATCTCAGATTGAGCAATTTGAATCCGAATTGGACTAGAGTTTGAAGATTACACAACTAACTTTGCCCAAATTTTATTGTGATGAAAATGGCTGAATTTGAAGATTACCCCAACTAACTTTTTGTGGGATTTGTCACAACCATTCCAGAAAGTATAAATTTATCCCAATCCGAGTTCGGATGAAAGAATTATGATGAAAATACCGAAACAGATCTATTAGATTCAAACTCTACGCCATCAACATTAACGGCCCAATATGTCATAGATGGAAGCCGAATCTGACTTTGACCTCAACAGAAAAGTTGTAGAGAATGATCAGATGTTTCCAGCAATTACAAGAATGTGAAAATCTGAGTTCATATGAAGAAGATATGATGAAAAGAACGAACTGGACAGCGGCAGATTAGAATTGGACGCGACGACGAGGAGATCGACGTGCAATTCAACTCCGCGACAAGATGCAAGAGTAAAACTAGACCAAGACTAAAACTAAAAACCAGCACTCGACAACAATGGACGAAAATTCAAAGATGCAAACTGACAAGAACGATGCAAGGCTAATGACGATGGTTTGGACAGCGGAAAATAAATTTTTTTGTAGGGCAATTTTCTGAACTCTAAGTATGAAATCAATCTACTAAACTAAGATAGATAAATTCTCACCAGTCAACCTGAAGCTCTGATACCAACTGATGAGGACACGGATGCCCGATCTTCTGGTAAGAAGGATAACTTCGATTAAGGCGCGTGTCGACCTGGACGATCCGGCTACCAACCAGCAAGTGACTGGAAACCCAGCGATCGCTAAACCACCACGACGAAGCGTTATCAACCGTGCCAAGACACAATCGACCTGATCATGAGGATCTGTTCCTGTAGGAAACCGAAGAACAAGCAAGAACAAAGATAGGCAATCTGAAATTGTGAATTGTATTAAACACAAACGAGTTGGGATTCAGAACTTGGTCCTGTTAGTCTTGCCGACACAAGACGAAACGAGGCAGTTTCACACCGTGGAAAACTAAACTGAACAAAACCCAAGGAAGAAGAAGGGGGATGGTGGCCATATATAGCAAGGATATGGTGGCCAGGGTAAGGACGTTGGCCAAAGCACCTACGCCCACGCAACCCTAGGGATACACGGGCCTACAGCCCAAGGTGGAGGTGGTGCAGCACCCAGTAGGTTCTGTCCGTGGATTGTTTCATCGATTATGGACGATCCAGAAGGAATTTGGCCATGGACCCAAGCCCATTGGAAAGATCTCATCGTGGGCTTCTCGGTGAAGTACTTTTTTACCCCAAACGGACTCCGTACGTGGCCTGGGCATCCGTTTGATGTTGGACTGCTGCTGGATGGCTGAGCTGGTCTTGCGGACGAGTTGGACTTGATCTTGGGCTGGGCTTGATGCGTCGTGGTGTGCTCCGTATTGGATGTGGCTCGCTGACCCTCCAGTGTGGATGATTTGAATGGTTTGGCACATGGATTCATGCCAACTCGTTGTCCTCCTTGATCTTCTGACGATGTAGTGGAGGTAGCGAAAGTAGTGCAAGAAGTGAGAGGCACCGTGTTCATGTGCGTGCTGGTGTTGTCCTCATCATGAAGTTAGAAGAATTTGGTTTCCGTTGGATAGATTTATAGTCGTTCGTGGGACGAGCACCTCATTCATGTCGAAAAGGTGTTCGAACAGCTTCGGCAACATCGACTTCACCTCAACCGTAAGAAGTACAAGTTCGGTCAGCAAACTCTACTCTACATGGGATTTGTGGTCGACAATGGTACATTGCAAAATGACCCGGATAAGGTAAAAGTAATTTGCGAGTGGCCATGACCACGAACAGTTACGAAAGTGTGTAGTTTTGTGAGAGCATGCCAATACCTTCGGAAGTTCATACAACACTTCTCAATTGTGGCTTCTCTATTGCATGCATTCACCAGGACCGACAAGAACTTTGAGTGGATAGGGAAACATGAAGACACGTTTCTCTTGCTGAAGAAGAAGATCAGTGAAGCTCCTTGTCGTGGTATTGCGAATACCCCGGCAGGTTTTGTGAACGATCTTAGTGAAGAAAACGCGACAAAGGCTGACCGGGTGGCCGGTCCTCCCCCGCCTGACAAACACAAGAAAAGACACGAGGATTTATACAGGTTCGGGTCCCGGTGGGGGCCCTAGTCCTGTCGGCGTGCTCCTGACCGGAGTCGGCTAGGGAGGCTCTCTCGGGGGAGAGGCTTCCGGAGCACGCCAGTGAGTTTTGGCTATTCCAATAATGAATCACCTGTCCTTACAACAGGGGGTACAAGGGCTATTTATAGCCCCAAAAAGAAGCAAAAAAGACGAAACTACCTCGGACGCTACCGTCGGATTAAGGGGTACCAACGTCCTTCTCACGGTCAAGCGCCTTGGATGCTTGACAGGTGGTCGCTGATTCCCGAGGTGCTCCTCGCGTGACCTGCACGTGATCAAGAACCAAAGACTTTACCTTTGGAAGGGTGACGATGCCCGGGTCATGCACCAGAGGCGATGTCCCCGGGCAAACGGCGGCGCCCGGGGCAGGCACCGGAGGCCACGTCCCAGGGCAAATGGCGGCGCCCGGGACCGGCACCGAAGGCCAGGTCCCGGTAGCCAAAAGGCGGCGCCCGGGGCAGGCATCGGAGGCCACGTCCCCGGACAAATGGCGGCGCCCGGGACCGGCACCGAAGGCCAGGTCCCGGGAGCCAAAAGGCGGCGCCCGGGACCGGCACCGGAGGCCAGGTCCCGGGAGCCAAAAGGCAGTGCCCGGGGCAGGCACCAGAGGCCACATCCCCGGGCGAATGTGACGCAACTTACCTGGACTTAGTCTCACGGAGATTTCCCCCAACACTCCTTTTTTTGCTTTACCGAATCTCCAGAAACCATTCGACCTAGAAATCGATGCCTCAGGTTATGCAATGGAAGCAGTGCTTATGCAAGAAGGTCGACCAGTAGCATATCACTCTGAGCTATTTTAGGGAGCTCAGAATAATTACCCAACCTACGACAAGGAGTTGTGTGCACTGCATCAGGCCGTGAAGCACTGGCGGTGTTACCTTTTGGGTAAAGAGACTGTTGTCCACACCGACCACCAACCTTTGCAATATCTGCAAACTCAATCGAAGCTGCGGCAAGCCCGACATATGAGTGGGTGTCGTATCTGCAACAGTTCAATTTGGTGATTAAGTACAAGAAGGGCGTACACCATAAACTGGCCGACATGTTGTCGCGACCATCAGTTACGACCCTATACTTATCAGCGTTTATACATATCAAGCCCTCATGTCATGATGACTATGCCACGATGTATAGTGAAGATCTTGATTTTTGATCAGCACTGGCTGAGCTTGAAATAGGGAAACCTACAAAGTTTGTTCAGTGAGAAGGACTCTTGTACAAAGGCAATTTACTTTGTATACCTTCATGGAGCACCTCGTATTTAATGGTTGTGAGAAGCACACACATCGAAGGTTGCTGGTCACTTTGGGGTTATAAAAACTTTCCAAAATCTTCAGCGACATGTATTCTGGTCGCGAATGCAGCAAGATGTGGCTAGTTTTGTTCAAGGTTGTGGTCTTTGTAGCATCTCGAAACCAGCAAATCAAAAATTAGGTTTGTACACTCCTTTGCCAGTTCCGTCACGAATGGGAAAGCATATCCATGGATTTCTTGGGAGGATTGCCTAAGACCCGACGAGGCAGTGACTATCTCTTTGTGGTCATTGATCAGTTCTCCAAAATGATCATTCTCATACCTTGTCGAAAAACTATCATGGGAGAAGAGGTAGCTCGAGTATTCTTTCAACACGTTTGGACACATTTCGGACTATCAACTTCTATTGTGTCTAATCGTGATACCCAGTTCCTTAAGTCACTTTTGGCGATCGCTCTAGACGATGATGGATACAAAGCTAAAGAGGAGTACTGCTTTTCATTCTCAAACTGATGGTCAAACCGAGGTGGTAAATTGAACAATCGTTCATCTCTTGAGGGGATATAACTCTAAGCATCCGAAGACCTAGGATGAAAACATACCGTACTTGCAGTTTGATTATAATCGAGCAGTGCATGGTTCGACTAGCAAGTCGCCTTTTGAGGTCTGTCTGGATTTTTACCGCAGAGTCCATTCGACATAGAGTTTGTGATCCCTACCTCAGCGTAGAACAGCAAGAAAGCCTCTAATTAATGCGGAGTCCTCCATCCTTCTTCTTGGCAAACAACACTGGTGCTCCCCAGGGTGATACGCTAGGCGGTATGAAACCTTTTTCTTCCATTTCCTCCAGTTGCTTTTTAAGCTCTTCTAATTCCTTGACTGACATCCGATATGGCCTTTTCGATATGGGCGGCGTCCCAGGCTTCAATTCTATACTGAGCTCAAATCCTCGGTCTGGAGGCATTCCTGGCAACTCTTGTGGAAACACACTCAGGTAATCTTCAACTACAGGGATCTGGTTCACTTCTCCTTTCAAACTGTACAGACTTTGGGTTGAGTGTTCTACTGGTGTTCTTTCAGCATGGAACAAAACTTCTTTCCCAATAGGACTAGTAAGGGTAATGGTTTTACGCTCACAATCCATTTGCCCTTTATGTTCTGACAACCAGTTCATTCCAAGTATAACATCCAAACCTTGGAGTTCCATAACTAATAGCTTAGCAGAGAACTCCTCTCCGCATATATTAAGTTTTACGTCTCTACAGACGGACTTTACTGGCATCCTAGAGCCAGGAGACTGAATAGCTATAGGATACTCTAGACAAGTCATATTCAATCCACTCTTAATAGCAAAAGTTCTAGCAACAAAAGAATGTGTGGCACCAGGATCAAACAGTATTAAACAAGCTTGAGAGTTGATTAGGAACCTACCTAGTACCACGTCGGTTGCATCTCCCGCTTCTTCTGAGGTGACATAGTTGAGTCTGCCTCGGGTTGGTGGTGGGTTTCCTCGACCTCTTCCACGGTTGGCTGGGAATCTTCCTCTTGCACCTGGAGTTCCTCGCCCATACTGCTGTATTGGGGTGGGCATTGGGATTGGCATCTGACTCACAGGCTGTGGCAACTGACCTTCACTCCTTGTTCTGGCCATCGGACCTGGGAGATTCTTCCAAGGGAAATTCTCACGGCGGTGACCGAATCGTCCACAATGAAAACAGTTGACCTTGTTGTGGGGACAATTGCGTTGATAATGGTTTCCATGACAAGCAGGGCACTTGGCTGCCATGGGTCTTGGACTGGAATACTGCAAACTTGGCCGGTACTGGGGTGCGGCTATGGTGCGACCTCGGGATGAACTCCCTTGGTTGGCTGGTTGGAACCTCGCTTTCCTCTTCCTGTAGTCGTCCACCAACTGACGCTTCTCTTCAATCTCAAGTAGGCGGTTTACCAGGGTCTAGAAGTTTGTCAACTCGTGCGAGGCGATGAGCACCTGCAACACTAGCTGTAACCCTTCCTTGAAAAGCTCTATCTTCCTGGCCTCAGTGGCAATGTCCTCAGGGGCATATCGGGCTAATTGATTATATTGATGGAGATACTCTGTTACGGTCTTTCCTCCTTGATGCAAGTTGCAGAACTCTCCGCTTGGAGGCCATCACTCCAGCAGGCACATGGGCTTTCCGGAACTGTTCAGAAAACTCGGCCCAGGTTATTCCTGCAGGGTTGGGGTGCATGTTCTTGTAGTTAATCCACCATGATGCTGCCGGTCCAGCGAGCTGATGAGACGCATACAGGACCATCTCATTGTCGGAGCATCGAACTGTTTCCAACTTCCTCTCTGTATCACGCAACCAGTCGTCAGCGACCATGGGGTCAGGAGTACATTCCACTAACCCATATTTTCTAACGGTTATAAGCAATCTGGAAAAAATCCGATAGAATAGGACGACAGCGGCGGAAAAGTGGCAATTTACTATCGATTACACACTAGTTCAACGTTAGTGAAATGCAAATACTTTTTACTATCGGTCATTACTGTACAAACCGATATAATATATTAAATAGTACTATCGGTTTTCCACTTTTAACTGATAGTAAAATTGCGCACTTTATACTATTGGTTATTACTGTACCAACCAATATAATATATTAAAATAGTACTATCGGTTTTCCAGTTTTAACTGATAGTAAAATTACTCACTTTATACTATCGGTTCGTACTGTACCAACCGATATAATATATTACATAGTACTATCGATTTTTCTCGCGTAACTGATAGTGAAATTACTGACTTTTTACTATCGGTTATTACTGTACTAACCGATACAATATATTAAATAGTACTATCGGTTATATAAAACAAACCGATAGTAAAATGACTTCATATACACTAATGGTTATGACAGTGGGGACCTTATTTTACTATCGGTTTGTGTTGTTGAACCGATAGTAAAATTGGACAACTTAATTAGGTCGACCCCTGCTCTGCGCTCTACATGTTGGAATCATTTCAGCCGCGCACAACTCCAAGCTAGAGTGATCTGGAGAAGCTAGCTGAGAGGTTGATCATATTCCATCCCCCTCGGTATTGTCATCTTCTCATCACCTCTCTCTCTCTCTCTCGATCACTCTTTCACATGCACTCTCCCTCTCTCTCTCTACTTGCAATTCAATAAACTAGATACATGTATCTCCAAACTAGCTAGAAGGCTAGGTTGGCTAGCTAGCTATAGCTTGCTGAATTTAAGCAGCTAGCTAGCTGGCTCTTCCAATTAATGCATGCATCAAGTTAATTAGGGTTTCATTTATACAAATCCATTTAATGTAATTAAGCAGCTCATGTACACACATATGGCCTAGCTAATTATGTTTCATGCATATATGCATGCCCTGAGTCATTAATTATTTATTTGAATTTGTCAATTTTGTGAAATAATTGTAGATGGACCGAGAATATTGGATGTATGGAATAAAACGTACTACTGTTGAGTATTTGGAGGGTGTGAATGGGTTTATTAAATTTGCTGAGCAAGAAAAGGTGAAGAAGGGAGAGAAAGATATGCATTGTCCTTGTATAGATTGTATGAACTTAAAAAGGTTCGGCAACTCTGATCAGATTAGGAGTCATTTGATTCGTCGTGGTTTTAACGCACGCTATACCCGTTGGATATGGCATGGTGAAGATCTTGAGGAAACGAGCACCGCTACCACTCAACAGCACCCGGAAGTGGATTGCAGTAATGATGATCATGATCAGAACATTGGTAATGTTCATTCGAAAGTCCATGTAGATGACGACAATTTAGATGAAATGTTACGTGATGTAGAAGAAGACTATAGCGAAAACGATTTAGCTAAATTTGAGAAATTAATTGTTGATTCTGAGAAGCCTTTGTTCCCCGGATGTGAAACATTTACAAAGTTGTCTTCTGTGTTGAGATTATATAACTTGAAGGCAAGCAACGGTTGGAGCGATAAGAGTTTCACGGCGCTATTGGATCTGTTAGCGGACATGCTTCCAGAGGGAAATGAGTTGCCAAGATCGGTTTACCAGGCCAAAAAACTATTGTGTCCGTTGGGAATGGAAATCGAAAGAATACATGCATGCCCAAATGATTGTGTTCTGTACCGTAACGAGTACAAGGATTTGCATGTTTGTCCAAGATGCGGTGCATCGCGGTATAAGCATGGGGACAGAATTTATCACAATGGATGTGATGAGGTAAAGAAAGGGCCTTCGGCCAAAATTGTGTGGTATTTGCCTGTGATTCCCAGATTGAAACGGCTGTTTGCAAATCCGAAAGATGCGAAGTACTTGTGTTGGCATGTTGAAGGTCAGAAACAAGACGGAAAACTAAGACATCCAGCTGATTCCATTCAATGGAGAAACATTAACAGAACATTCGGTGAGTTTGGCGGCGAAGTGAGGAATATAAGGTTTGGGCTGAGTACGGATGGTATGAATCCACACGGAAATATGAGCAGTCAACATAGCACTTGGCCGGTTCTTTTATGCATCTACAATCTTCCTCCTTGGTTATATATGAAGCGCAAGTACATCATGATGTCGTTACTAATTTCAGGACCCAGACAACCCGGGAATGATATTGACGTGTTTCTATCACCGTTAGTCGAGGACTTACATAAATTGTGGAGCGAAGGGGTGCGGGTGTGGGATGCACATAAGCGAGAGAATTTCATGTTGCGGGCCATGATATTTTGCACCATAAATGATTTCCCGGCCTATGGAAATTTGTCGGGGTATAGTACGAAAGGAGGCAAGGCTTGTCCTATTTGCCTGGATGAAACTGAAAGCATGTGGTTATCGAACTGCAGAAAAACAGTGTACATGGGTCACCGCAGATTCCTTCCGATGCATCACGCCTACGGTAAGAAGAGGAAGTCATTCAATGGGAAGCCTGAGAAAGGATCAGCCCCAGTGTTTGTGACTGGTAAGGAGCTTTACTTGCGCATGAAGGACATCAAAGTTGAGTTCGGTAAATGTTCTAAACCTCCAGGAAAAAATGTTTGGAAGAAGAGATCGATTCTTTGGGATCTGCCATATTGGGAGCACTTACAAGTTCGACATTGCATTGATGTCATGCACGTAGAGAAAAATGTTTGTGACAGTTTGATTGGTTTGTTGTTGAACATTCCAGGAAAGACGAAAGATGGCATCAACGTTCGTCGTGACATGCTCGACATGGGCATAAGGACTGAGCTTGCACCGTTGGAGAAGGGAAAGCGGACATACCTCCCCCCGGCCTGCTATACTTTGTCAAAAAGAGAAAAAACAAAACTCTGTCAGTGCCTACATGGTGTCAAAGTTCCATGCGGGTATTCTGCGAACTTGAAAAAACTTGTGTTTAAGAAAGACTTGAAACTGGTTGGTATGAAGTCCCATGATTGTCATGTACTGATGTCACAAATGCTTCCCATTGCTATCAAAGGCATTCTCCCAGTCAAAGTCAGAGAGACAATTACAAAGCTATGTTATTTCTTCAACACAATATCTGGCAAGGTACGTAAGTGTGTACTCCTAGCAAGTTATTTAGCTCCATTCGTGGAACTTGTCAGATTTTTTGGATCTGAATATTTGCTGCAACTGTGTCCTTGCAGGTAATTGATATGGATGGACTGGACGATTTGCAACGCGATGTGACTACCACTCTTTGTCAGCTGGAGATGTATTTCCCTCCATCCTTTTTTGATGTTATGGTCCATCTAATTGTTCACCTTGTCAGAGAAATTAAGTTTTGTGGACCCGTGTTCCTGCACTACATGTATCCATTTGAGAGATTTATGGGTATCTTGAAGGGATATGTAAGGAATCGACATCGGCCTGAGGGCAGTATCATTGAAGGTTATGCCGCCGAGGAGGTGATCGAATTTTGCACCAACTATATGGCCGGGGTTGACCCAATTGGCGTTCCTACGTCCCAGCATGAGGGCAGGCTTCAGGGCATTGGAACGATTGGATTTAAAGTAGTCGTCCCCTCTAGTGATCTGTATGCAAAAGCCCATTTTTGGGTCTTACAGCACATGACGGGGGTGGAGCCCTACATACACGAGCACAAGGAAATGTTACGGAAACAGAATCCCTCGAAACCAGAGATTTGGGTCACCAGAGAACATAATAGGAAGTTTGCTGGGTGGATCGAAAATAGAGTCCTGCAAGCTTCTGCGGGCGATGTAGATGAAGATGTTACGTGGTTGGCCAGAGGGCCTAGATTTACTGTAGGGACTTGGCAGGGGTATGACATCAACGGCTATTCATTTTACACAAGAACTCAGGACGAGAAGAGTACTATGCAATGTAGTGGAGTGACACTACTTGCTATTTCGGAGGATGCCAGGGCAGTAAGGGCACTCGACTCATATTACGGTGTTATTGAGGAAATATGGGAGCTCGATTATGTATTACTTAAGATTCCTCTGTTTCGATGCCAATGGGTCGAAATCCCTCGAGGTGTTAAAGTCGACAATTATGGGTTTACTCTCGTCGATCTCAGTAGAGTCACACACAAAGATGATCCATTTATACTTGCTGAGCAAGCCACACAGGTGTTCTACATCGTTGACCCGGCCAACCCAAAGTTGCACGTTGTCCTTCACAGTAAGAGACGTATTGTTGGGGTCGAAGACGTTGTGGATGAAGAAGAGTACGATCAGTTCGACAAACTACCTCCATTTTTAGATAGAATCCTTCAATCTGTCCCTACCGAAGATATTGACGAAACAAGTTACCTGCGAGACGACCACGAAGAAGGATTATAGGTGGACAACCATTCTTGACTAATTTGCAATATGTAAGTGACGTATATTACTTGGATCTTTAATCGAAGAATTCTTCAAATCATTTTTCAAAAATTCTTTGGGAAAACATACGTGATGCATTGAGAATCATTTCTGCACATTTTCATTTCAATTGGAGTATATACTTGATTTGAGCAATAATTGATTCTTTTCACAAATATATATGAAAACTGCAAATTTTCATTCCATGATTGGTCTTTACTGTTAATTTATTTCAAAATTATTGGAAGTCATTTGCATGGGGTTTCAGGTGTCTTTACAAGTGCAAAATGATGTACTGAGACCCATCTGTAATTGTTCTCAGGAAATACCTTTAGATCAATTTAACAGTATTATACTATCGGTTTCAACCTCCAAACCGATATGAAATTAACATATACTATCGGTTTCTTGTCATAAAACCGATAGTAAAATACAATGCAAAATGATGTACTGAGATCCTCTGTAATTCTTCTAAGGGAAATCCTTTAGGGTCAATAACATTGTATTTTACTATCGGTTATAACTGTGAAACCGATATGAAATTAAAATATACTATCGGTTTATCGTTCATAACCGATAGTGATTTACACTGTGTTATGAGCCCCTGTTCTTAGTTTACTATCGGTTTAGTGTTTACAACTGATAGTGATTTACACTGTGTTATGAGCCCTGTTTCTTAGTTTACTATCGGTTTGGTATAATAAAACCGATAGTGAAAAGTTCCCATACTGAAAACCCTAACTTACATGTTTTTACTATCGGTTTTGTGGTTCTGAACCGATAGTAAATATTCATTTATTAGGTTATAACCTTGCACGATTTTCCCTCCAGTGCAACTGATCACATTCCAATTTCCAAATACTCGCGCGGAAAACCCTAAATTCGCCGACGTTCGCTTCTTCGCTCCTCTACGCCACTAGTTCTCCACCGCCTCCGGCACCGCCTTGCGCCACCGCCTCCGGCCACTCCACGATCGACTGTAAGTGTTCTTGACCAAATCGCTCACGTGTATTGCTTAATTTTGTATGCAATGGTTCATATCCCGTTCAATGGATTACAAATATAAACCTAGAGTAAAATTCATGAACTACAAACTTGATAGCTATGAGAATGACAGAATTGATGAAAATCACTAGCAATTTGTCATACAGTGTAGTTCACTATCGGTTTCTTATTCAAAACCGATAGTAAATACCTTAAACTTAATTTTCTGTTAATTATTTCCCATTTTCTAATTTTCATCTGAAATTTTGGTTCATTTACATTTTAACATACTTTATGTTCCTGCTGAGAGACTAGCATAGTTTGCACTGCTAATCTTATAGATTTTACTGAATTCAAACTTGATTACTATCGGTTTGACTTGAAAAACCGATAGGAAATAGAGTGCCATCATAGTTTGCACTGCTAATTTGAATTTTCTGTGAATTACTTCCCATTTTCTAATGTTCATCTCAAATTTAGGTTCATTTAAATTTTAACAGACTTTATTTTCTAGCAGAGAGATTAGCATAGTTTGCACTGCTAATCTTTTAAATTTTCCTAAATACAAACCTTATTACTATCGGTTTTCCTTTCAAAACCGATAGGAAATAGAGTATGTCTTAGTTTGCCCTGCTCATCTAAATTTTCTGTTAATTACTTCCCATTTTCTAATGTTCATATGAAATTTTGGTTCATTTAAATTTCAACAGACTTTATGTTCATGCAGAGAGACTAGCGTAGGGCACAACAATTTTAGTTATGAACTTTGTCATGTACCTTTCTTCATATCAATTGATGGTTTGTTCATGGTATTTTAGGTAAAGCCATGTCGGCATCTTCCTCAGCTGATGGTAGTGATTCGGCGAGGGCGAACGTAGATGGCGCTGCCTCGTCCCAGCGCAAGAGGAAGGCGCAAGGCGCGACGATGTTGGGTCGTTTGGCCAAACGCGCGGATCTTTCCTGTGAGTTCAACCAGTTCAGGAGACCGATCGGGAAGAACGCCGGGCACTATGCTGCCTATGTTGGCTTGTTGGCGAAGGAAAGGGTGAAGATCACCGTCCAGAGCTGGAAGGATGTCAAGGCCGACGAGAGGGATAGGCTGTGGGCGGAAGTGAAGGTAAAATTAATCAAAATCACTGAACTCTTGAGTAATCACATTCCCTTGGTTTATCCTAGAGATTAGGTAAGTCCTACTTATATGCACCATTTGAAACAGGCCAAGTGGAACATCCCGGACGATGGTCCCAAGATAGCTTGCTTGAAGGACATGAACAACACGTGGAAAACCTTCAAGAGCGTCCTCGTCAGTACCTTCCTCGCTAAAGGCGAATCTCCATGCGAGAAGTACCCCTTCATAACAGAGGAGGTATGGGAGCAATTCGCCCAACAGAAGGGGACTCCTGAGTTCAAGGTATGTATGGTTCCTTTGCTTGGTTACACCATTGTATGCAATAAGCAGTGGTGCATTAATTTTCTTGTTTCTGGTACGAAGGCTCTCAGCGAGAAGAACAGGGCAATCCAGAGGAGGAACGACCACCCACACCAGCTCGGCTCTCGCGGCTATGCGGGGAAGGAGGAGCAGTGGAAGAAGGCTGAAGACGAGGCGTCGCATTTCATCGACTCCCCTGACCTACCACTCTCCGAGATCCGCGATCAGCGATGCAAGCGTTGGTGGCTGGCCAGAGGGACCATGTCGGCCATGGGGACTGTGGTGTTCCCAAACCCCAGGGACGTCGAGGTCGTTCAACGACTCGTAAGTTGGCTAACTATGATCACTAGTGTGCGCACAAGTTTGTATATATTTCTTCCTCACAATGGAGAGCTTTCAATGTAACAGATCTCTTGCTCGAAGGAGGCGACCGAGGGATTGTTCAGTCCCCATAGGGAGAACGACATCCTTACCCGGGCTCTAGGGAACAAGGAGCATCCAGGGCGGACGCGAACCGTGGGGGCTGTGGTGCCATGGAAGGAAGGCTTCTCGGACCCCGGGCAAAAGGCGAAGAAGGCTGGCAGCTGGAAGGAAAGGGAAGTGGAGCTATCTCAGAAGATACGGGCAGATGTGATTGCACAATTCGCGGACATGTTCGCTCAAATGAACAAGAAGTATGAACGCCTCAGCCGAGTTGTGCAGTCCAAGGGTTTAGATCCAGCTGTCGAGGTCGACGCTGCCAGGCCGAGTAGTGTTGGCTTGAAGGTTCACGTGGATCCGGTAGACCTGATCGAGGTATTGCAACTCTTGAGCTATATATGTAGTTCGGCTGATGCCACTCCCGTTACATTAGAATTGTTTCGCTAACCTCTTATAATTGTTGCAAATTGCAGAAGCCGGAGAGCTGTAGCCTATTGATCAACATAGGCGACAAACCTGTTGCGATTGCAAACGGGGTCGTATACCAGTCTTGGGAGGATGTCCGGATCCACTGCGTACCTCTGGAACCTGGATTCGCAAAGGTACAGGTGGACATGGCCCTCCCGGGCTACAGCTCTTTTCCGTTGCCCGTCCCAACGGACGAAATGCGGACAATTGGCGAGGCATTGGGCTCTACATACAGTGGCCCAAGAAGGGTGTTATACTACAGGAGGTAAACCCTAGCCATTCTAGCTTACAACTCAGTTAATATACTCAATTTGCAAAATCTAATTTAAGCGTTTGTACTTAAAGTGGATGATGGATACCAGCTCACTTCCTGAGGACACCACCCCCGCCACAACGCATGAGCGAACTCCTTCGGCCCCCATGCCTCCTCCGACGGCCTCAAACCCTTCGCCATCAAATGAGGCCGATGGCACCACACCCCAACCTTCGAAGGTATACACTCGCTCCCCGCCCAAAGGCAAGGGCAAGGCCAAAGGCAAGGCCAAACAAAGCCAGCCGGGTACGTTCAAGAACGGGTCCCCACTCGTGTCGGAGTACCTTCTGCGCAATATGGATCAAATAACCAGAAGTCTCCACGAGTGGTACCTGACCCGGTCTAGGCGCCACATCAACTTCTTGGTTCACTTCAGGCCAGCCCATTTTCACCGTGAGCCCGGGAGCATATCGGTGGCCCACGAGGATTTGTTCGACCTCCTCAACTGGCGGGAGCTTGATATGTCCATCATACGGACTAGAGTCCTGTGCGTTTGCTGTTGTCTGAAGTTATGACAGTTCGTTTCATAAATCTAATCACTTTTTGTATGCACTACTTACTATTGTCTACTTTGCATCCAGGTGCATGTATAGGCTGGCGTCGATGAGGGCATGTGACAAGGTGGGTTTCCTCGACCCAGAGAAAATAAGCCTCACGATGCTAGAGCACGACCAAGCACATGCGGAGGAATACATATCAAGGGCACTACTAGCGCAGCAGGACCGAGAGTTCATCCTTGCGCCGTACCACCAAAGGTTAGTGCATTTCCTACTAATTTAACTCATTCTTGTATGTTACGCCTAACATATGTATGAAACGGTTCGCTTATATATGCAATGTAGGGGCCACTGGGTCCTCGCCGTCATTTGCCCATGGATGAATGAGGTCTATTACCTCGATTCGATGAGCGACAAGGTGGCGCATGTTTTCACCCTCACATGGCACATAGACGCGTAAGTAACATAGTTGTCTTAAATTTTTCTCTGACTAGCTAATTAATGATAACATATTAATCGGCAATGCTAAATTAAATACAGGGCTTTCAAAAATTATGCTAGTGCTAGAGGGAGGCATGACGCGTCGAAGGGCACAACAATTTCTTGGAAAGAATATGAGGTAATTAATACGGATGGAAGTACTCATGATGAGTCTTTTAATTTAAGCTTAATTAGTTCTTTCGAGTTAATGTGGGTTTATGTCTTTGCATATACAATTTTTCCAGTGCCATCAGCAACCACAATCGTGGGAATGTGGCTTCTATGTCATGAGATTCATGTATGACCTGATCAGGAGAAACTTTGCTCAATTCCCTAAGGTAACCATTTTTCCTGACTCAAAGTCGAACTTTAATTGGATGTGATGTACGATCCAAACTTCATACACGCATATATGCAGAGCGCCATGTTGAAAGAGCAATATGAGTTGCCTCAATTGAAGGAGCTGCGAACAATTTGGGCTCAATATGTCATGGAAGAAGTGGCTATCAACGATCGATAGTAACTGACTTGTGTTGATTGCTGTATTTGTGAATATATATTGAATGTGTTGATTGCTGTATTTGTGAATAAACTCAATATGTGAATAGATTCATTGATGTATTTGTGAATAAACTCGATCAATATGTGCATAAATTCAATCTGTCCAATTTGTGAACAATATGTGAATATGTGAATATTGCTGAATTAGTGTATTTGTGAACAAATTGATCAATATGTGAATATTGCTGAATATTTGTAAATATTGGTGTATTTGTGAATGATCCAATGTATCTCTGTATAACGATATGTATATGTGCATGATTCCAGTACTAACCGTGCCAGTACATAACCGATAGGAAAAACTAATATTACTATCGGTTATACACTAAAATCGATAGAATAAATATTACATTACTATCGGTTCATATGCAACAACCGATAGAATAAAGTTTTCAGTACTAAACGTGTCTACAAATTACTATCGGTTATATACTACAACCGATAGAATAAATATTACATTACTATCTGTTCATATGCAGAAACCGATAGAATAAAGTTTTCAGTACTAAACGTGTCTACAAAATACTATCGGTTATATAATATAACCGATAGAATAAAATTTCCTGTACTAACTGTGTTCAGACAATACTATCGGTTTAGATAATACCCGATAGAAAAAAACATTAACATTACTATCGGTTTAGATCCTAGCCGATAGAAAAGCCTAAACAATACTATCGGTTTATATACGAGCCGATAGAAAAAATGTATATAATACTATCGGTTTAAATTTGAGCCGATAGAAGAAATAGTCGATAGCGATTAGTGAACGTTGGGAATGTAGATGTTTTACTAACGGTTTTTGAACCGATAGAAGTGTTCTGCTCCTCTACTATCGTGCCGACCACTATCGGTAAGAGAACCGATAGTAGAGTGGATTTTTAACCGATAGTGAAAAGCATTTCTGTAGTAGTGTGAAAAGGTAGGTGGGCGCGTCTTTTGAAAATCCGTGAGCCTTGCACTCGTCACCGACCCTTCAGATTGGGCTGCGGGCATCCTCTGCAGTATCTGTTCCAGCATCTGGGCCTGTACTACTTGATTGTCCTTTATCATCTGGGCTTGCATAGACTGCATCATCTAATTCTGGGCTGCTTGGGCTTCTTGTCTGCTTCTCTCCATCGACATCATTACTTCTGCCAAACTGGGCAGAGCTCCGTGTGGCTCCACATGCTCTTGGGGTTGGGGCAGCTGCTCCTCTTCACTTAATGCTCTGCCTTGAGACGAAGCACCTGCCTCATGCCTGTTCCTCGAGTGACTCCTTGTGTTCGTCATCTTGTCTTCACTTCACTGCTAAAGGTAACCAAGACTGAGGTTGCAGCAAGGGAATAGGAAAGAAGAGACACCTAATAACTTATATGCAGACACCAAGCACACACTAGTAGATATACACAGATAACTTAGCTTAATAGTTCCCAAGGAAGCAATCGGCAGAGACCTGCCCAAGGCAACCAATGGAAACGACAAGCTAACAGCGAGAAGAGAGAGAAAGCAGCACTAACTGACTAAGAGGGCAAGCTGATCTCCATCTTACTCTGAACCTAATCTCGATCGATCATCTTCTGCTCTTGCTCCAACTGACGCAGGGTTGGTTGTAGAATCCGCGAAGTTGAAGCACCGACCACAAAATTGAGTCCATCCTCGGATCTTTGCTGTAGAACCGCACGTCCAACACGCAGTTTTCAAAATGAAACTGAAAAAACCCCTTCCAAAAACATAGCAATATACTCTATAGTATGAAAATCACCTAGAGCTAATCAAGAAAGGAAGGTAAGGAAAGAAGATTATAAGAATAGTAGTTTTGCTTTTTATTAACATAGGTTTTCGCAAGTACTTGTAAGAAATTAGGTTTTCGCAAGTACTTGTAAGAAATTAGGTTTTTCCCAAAACACGCAACTATCGCAGCCATTTCTATCTAGGGTCACGTCCTACAGTCAAGCCGGGCTTTGATGCCATGCCTGTGGGTAACCCCGCCCCGTACCGAACACCACGGTACGGAACAACACTCCCCTGTCGCAACTTCCTAGGAGTCAGTTGCGAACCAGAAATGAATATCACAACAACCAGCACAATACATAAATAATCCACAAAATATTGCAAGGTTCACAGATGACGGCACTAGGGCCTTACAATAGTAACACAACGAGGTCCAAAATAACAGTTCAGTTTTTCAACAAAACGCGGAAGGAGCGGAACGCTAAACTTTGCCCACAGTCGCTCGACTGGGGTACGCGACGCCTAGAAGCTCGGATCATACTCGAAGAAGTCTTCATAAGGCTCAAGCTCACACTCATGTGAACCCAAGTCGCTTGGCTCTTCAACTTCTGATGGAACAATTCAGTCACGGGTGAGTACAGGGTACTCAGCAAATCACCACTTAACAAATGCAAGTATATATAACATGATAGGGAATTCAAGGAAATGATTGAGGTTTTTTTCCAAACCTTTTCATCACCTAACAGTTGATAGTCATGAAAAGCATTCAAAACATTCTTTGAAAACTTACCTTATATATATATATATATAACAGTTCAAGAGTGCAGAATTTAAAGCAGTTGATAAAACAGTTCATAAAAACTACTTGTGCCTCACAACATGGATAAATCCCATTGACCATAACACACTCCAAAATCCGGGAGCACGGAGTATTTAAATACATTTTAAACTCTGCAGAGGGATACCGCTTTACCCACAAGACTTCTCAACTACCACTGTTGACCACGAGCATAGGCCTTCTGCCCAACACGCTACTTTAAGCATATGAGTCTCCTATGCCAGGTTCGATCACGCTGCTTTAAGCGCGCCACTGAGTTGAGAATAACACGCTTTTCACCCTGCCTTGCCATTATACTAGCTCTGCCCCGTAAAAGGTTCACCATCGGTCAGTGGCCCAGGAATTCCACCTCCGGGTGGGGTTCCTAATACAGTTGTGAAGCATTGTAGAGATCTTCCCTCTCATACCTTCACCCTTCCCCTCACTCAGTATTGGGCCGCGGTGGGAGACCCTCTCCACCAATAGTGAGCGGACACACAAGGGGTTTGTGCTGGGAAACCACATCCAGCAATCGTGCCCTGGAACCACATCAGTTGCACGATCTTTCGCTCAAACGAATCGGCTGGGCTCGTCCCAGCCGTCAGTGTAAGTGGGCCAAGAGGGATCTTCCCTCCCTGACCAGTGAACAGTATTAGTGCACGATTTGAGCTAGGATTTGGTGGGTGAGCTGCTGGAAACGAGGGGAGGACGATGGCATGGCCTGATTGGAGAGAAAATGGCCGGAACGACGAGAAACCCAAGATGGCCGGCGGCAGGAAAAACAAGAAGCGCCGATGGAGGGAGTTCCGATGGCCAAAACGAAGAGCTCCAGAAGAGAAAAAGGAAGAGAGTGAGGAGGCACACCTGATGGACAAAGATAGACAAGCAAACGACGGCTGCAGGGAGGGAAACGATTGACGAGGTGACGGCGGCCGGCACTGGAGCGCGGCCAAACCAGCGGCAGAAGAGCAGAAATCATCCCCTTTGATATTTTATGTGAAATTTTTTAATCAAATGCAAAACTCTTGAATGCTCTGTGTGTCTAAGTGTTTCCTCTACCACTCTACAGAAGGACTTGTGAAAATATGCTGGTTTGAGTGGGTTTTCAGCCATGCCAAGACCTTTAAAGAGTGGTATTGGGGAGCAAACGAGGTGTAACAGTGACATGTTGACATGTAATGCATCCAGCTGGGGTAAACAGGTCTTTACACTGTACTTGCTGCAGAATGGTTGAGGGTAGAGGTGGTATTTTACATAAAATAGTGTTTTTGTCAATTCTAGGGGCTTGTTTGAAAATTTCTGAAAATAGGAGGGCTGAAATGCAGAATTTCAGTGCATGGGAAGTTGTGGAACCTGGTTACTTGTGCAAATAAAATATTTTAAAACTTTTCACATAATTTTTAATGCATTACTTTAAATTAAATATATTCCTTTATGCAATTTCCAAATAGGAAAATCATTATTTCATGTGGAAAAATGATTTGTTTGATGCGTAAAATCATGATGCCGTGAACTTAAAAATATGCATGCATGAGAAAAATATTGGGGGGATGATTTAGTGTTGAACAGGTGAAAGAATTTCGCTGATCGGAATAAGAAGATAATTAAACAGAATTTCGGAAGATTTAGACCGGAAGGAAAATCTGAGAAAGGGAGGGTTTAAGAATGGAATTTTGGGGCTGTTACAAACCTATCCTCCTTAAAAAGAATCTCGTCCCCGAGATTCAGACGAGTTAGAGAAAAGGTAAGGAAAGGCTTGCTGCAAATCTGATTCCTTCTCCCAGGTTGATTCATCTTCAGAATGATTACACCATTGGACACGGCAGAATCTGATCACTCTGCTTCTTAGTTGGCGTTCTGCAATCTCTAAGATTCTGGCTGGCTTCTCTTCATAGGTCAGGTCTGGCTGGATTGAGATATCATCTGCCTGCAGCTGATCTTCTGGTTTTCTCAAACTCTTGCGCAATTGCGATACATGGAAAACATCATGGACACCTCGCATCTCTGGTGGCAATTCAAGTTGATAAGCCACTTCTCCTCTTCTTTCTATTACTCTATAGGGTCCAATATACCTGGGGCTCAGTTTCTGCCTCTTCTGAAATCTGGAGATACCTTTCTGAGGTGATACCTTGAGATACACATGATCATCTGTGTCGTGGTATTGCGAATACCCTGGCAGTTTTGAGAACGATCCTAGCGAAGATTACGTGGCGCGGGTTGACCGGATGACCGGTCCTCCCCGGCCGGACAAACACAAGAAATGACACGAGGATTTATACAGGTTCGGGTCCTGGTGGGGGCCCTAGTCCTGTCGGCGTGCTCCCGACTGGAGTCGGATGGGGAGGCTCTCTCTGGGGGAGAGGCTTCCGGAGCACACCTGAGAGTTTTGGCTATTCCAATAAATGAATCACCTGCTTACCACTGAGGGGTACAAGGGCTATTTATAGCCCCAAAAAGAAGCAAAAAGACCTATCTACCCCGGAAGCCACCGTCGGATTGAGGGGTAGCGACGTCCTTCTCCCGGTCAAACGTCTTGGATGCTTGACAGGTGGTCGCTGATTCCCAAGGCGCTCCTCGCGTGACCTGCATGTGATCAACAACCAAAGACTTTACATTTTAGGAGGGCGACGAGCCCTGGGACACGCACCGGGGGCCAGCTCCCCGGGCCAAAGGCGGCTCCTGGGATAGGCACCGGAGGCCAGGTCCCGGGAGCCAAAAGGCGGCGCCCGGCCCGGGAAGGCCCCGGAGGCCACGTCCCCGGTCAAATGGGGGCGCCCGGGACCGGCGCCGGAGGCCACGTCCCCGGGCAAATGGCGTCGCCCGGGACTGGCGCCGGAGGCCCGGTCCTGGGGGCCAAAAAGGCGGCGCCCGGGGAGGCCACGTCCCCGGGCGAATGGGGACCGGCGCCGGAGGCCCAGTCCCGGGAGCCAAAAGGCAGCGCCCGGGGAGGCCCCAGAGGCCACGTCCCCGGGCCAATGGTGGCGCCCGGGAAGGCCCCGAAGGCCATGTCCCCGGGCGAATGTGACGCAACTTACCTGGACTTAGTCCCACGGAGATTTCCCCCAATAGCAGCCCCCCATGCCCCCCGGGGACGATGCTCGAGTCCCCGGTGGGTATGGTACATGTCACCGGGAAAATCTCCGGACGAAGTCACCGGAGCCGTGACGCTTCGGCTTCCGTGCCCCGCGCTTAAGGCCGCGTCGCTTCGCCATAAATGCGCTCGCCTCTATAAATAGGGCCTTGGGGGGCCCGGTAACTTCATTCCAAACTTCTCAGCCTTAGCGCGTTTAGCTCTCCCGGTAGCAAGCATCCGGAACTTTTAGACGTAGCCCCCTGCAAAGTTAGTCTCCGGAAAAAACTGACCTGATGGCACCGAAGGGTCGAGCGAAGACGACCGAGGTGCCCCCGGAGGAGGTCGCTCCGGACTTCCTCTGGGCGTCTGAGTTCACGGCCGAGGATGCCGAGTCCATGGTCGAGCGTGGAGTCGTGGAGGATGGGGACATCTGGGTCCTCGTGAAGAAAGACGGAGCCCCCCGCCCCAGGCCCGGAGAGGTTGTGGCCTTCGAGGCCTTCCTGGTGGCGGGGCTCCGGCTCCCAGTGCATCCCATGCTCTGGGAGTTTCTGAAGGAGTATGGGGTGGCCCTCAACCACCTCACCCCGAACGCGATCGTCCGGATGGGCCTCTTCATCTGGCTCTTCGAGACGGCAACCGGGAGGGAGCCCACCCTACACGTCTTCCAGTACTTCTACGAACCGGCGGCGCAGAGCTCCCACCTGGTGAAGGGGGCACCCAAGTCCCCCTTTGGCTCAGTGATGGTGCAGATGCTGCCGTCCCGGGTGGCCGACTACCCGGCGGCAGCCTCCCGGGACCATTGGGGCGACTGGATCCGGAGGTGGTTCTACCTCCGGGTCCGAACGACGAGGTGACGTACGCCCCGGAGCCCGCCTCTTACAGCAGGTCATCCGCGCCGAAGCCTCCGGTGTGGATGGACGAGGAGCTCGAGCTCCTCAGCAAGGTGATCATCTCCCAGAAGACCCGCTCTATGCGGGACGCCGCCGTGGAGATGATGCTCCTGAGGATCTCCCCCTTTGCACGCGGGAGGAGGGGGATCGGCATGGGCCCGGAGCAGCGGCCCCCGGTCAAGCCGGTGACTCGACGTAGTCCCGGTAACCTGCTTCATTGCATTTACAAATTGTTGAAAATTTGACTAACTCTTTACCTCTTGTAGTCCGGCCGTACCCGGCGGCGCGGGAGAAGGCGGAGAACCTCCTGGGGAGGTACTTCACCGACGAGCACGAGCGCGTCGTGCGCCTCGTGGGGGAGGGCACTCCCCGGAACCTGGTGGCTGAGGCCTATGGGCTGAAGCTCCCGGAGAGGAAGCCCCTCCCCACCCCCGGGTCGCACAAGCAGGGGAAGGACGCGGCCGGGGGTTCTGAGCCTAAGAAGGCCAAAGTCCAAAAAGCCCCCGGCCCGTCGACGACGCCGGCGGCGACACCGGCGAAGCCCCGGGACGAGACCCCCGGGACCGAGCGCGCCCGGGCGACGGCCCGGAAGGAAGTAACACCCCCTCCCCCGAAGAGCCCCGTTGAGGCTCGGGGGAAGGAATCGGCCGCGGACGGGGCCGCCTTCGATAGCGGCCCCGCCAGCACCCCCGGTCCCCTTGGAGCCGGAGAAGCTGGAGGTGTGGTTCGCGGAGGCCTCACCTCCGCAGATGGAGTGGACCGTGGACGAAGGGGGGAGCCCCTCAGTGTACGAGGTCCTGCCAGAAGTGGGGGCCCCGGGGGCCCTCCCGTCCGGAAAGGGGAAAGGGTTGATGATCCCCCCCCGGCGAGGGACCCCTTCCGGAACTTCCTCGGCCACTTCCTCGGGGGGCACCTCCGCGACAAAGACGACGACGACCGCCACCCTGACCGAGGTCGTGCCGGGCGCCCAGGTCCGGGAGCCCGTTACCGGCCGCCGCGGCGGGACCAGGTCCGGGAGCCCGTTACTCGGAAGGCCTGCAGACCCCGAAGGTCCAGGCCATCGTCGCGGGGGGGGGGGGGGGGGGGGGCGCTCCACGATCGCTTCGCGGAGCTTCGGTCCCTTCAAGCCCAGGTATTCACCCGAAGCAATTATCGCTTTCTTTTGGCTCCCTACATCCAAAATTTTTCTAACTCTGGAATTTATAGGGGGCGGCGATTACCTGGGGCGTCGAGCAGCGCGTCATCCGGCTGCTCAAAGACGAGGAGGACAAGGCCGCCGCCTACCTGGGCCAGCGGGACGAAGCTCTCCGGGAGCTGGCCCGGGTCCGGGCCCAGGTTCACGTCTCGGAGACCGTGAACGACCGCCTCCGGGAGGAGGCAATGGCGAGGGAGGAGGCCTTCCGGGAGCTCGAGGGATCGAGCGTCCGGGCGGTGGTGGACGCAGACCGCTCCGTCCGCTCGGCCCTCGAGAGCCTTGGCGTAAGCCTAGGCTCCGGGGGTGGCTCGGAGGTGCCCCCGGCCATGCTCGCGGAGGCTGTGCGTTTTCTTAACGCACAAGTCTCCGTGATCTCGGAGGCAGCGGACGCCCGGGCGCGAGGCCGGGAGATCCCCAGTCATCGCGGCCGCGGCCGGGCTCGTCGAGCACCGAGGAGTGGGCGCCCGGGCGATCGGGGGCTGCATCCCGCGGAGCTTCCCCGAGTTCTTCGAGTCCACGCACCGTGAGGTGGAGCAGCTCGCCGGGGCTTTCTACGACCGGATCATCCGGGTGAGATTCCCGGCACCGGCGCCTCCGGCAGTGGACGCCCCAGCCCTGGCCTCAGAGGAAGCCCCCTGGGGGGAGGACGCCAATGAAAGAGTATGAGCCTCCCCCCGGGTCTTTAGATAGGACCCTTTTGTTTTCTTAGGACTTTTGATCCCGGTAGCTTCTTAGAAGAAGCCCCGGACACTTGTAAAAAGATATTTTGGAATGCAATAGAATTAGAAATTTTTCTAAGTCTTTGAATTGAATGCAATGTTACCAGGGTTCCCGGGAGGTTACTCCCTGGCGAAGGTCCGGGAGGGGCTCTCCGGGGGACGACCGAGCGGCTTTAATATTGCTAAGCCTCATCTCCGGGGAGCGCAGCGGGGACGCCGTCAGGGAGCCCGTCCGGTTAACACTACTACAGAAATGCTTTTCACTATCGGTTAAAAATCCACTCTACTATCGGTTCTCTTACCGATAGTGGTCGGCACGATAGTAGAGGGCAGCACACTTCTATCGGTTCAAAAACCGTTAGTAAAACATCTACAATCCCAACGTTCACTAATCGCTATCGACTATTTCTTCTATCGGCTCGGTTTTAAACCGATAGTATTGTATAAGTTTTTTCTATCGGCTCGTATAAAAACCGATAGTATTGTTTAGGCCTTTTGTATCGGCTAGGATCTAAACCGATAGTAATCTAAACATTTTTTTTCTATCGGCTCTTATATAAACCGATAGTATTGTTTAGGCCTTTTGTATCGGCTAGGATCTAAACCGATAGTAATCTAAACGTTTTTTTTATCGGCTCTTATATAAACCGATAGTATTTTGTGGACACATTTAGTACTGGAAACTTTATTCTATCGGTTGTTATATATAAACCAATAGTATTGTGTGGACACAGTTAGTACTGGAAACTTTATTCTATCGGTTGTAGTATATAACCGATAGTACTGAAAAATTTATTCTATCGGTTATATTATATAACCGATAGTATTTTGTAGACTCGTTTAGTTAGTACAGGAAACTTTATTCTATCGGTTTCTGAATATGAACCGATAGTATTGTGTGGACACAGTTAGTACTGGAAACTTTATTCTATCGGTTGTAGTATATAACCGATAGTAATATTAGTTTTTCCTATCGGTTATGTAGTGGCACGGTTAGTACTAAATATTTACAAATATACATACAGCAATACAGAGATACATACAGCAATATACATACAGCAATACAGAGATACATTGGATCATTCACAAATACACCAATATTTACAAATATTCACCAATATTCACATATTGAATTTGTTCACAAATACACTAATACAGTAATATACACATGCATTGGACAGACTGAATTTATGCACATATTGATCGAGTTTATTCACAAATACATCAATGAATTTATTCACATATATTCACAAATCAATGAATCAACACATTCAATATATATTCACAAATACAACAATCAACACAAGTCAGTTACTATCGATCGTTGATAGCCACTTCTTCCATGACATATTGAGCCCAAATTGTTCGTAGCTCCTTCAATTGAGGCAACTCATATTGCTCTTTCAATATGGTGCTCTGCATATATGCGTGTATGAAGTTAGGATCGTACGTCACATCCAATTAAAGTTCGACTTTGAGTCAGGAAAAATAGTTACCTTAGGGAATTGGGCAAAGTTTCTCCTGATCAGGTCATACATGAATCTCATGACATAGAAGCCACATTCCCACGATTGTGGCTGCTGATGGCACTGGAAAAATTGCATATGCAAAGACATAAACCCACATTAACTCGAAAGAACTAATTAAGCTTAAATTAAAAGACTCATCATGAGTACTTCCATCCGTATTAATTACCTCATATTCTTTCCAAGAAATTGTTGTGCCCTTCGACGCGTCATGCCTCCCTCCAGCACTAGCATAATTTTTGAAAGCCCTGTATTTAATTTAGCATTGTCGATTAATATCTTATCATTAATTAGCTAGTCAGAGAAAAATTTAAGACAACTATGTTACTTACGCGTCTATGTGCCATGTGAGGGTGAAAACATGCGCCACCTTGTCGCTCATCGAATCGAGGTAATAGACCTCATTCATCCATGGGCAAATGACGGCGAGGACCCAGTGGCCCCTACATTGCATATATAAGCGAACCGTTTCATACATATGTTAGGCGTAACATACAAGAATGAGTTAAATTAGTAGGAAATGCACTAACCTTTGGTGGTACGGCGCAAGGATGAACTCTCGGTCCTGCTGCGCTAGTAGTGCCCTTGATATGTATTCCTCCGCATGTGCTTGGTCGTGCTCTAGCATCGTGAGGCTTATTTTCTCTGGGTCGAGGAAACCCACCTTGTCACATGCCCTCATCGACGCCAGCCTATACATGCACATGGATGCAAAGTAGACATTAGTAAGTAGTGCATACAAAAAGTGATTAGATTTATGAAACGAACTGTGATAACTTCAGACAACAGCACACTCACAGGACTCCAGTCCGTATGATGGACATATCAAGCTCCCGCCAGTTGAGGAGGTCGAACAAATCCTCGTGGGCCACCGATATGCTCCCGGGCTCACGGTGAAAATGGGCTGGCCTGAAGTGAACCAAGAAGTTGATGTGGCGCCTAGACCGGGTCAGGTACCACTCGTGGAGACTTCTGGTTATTTGATCCATATTGCGCAGAAGGTACTCCGACACGAGTGGGGACCCGTTCTTGAACGTACCCGGCTGGCTTTGTTTGGCCTTGCCTTTGGCCTTGCCCTTGCCTTTGGGCGGGGAGCGAGTGTATACCTTCGAAGGTTGGGGTGTGGTGCCGTCGGCCTCATTTGATGGCGAAGGGTTTGAGGCCGTCGGAGGGGGCATGGGGGCCGAAGGAGTTCGCTCATGCGTTGTGGCGGGGCTGGTGTCCTCAGGAAGTGTGCTGGTATCCATCGTCCACTTTAAGTACAAACGCTTAAATTAGATTTTGAAAATTAAGTATATTAACTGAGTTGTAAGCTAGAATGGCTAGGGTTTACCTCCTGTAGTCTAACACCCTTCTTGGGCCACTGTATGTACGAGCCCAATGCCTCGCCAATTGTCCGCATTTCGTCCATTGGGACGGGCAACGGAAAAGAGCTGTAGCCCGGGAGGGCCATGTCCACCTGTACCTTTGCGAATCCAGGCTCTAGAGGTACGCAGTGGATCCGGACATCCTCCCAAGACTGGTATACGACCCCGTTTGCAACCGCAACAGGTTTGTCGCCTATGTTGATCAATAGGGTATAGCTCTCCGGCTTCTGCAATTTGCAACAATTATAACAAGTTAGCGAAACAATTCTAACGTAACGGGAGTGGCATCAGCCGAACTGCATATATAGCTCAAGAGTTGCAATACCTCGATCAGGTCCACCGGATCCACGTGAACCTTCGAGCCAACACTACTCGGCCTGGCAGCGTCGACCTCGGCAGTTGGATCTAAACCCTTGGACTGCACAACTCGGCTTAGGCGTTCATATTTCTCGTTCATTTGAGCGAACATGTCCGCGAATTGTGCAGTCACATCTGCCCGTATCTTCTGAGATAGCTCCACTTCCCTTTCCTTCCAGCTACTAGGCTTCTTCGCCTTTTGCCCGGGGTCCGAGAAGCCTTCCTTCCATGGCACCACAGCCCCCACGGTTCGCGTCCGCCCTGGATGCTCCTTGTTCCCTAGAGCCCGGGTAAGGATGTCGTTCTCCCTATGGGGACTGAACAATCCCTCGGTCGCCTCCTTCGAGCAAGAGATCTGTTACATTGAAAGCTCTCCATTGTGAGGAAGAAATATATACAAAGTTGTGCGCACACTAGTGATCATAGTTAGCCAACTTACGAGTCGCTGCACGACCTCGACGTCCCTGGGGTTTGGGAACGCCACAGTCCCCGTGGCCGACACGGTCCCTCTGGCCAGCCACCAGCGCTTGCATCGCTGATCGCGGATCTTGGAGAGTGGTAGGTCAGGGGAGTCGACGAAATGCGACGCCTCGTCTTCACCCTTCTTCCACTGCTCCTCCTTCCCCGCATAGCCGCGAGAACCGAGCCGGTGTGGGTGGTCGTTCCTCCTCTAGATTGCCCTGTTCTTCTCGCTGAGGGCCTTCGTACCAGAAACAAGAAAATTAATGCACCACTGCTTACTGCATACAATGGTGTAACCAAGCAAAGGAACCATTCATACCTTGAACTCAGGAGTCCCCTTCTGTTGGGCGAATTGCTCCCATACCTCCTCCGTTATGAAGGGGTACTTCTTGCATGGAGATTCGCCTTTAGCGAGGAAGGTACTGACGAGGACGCTCTTGAAGGTTTTCCACGTGTTGTTCATGTCCTTCAAGCAAGCTATCTTGGGACCATCGTCCGGGATGTTCCACTTGGCCTGTTTCAAATGGTGCATATAAGTAGGACTTACCTAATCTCTAGGATAAACCAAAGGAATGTGATTACTCAAGAGTTCAGTGATTTTGATTAATTTTACCTTCACTTCCGCCCACAGCCTATCCCTCTCGTCGGCCTTGACGTCCTTCCAGCTCTGGACGGTGATCTTCACCCTTTCCTTCGCCAACAAGCCAACATAGGCAGCATAGTGCCCGGCGTTCTTCCCGATCGGTCTCCCGAATTGGTTGAACTCACAGGAAAGATCCGCGCGTTTGGCCAAACGACCCAACATCGTCGCGCCTCGCGCCTTCCTCTTGCGCTGGGACGAGGCAGCGCCATCTACGTTTGCCCTCGCCGAATCACTAGTATCAGCCGAGGAAGATGCCGACATGGCTTTACCTAAAATACCATGAACAAACCATCCAATTGATATGAAGAAAGGTACATGACAAAGTAATTCACAGAATATTCAGATGAGCAGTGCAAACTAACAAATACTATATTTCCTATCGGTTTTGAAAGGAAAACCGATAGTAGTAAGGTCTATATTCAGGAAAATTTAAAAGATTAGCAGTGCAAACTATGCTAATCTCTCTGCTGGAAAATAAAGTCTGTTAAAATTTAAATGAACCTAAATTTGAGATGAAAATTAGAAAATGGGAAGTAATTCACAGAAAATTCAAATTAGCTGTGCAAAATATGATGGCACTACTATTTACTATCGGTTTTCCAAGTCAAACCGATAGTAATCAAGTCTAAATTAGGAAAAATTTCCAAAATTGCTCAGCAGGAACATAAAGTAATTACTCAGCAGGAACATAAGGTATGTTAAAAAATAAATGAACCTAAATTTGAGATGAAAATTAGAAAATGGGAAGTAATTCACAGAAAATTCAAATTAGTTGTGCAAACTATGATGGCACTACTATTTACTATCGGTTTTCCAAGTCAAACCGATAGTAATCAAGTCTGAATTAGGAAAAATTTCCAAAATTGCTCAGCAGGAACATAAAGTAATTGCTCAGCAGGAACATAAGGTATGTTAAAATATAAATGAACCAAAATTTAAGATGAAAATTAGAAATGGGATATAATTAACAGAAAATGCAGTTTTAGGGTATTTACTATCGGTTCTGAGTAAGAAACCGATAGTGAACTACACTGTATGACAAATTGCTATGATTTTCATCAATTCTGTCATTCTCATAACTATCAAGTTTGTAGTTCATGAATTTTACTCTAGGTTTCTATTTGTAATCCATGGAACGGGATATGAACCATTGCATACAAAATTAAGCAATACACGCGAGCGATTTGGTCAAGAACACTTACAGTGGATCGTGGAGTGGCCGGAGGCGGTGGCGCAATGCAATGCCGGAGGCGGTGGCGCAATGCAATGCCGGAGGCGGTGGAGAACCAGTGGCGCAGAGGAGCGAAGAAGCGAACGTCGGCGATTCTAGGGTTTTCCGCGCGAGTATTTTTCGATTTGGAATGTGATCAGTTGCACTGGAGGGAAAATCGTGCAGGTTATAACCTAATAAATGAATCTTTACTATCGGTTCATCACCACAAAACCGATAGTAAAAACATGTAAGTTAGGGTTTTCGTAACACAGTGTAAATCACTATCGGTTGTGAACACTAAACCGATAGTAAAATAAGAACAAGGGATCATAACACAGTGTAAATCACTATCGGTTGTGAACACTAAACCGATAATAAACTAAGAACAGGGATCATAACACAGTGTAAATCACTATCGGTTGTGAACGATAAACCGATAGTATAGTTTAATTTCATATCGGTTTCACAGTTATAACCGATAATAAAATACAATGCTATTGACCCTAAAGGATTTCCCTTAGATGAATTACAGAGGATCTCAGTACATCATTTTGTATTGTATTTACTATCGGTTATGACAATAAACCGATAGTATATGTTAATTTCATATCGGTTTGGAGGTTGAAACCGATAGTATAATACTGTTAAATTGATCTAAAGGTATTTCCTGAGAACAAATACAGATGGGTCTCAGTACATCATTTTGCACTTGTAAAGACACCTGAAACCCCATGCAAATGGCTTGCAATAATTTTGAAATAAAATAACAGTAAAGACCAATCATGGAATGAAAATTTGCAGTTTTCATATATATTTGTGAAAAGAATCAATTATTGCTCAAATCAAGTATATACTCCAATTGAAATGAAAATTTGCAGAAATGATTCTCAATGCATCACGTATGTTTTCCCAAAGAATTTTTGAAAATTGATTCGAACATTCTTCGATCCAAGTAATATACGTCACTTACATATTGCAAATTAGTCAAGAATGGTTGTCCACCCATAATCCTTTTTCATGGTCGTCTCGCAGGTAACTTGTTTCGTCAATATCTTCGGTAGGGACAGATTGAAGGATTCCATCTAAAAATGGAGGTAGTTCGTCGAACTGATCGTACTCTTCTTCATCCACAACGTCTTCGACCCCAACAATACGTCTCTTACTGTGAAGGACAACGTGCAACTTTGGGTTGGCCGGGTCAACGATGTAGAACACCTGTGTGGCTTGCTCAGCAAGTATAAATGGATCATCTTTGTGTGCGACTCTACTGAGATCGACTAGAGTAAACCCATAATTGTCGACTTTAACACCTCGAGGGATTTCGACCCATTGGCATCGAAACAGAGGAATCTTAAGTAATACATAATCGAGCTCCCATATTTCCTCAATAACACCGTAATATGAGTCGAGTGCTCTTACTGCCCTGGCATCCTCCGAAATAGCAAGTAGTGTCACTCCACTACATTGCATAGCACTCTTCTCGTCCTGAGTTTTTGTGTAAAATGAATAGCCGTTGATGTCATACCCCTGCCAAGTCCCTACTGTAAATCTAGGCCCTCTGGCCAACCATGTAACATCTTCATCTACATCGCCCTCAGAAGCTTGCAGGACTCTATTTTCGATCCACCCAGCAAACTTCCTATTATGTTCTCTGGTGACCCAAATCTCTGGCTTCGAGGGATTCTGTTTCCGTAACATTTCCTTGTGCTCGTGTATGTATGGCTCCACCCCCGTCATGTGCTGTAAGAACCAAAAATGGGCTTTTGCATACAGATCACTAGAGGGGACAACTGCTTTAAATCCAATCGTTCCAATGCCCTGAAGCCTGCCCTCATGCCGAGACGTAGGAACGCCAATTGGGTCAACCCCGGCCATATAGTTGGTGCAAAATTCAATCACCTCCTCGGCGGCATAACCTTCAATAATACTGCCCTCAGGCCGATATCGATTCCTTACATATCCCTTCAAGATACCCATAAATCTCTCAAATGGATACATGTAGCGCAGGAACACGGGTCCACAAAACTTAATTTCTCTGACAAGGTGAACAATTAGATGGACCATAACATCAAAAAAGGATGGAGGGAAATACATCTCCAGCTGACAAAGAGTGGTAGTCACATCGCGTTGCAAATCGTCCAGTCCATCCATATCAATTACCTGCAAGGACACAGTTCCTGCAAGGACACAGTTGCAGCAAATATTCAGATCCAAAAAATCTGACAAGTTCCACGAATGGAGCTAATTAACTTGCTAGGAGTACACGCTTACGTACCTTGCCAGATATTGTGTTGAAGAAATAACATAGCTTTGTAATTGTCTCTCTGACTTTGACTGGGAGAATGCCTCTGATAGCAATGGGAAGCATTTGTGACATCAGTACATGACAATCATGGGACTTCATACCAACCAGTTTCAAGTCTTTCATGACACAAGTTTTTTAAAGTTCACAGAATACCCGCATGGAACTTTGACACCATGTAGGCACTGACAGAGTTCTATTTTTTCTCTTTTTGACAAAGTATAGCAGGCCGGGGGGAGGTATGTCCGCTTTCCCTTCTCCAACGGTGCAAGCTCAGTCCTTATGCCCATGTCGAGCATGTCACGGCGAACGTTGATGACATCTTTCGTCTTTCCTGGAATGTTCAACAACAAACCAATCAAACTGTCACAAACATTTTTCTCTACGTGCATGACATCAATGCAATGTCGAACTTGTAAGTGCTCCCAATATGGCAAATCCCAAAGAATCGATCTCTTCTTCCAAACATTTTTTCCTGGAGGTTTAGAACATTTACCAAACTCAACTTTGATGTCCTTCACGCGCAAGTAAAGCTCCTTACCAGTCACAAACACTGGGGCTGATCCTTTCTCAGGCTTCCCATTGAATGACTTCCTCTTCTTACGGTAGGCGTGATGCATCGGAAGGAATCTGCGGTGACCCATGTACACTGTTTTTCTGCAGTTCGATAACCACATGCTTTCAGTTTCATCCAGGCAAATAGGACAAGCCTTGACTCCTTTCGTACTATACCCCGACAAATTTCCATAGGCCGGGAAATCATTTATGGTACAAAATATCATGGCCCGCAACATGAAATTCTCTCGCTTATGTGCATCCCACACCCGCACCCCTTCGCTCCACAATTTTTGTAAGTCCTCGACTAACGGTGATAGAAACACGTCAATATCATTCCCGGGTTGTCTGGGTCCTGAAATTAGTAACGACATCATGATGTACTTACGCTTCATACATAACCAAGGAGGAAGATTGTAGATGCATAAAAGAACCGGCCAAGTGCTATGTCGACTGCTCATATTTCCGTGTGGATTCATACCATCCGTACTCAGCCCAAACCTTATATTCCTCACTTCGCCGCCAAACTCACCGAATGTTCTGTTAATGTTTCTTCATTGAATGGAATCAGCTGGATGTCTTAGTTTTCCGTCTTGTTTTCGACCTTCAACATGCCAACGCAAGTACTTCGCATCTTTCGGATTTGCAAACAGCCGTTTCAATCTAGGAATCACAGGCAAATACCATACAGTTTTGGTCGGAGGCCCTTTCTTTACCTCATCACATCCATTGTGATAAATTCTATCCCCATGTTTATACCGCGATGCACCGCATCTTGGACAAACATGCAAATCCTCGTACTCGTTACGGTACAGAACACAATCATTTGGGCATGCATGTATTCTTTCGATTTCCATTCCCAACGGACACAATAGTTTTTTGGCCTGGTAAACCGATCTTGGCAACTCATTTCCCTCTGGAAGCATGTCCGCTAACAGATCCAATAGTGCCGTGAAACTCTTATCGCTCCAACCGTTGCTTGCCTTCAAGTTATATAATCTCAACACAGAAGACAACTTTGTAAATGTTTCACATCCGGGGAACAAAGGCTTCTCAGAATCAACAATTAATTTCTGAAATTTAGCTAAATCGTTTTCGCTGTAGTCCTCTTCTACATCACGTAACATTTCATCTAAATTGTCGTCATCTACATGGACTTCCGAATGAACATTATCAATGTTTTGATCATGATCATCATTACTGCAATCCACTTCCGGGTGCTGCTGAGTGGTAGCGGTAGTGCTCGTTTCCTCAAGATCTTCACCATGCCATATCCAACGGGTATAGCGTGCGTTAAAACCACGACGAATCAAATGACTCCTAATCTGATCAGAGTTGCCGAACCTTTTTAAGTTCATACAATCTATACAAGGACAATGCATATCTTTCTCTCCCTTCTTCGCCTTCTCTTGCTCAGCAAATTTAATAAATCCATTCACACCCTCCAAATACTCAACAGTAGTACGTTTTATTCCATACATCCAATATTCTCGGTCCATCTACAATTATTTCACAAAATTGACAAATTCAAATAAATAATTAATGACTCAGGGCATGCATATATGAATGAAACATAATTAGCTAGGCCATATGTGTGTACATGAGCTGTTTAATTACATTAAATGGATTTGTATATATGAAACCCTAATTAACTTGATGCATGTATTAATTGGAAGAGCCAGCTAGCTAGCTGCTTAAATTCAGCAAGCTATAGCTAGCTAGCCAACCCAGCCTTCTAGCTAGCTTGGAGATACATGTATCTAGTTTAATGAATTGCAAGTAGAGAGAGAGAGGGAGAGTGTGAAAGAGTGATCGAGAGAGAGAGAGGTGATGAGAAGATGACAATACCGAGGGGGATGGAAATATGATCAACCTCTCAGCTAGCTTCTCCAGATCACTCTAGCTTGGAGTTGTGCGCGGCTGAAATGATTCCAACATGTAGAGCGCAGAGCAGGGGTCGACCTAATTAAGTTGTCCAATTTTACTATCGGTTCAACAACACTAACCGATAGTAAAATAAGGTCCCCACTGTCATAACCATTAGTGTATAAAGTCATTTTACTATCGGTTTGTGTTGTTGAACCGATAGTACTATTTAATATATTGTATCGGTTAGTACAGTAATAACCGATAGTAAAAGGTCAGTAATTTCACTATCAGTTACCCGAGAAGAACTGATAGTACTATTCAATATATTATATCGGTTAATACAGTACCAACCGATAGTATAAAGTGAGTAATTTTACTATCTGTTACGAACGAAAAACTGATAGTACTATTGTAATATATTATATCGGTTGGTACAGTAATAACCGATAGTAAAAAGTCAGTTATTTCACTATCAGTTAAAAATGGAAACCGATAGTACTATTGTAATATATTATATCGGTTGGTACAGTAATAACCGATAGTAAAAAGTCAGTTATTTCACTATCAGTTAAAAATGGAAAACCGATAGTACTATTTAATATATTATATCGGTTTGTACAGTAATAACCGATAGTAAAAAGTATTTGCATTTCACTAACATTGGATTAGTGTATAACCGATAGTAAAATGATGGTTTTCCGCCGCTGTCGTCCTATTCTATCGGATTTTTTCTAGATTGCTTACAACCGTTAGAAAATAAGGGTTAGTGGAATGCACTTCTGTAGTAGTGTAAGGTGGCATCCGGAGTGGCACTTGGACAATTTTGACAATCATCGCGCCGAATTGTCCCCCCCGCGTCCGGGGTTCCGGATGATACCTCCTCTTCGGATACTTCCACCGGCGGGATATGAGTTCTGGCCCGAAGATGTGCTCCGGGACGCTCTGCGCCGCGTGCGCGCATTGTACCGGGACTTGGCCCGGGAGCTAGCGGAGAGCCTCCGGGAGTATTAGGCATAGGAGCCTTAGGATGTAGAGAATCCCCCGGGATAGGACCCGGGTTGTACCGTTTCCGATGCTCACCGGAGGGGGAAGATGTCCTCCGGGTTTGACGGTGAATAAAGTTGTGTTGTTGCTTTTCTTCTTTGTCGTCTTTTTGTTTTTTCTTCTTGGATGGTCTGGACAACTCCTCTTGACAAGAATGAGCTAAGTTTGCTCGTGGGCGGTGCGGTCGACACCCGGGGATTCCTTATCCCCCCCCCCCCCCGCCCACAGCGGGCCGGAGGGTAGCTCCGCGCGCTGTGGGGGTAGCAAGGTCCCCGGGGTGGAAGTGACCTATAGCATAGGAATTTTTCTAAGTTAGAAAATTTTAAAACGAGGTTTCCAAGGGAAAGACCTTCCGGGAGACAATCGTCCGGTCGCCGTGAGAACTGGGAGCCTGGAATAAGGCCTCGTGTGGAAGAAACATCCAAGAAAACACGATGAGATTTCCGGGGGCGAGCTTCTTAGGAGATGATCGTCCGGTCGCCGTGAGAATGGGGAGGCGGGAATAGGGTCTCTGGGGAAGAAATGTCCGAGAAATCCGTAACTTCTCCGGGAGACAATCGTCCGGTCGCCGTGAGGATGGGGAGCCGGGAATAGGGTCTCTGGGAGGCAATCATCCGGTCGCCGTGAGAACGGGGAGCTGGGAATAAGGTCGCCGGGAGGCAATCATCCGGTCGCCGTGAGAACGGGGAGCCGGGAATAAGGTCGCCAGGGACCAAATATCCAAGAATGCCATTAGACGTCCCACTGGGGAGAGCGTCTACTCCCGGAGGAGGAAAAGATATCCAAGAAAGCCATTAGACGTGCCACTGGGGAGAGCATCTTCTCCCGGAGGAGGAAGTGCCCGATGACGGGTCTTGAGTGTTTGGGCAGGGTACTAGTCCCCCAAAATGACTCGTAACCGCGGCCGCTGGGGACCGGGTTGCCGCTGACACCCTCAGTCCACGAGGGCTGATCGTAAGCCGCCTTACAGGAGGGACTTGCTGGGTCTGGGCCTACTTCCTCACGGGGAGGGCATCCTCACGGGGAGGGCTTCCTCGCGGGGAGGGCATCCTCGCAGGGAGGGCGTCCTCGCGGGGGGGGGGGCATCGCCGTTAGGGGCGGTAATGAGAAGGACCTGCAATGAGACAGTTGAAAAGCAAGACCTATGTACTGCTAATAAAATGAAGTACAGTGCCTCCCCCTGCGAAGTCGCGAAAGGGGAGGAAAAGGTAAATACAGTGTCCCTCCTCCCCCTCCGGCATGATCGCTCCGGGGGAGGGGACAGGCCCGTAAGGCTAAACAAAGAACTTGCGAAGTAAACGCAAGTTCCACGTGTGCTTCAGCTCCTGCTCTTGAAGGTTGGAGAGCTTATAAGCCCCCGAGCCCAGGACCGCGAGATCCTGTAGGGGCCCTCCCACTTGGGGGAGAGCTTCCCCTGGGCTTGGGGGTCTGTGACGCGCTTGAGGACAAGGTCCCCAAGGCGGAAGGATCTTTCACGCACGCGCTGGTTGTATGCGCGCACCATCTCGTGCTCGTAGATGGCGTGGCGGAGGAGCGCTCGGTCGCGTTCCTCCTCCACGAGGTCAACCTTCAGGCGCTGGTTGGCCGCGTTGGCCTGGTACGCTGCGGGCGTGGCTCCCTCCAGGAGCTCGACCCGCAGCGACCGGAGGCCAATCTCCGGGGGGAGGACTGCCTCCGCCCCATAGACCAGGGAGAAGGGAGTACGTCCCATCGCCCGGGACGGGATCGTGCGCATGGAGCCGAGGATGCTAGGGAGCTCCTCTGCCCATGCACCCCGCTTAGAAGCGGTTTGCTCGAGTCTACGGCGCAACCCCTGCAGGATTACGCCGTTGACCCTCTCGACAGCCCCATTGCTCCGGGGATGGGCCACTGAGGCGAAGTGGATGACGAGCCCGAGGGCTTCGCAGAATTCCCGAAAATAAGCCGAGTCGAATTGGGTCCCGTTGTCCACGGTGCTTTCCCGGGGGACACCAAAACGACATACGACGTTTTTCCAGAAAAACCGCTGGACGGCCCGGGGCGTGATGCTGGCCAAAGGCTCCGCCTCAACCCACTTTTTAAAATAGTCGACCGCGACTACCGCATACTTGTATCCTCCGGGCGCTGGAGGGAAGGGCCCTAAGAGGTCCATCCCCCAGCGCACGAAGGGCCAAGTGATGGGGATTGTCTGCAGTGCTATAGGGGGAAGGTTCGAGCCCTTGGCCATCTTCTGGCATGCCTCGCACGCGGAGACAAGGTCTCGCGCATCGCGCATGACCGTGGGCCAGTAGAAGCTCTGCCGGAGGGCCTTGGCCGCGATGGCACGCAGGGCTAGGTGAGAACCATAGCTCCCCGTGTGGATGTCTTCGAGAAGTTGAAGTCCTTCCGGCCGGGGGAGGCAGCACAAGAGGGCGGAAGCCCCTCGCTTGTAGAGCCTCCTCTCCAGCAGGAGATATGCCTGGGCTTTAGCCCGGAGGCGTTTAACCTCGGTCTCACTAGGAGGGTCCCCCTCCCCCTTGATGAAGGAGATGAGGGGATCCATCCAAGACGGAGTCCGGGTGATCTCGACGACCTCTGGGACATGAGGCTCGTCGCCCGTGTCCGGGGAGGCCACCGAGGGCTTCATGATGATTTCCAAGAAAGCCCCCTTGGGGAGCGATTCCCGCGCTCTTGCGGCCCGGGCCAAGGCGTCGGCCTGGTCATTGTCCGTTCGCGGGATATGCCGGGCCTCGAGGCCGTCGAAATGCCTCTCCATCTTTCGCACCTCCTACAAATAAAGACTTAAGTTTGCGTCATGGCACAGGTAAGACTTGTCCATTTGGCAAACTACGAGATGAGAATCTCCCTTGACTAGGAGGCGCCGGATCCCCAGGGAGCGCGCAAGGCGCATCCCGAGGAGCAAAGCCTCGTATTCGGCGACGTTGTTGGTTGCGGGGAACTCGAGCCGTGCGGCGTACTCGAGTTCCTTCCCCTCGGGGCTCCGGAGGACTACTCCCGCACCAGCCCCGGTGAGACACAGCGACCCATCGAACATGAGAGTCCAATGATCACTGCGTCGGGGCAGCACAGGGAGGTCTTCGTCCCCGGACCCGGAGGCGGGAGTCCACTCTGTGACGAAGTCGGCGAGGACCTGCGACTTGATGGCGGAGCTGCCGGTAAGGCACAGGGAGAAGGGGCGAGCTCGGCCCTCCCTTCCCAATCCGGCCGGTGGCTTCTTTGTTCCGCAGTACCTCCCCAAGGGGGAGGGACGACGGGACGGTGATGGGGTGCCCCAGGAAGTAATGGCGAAGCTTTCGGGATGGCATCAGGAGGGCATAGCAGATCTTCTCCATCTCCGTGTACCGAGTTTTGGCCCCTTGGAGGGCCTCACTCACGTAGTACACGGGACGCTGCTGCCCCCCTTGCTCCTTCACCAAGACCGCGCTGACGGCGACGGGGGTCGCGGCGAGGTAGAGGAGCAAGGGCTCTTCTGGAGACGGACTCACGAGCATTGGAGGGCTCGTGAGGTACTTCTTGAGGTCGTCGAACGCCTCCTGGGCCTTGGGGGTCCAGCGGAACCCCTCGAGCCCTCGGAGGATCTTGAAGAACTGGAGGCCTCGCTGCCCCGACCAGGAGACGAAGCGGCTTAGCGCGGCTAGGCGGCCGGAGAGCCACTGGACATCCTTGACGGAGCGCGGCGGGGGCATGTCTAGGAATGCCCGGATCTTCTCGGGGTTTGCCTCAATGCCCCGCTGGGACACGAGGAAACCTAGGAGCTTCCCCCCGCGCACCCCGAAGGTGCACTTCTCCGGGTTGAGTTTGAGCCCGAACGCGCGGAGGTTGCGGAAGGTTTCAGCCTGGTCGTCGATGTGGGAGGCTGCACGGGGACTCTTGACGACCGCGTTGTCTACGTAGACTTCGACGTTGCGGCTGACTTGATCTTTGAAGACCAGCGTCATGAGGCGCTGGAAGGTCGCCCCCGCGTTCTTGAGCCCGAAGGGCATATGGACGTAGCAGAAGGTTCCGAGGGGAGTTATGAAACTCGTCTTTTCCTCGTCCCCTTCCGCCATCCAGACTTGATGGTAGCCCGAGTAGGCGTCTAGGAAGCTCATGAGCTCGCACCCCGCAGTGGAGTCGACGAGCTGGTCAATCCGCGGGAGCGGGAAGTTGTCTTTGGGGCAGGTACGGTTAAGGTCGGTGAAGTCCACGCACATCCGCCACCTGCCGGTTGACTTCTTGACGAGGACGGGGTTCGCGAGCCACTCGGGGTGCAGGACCTCCCGAATGAACCCCGCCTCTCGGAACCGGGTGATCTCCACCTTGATTGCCTCTTGGCGCTCGAGGGAGAGTTTCCGCAGCTTATGTTTGATCGGGGGGTGACTGGGGGCCACTGCGAGCTTGTGCTCAATGACCTCCCGGGCGACGCCCCGCATGTCCGGAGGCTTCCACGCAAAAACATCGGAGTTTTCGCGCAGAAAAGCCGCAAGTTGCGCTGCATGCTCCTCAGGGAGCTCCGCCCCGATCAGGACGGTTTTGTCTTCGTCGCCCAGGGACAGCAGGATCTTCCAGAGGCCCCCTTCCGGACGCGGCTTGAGGAGGGGCCTCCCGGGCGGTGGCGCAGTGGCGTCTAGCTCCGGGGGAGAAGCCTCCCCCCCGGGCGCCTTTATGAGGTTGACGCTTCCGATTGTGGCCGCAGCGCACTCGTATAGAGCACGGGCCATGTCTTGGTCTCCCCGGACGTTGATCACACCAAGCGGCCCGGGGATCTTCATACAAAGGTAGTTTTGATGGGTGGCAGCCCCCATCCGGTTGATTGTGGTCCTCCCCATTATCGCATTGTTGGAGGAGGGGAGGTCCACTACATCCAAGCGGACTAACTCGGTCCGATAGTTCTCCGGGATGCCGAATGTCATAGGGAGGTCTACCTTGCCCACGGGGTGGATCATCGTCCCTGGGACAAAACCTTGTAGAGGCCCGGCCGCAGGCTGCAGGAGCTTCTCATCCACCTGCATCTCTTTGAAAGCCTTCAGGAATAGAACGTCGGCGGAGCTCCCGCCATCCACGAGGATGCGGGCCAGGTGGCAATTGTAGATTGTCGTGGAGACAATGAGCGCGTCGTCGTGGGGGAAGCGAACCCCTCGCGCATCTTCCGCCGTGAAGGTGAGGGGGACGTCCGACCACTTAGGTGGCGGGGACGCGTGTACCCCCACAACCTTGACCTCGCGCGCATACTCCTTACGCTGGCGCTTAGAGTCCCGCCCGGAGGCGGACCCTCCCACAATGACGTTGATGTGGCGCTGAGAAGTTTGAAAGGGGAGAGCTTCTGAAGGCTCCCCTTCCTGTGTCTGCTGACCCCCCGCGGGAGCGGGAAGGGCCGGAATAGCTGGCCGAGGGAGCAAGGAGGCCGGAGTCCCCCCTGCCCGCGCTGGTCGAGGAACGCCGCGAAGTGCTGCAATAGCTGGCTGCAGTCTCGGGTAGCGTGGGTACTGGACCAGTGGAAGCTGCACCACGGTCCTTCCCGCCTTCTCCCTGCGGGGCCTTCCTGGCCGCGCGAAGACCGTCCTCCCCCATGGCCTTTCGGCTTGGAGAAGGGGCGGTTGCCCCTCGGGGGGTCGCGCGAGCCACCTCCGCCCTCGAGGACAAAGGTGTCCCAAGGCCGTGGCTCGTTACGCCCCCCTGCCTAGGGCGCTTGAGGGGATCCCTGGCCCCCCGGTCAGCTGGGGCGGGAGCCCCCTGGGTCTTCTTCCAGATGTCGTCTTCCTCCGCCCGAGCATACTTTTTGAGTACGTTCAAGAGCTCATCGGCGGAAGAGGGGCAGCTCTGGGAGAGCCTTCGGTGGAGCTCCCCCGGGAGGATGCCGCTTTTGCAGGCTTCGATGACCGTAGAGTCGGGGACGTGGGCCACTTTGCTCTTCACCTGAGCAAAGCTCTTGAAGAAGATTCTGATGGTTTCCCCAGTCCTCTGCCGGACAATGTACAGCTGCGAGGAGTCCAGGGGGCGCACATAGTTCCCCTGGAAGTTCGCGCAGAACTCCCGCTTGAGCTGCGTGAAAGACTTGATGGAGCCGGCCTTCAGATTGTAGAACCAGGAGCGGGCGTTGCCGGTGAGGTAGAGGGGGAAGACGTTGCAGTGTACCGTCTCGTCCCCCCCGGCCGCGGAGATGGCTGTGGAGTAAACCTGCATAAATTCGTAAGGGTCTGCCTCACCGTTATAGTGCTCAATGTGCGGAGGGCAGTAGGGCCGCGGCCACCAGATGCTGCGAAGTCTTCGGCACAGGGGCTGGTTAGCCCCCTGCACTTCCCGGGGAGAGTCCCGGCCGCTGTCTTCTTTGACGGGACCCTCGTTGTCGGAGTCAGAGCGGTCCAAGAGGTCCGCCGGAGTGGCGGTGGCGACGCTTCTCTTCTGGACCGGGGCTGAGTTCCCGGACATCCGGGCTCTCCCCCGGGGAGGCTGGGTCTTCCGCGGGTCTCTTCCCCCGACCGGTGCGAGAGCGAGGCTCCCCGCGCCCGCGGCCGGGGGGAAGTTCTTCCCCGCGCTCAGGTGAATGATTCGCTCGACCTCCCCTTGGGCGAAACGGACATGTTCCGCCGGGGGCGGGGGGGGGGAGCCCCCTGCGAAGACCCCCGGGACCGGAAAGGGGGAAGCCCCTGTATTATCCAGAACCGGGGAGGGAGCGCCCACGGCGACGTTTGGAACCGAAGTGGAGGGAGCCCCTGTGGCAACGACCGGAACCGGAAAGGGGGAAGCCCCTGTATTATCCGGAACCGGCGAGGGGGGAGACCCTGCGGCGACATCCGGGACCGGGGAGCCGATGCGGGGGGAAGTCCGCTGAGGCACGGGAGCTGCTCTGTCGACCGCCCCCCGGTGCAGTAAACGCATCGCAAGGGGCGGGATTGGCTCCCGGCGTAGGGAAAACCCCTGGCATGAATGGGGCTCCCGGTGATGAGGACAACACACCCAAGGATACAACCGCTGCCCCTTCTTCCCCTACGACCGCTACTTCGTCCCCGACCGTCGCTGTTTCGGCCACTACTTCATCTACGACGCCTGGAGGGCTTAATCCGGAAGCAAGGCCTTTCCACCCACCTTTGCTGGACCAGCACGTCAAGATCATCCACCGAGGACAGCCCATGCGCCAAGGAAGGCCCAAGATCAAGCCCAATTCGTCGACAAGTCCGGTTCGGCCATCCAGGAGCAGCAGTACTTCAAACGGACATAACTTCGGCTCCCGGACTCCGTTTTCAGCGTGCGACCACCCGTTTGAAAGCTTAGGAGATAAGCTTTCCAATGGATCTGGTCCCAAGGCCAAATTTCTCCTGGAGAGACGGGAAAACACAGAACAATCTCACGGGCCAGAAATCCCGGGTGCTGCGCCACCTTTCTTTTGGGCCCAAGGCCCATGTATCTTAGGATTTTGGTGGCCAACGCTGTTTTGGCTGCCCTACACCTCCTGGCCGTCGCTATATATATGGCGGCCACCGTTCTTTTACGTTTAGGTTTTGTTGTGTTTGGTAGACCCCGTGTGCGTCCCTCCTCGTGTTTGCGCGTGTCGACTAGACCGCCCGAGCCGAGAAACAGAACCTCAACTTGTTCCTTTTGATTTCAATACTATCTATTCAGATTGCTTCATACTTTGTTCTTGCGGGTTCTCGATTTCTTGCAGGAACTACCGATCATTGGATCTTGTATCTGTGTGGAATTGGCATTGCGATTGTGAAGTTCCCGACCTGCTGGTTGGAAGCCCTAAATTTGGTGCCATCAACACCCCCAAATCGACGTATCATCATCTCACCGAAAGATCGGGATCGCCGTCCCCATCACCCGGCCCCGGGAATGGGCCTGAGAAGGGGTACCCCCTGGTGCCACGAAGGGCCCTGGCATGAAGTAGGCCCCCGGCACCGGGAAGGGCCCGGGCGCCGGTAACGGTCCGGACGTATACCCCGCCAGGGGAGGGAACCCCCCAGCTGGATCATACGGGGCGACCAAACCCCCGGAGGCCGGGGGGTCCGCCGGGTAGCCGATAAACGGGGGCATAGTCACCGAGTATGGGTGCGACGCAAATGTGGGGTTCGGAGGCCGCGCCAACACGCTGAGCAGCTCATCCATTGAGCATTGGGCGCGGAGCTGGCCCTCCACTAGGGCCTCAAGCAGGGCGTCCCGGGGAGCCGGGGGAGCCGTCGGGGGCATACTGGTCCCGGCCGAGGTCCCCGCGGTCACCGGGAGCGACCTGGAGGTAGAGGCACCTAAGTTAAGAGAGAAGGAGGGAGGCGGTACCTGGGCTTGGCCGCCTCCGAGAGGAAGCGCCGGGACAGCATTGTCACGGACGAGCGGCGCCGGGTCTCCGAGACAGGCGTCTCCGGGAAGGGTGCGAGCCCTTGTTCCTGGGGGAGTCATGGCGTGTTGTCACAAGTCCCCACGGACGGCGCCAACTGTCGTGGTATTGCGAATACCCCGGCAGGTTTTGAGAATGATCCTAGTGAAGATTACGCGGCGCAGGTTGACCGGATGACCGGTCCTCCCCCGCCGGACAAACACAAGAAATGACACGAGGATTTATACAGGTTCGGGTCCCGGTGGGGGCCCTAGTCCTGTCGGCGTGCTCCCGACTGGAGTCGGCTGGGGAGGCTCTCTCCGGGGGAGAGGATTCCGGAGCACACCTGAGAGTTTTGGCTATTCCAATAAATGAATCACCTGCTTACAACTGAGGGGTACAAGGGCTATTTATAGCCCCAAAAAGAAGCAAAAAGACATATCTACCCCGGAAGCCACCGTCGGATTGAGGGGTAGCGACGTCCTTCTCCCGGTCAAACGTCTTCGATGCTTGACAGGTGGTCGCTGATTCTCGAGGAGCTCCTCGCGTGACCTGCACGTGATCAACAACCAAAGACTTTACCTTTTAGGAGGGCCAACACACACCGGGGGCCAGCTCCCCGGGCCAAAGGCGGCTCCCCGGACCGGTGCCGGAGGCCAGGTCCCGGGAGCCAAAAGGCGGCGCCCAGGGAGGCCCTAGAGACCACGTCCCTGGGCAAATGGCGGCGCCCGGGGAGGCCCCGGAGGCCACGTCCCCGGTCAAATGGCAGCGCCCGGGACCGGCGCCGGAGGCCGGGTCCCGGGGGCCAAAAGGCGGCGCCCAGGGAGGCACTGGAGGCCACGTCCCCGGGCGAATGGCGGCACCCGGGACCGGCGCCGGAGGCCGGGTCCCGGGGGCCAAAAGGCAACGCCCGGGGAGGCACCGGAGGCCACGTCCCCGGGCAAATGGCGCCGCCCGGGACTGGTGCCGGAGGCCCGGTCCCGGGGGCCAAACAGGCGGCGCCCGGGGAGGCACCGGAGGGCACGTCCCCAGGCCAATGGCGGCGCCCGGGACGGTGCCGGAGGCCAGGTCCCGGGGGCCAAAAAGGAGGCGGCGCCCGGGGAGGCACCGGAGGCCATGTCCCCGGGCCAATGGCGGCTCCCGGGACGGCGCCGGAGGCCAGGTCCCAGGGGCCAAAAAGGCGGCACCCAGGGAGACACCGGAGGCCACGTCCCCGGGCGAATGTGACGCAACTTACCTGGACTTAGTCCCGCGGATATTTCCCCCAACAATCTGGTTCAAAAGATAAGTCACAACGTCGGTGATTAGCATAACTCTTCTGTCTTGACTGTGCAGTCTTCAGCTTCTCTCTAATGATCCGCACATGAGCTTCTGCGTCTCGGGCTGTCTCTGGGCCAATTAGTTGCCTTTCTCCAACTTCTGACCAATGCAATGGCGTCCTGCACTTGCGACCATACAGGGCTTCAAATGGAGCCATATGCAAGCTAGACTGATAGCTATTGTTGTACGTAAACTTTGCGTACGGCAGGCACAACTCCCATGAAATCCCATATTCGAGCACACAAGCTCGCAACATATCTTCCAGTATTTGATTCACTCGTTCTGCCTGTCCTCCAGTCTGAGGGTGATAGGCTGTGCTGAAGTTTAACTTCGTTCCAAGGGCTTCATGCAAACTTTTCCAGAATCTTGAAGTGAATTGTGCTCCACGATCCGATACAATTCTCTTTGGTACACCATGTAGAGTCACAATCTTAGTCATGTATATCTCTGCTAACTTGGCACCATCATAAGTTGTCTTCACTGGTACAAAGTGTGCGACTTTTGTTAGTCTATCCACGATTACCCATACGGAATCATATCCATTCTTAGTCCTCGGGAGTCCTGTGATAAAATCCATTCCAACTTCCTCCCATTTCCATTTTGGGATGGGTAGTGGCTGTAGCAGTCCTGCTGGTTTCTGATGTTCGGCCTTTATCCTCTGACACGTGTCACACTTCGCCACATACTCAGCAATTTCTCTCTTCATACAACACCACCAGAATTGACTTTTCAAGTCTTGATACATCCGAGTACTTCCGGGGTGAATGGAGTATGGAGTGTCATGAGCCTCCTTCAGAATTAAGGTCTTGATCTCCATGACATCTGGTACACAGATCCTCTTACCATGCCAAATGGTTCCTTGTTCATCTTCCCAAAACCCTGCACCTTCAGTGCCTGCTATCCTTTGCAGTTTAGCACCTCCAGTGCTACAGCCATCCATACCATTTTTCTGGTCATGGCTAGGGGTTTTATTTCATGAATATATAAATATATAAATACATATATAATAGTTCATGGCTCAAAACCTGTTTATTTCTGTCGTGGTATTGCGAATACCCCGGTAGGTTTTGTGAACGATCCTAGCAAAGAAAACGCGACGCGGGCTGACCGGGCGACCGGTCCTCCCCCGCCGGACAAACACAAGAATTGACACGAGGATTTATACAGGTTCGGGTCCCGGTGGGGGCCCTAGTCCTGTCGGCGTGCTCCCGACCGGAGTCGGCTGGGGAGGCTCTCTCGGGGGAGAGGCTTCCGGAGCACACCTGTGAGTTTTGGCTATTCCAATAATGAATCACTTGTCTTACAACAGAGGGGTACAAGGGCTATTTATAGCCCCAAAAAGAAGCAAAAAAGACTAAACTACCCCGGACGCTACCGTCGGATTGAGGGGTAGCAACGTCCTTCTCCCGGTCAAGCGCCTTGGATGCTTGACAGGTGGTCGCTGATTCCCAAGGCGCTCCTCGCGTGACCTGCACGTGACCAACAACCAGAGACTTTACCTTTAGACGGGCGATGAGGCCCGGGGCATGCACCGGAGGCCAGGTTGCCGGGCCAAAGGCGGCGCCCGGGACCGGCCCCGAAGGTCAGGTCCCGGGAGCCAAAAGGCGGTGCCCGGGGCAGGCACCGGAGGCCACGTCCCTGGGCAAATGGCGGCGCCCGGGACCGGCGCCGGAGGCCAGGTCCCGGAAGCCAAAAGGCGGCGCCCGGGGCAGGCACCGGAGGCCACGTCCCCGGGCAAATAGCGGCGCCCGGGACCGGTGCCGGAGGCCAGGTCCCGGAAGCCAAAAGGCGGCGCCCGGGGCAGGCACCGGAGGACACATCCCCGGGCAAATGGCGGCGCCCGGGACCGGAGCAAGCCCCGGAGGCCACGTCCCCGGGCAAATGGCGGCGCCCGGGACCGGCACCGGAGGCCAGGTCCCGGAAGCCAAAAGGCGGCGCCCGGGGCAGGCACCGTAGGCCACATCCCCGGGCAAATGTGACGCAACTTACCTGGAGTTAGCCTCGCGGAGATTTCCCCCAACAGCAGCCCCCCATGCCCCCCGGGGACGATGCTCGCGTCCCCGGTGGGAATGGTACATGTTACAGGGAAAATCTCCGGACCAAGCCACCGGAGCCGTGACGCTTCGGCTCCCGTGCCTCACGCTTATGACCACGCCGCTTCGCCATAAATGCACTCGCCGTTCGAACCGATGCCTCGATTTGTGCGCCAGTCCCTTCGTTTCCCGCGCACGGTTTGAACTTCAAAGGCCCAGATTGCTCCGCGGAGTACCACGTGGCGCTCATCTGGATCACGGCTCGCCCCTATAAATAGGGCCTTGGGGGTCCGGGAAGTTCATTCCAAACTTCTCAACCTTAGCGCATTTAGCTCTCCCGGTAGCTCTCTCCCGGTAGCTAGCTCCCGGTAGCAGTCGTCCGGGACATTTAGTCGTAGCCCCCTGAAACGTTAGCCACCAAAAAAACAAACCTGATGGCACCGAAGGGTCGAGCGAAGACGACCGAGGTGCCCCCGGAGGAGGTCGCTCCGGACTTCCTCTGGGCGTCCGAGTTCACGGCCGAGGACGCGGAGTCCATGGTCGAACGCGGAGTCGTTGAGGACGGGGACATCCGGGTCCCTGTGAAGAAGGACGGAGCCCCCTGCCCCAGGCCCGGAGAGATCGTGGCCTTCGAGGCCTTCCTGGAGGAGGGGCTCCGGCTCCCGGTGCATCCCTTGCTCCGGGAGTTTTTGAAGGAGTATGAGGTGGCCCTAAACCACCTCACCCCGAACGCGATCGTGCGGATGGACCTCTTTATCTGGCTGTACGAGACGGCGACAGGGCGGGAGCCCACCCTACGCGCCTTCCGGAACTTCTACGAACCGGCGGCGAGGAGCTCCCACCTGGTGAAGGGGGGACCCAAGTCCCCCTTTGGCTCGGTGATGGTGCAGATGCTGCCGTCCCAGGTGGCCGATTACCTGGCGGCAGCCTCCCGGGACCACTAGGGCGACTGGATCCGGAGGTGGTTCTATCTCCGGGTTCGGGACTACGAGGTGGCGTACGCCCCGTAGCCCCCCTCTTACAGCAGGTCGTCCGCGCCGAAGCCTCCGGTGTGGACGGACGAGGAGCTCAAGCTCCTCGGCAAGGTGATCATCTCCCGGAGCACCCGCTCTATGCGGGACGCCACCGAGGAGATGATGCTCCTGAGGATCTCCCCCTCCTCACGCGGGAGAAGGGGGATCGGCATGGGCCCGGAGCAGCGGCCCCCGGTCAAGCCAGTGACCCGACGTAAGTCCCGGCTACCTGATGCATTGCAGTTACAAATTTTTGGAAATTTGACTAGCTCTTTACCTTTTGTAGTTCGGCCGTACCCGGCGGCGCGGGAGAAGGCGGAGAACCTCCTGGGGAGGTACTTCGCCGACGAGCATGAGCTCGTCGTGCGCCTCGTGTGGGAGGGCCCTCCCCGAAACTTGGTGGCTGAGGCCTACGTGCTGAAGCAGCCGGAGAGGAAGCCCCTCCCCACCCCCGGGTCGCACAAACGGGGGAAGGATGCGGCCGGGGGCTCTGAGCCTAAGAAGGCCAGAGTCCAAAAAGCCCCCGGCCCGTCAACGACGCCGGCGGCGACACCGGCGAAGCCTCGGGACGAGACCCCCGGGACCGGGCGTGAACGGGCGCCGGCCCGAAAGTAAGTAACTCCCCCTCCCCCGAAGAGCCATGCTGAGGCCCGGGGGAAGGAACCGGCCGCGGGCGGGGCGGCGTCTGACTTGGCGAACTACGCCCCAGTCGCCGCCTTCGGTAGCGGCCCTCCCAGCACCACCGGCCCCCATGGAGCCGGAGAAGCTGGAGGTGAGGTTCGTGAAGGCCTCGCCTCCGCGGATGGAGTGGCCAGTGGACGAGGGGGGAGCCCCTCAGTCTTCGAGGTTCCTCCGGAAGTAGAGGCGCCGGGGGCCTTCCCGCTCAGGAAGGGGAAAGGGCTGATGGTCCCTCCCCGGGAGGGGACCTCTTCTGAGAGCTCCCCGGCCACTTCCACGGAGGCCACCTCCTCGGCGACGAAGATGCTGACCATGCTGCCGGACGCCCAGGTCCGGGGACCCCTCACCAGCCGCGATGGGACCAGCGCCGGGCGGGAGACCCCCCTGCTCTCCGCCCGGAAGGTGCAGGCCCGGAAGGTGCAGATCCGGAAGGTGCAGGCCTTCGTTGCGGAGGGGACGCTCCATGAGCGTTTCCGGGCGCTTCAATCTTCCAGGCCCAGGTAACCCGAGTTGGTAATGCCTTCTTTCGTGCCCTGCACTTGAATTTTTTCTAACTCTAGAGTTTGCAAGCGGCGGCTATTACCTGGGGCCTTGAGCAGCGGATCGGCCGGCTACTTAAGGATGCGGAGGACAGAGCCGTGACTTACCTGGGGCAGCGCGACGAAGCCCTCCAGGAGCTGGCCCGGGTCCGGGCCCAGGTCCACGTCTCCGAGACTGTCAACGGCAGCCTTTGGCGGGAGGCCAAGGCGAGGGAGGAGGAGTTCTGGGAGCTCCAGGGCTCGAGCGTCCGGGCGGTGACGGACGCGGGCCGCTCCGTCCACTCGGCCCTCGAGAGCCTTGGCATGAGCCTAGGCTCCAGGAGCAGCTCGGAGGTGCCCCCGGCGACCCTCGCGGAGGCTGTGCGTTTTCTCAACGTACAGGTCTCCGTCATCCCGGAGGCTGCCGACCCCCGGGCGCGGGGCCGGGCGATCCCCGTCGTTGCGGCCGCGGCGGGGCTTGTTGAGCACCGGGGGGTCGGTGCCCGGGCGATCGGGGGCCGCATCCCCCGGAGCTTCCCCGAGTTCTTCAAGCCCTCGCGCCGGGAGGTGGAGTAGCTCGCCGGGGGCTTCCGGTCGCCGTGAGAACGGGGAGCCGGGAATAGGGTCTCGGGAGGCAATCATCCGGCCGCCGTGAGAACGGGGAGCCGGGAATAAGGCCAGAAATCCTGAGGAAGATTCCAGAGAAATTCCTTCCGGGAGACAATCGTCCGGTCGCCGTGAGAACGGGGAGCCAGGAATAAAGTCTCCGGGGAAAAGATATCCAAGAAAGCCATTAGACGTCCCACTGGAGCGAGCGTCTACTCCCGGAGGAGGAAGTGCCCGATGACGGGTCTGAGTGTTCGGGTAGGGGTCTAGTCTCCCAAAGTGACTCGTTACCACGGCCGCTGGGGGCCGGGTTGCCGCTTACACCCTCAGTCCACGAGGGCTGATCATAAGCCGCCCTACAGAAGGGACTTGCTGGGTCTGGGCCCACTTCCTCATGGAGAGGGCATCCTCGCGGGGAGGGCATCGCCGTTAGGGGCGGTAATGAGAAGGACCTGCAATGAGACAGTTGAAGAGCAAGATCTATGTATTGATAACAAAATGAAATACAGCGCCTCCCCCTGCGAAGCCGCGAAGGGGGAGGGAAAAGCAAATACAGTGTCCCTCCTCCCCCCCGGCGTGATCGCTCCGGGGGAGGGGACAGGCCCGTTAGGCTAAACATAGAACTTGCGAAATAAACGCAAGTTCCACGTGCGCTTCAGCTCTTGCTCTTGAAGGTTGGAGAGCTTGTAAGCCCCCGAGCCCAGGACTGCGGAGATCCTGTAGGGGCCCTCCCACTTGGGGGAGAGCTTACCCTGGGCTTGGGGGTCTGTGACGCGCTTGAGGACAAGGTCCCCAAGGCGGAAGGATCTTTCATGCACGCGCCGGTTGTATGCGCACGCCATCTCGCGCTCGTAGATGGCGTGGCGGAGGAGCGCTCGGTTGCGTTCCTCCTCCACGAGGTCGACCTCCAGTCACTGGTTGGCCTCGTTGGCCTAGTACGCTGCGGTCGTGGCTCCGTCTAGGAGCTCGACTCGCAGCGACCGGAAGCCAATCTCCGGGGGGAGGACTGCCTCTGCCCCGTAGACTATGGAGAAGGGAGTACGTCCGATCGCCCGGGACGGGGTCGTGTGTATGGAGTAGAGGATGCTAGGGAGTTCCTCTGCCCATGCACCCCGCTTAGAAGAGGTTTGCTCGAGTCTCCGGCGCAACCCCTGCAGGATTATGCCGTTGACCCTCTCGACAGCCCCATTGCTCCGGGGATGGGCCACTGAGGCGAAGTGGATGACGAGTCCCAGGCCTTCGCAGAATTCCCTGAAATAAGCCGAGTCGAATTGGGTCCCGTTATCCACGGTGATTTCCCGGGGGACACCAAAATGACAAACGACGTTTTTCCAGAAAAACCGCTGAACGGCCCTGGACGTGATGCTGGCCAAGCGTTCTGCCTCTACCCACTTTGTAAAGTAGTCGACCGCGACCACCGCATACTTGTATCCTCTGGGCGCTGGGGGGAAGGGCCCTAAGAGGTCCATCCCCCAACGCACGAAGGGCCAAGTGAAGGGGATAGTCTGCAGCGCTACAGGGGGGAGGTTCGAGCCCTTGGCCATCTTCTGGCATGCCTCGTAGGCGGAGACAAGGTCTCGCGCGTCGCGTATGACCGTCGGCCAGCAGAAGCCCTGTCGGAGGGCCTTGGCCGCGATGGCACGCGGGGCTAGGTGAGAACCACAGCTCCCCGCGTGGATGTCTTCGAGAAGTTGGAGTCCCTCCAGCCGGGGGAGGCAGCGCAGGAGGGCGGAAGCCCCCCGCTTGTAGAGCCTCCCCTCCAGCAGGAGATATGCCCAGGCTTTGGCCCGGAGGCGTTTAGCCTCGGTCTCACTAGGAGGGTCCCCCTCCCCCTTGATGAAGGAGATGAGGGGGTTCATCCATGACGGAGTCCGGGTGATCTCGGTGACCTCCGGGACGCGAAGCTCGTCGCCCGTGTCCGGGGAGACCACCGAGGGCTTTGTGATGATTTCCAAGAAGGCGCCCTTGGGGAGCGATTCCCAGGCGCTTGCTGCCCAGGCCAAGGCATCGGCCCGGTCATTGTCCCTTCGCGGGATATGCCGGGCCTCGAGGCCGTCGAAATGCCTCTCCATCTTTCACACCTCCTGCAAATAAAGACTCAAGTTTGCGTCATGGCACAGGTAAGACTTGTCCATTTGGCAAACAACGAGCTGAGAATCTCCCTTCACAAGGAGGCGCCGGATCCCCAGGGAGCGCGCAAGGCGCATCCCGAGGAGCAAAGCCTCGTACTGGGCGACGTTGTTGGTTGCGGGGAACTCGAGCCGCGCGGCGTACTCGAGTTCCTTCCCCTCGGGGCTCCGGAGGACTACTCCCGCACCAACCCCGGCGAGACACAGTGACCCACCGAACATGAGAGTCCAACGATCACTGCGTCGGGGCGGCACAGGGGGGTCTTCGTCCCCAGACCCAGAGGCAGGAGTCCACTCTGCGACGAAGTCGGAGAGGACATGCGACTTGACTGCGGAGCGGCCTGTGAGGGACAGGGAGAAGGGGGCGAGTTCGGCCCCCCACTTCCCAATCCGGCCGGTGGCTTCTTTGTTCCGCAGTACCTCCCCTAGGGGAAGGGACGACGGGACGGTGATGGGGTGTCCCAGGAAGTAGTGGAGAAGCTTCCAGGACGCCATTAGGAGGGCGTAGCAGATCTTCTCCATCTTCATGTACCAAGTTTTGGCCCCTTGGAGGGCCTCACTCACGTAGTACACAGGGATGCTGCTGCCCCCCTTGCTCCTTTACCAAGACCGTGCGGACGGCGATGGGGGTCGCGGCCAGGTAGAGGAGGAAGGGCTCTTCTGGAGACGGACTCACGAGCATTGGAGGGCTCGTGAGGTACTTCTTGAGGTCGTCGAATGCCTCCTGGGCCTCGGGGGTCCAGCGGAACCCCATGAGCCCCCGGAGGATCATGAAGAACTGGAGGCCTCGCTCCCCCGACCGCGAGACGAAGCGGCTGAGCGCGGCTAGGCGGCCGGAGAGCCGCTCGACGTCCTTGACAAAGCGCGGCGGGGGCATGTCCAGGAATGCCCGGATCTTTCCGAGATTTGCCTCTATGCCCCGCTGGGACACGAGGAAACCCAAGAGCTTGCCCCCGCGCACCTCGAAGGCGCACTTCTCCGGGTTGAGCTTGAGCCCAAACACGTGGAGGTTGCGGTAGGTCTCTGCCAGGTCGTCGATGTGAGAGGCTGCGCGGGGGCTTTGGACGACCGCGGCCGACTTGATCTTTGAAGACCAGCGTCATGAGGCGCCGGAAGGTCGCTCAAGCGTTCTTGAGCCCGAAGGGCATATGGACGTAGCAGAAGGTTCCGAGGGGAGTTATGAAACTCGTCTTTTCCTCGTCCCCTTCCACCATCCGGACTTGATGGTAGCCCGAGTAGGCGTCTAGGAAGCTCATCAGCTCGCACCCCGCGGTGGAGTCGACGAGTTGATCAATCCGCGGGAGCGGGAAGTTGTCTTTGGGGCAGGCGCGGTTAAGGTCAGTGAAGTCCACGCACATCCGCCACTTGCCGGTTGACTTCTTGACGAGGACGGGGTTCGCGAGCCACTCGGGGTGCAGGACCTCCCGAATGAACCCCGCCTCTCGGAGCCAGGTGATCTCCACCTTGATTGCCTCTTGGCGCTCGAGGGAGAGTTTCCGCAACTTTAGTTTGATCGGGGGGTGACCGGGGGCCACTGCGAGCTTGTGCTCAATGACCTCTCGGGCAACACCCCGCATGTCCGAAGGCTTCCACGCAAAAACATCGGAGTTTTCGCGCAGAAAAGCCGCAAGTTGCTCTGCATGCTCCTCGGGGAGCTCCGCCCCAATCCGGACAGTTTTGTCTTCATCGCCCGGGGACAGCAGGACCTTCCAGAGGCCCCCTTCCGGACGCGGCTTGAGGAGGGGCCTCCCGGGCGGTGGCGCAGCGACGTCTGGATCCGGGGGAGAGGCCTCCCCCCGGGCGTCTTTATGAGGTTGACGCTTCCGATTGTGGCGGCAGCGCGCTTGTACAGAGCACGGGCCATGTCTTGGTCTCCCCGAACGCTGATCACGCCATGCGGCCCGGGGATCTTCATGCAGAGGTAGTTTTGATGGGTGGCAGCCCCCAGCCTGTTGATTGTGGTCCTCCCCATTATCGCGTTGTAGGAGGAGGGGAGGTCCACTACGTCGAAGCGGACCAGCTCGGTCTGGTAGTTCTCCGGGGTGCCGAACGTCATAGGAAGATCTACCTTGCCCACGGGGTGGATCGCCTTCGCCGGGAAGAAACCTTGCAGGGGCCCGGCTGCGGGCTGCAGGAGGTTCTCATCCACCTGCATCTCTTTGAAGGCCTTCAGGAATAGGACGTCGGCGGAGCTCCCGCCGTCCACGAGGATGCGGGCCAGGTGGCTGTTGTAGATGGTCGCGGAGACGATGAGCGCATCGTCGTGGGGGAAGCGAACCCCTCGCGCGTCTTCCGCCGTGAAGGTGAGGGGGACGTCCGACCACTTGGGTGGCGGAGACGTGTGTAGCAACCCCACGACCTTAACCTCGCGCGCGTACTCCTTAGGCTGGCGCTTAGAGTCCCACCCGGAGGCGGACCCTCCCACGATGACGTTGATGCGGCGCTGAGAAGTTTGAATGGGGAGAGCTTCTGAAGGCTCCCCCTCCTGCGTCTGTGTCTGCTGACCCCCCGCGGGAGCGGGAAGGGCCAGAACAGCTAGCCGCGGGAGCAAGGAGGCCGGAGTCCCCCCCTGCCCACGCTGATCGAGGAACGCCGCGAAGTGTTGCAGCAGCTGGTGGCAATCTCGGGTAGCGTGGGTGTTGGACCCGTGGAAGCTGCACCACGGTCCTTCCCGGCTTCTCCGCGCGGGGCCTTCCCGGCCGCGCGAGGACTGTCCTCCCCCATGCCCTTTCGGCTTGGGGAAGGGGCGGTTGCCCCTCGGGGGGTCGTGCGAGCCGCCTTCGCCCTCGAGGACAAAGGTGTCCCAAGGCCGCGGCTCGTTACGCCCCCCTTGTCTGGGGCGATTGAGGGGATCCCTGGCCCCCCGGTCAGCGGCGGCGGGAGCCCCCTGGGTCTTCTTCCAGATGTTGTCTTCCTCCGCCCGAGCGTACTTTTCGAGTACGTTGAAGAGCTCGTCGGCAGAGGAGGGGCAGCTCCGGGAGGATCCCGCTTTTGCAGGCTTCGATGACCGTAGAGTCGGGGACGTGGGCCACTTTGCTCTTCACCTGAGCAAAGCGCTTGTAGAAGCTTCTGATGGTTTCCCCAGTCCTCTGCCGGACGGTGTACCGCTGCGAGGAGTCCAGGGGACGCACGTAGTTCCCCTGGAAGTTCGCTTAGAACTCTCGCTTGAGCTGCGTGAAAGACTTTGCATTGTACCGCCTTCAGGTTGTAGAACCAGGAGCGCGTGATGCCAGTGAGGTAGAGGGGGAAGACGTTGCATTGTACCGTCTCGTCCCCCCCGACCGCGGAGATGGTGGTGGAGTATACCTGCACAAATTCGTAAGGGTCTGCCTCACCGTTATAGTGCTCGATGTGCGGAGGGCGGTAGGGCGCGGCCACCGGATGCTACGAAGTCTCGGCATAGGGGCTGGTTAGCCCCCTGCACTTCCCGGGGAGAGCCCCGGTCGCTGTCTTCTTTGACGGGGGACACACCCTCGTTATCGGAGTCTGGGAGCGGTCCAAGGGGTCCGCCGGAGTGGCGGTGGCGCCGCTTCTCTTCTGGACCGGGCCTGAGTTCCCGGACGTCCGGGCTCTCCTCCGGAGAGGCTGGCTCTTCAGCGGGTCTCTTCCCCCGACCGGTACGAGAGCGAGGCTCCCCACGCCCACGGCCAGGGGGAAGTTCTTCCCCGCGCTCAGGTGAATGCATTCACTCGACCTCCCCCCGGGCGAAACGGACCGTTCCGCCGAGGGAGGGAGCTTATGCACTGTAGCTACCGGCCCGGAGGCTTCCAGGGCCGGCTGGGGGGAGCCCCCTACGAAGACTCCCCGGGACCGGAAAGGGGGAAGCACTTGTATTATTCGGAACCGGGGAGGGGGCGCCCACGGCGACGTTTGGAACCGAAGTGGAGGGAGCCCCCGCGGCAACGACCGGAACCGGAAAGGGGGGAGCCCCTGTAATATCCGGAACCGGCGTCGAGGGAGCCCCCGGGGCGGCGTACCGGAGCCGGGGAGCCGATGCGGGGGGAGGTCCGCTGAGGCACGGGAGCTGCTCTGTCAACCGCCCCCGGTGCGATAAACGCGACGTGCGGGGCGGGACTGGCTCCCAGCGTAGGGAAAACCCCCAGCACGTAATGGGCCGCCGGCTCTGGGAACGGGCTGACGAGGATTGACACCCGGGTCACTCCTAATAAACTTTTGGTTCAAGACAGGTTCGAACCAGATATATATGTGGCGATGCGAACTCAAGCTATTCTGAGGGGCATCACCACGAGGTCGCAAGTTCTACGCGATCAGGTCGCGGGTTTTCGTGCGATCAGGCCGACAGCCTTGTGCGGTCAGAAGTTCGTACGCTATACGTGAACTGGATGTCCGGAATGTTGTGCGGTCAGCCCACATTCCGCGGTCAGAACATTCTCGACCAGAGTGCTTGGAGTTTATTCGGTTATCCTTATATCAGGATATTTCAAGCATCCCAAGTATTCCTCCACGTTGAAGACTAACCGTCAGAGGTTAATATATGTGGTTATTCATGATTAACACGTGTTAATAACCTCCGTGGAAGTTATTAGCGGTTCTCCAGGAACCGCATCCAACCGTTTGATGCAGTTTTCTTCATATGGCACCCTTTCGACCAGTATAAAAAGGTGGCAAAGTACATCAAAGGGGGGATCCAAGACATTTTGGAAGAACAAGACCCCTGATATAAGTGAGATACAAGATATCTCGACCACTCAAACAGCCAAGTCTACGGCTTAGATTAGACAATACTTACAAGTCTCCTATAGCTTCCTTTTGTACACTTATGTAGGGAAAACTTTCGCCTGTGAAGGTTTCTCCCCGCTAGTTTGTAAAGCTTTATCACATATAGTGAAATTCTAACAGGACGTAGGGCTTTTACTCCCACCATCGAGGGCCCGAACCTGTATAAATCTCTCTGTGCTCCAGTTCACCATTGTTCTACATACCTTCCCAGAGGGTCATCTTGAAAGGTCTCACAATTACAAATTTTGCATAAGTTCGGCTGAGGACCCCGAGTCCGAATCGTCGACAGCTGACGCCCACCGTGGGGCCTTTCTCAAGGCGTCCTAATTGAAATCCGGAGGTTCACCGAAACATGGCTGGAGCATATGATTCCGAGAATGATTTCGATCTCGAGGATTATGCCCATATACCAATGCCTTCTCCAAGAGATCCTGTTCCGATGGAAGAGGTCGAAGGCCAGAATCTTCCACAGGTTGAATCATCTCTCCAAGTCATGTCAATCGACCAGGAAGCAACTGGCGCAAGGTCAGAACCCACAGAGGTTCTTAATGTGCTAGGTGATGAATCCGGCCCGTCATATGACCCCCCTGAGGGAAAATATGATGATGACCCGGAAATTAGCCCAGGAAGGTTCGACCCTCATAACCTTCACCGTCTCTTTGATTTCGAGTCCGACTCGGAACAAACCGAGATGTTTTCCCCATCGGCAACCTCTCTCCCTAGACAGTTTGCTGCGCTGTCGGAAGAAACTCCCGATCAACAGGCTGACAGGGAAGAACAAGATCGCAAACAGAAGGAGGATCAAGATCTCGAGCAACAGAACAACGAACTACGCCGAACTGCCCTAGAGGCTCTTCAAGATGCGCAGGCTCGTTACGATGCTGCCCCAAGTTCTTCTCAACGGTCGCGTGGTCGTAGACGTGACCAGACTCCTTCTTTACCACCGGAGCGTTTCCCAGTGGACGAAGAAACGATAACACCTGGTGCCCCTAGGAGAAGTACCCATGGTCGACTGCGATCTATCGCGGAAGTCATGCGCAATTTTCCTCCTACGGTCACGGATGCGCAGAAACCGGCCTTTTTCAGGATCCTGGCGGAAAGACTTGACGAGGTCGCATCTGAGGCGACCCCAACAGCCTCTTCCCGCTCGGTAACACATTCCCGTGAGCGGGATGGTCTTCATTCCGGCTCTGGCCGGCGGAGTTAGCCGCCGCCCGTACCGTCCCGACAGGACAAAAACCGGCGAATGCAGGATTCTCGTAGTAAGGATCGAGTTCCTGTTCACTCTCGTTTGGGACCACGAGTAACCTCGCCATTGCGTGAGGTCGCTCGAGACCCAACCGAGAGTCACAGGGTGATTCACGGTCCTTACGTTGGTTGCAAAGCTTTTTCGCCTGGCCTACGAGCAGTCGTTTGGCCCGATAAGTTTCGACCAGGGGCCATTGAGAGGTTTGATGGAACTCAGAACCCATCCGAGTTCCTTCAGATTTATATTACTGCCATCCAAGCAGCGGGGGGCGATGACAAGGTCATGGCCAACTACCTGCCTACAGTCCTCGCAGGACCGGCTAGAACCTGGTTGTTTAATCAGCCTGAGGGTTCCATCTACAATTGGGAAATGCTATGCGATGCCATCCTCAGCAATTTCCAAAACTGTTACCAAAAGCCGGGTAAGGAGGACGACTTGCATAGGCTGCGGCAAACTTCGACCGAAACACTTCGGCAGTTTGTCAAGAGGTTTGTCGGGGTGAGGAATACCATCCCGAACATATCCGATGGCTCCGTAATCAGGGCATTTAAGCATACCGTTCGATACCGGGGATTCACTGAAGACTTGCTTATCCACCCTCCTCGATCAGTGGCCGATCTGTTCGACATGGCTGATCGATATTCCGATGCAGCTGAAGCAGTCGAATGGAACCGAATGGTCGACAAGGGGGACCTACCACCCGAGCCAGGCTTCAAGGACGCCAGGAAAGAAGATTCAAGCAAAAAGCCGGAGTCTTCACCGGGAGGGAAGTCAAAGAAGTCGAAGAGGAACCGCTCTGGACAGTACCGCGAGGTCGCAGTCGCAGAGAAGCCACCTTCGACCAAAGGTAATAAGTCTTCATTTAAAAGTAAAACTGCCTCTGGTGGTCGGGATTCCGACCAGCCAGAAAAATCAACTAATCCGCAGGAGGGCAAGAAATGGTGTCCACTCCACAACTCCGCAGGCCACGACCTCAAAAACTGCAGGAGTTGGTTGAAACAACTGGACGATTTATACCAAGGAGTTGGGCCAATGCCAACCTTACCGCCTAAAGAGCAGGCGTGCGGGATTAGAGACGTCGACGGAGACGAAGAAATGGCTTACCAGGTAACTCAAAATCATGTTAATGTCATTTTCGGAGGTTCTTCCTCTTTCGTTTCCAAAAGGCAGTTTAAAATCTTCTGCCGAGAGGTTAACCAAACGGAGACATCCCTTGGTGAACCTCAATACCCCCGTTGGTCGGATATGCCTTTGACGTTCGATCGCGCTGACTGTCCTGTGGGGCTAACCCGACCATTGAGGTTACCTCTGGTCATTACCCCAATCATCAGTAACGCGAGAGTCGAAAGGGTCCTGATTGACGGGGGAAGCTCCGTTGATCTTTTATTGGTCAAAGCGCTCGATGAGATGCAAATTCCTCGTTCGAAGATAAAGCCCATAATCCATCCATTTTATGGGATAATCCCAGGCCCCTCCATGATGCCATTGGGACAAGTGGTCCTCCCGGTCACTCTGGGAGAACCAGACAACTTCCGGACAGAACTGGTTACTTTCGATGTAATCGATTGTGATTCAGCTTATAATGCAATCTTTGGCAGGCCGACTCTTGCTAAGTTCATGATGGCAACGCACTATGCTTATCAGTGCGGGAAATTGCCTGGCCCCAAAGGTGTCATCTCGATCCGAGGCAGTCGCAATGTGGCACTCACGTGCGACCGGCTATCTTTGGAGATGGTCGATCAACTTCCCCTCCTCGACGCTCAGGTCGCCACCGTTGCCGCCGATGCGATCAAGGCTGCTCCTCGACCAGATGAAAAACTCAAACAAGTTCCTTTGTACCCAGATGACCCATCCAAGACAATTCGGGTTGGATCAGCCCTGGATGACAAATAGGAACTCGACCTCGTTGCTTTCCTCCGGGCTAACGCAGACGTGTTTGCGTGGAAACCGTCCGACATGCCCGGTGTCCAAAGGGAAGTAATTGAGCACAGGTTAGCAATTCGACCTGGACAATGACCAATAAAGCAAAAGCTCAGGCGTTTTGCCACTGACCGACAGGAAGCCATCCGAGAAGAGTTGGACAAACTCTTACAAGCCGGGTTTATCCACGAAGTGGATCACCAGGGATGGCTCGCCAATTCGGTCATGGTCCTCAAGTCAAATGGCAAGTGGCGCATGTGTGTCGATTACACTAGCCTCAACGCTGCCTGTCCGAAGGATGACTTTCCCCTTCCCTGCATCGACCAGCTGGTCGACTCGACTGCGGGTTGCGAACTGATGAGTTTTCTGGACGCTTACTCAGGATATCATCAAATTAGCATGGCAGAAGACGATGAAGAGAAGACTGCCTTCATCACCCCGTTCGGCACATACTGCTACGTCAGAATGCCGTTCGGTCTCAAGAACGCAGGTTCCACGTACCAGCGCTTGATACAAAAGACCTTTCTTTCCCAGATAGGGCGTAATCTTGAAGCATATGTAGACGATTTGGTTGTAAAAAGTACCAAGAGATTGTCTCATTTGGACGATCTCGCTGAAACCTTCTGTAATTTGAATCACTTTGGAATAAAATTAAACCCGGAGAAATGCTCTTTCGGGGTTTCTTCAGGAAAACTCCTTGGTTTCCTTGTGTGTTCCAGGGGCATTGAAGTTAATCCTGAGAAAATCAGGGCTATTGAACAAATGAGGTCGCCCTCGACCATGAAGGATGTTCAACGCCTGGCTGGTCGCATGGCGGCTTTAAGTCGCTTCATATCGCGATTAGGCGAAAGGGGATTGCCTTTCTTCAAAGCCTTGCGGAAGCATCATAACTTTACATGGTCGGATGAGGCCAAAAAAGCATTCCAGGAGGTAAAAACATATCTATCCAGTCCGCCAGTATTGGTGTCTCCCGACAAAGGAGAACCGTTGCTTCTTTACCTGGCGGCCACACCACACGCGGTCAGCGCCGTTCTAATCGCGGATAGGGAAGGAATACATAGACCCATCTACTATGTGAGCGAAGTACTTCATGGTCCTAAGGAGCGCTACCCTGAGGTCCAGAAGATACTTTACGCGCTACTGATGGCTTCCCGTAAGCTACGACATTACTTTCAAGCAAACAAGATCACAGTACCCTCCTCTTTTCCTTTGGGGGATATTGTCCGAAATTCAGAGAAATCTGGTCGAATCGCCAAATGGGCGGTCAAACTCGGTGCCTTCGACATCCATTTCACACCCCGCATGGCGGTTAAGTCCCACGTTTTGGCCGACTTTGTGGTCGAATGGACCAACCCTGAGCCACCCGTGCGGTTGGCAGAGGAACTGGAGTGCCCCGATTACTGGACAATGTACTTTGACGGCTCCCGTAGTTTTCAACACTCGGGGGCTGGAGTGGTCTTAGTTACGCCCCAGGGCGAACAGCTTAAGTATGTCATTCAACTACACTTTGTTGCGACCAACAATGCAGCAGAGTATGAAGGTCTTCTTGCAGGGCTCCGGGCAGCAAAATTCCTCGGAGTCCGTCGATTAGTGGTGAGGGGAGACTCACAGCTGGTCGTAAACCAGGTAAACAAGGAGTACAGCACCTCCGATGAGACAATGGCTCATTACCTGGGGGAAGTGAGGAGATTGGAAAAACACTTCAGTCATTTCGAAGTCCAATACATCCCGCGAAAGGACAATATTCTCGCAAACCAATTATCCAAAATTGGGTCCTCACGCTCAGCCGCTCCGGCAGGAGTGTTCATTGAACACTTGGACCGTCCTTCGATCATGACTTCAGTCGAGGATGATCCGGTAATAGCCTTCGTTACCAACCTCGGTCAGGAACAAGATTGGACTCATCCATTGAGGGTCTATCTTGAACATGGGACCCTACCCGAGGATGAAACCGAAAGTGATCGGTTAATTCGAAAAGCGCGTTTGTACAAACTCATAGATGTGATTTTGTATAGAAAGGGTACTCAAGGAGTATTCATGCGTTGTATATCTCAGGAGGAAGGAAAATCCCTCTTGAAAGAAATACATGACGGTGTATGCGGTGCGCACGCGTCATATCGGACACTGGTCGGAAAGGCTTTTCGACAAGGATTCTACTGGCCTTCGGCACTTGATGATGCCAAGCATATGGTCAAGACGTGTCCCCAGTGTCAGTTCCACGCAAGGCAAGTTCATCAACCTGCCTATGCGTTGTAAACCATTCCTCTCGCATGGCCATTCGCGGTCTGGGGGATGGATATCGTCGGTCCTATGCCACAAGCGGTCAATGGGTACAAGTTTCTGTTCGTAGCCATTGACACATTTACAAAATGGATTGAGGCCGAACCAGTACGAAATATTACCGCATCAGCCGCACAAAAGTTCTTCCATAAGAACATTGTGGCACGATTTGGTGTTCCAAACCGTCTCATCACAGACAATGGTTCTCAGTTCGCCAGCGGTCTTTTCCTGGACTACTGCGATCAGGTTGGAACCAAGGTGTGCTTTGCTTCTGTGGCACATCCACAAAGCAATGGTGCCGTGGAACGGGCCAATGGGCAAATATTGCAAGGCATTAAAAAGCGCGTCTTTGATCGCCTTAAGACCCGCTCGGGGGCTTGGGCAGATGAGCTCTATACCGTTCTATGGGCATTACGAACTACTTCTAGTCGAGCCACCGATGAGACGCCCTTCCATTTGGTCTACGGGGCTGAGGCGGTATTGCCTATGGAAGTAAGTATTGGTTCTGTTCGGACAGATCAGTTCGAACAGATTAATCAGTCCGAACAACGGGCGCAAGATCTCATCCTTTTAGAAGAACGGCGTGATCGCACCCTGGTTAAATCCGTGGCATACTTGCAAGCTTTACGCAGGTATCACAGTAAAAAGGTGCGACCACGTGATCTCAACGTGGGCGACTTGGTTTTACGAAAAATTCAAGACCAGTCTAATCGCAACAAATTCTCCCCAAAATGGGAAGGTCCTTACACTGTTGTCTCAGTGCCGCGGACAGGATCGGCGTGGTTAGCTATGGAGGATGGTCGGATTTTGTCCAATACTTGGAAAATCGATCAACTTCGCAAGTTTTACGTGTAAGTATTCCAAATCACTTTTTTCCTATTAGCATCTTTTCATAAAATAAAATATGTTTTGCTTTCATACAATAAGTTTTTCTCTTTAAGCCCTTATCATATGCATTCGACCTGGGGCTGACCGCCGGCGGTCAGATCATTACAACAATCTAATCGGATTCGCTGGTCGATCTCATGACCACTTCCAGATAAGTCACTCCTAAATAAGCCGTTTCTCAGCGCATGCGGGGCTATCTGGCAAGTCCTTGGTCATCTGAGTGGCTACCAGTTCGCAATAAGATTAGACGTTACATTGATCCTGATTGTTGGTTTAAAACACACACCCCTGGTCGTTACGCTTATGTTTTCTCCTCTGCTTATAACACTAAGGCTTTAGTATTCATAAGCAGAGGCGGGGGCTAGGGGGGATGTGCTTATAGTATGGAACTCATAATATTAAATTGCAAAATATGTACTTTCTGTCAAAAAATGGTTTTTTACATACATTGGATTATACACAATTGTTTGGATACAAAAATAAGGATCATTCGATCCCCAGCTCAATCAGAAGCCTGTCTACTAAGGGCTTGATCTCCTCCATGACGGCATCGAGCAGCTCTTCACTCTCGATCTCAACCGGTCCCACCAGTGGATTCAGATCTGCATCTGGGCCATAGTGGAGTCGAATCCGGCTTAGCATAGCAGAAGCGGCTGACCGAACTCTGGTTCTGATCACCTCTTCTCTTCGTTGTGTATCCTCAGGGAGATACTCGAGAAGTGACTCTGCTTGAGTTATAAGAAGGGCAGCCCAGTCTTCTTGGCTGAGATCGTCTCGGGTGGTTTCGACCACGTCAGCCTTCAGAAGGTAAGCCACCGCCTTCAGCTTTTCGAAGACTGAATGGCTCAGCTTCCCAATTGCCCTTGTGGAGGCTTCGATAGAATCCTGGAGGAGTTTATTATCTGCACTGAGCTGTTTTATTTGACCTGCTTGCGCTACAACAAGGGAAAAGATTACTCGCATATTGCTTAGACAAGTCTTCCTAGCTCAGAAGATGACTTACCAGCAAGTTGCGATCGTAGTCTGTTATTTTCGATCTCTTGGTTCCTCACCACTAAGACCGAATGGAGCTTCATTGTGGCTATTTCCTTGTCCTGCAATGCCACCTTCCTGCAATAAAACAGAAGGAATGGTTGTAAACAATTTATACATCTATAAATTGAAGAATGATGATCCTTACTTGCGCAAGAAATCTCGTTCTCTTTGTATGGTCACCATGCTCGCCGCCGTGGCACGTGACTGGGCCATCATCCGGGATAATTCCTGTGATGCAAAAAAGGGAGTGAAAAGTGTCCTATGTGTAATTCAGGACATCCAGAAAGGGATTCATCATACCTTCATGAATTTTTGCAGAGAGGCATCTTCCGGACTAATTGGAAGATTTGTCGAAGGCCCGGAGGTGCTTACAGCAGGGACAGTAGGAGGAAGTGCATGCTGAGTATTGCTTCCAATCGCCGGCGACTGCGACTGGGTCCTCGTATCTGTTTCTCCCCCCGTGACTCGGACGACTTCCTGGGCCGAGGGGGTGGAGCGCTCCTCATTGGGGGCTCCTGCACCAGCAGTGACTTCAACCCTTCCCGAAGCGGTTGGAGGACTGGATGCCATTTCTTTCCGTCTGATGGAGGAAAAGAAAAATCAAATAGTAACTATTTGTGACCATCATTTATGATACAACCAGGATGAAGGTTCTTACCTTAATTGAAATCCCACTAGTTTTTGGGATCTCTGAGAAAGTTCTTCTTGAGCGCGGGGACGAGTATCATCCACCCTAATCTTGCGCTTGGAAAACAAAGGCCCCTTTCCCTGTGTGTCTTCCCCTATGAACATTTTTTCAAGAGAAAAATAAAGACTGACAAGAAGGATCGTTACCTGGGCAGTTGATCCCATTGGCGACGACCCATCCAAGGATCTCGCTGTCTCCTGTGATCCTGTAGCCGGTACCTCATGTGTAACCGCCGCAGGATCTTGAACAACCACCTCTGCTCCTGTCCGCAGAGGAGAAGGATTTTCCTCCCTAGGACTCGCGGTAGTCGCAGGGAGAAGCTCTCCTCCCTGTATAAACATTGACTCGTCAAAATATACAGAAGGAATTGAAGAAAGTATGACTGTAAGGAATCCTTACCGAGGTCGTCCTTTCGACCAGGGAAGCAGAGACAATTGACCCTGAAGCCTCGGGGGCTTCAGGAACTTGGAGGTCATCCGCGACCCCAAGATTTTCCGCGGTGGCAGGATCTGCCACGACCACCTCTTCGGTAACAATGGTCTCTGCGGGACAGCTTGGGGCATCGCCGGATGGAAGATCCGCGATCTTCCTCCTCCGAAGGACCAGAGGAACATCATCCTCTTCCTCCTCGCTCCCCTCTCCCTGTACGACGAAGAAGTGATCCCAATCTATGCTTGGTAAAACAGAAGGGATGCGATATCTTACCGCCGTCTTTCTTGCGGTAGGAGGAACGCTCCGTGAAGACCCCTCCCCGGGATTTGGCCTGGCCTTCTTGGAGGCAGGACTCTTTGTCCTGGGTCTTTGGGAGACCTTCTTCACGTTCTTTACCATTGGCTTCCCAACAAAGCCAACGTTCTCACTTGGGAAAGTCGTCTCGGCAAACCTTCCTAGGAGCTGATTCACATTTTCGATAGAAATGTTTAACGCTGGACATGCATAAGACCTGAAAAATGGAAGCCAGATAAAAAATGTACCTTTCGGCGTTCCTGTTTAAGGTCATCGCCGGCGTGGATCAGGCTCTGTGGGCGAGGTGATCCCTTAGGGCCCTCTACATCGGCGTTGTAGGCCCTAAGGAGGGAGTTGGTCCGCCTCTCAATTTCAGATGAAGGCAGAACTGTTCCCAAATTCAAGTCAGAATTTGCGCAATTTAAGAATGGCAAAGCTCAGTGCCAAAGAAATAAATACCTTCACTGCAGTCCAAGGTGCTGTCCGCCACGGACCTAATCTCCCATGCCGGATGAGCCCTTTCACGCAAAGGACTCACCCGGTTCTTCACGAAGTCTCAAATAATATCTCGAGCAGTCAATCCTTGATTGACCAAGTGAAGAATCACCTCAGCATGCTTCGAAAGCTCCGAGTTCATCGCGGGGGGAACATCTAACTCGCTCGACTTCTCTGGTCGCGAGTTTTCAAACCATAGACTGCTTTCGGATGGTGGAGAGCAGTAAAACCACCTTTGGTGCCACCCGTGCACAGAGTCTCGCAGGGGTGGGGAGGGATACTCCTTTTTATCCCTCAGCCGGAAGTAGATGCATCCGGCGGAGTTGGTGCTCTTCGACCACGCCGAAAAGTAGAATCGCCGGAAAAGATCCACGCTGGGATATATTCCGACAAACGCTTCACAAAGATGCTGGAATACCGCAAGGATCAGCATCGCGTTGGGGTAGAGGTTAATCAGTTCCCACCCATAGTGCTCAAGGACATCCTTGAGGAACCGACTCTCAGGGAATCAGAACCCGCAGCGCAGGTACTCCTCAAAAACCACCAACTCGCCCTCTTGGACAGTTGGGGTTTCTTGGTCCTTCTCCGCAGGCCGCCAGTTAATGAGCAGCCGCGGAGGAAGGATCTCCTCTTTCTCTAACGCCACTAGGCTCTCTTCGGAATGGTGGATGGATCAGCTCCAGGACGCCATCTTTGGTGGAGAATCAAAGGGAAAGTTGGCGATTTTGGGAAGACGAAGGCTGAAGAAAAATGAGGGTTTTGTGCGGCGAGAATGATGAGGGTTTTTGGCTGTGTGGCTTCTTTGAGAAGACATCTGCTCTTTTTATAGACCCAAGGCGGCGCATTAATGAGTAAACGGCTCATTTCAAATGTTCCATTGAATGCTTTATTCATTTCCCATAATGGATACTGTCTCTGATGGACCCGATAAAGTATTCAGGCGTCGGATCTGAAACAAAAAGACTTCTCTGTTTTAGAAACTGAAAGTGCAAAAGGACTGAAAAATTTTCAGTACTTTTCAGAAGACGTTTTTCCTTTTTATGCTTTGAATATTTTTTTCGAAAAAATCATGCAACTCAATTTTTGACGTACTGGAATGTTTCTAATTGGGTTATGGTTTTATCGAAATCGTGTTTTAGACTAAAACTTCGATTCTAATCGGAGTGACAGCCTGACCGAGTTCCAACTCTGGTCGCACTTTAGTTCTGACCGCGGCTCTGAAACTGATCGCGGAATCAGGGCAGGTCGCGGTGCTTTTTTCTTAAACGGGATTCTGATCGCAGAACTAAAGTTTCCTCTGTATGAATGGTCGCGAACATAAAGTTTGTGGCTATATTTTCGCACAGAAGATGTGAAGAATATTCATGAGAAATGAGAAACTTTTATTTCTTACATTCTTTACATACAAAAGGGATACAGTCGATCAAAACGTCGACTTGCTCCGAAAGAAGTTTACAAAGTTTCCCAAGGGACATGTTGTTGTCAGTAGGATTTACACTGGCAACCCCCAGAGAACTAGCAACTACCCTAAGTCTATCTACATCGTCCCTAACAACAGACGCACTATTGTCCCTAATCAAGTCAGAGAGTTCTCGCTGTTGCTGAGCGAAGTCCCTCTCTCGACGGAAATGGTGCGCCTCTTCCCGGGATCGATCAAGACATTCTGCTAGACGCAGAATCTTCGAGGCCATCTCCTCGGTCTTCTTCTCCAGGGCATTCTTCTCTTCCAGAAGAGTCTGTCCGGAAGGAAGAGATGGAGCAGCAGAAGGCTGATCGCTGGAGCCTCCAACCTCCTGCATTTTGCAAAACTTAGTCGTACTAACTATAATTATAAGCAAAAGGGGAGAAGGATTGATACCTATCCCGATACATAACCCGTTAATACACCCATCTTGGGAGGAGGATCATCAGATGGTGGAAGTGCAACCTTCCCATCAGAAGATTGCTTCGCCAACCCAATATGGCGATCATCTGATCGAGGGATAGTCACTGCTTGCCGACCAGAATGTTGATCAACCAAAAGGATGAGAGAATTGAATGTGATGGGATCTTTCTCCAAGGACAAAGGCCTAACTTACTGAGAGGCATGAACGGGGAGGGTCAAAGGAACTGAAGGAAGAAAGAAACTTGCTACATTCTTCACCTTTGTTCCACTGGAAGATCCTTCGTCAACCTTGGGTTTCTTCCTTAAGGGAGACAGGACTTCAATCGTTTGAGGCCCTTGTTCGACAACTTCCTCTTCATCACTCTCAATCTCGATGATATCGTGATCTGTCATTGGGAAGAGTATGTGAAAAAGAAGAAGGCAGGATAACAAGAAAAGAACTTAGGCGTAGAGGGAAATTATGGAGTTTTACAAAATCAGGAGCCTGGTATTTATAGCCGCCTGGGTGACGGTTTGCATTCCAGACGCCTCGAGTTTCATCAAAGCATTTACAGTTCTACGGTGCTATCATTTCCCGTCACATAATGTCAGAACCCGTCTTGGGAAACCAACTGTTTTCACTTAGTGCGCCACTAAGTGGAAAAATTGAAGAGTCGGGTTAAAAATCCGATGCATGGTTTTAAAATTCGAAATAAACACGTCTCTTCATTTTCTTCGAATTTGGGGGCTAGCTGACGAGGATTGACACCCGGGTCACTTCTAATAAACTTTTGGTTCAAGACAGGTTCGAACCAGATATATATGTGGCGATGCGAACTCAAGCTATTCTGAGGGGCATCACCACGAGGTCGCAAGTTTTACGCGATCAGGTCGCGGGTTTTCGTGCGATCAGGCCGACAGCCTTGTGCGGTCAGAAGTTCATACGCTATACGTGAACTGGATGTCCGGAATGTTGTGCGGTCAGCCCACATTCCGCGGTCAGAACATTCTCGACCAGAGTGCTTGGAGTTTATTCGATTATCCTTATATCAGGATATTTCAAGCATCCCGAGTATTCCTCCACGTTGAAGACTAACCGTCAGAGGTTAATATATGTGGTTATTCATGATTAACACGTGTTAATAACCTCCGTGGAAGTTATTAGCAGTTCTCCAGGAACCGCATCCAACCGTTTGATGCAGTTTTCTTCATATGGCACCCTTTCGACCAGTATAAAAAGGTGGCAAAGTACATCAAAGGGGGGATCCAAGACATTTTGGAAGAACAAGACACCTGATATAAGTGAGATACAAGATATCTTGACCACTCAAACAGCCAAGTCTACGGCTTAGATTAGACAATACTTACAAGTCTCCTATAGCTTCCTTTTGTACACTTATGTAGGGAAAACTTTCGCCTGTGAAGGTTTCTCCCCGCTAGTTTGTAAAGCTTTATCACATATAGTGAAATTCTAACAGGACGTAGGGCTTTTACTCCCACCATCGAGGGCCCGAACCTGTATAATCTCTCTGTGCTCCAGTTCACCATTGTTCTACATACCTTCCCGGAGGGTCATCTTGAAAGGTCTCACAATTACAAATTTTGCATAAGTTCGGCTGAGGACCCCGAGTCCGAATCGTCGACACGGGCCCGGAACAGAATATCCCCCAGGTGCCACGAAGGGCCCAGGTAGGAAGTAGGCCCCCGGCACCGGGACGGGCCCCGGTGCCAGGAAGGGTCCGGACGTATAGCCCGCAAGGGGAGGGAATCCCCTGGCGGGGTCATACGGTGCGGCCAAACCTCCGGAGACCGGAGGGGCCGCCGGGTGACCCATAAACGGGGGCATAGCCCCAGGGTATGGGTGCGGCGCAAATGTGGGGGCCGGAGGCCGCGCCAACACGCTGAGCAGCTCATCCATAGAGCGCTGGGTGCGGAGCTGGCCCTCCACGAGAGCCTCAAGCAAGGCATCCCGGGGAGCCGGGGGAGCCGTCGGGGGGAGACTGGTCCCAGCCGAGGTCCCCGCGGTCACTGGGAGCGACCTGGAGGTAGAAGCGCCTAAGTTAAGAGGAAAGGCGGGAGGCGGTACCTGGGCCTGGCCGCCTCCGGGCGGAAGCGCCGGGACAGCCGTGTCCCAGACGGGCGGCGCCGGGTCTCCGAGACCGGCGTCACCGGGAAGGGTGCTAGCCCTTGTTCTTGGGGGAGCCATGGCGTCTTGTCACGAGTCCCCACGGACGGCGCCAACTGTCGTGGTATTGCGAATACCCCGACAGGTTTTGTGAATGATCCTAGCAAAGAAAACGCGACACGGGCTGACTGGGCGACCGGTCCTCCCCCGTCGGACAAACAAAAGAATTGACACGAGGATTTATACAGGTTCGGGTCCCGGTGGTGGCCCTAGTCCTGTCGGCGTGCTCCCGACCGAAGTCGGCTGGGGAGGCTCTCTTGGGGGAGAGGCTTCCGGAGCACACCTGTGAGTTTGGGCTATTCCAATAATGAATCACTTGTCTTACAACAGAGGGGTACAAGGGCTATTTATAGCCCCAAAGAGAAGCAAAAAAGACTAAACTACCCCGGACGCTACCGTCGGATTGAGGGGTAGCAACGTCCTTCTCCCGGTCAAGCGCTTTGGATGCTTGACAGGTGGTCGCTGATTCCAGAGGCGCTCCTCGCGTGACCTGCACGTGACCAACAACCAGAGACTTTACCTTTAGACGGGCGATGAGGCCCGGGGCATGCACCGGAGGCCAGGTCCCTGGGCCAAAGGCGGCGGCCGGGACCGGCCCCAGAGGTCAGGTCCCAGGAGCCAAAAGGCGGCGCCCAGGGCAGGCACCGGAGGCCACGTCCCCAGGCAAATGGCGGCGCCCGAGACCGGCGCCAGAGGCCAGGTCCCAGGAAGCCAAAAGGCGGCGCCCGGGGCAAGCACCGGAGGCCACGTCCCCGGGCAAATGGCGGCGCCCGGGACCGGCGCCGGAGGCCAGGTCCCGGAAGCCAAAAGGCGGCGCCCGGGGCAGGCACCGGAGGACACGTCCCCTGGCAAATGGCGGCGCCCGGGACAGGCGCTGGAGGCCAGGTCCCGGAAGCCAAAAGGCGGCGCCAGGGGCAGGCACCGTAGGCCACATCCCCGGGCAAATGTGACGCAACTTACCTGGACTTAGCCTCGCAGAAATTTCCCCCAACAATTTCACATTTCACAGATAACCAGTCTCGTACTACCAATTCATAAATCAACCATTCTCAATCTTTTGCATGCAATATTATCTATATTCAAGGTTATGTTATAGCAACATTTAAAATATAGGTTCAAAATGACCAAGGATATGACTTGCCTTCCGCGTCGTAAGATACAGCAGTTGATGACGGGTCAACAGCAAAATCCTCAAAGTCAGCTTCTGGATCTGCTCGACGAAAAACAAACACACAATGATTACTTATAATATTAAAATGTTTTATGACTTATATGCAGAAATGCTCAACAAGAATGATTGAACGATATTGGAGATAATTGAATTGCAAGCTGATCTGAGTCGAGATTCTAGGGTTCAAGGAATCTGGGCTAAGGATGGGTGTTAGATAATCTTAGGGTTTCAAGGTTACAACAGGGTTAACAATTTTGTGGCGGTTTGTTCAAAACAGCGAATGTCAGTAGATTGACATTCAGATCAAGGCTCTGACATAGCTTTAAGAAAAGCTAGAGTGCTTTTCTCAAGTTGTGGTAATAGAAGAAAATGTAGATCACAACTATACAAATTCAGTGGACAAAGTGGTTCTCAAATTGCACAACCAGAAGTGGTTAAACAAAGCCAATGCCACTGGCTGACAAGCTCTGGCATAAGGTTGACAATGCAAAAAACTAGGGCTTAGCATAAAATGCTGTTCAAGGGCTCAACTGATATGCTAACTTTGTCTAGGAGGTAGGCTTGAGTAACAGGAACAAAAGTCACAATAGGATCTATGGCTGAAGATGGCTGGACAGCAAGAAATTTGGTGATGAACTGCAGTGAACTCACTGCACTAGGACAGTTCTAGACACAAAACTTGGCAAAGCTGTATCTTCCAATCTAGACCGATCTAGGTGTCGGGCTAGAAGACAAAAATGCTCAGGAGTTCAAGGCACACACACTGGACAAAGTGGTTAGGGCTAAAACGGTTGGGAAAAGCTTTCCGATGATCGGCGCCGGAGAAGAAGCACTGAAATTGGGCATTTTCGATATAGGCAGAATGAACTCAATTCCTTGCTTGAGAAGTGATAGTAGGGTATGAGAAAACTACTGGTAGCATCAATTTGACTGGAGGATCGCCGATGTGGCCTGGCGACGTGAGCCAGTGACTGTTGAAGTTCAAATTTGGGAATAGCTTCAAATTGAGATCAATTGATAATTCTAAGTTTACAGGCATGCTCAAAATATCTCTCTAATCAATTTATATTACAGGTTCGAAAGCTAATTTGGAGTAAATCAAACTACATTGCAGGAACAGGGCAATCGGGAATTCTGGTGATCGCCGGCATTAGAGGTCACCGGTGAGCAATTAAGTGATACCACACAGAGAGAATGAGAAGGGGAACTCATTGATGGTTTCTATTTGGAGATTGGTGCAGCAGGGCGTGCTGGCACCGTGAGCCTCCTCGACGGCTCGCCGGAGAAGAAAACGAAAACAGAAGGATTTTTTTTCCAGATTTAACCGATTTCCAGTGAAGTAAGGAAGCTACTGAGTACAGTGGTGTTTAAATAGGCCAGGCGAAGCTTGCGAAGAGGGGACAATGAAGATATTGGCAGCCGGTGATGAGACTGGTTGCGTGCAGAAGTAACAGCGGCGAAGACACAGCGAAGAACGGTGATGCGACGGCGGCAAGCCTGTAACTGATCACATTGTCGTTCATCGGGACTTAGCGATGCTGGAGCAAGCGGTGGCGACAACAACTGGCGCGGCAAGGCAACGTGGTGGGAAGTTGCTGACAAAAGGCTGCTGGTCGGGCGCGGGAGCAGGTGCTGGTCATCGATGTTGCAACGGCGTTGCCACGGCACAAGCTGAAGCGGGGACACGTACACACAGGCATGCACGGCCACGAGCGCGAGCGAAGCTTCACCGGCGACGAGCAGACACGGCGCACAGGTACGGCGAGTTCTGGTCGAAAATCAGCTAAGTCCTCTGGTCGAATTTGGACTGAGATGCAATTTCAGATTTTGAATTTTGGACTAATTTGTAAATCTAGAGATTTGAAAGGTTTAGACTGAAATTGATTTCATTGATCTGGCAGATTATATTCAACAGGATATTTAGCAAAGATAATTGATAAAATCTGGCACATTTGAATGGTTTTTGATACAAACAGAAAATAGGGTATTTTAGGGTAATTGAAATCTGAATTTCAATTGATTTCGAATTCTGGCATTTAGGATGAGATTTTGAAATCTGAACAGAAGAGAAAAATATATCAAATAGCATTTAGAAGAGATTTTCTGAAGAAATTCTGAATTTGGAGTTAATCTGAAGATTTTGGCCTTTTTGGGTTTCCAGATATCAAATAAAGGACCGATTTGCGATATTTCTTAGACTGATTTGTGAAAAGAGTCTAGATGATAAAATCTGGCTGCCAACTTTCTGGTTTAAGGTATTGGTATACCCATGATCATAGTTTAAGAATAATCTGGTCTGGATTAGGTCAAGATTTTGATTAAATCTGAATTCAGAGTATTCTAGGTAATCAACTTAATTTCTGTTTTCGAAAACAGAAGTTTTGACAAATCTGGGATTTAGAGATGGAATTGAATCTGGCTTCTGAAGTCTTTTAAGTTCAGAGTAACTGATAGATCACATCTAAACAATCTGATCTTGATTTGGGGTTCACAGGGAAGATTTGGAGATTTTAGGGCTTGAGATAGATACTGATCGGCTACTACTACAGATACATGCATGCATGCTATTTATGAAAAAGGAAGTTTTCACCCCTAAACTCAGGGTGTTACAATGTCAGATTTAATGATTAAATGACAACGTAGATAAATACTAATTTAGCACAAATAAATTGAATTGATTATTGGTAAACCCTGAATTGGATGTTTTCCTCGGTTGCGTGTTTGATATTGATGCATATGTAGAGGAGGAGCTTGGCGATTGCATCAAGCTTGTACTGATTGATTAATTGAAATGTCATGAGATAAATCCTAAAGGTTGATGACTCCAGTAGTGGATTTGATATCAATTCATATGTTGAGGGGGAGCTCATCATATTAGTCATCTTTGCTTATCTTTATTATAAAATGAGCATATAGATCGTGCGCGTATGTCCTTATCATATACAGATCTATATGATTGTATTTCATCTCGCACTCATCTATTGATTGTTGAATATGGTTTTGTCATTTCACTGGAAAGAGAAACTATTGAGCTAACTCTTGTGTGAAGTAGTTTCTCTAGTGGTGATTAATGACGACTCATATATGAGACTAATGTTATACATTGAGTGTACGTATTGTAGTCTCGGTTTGATTGCAGGATAAAAGCAAGCAAGGGCGTGAAGTGGATGAAGTCGATCTGAATCATCTCTAGCGAGGTCAAGCTTAGCAAGGTTGAGCTTTGCGAGGACAAGTGTCAAGTGGTCGAGCTTCACGAGGTCTAACTTCACCAAAGGTAAAATCCAAGATTAAGGATTAATTGTTTTCTTAGGATTTTACCGGTCTCAGTGTTTGGATACAGACCGGATTGATAGGTTTCTTTTTGCTAGTTTGACCGTACTATTAAGATGGGTTGGAAACTAGGAGCTTGAATCTATCTAGTGCGGAAGCTCAAATGCATTCGTATCATCTTGCACTAGTATATTTATCGCTCTTGCATTGCTAGAGAATCTAAGTGTAGTTTGTGTGAATTAGAGAAAATGTTTTGAAAACTGCACTTAGTCGTGATCGCCAGCTATTTATTCTGGTTTATTATCTAGAGCTGGTTGTGGATGTATTTGCACATTCTGATCGTATCCGAGCTTGATACGTGGTCGTGTTGTTAGTTTTGCGGCTTTCTGTTTAGGGTTTGCGCGTGGTCGTAGGAGCTCGAGACGGTCGTACCAGTCTTCGGCTCACTTGCGTACGCTCGACCAAACTCTCTTGACCACCTGTTTTTGATCGGATGTCAGACCTGTGTGGTCGTGGTCGTCATTGAGTGCCAGTTGAGATATCCGCGAGAAAACAACAAATACGTATGTGCAAATACCCTAAATTGCATTTGAGATGATTTTTGTGTTGGACATTTTGGCAGCAGAAAGTTTTTGAGATTTCTAGAATTTTCTAGACCTTCCTAGGTCTTGCTCCTGTTGAAAAAATTGTAGTGCTCTGAGTTATCTTTCCAACAAGATAAAAATCACCTCAATCGGATCTCTTGATCAAAAGTTATGTTTATTTTACTGTCAGTGTGTAGTGACCGGACTTTGTCCGGGCATGGCCGGACATTGTCCGGCCTGTACAAATTTTTTCAGCCTTTTGCATAATGAAACCAGAGACATTTGCATCCATCCGGGCCTTTTGACCAGGAAGGCCGGACTTTGTCCGATATGGCCGGACATTGTCCGGCAATTTTTTTGAGTCGAGAAATGAAATAGAGACAAATGGAACCGTCCGGAGCTTTTGTCCGTCATGGCTGGACAATGTCCGGCCTTTACAGAAAAAGCTCCCAACGGTCACTGACATGTTTGCAATGGCTGTTTCGTTGTACTGGTTGGACAATGTCTGAAGTGGCCGGACAATGTCCGGCCTGTACAAATCTGGTTCAGTTTGTTGCAAACGTCTAGTTTTTCTTTGAGGCTATAAATACTTCGTGTTTGGCTTCATTTGTTGGTGCTCAAAAGAGTTCATATATCAGCTGAAAACATAGCCAAGTTATTTGCATTTGAGTTATTGCATCTAGAGGCTAGAATTGAGCCCAAAATCCTTAGTAGATTTGATAGAAAGTTTGTGGGAGAGTTTGTGAGTGTTTAGTGCACATCATCTCCATTACCTTGCTAGCGCTAGAGTGTTGATCATCTCTTTTGCATCATTGAGCTTCTAGCACGAGATTTGTTCAAGTGAGCGCATCCGGCTTGTTACTCTTGGTGACGCCTTCGCCTAGACGGTGTCGGAGGAGAGTTGCGATCTCTCCATTGAAGTTTGTCGGAGAGGCTAGCAAAAGCTTGTGAAAGGTGTGGTGCTCGCCTATCCGGTGTGGAGAAGGAGAAACCCTAGTGAGATATCCTTCGTGGATATAGAAGCGAGGCTCCGAGTAAGCGCTTCAATGAGGAGTAGGGGAGACCGGGCGAGTTTCCGAGACCTCGGTAAAAATATTGTATCAAATTGCGTATTTCATATTTGCTTTACATTCATCTTGACACAATTTCTATATTTACCATTGTTGCATGTCTTATTGAATAGTTCATTTAATTGAATGCAACTAGTTGATTGAATTTCTTTTAAGCCTCATTGTATAATTTAGGTCTCTCAATTATTCTTGAAAATTGCTTAATTGAAAAGAAATTTTAAAAGCCTCCTATTCACCCCCTCTAGTCGGCATCATTGATCCTACAGCAACCACTAGTGAGTAATATCCTTTGTGGATATTGAAGCAAGACTCATTCATTTGAGTGCTTCAACGAGGATTAGGGGACACCAGGTAAATCTCCGAGACCTCGGAAAAAATCTTGTGTTGGTCTTCTATTCTCTTTTATTTTGCAGTATATATATCTTTTGTTCTTTCTTTGCAAAAGTTATTTTAAATTGAAGTTTTTAAATGCCTCCTATTCACCCCCCTAGTCGGCATCCTTGATCCTACATTAGACATATAGTTCATTGACTTTGGCGAGTGCATCCTAACGTTCGACGTGTACAAGATCCCTCTTTTTAATAAAGATTTGCACTATCTTTGAATTGTCCTTTCGATCAATTTGGGTTTCAGTAATTTCGAGTAAGATCCCATTATTTCTCATATTAGCATCTGATTGAGTATAGTCGAAGCCCATCTATACTTCAATCAAAGCAACCAGAATCTGGTCGAGGCCAAATCAAAACCCGGTCAAGCCCGTAATTAGATCAAAGCCACCGCCTAGAATTGGGAGTTATTCTCTTAACCATTGTTCTTGTAATTTCTTCGTTGATTGCAGGAACAGTGCGTCTATTTTTGCGTGGTCAAGTAGACAACGATCAACGCGTGTGGTTGGGCAAATTCTTTTGTCACATGTTGTTGTATTGATAGTGGTTGGTTAGGTTACATGAATCAACAAGTTATCAGCTATCCTACGTCGTGAAGATCGGGCACCCAATATCATCTTGGTATCAGAGCTTCGGTTTACACGGTAGGATTATTTATCCCTTAGTTTAGATCTGTTTTCAGCCTATACACCAAAAAGCCAAAAAAAATTGTTCTTCTTTCGCCTTAGATTCAATCTGAAATTTTTGTGAGTTTTGTTAGGTTGCTGATCCAAACTTCTTTGCGTCACTTTTGGGTTTCATTGAGTTCAAAAAAAAAAGTCAAATCACGTGTATCCTTTGACAGCCAATCTATCCTTTGCGAAAACTTTGAACCTACATAAGACTAGCTGTTGAAAATTGTATTTGGGCTTTGCACACTTTAATTAATATATTGAATGTAATTGAACAGTAAGGTATCATAATCTTGTGCCCGTGGTTGTGTGTTAATCCTAAATAAAAAAATATCAAAAAAAATTGATTAGTTTTTGCTTTGGTAAGCATTATTTTGAGACCTTAAAAAAATTTTTTGTGTTCGATCAAATTTTGTTCTTACTTCATTGTGTGCAAGTCCGTAGCCCTATCTCATATTGTGCAATCAAGTTAGTGTCTTTCTATAACTTGTGCAACACGAGCTGTTTGTGCTATCACTTATATTTTGTTAGCTCGTTCTTTTGGTTGCATCAAGTTACATCATCTTTGTGTGTGAGTTGCTTTGTCTTTCATTTATATCTTGAGATCAGCAACTAGGCATTGGATCTAGTTTGGATTGTCACCTAACTTTACAATATCGAGAATTTTGGATTGCATAGGATAACACTTAACCCTCCAAGCTCCACATATAAGCCATTGTTATTACAATACTTGAACAGTGAATTCGCTTGATCCATCACCTTTGATCGTCTACTGTCACCCTTGACGAAGATTGGCACCCGAGTCAGTTCAAATAAATGCACTGTTGGTTCAAGACAGATTCGAGCCAGACACGTGCCTAGCGGTGCGAACTCAAGTTATTCTGAGAAGCATCAGCTCAAGGTCGCAGGCTTTTGCGCGATCAGGTCGCAGGCTTTGCGCGATCAGGTCGCAAGTTTTGCGCGATCAGACCGCAGGCTTCGCACGATCAGGAGTTCGTATGCTATACGCGAACAGAATGTCGAGGATGTCGCGTGGTCAATCAATATCCGCGCGGTCAGCCAACATCCCGCAGTCAGAGTACTTTCGACCAAGGTACTTGAAGTTTACCTGTCCGGCTATCCTTATATCGGGAATATCTCAAGTATTTTGGAGATTCTTCCACGTGGAAGAATCAACCATCAGGAAGTTAATACGTGCAGTTATCCATGGATAACACGTGTTTAACTTCCGTGGAGGTTATGAGCGGTTCTCTAAAAACCGCATCCAACCGTCCGAACAACTATTTGATGCAGTTACGACATGGCACCCTTTCGACCAATATAAAGGAGTGGCAAGATGCATCAAACAAGGGAGAGGAAAAAGATCGGAAGAAATCAACATCTCTGATACAAGCGAGATACAACACATCTCAATCACTCAAGTAGCCAAGTTTACGGCCTAAGTTAGGTAGTCTTACAAGCCTTTCTGGCTTCATTCTGTACATTGACATAGGAAAAACCCTTCGCTTGTGAAGGCATTTTCCTATCATCTTGTAAACCTTTATCACATATAGTGAAATCCCAACAGGACGTAGGGCTATTACTCCCACCATCGAGGGCCCGAACCTGTATAAACCTCTCTGTGCTCCTGTTCTCCATTTTTCTACATATCTTCCCGGAGGGTCATCTTGAAAGGTCTCGCTATTACAAATTTTTGCATAAGTTCTGCGGAGGTGGAGGATTTTCCTCCCTGGGACTCACAGGAGTCGCAGGGGGAAGCTCTTCTCCCTGCATAAGCGTTAACTCATCAAACGCACAGGGGGAATTGGAGAAAACAAGACTGTGAGAGAATCTTACCACGGTCGTCCCTTCGACCAGGGAAGTAGAGGCGACTGGCCCTGAAGCTTCGGGGGCTTCAGGAGCCAGGGGATCATCCGTGACCACAAGGCTTTCGGTGGCCGCAGGGTCTGCTACAACTGCTTCTGCAGTGGTAGTTGTTTCGGCGAAATGAGTTGGAGCATCATCGGATGGAGAGCCCGCAATCTTCCTCCTCCGGTGAACTAGAGGGACTTCATCGTCTTCCTCCTCCTCGCTCCCCTCTCCCTGCACGACGAAGAAGTAATTCCAGTTCGCACCTGGAAAAATTGGAGGGATGTGATATCTTACCGCAGTTTTTTGGGCGATAGGAGGAGTGCTACGTGAAGACCCTTCCCCAAGATTTAGCCTGGCTTTCTTGGGGGCGGGATTCCTCGTCCTGGGTCTCGAGGAAACCTTCTTCACATTTTTTGTCGTCGGCTTCCCCAGAGAACCGACGTTTTCGCTGGGAAATGTCGCCTCGGCGAACCTTCCTAAAAGCTGATATCATTCCAATGGAGTTATTAGTGCTGAACGTACATAAGACCTTCAAAACAGAGGCCAAGTGGAAAGTGTATCTTTTGGCGCTCCTGTTTAAGGTCGTCGCCGGCGTGAATCAAGCTTTGGGGACGAGGCGATCCCTTGGGGCCCTCTACCTCGGCGTTGTACGCCCTGAGGAGGTAGTTAGTCCGCCTCTCGATCTCAACTGAGGGCAGGACTGTTCCCAAATACAAGTTAAAATTGGTGCATTCCAGAAATGACATAAAAAAGGTTTCGGTGCCAGAAACGAATACCTTCATTATAGTCCAGGGTGCTGTCCGCCATGGACTTGATCTCCCAAGCTGAATGAGCCCTTTCACGCAAGGGGCTCACCCGGTTCTTCACAAAGTCTCGGATGACATCCCGTGCTGTCAACCCTTGTGTGACTAAGTGAAGGATTACCTCGGCGTGCTTCATGAACTCCGTGTTCATCGCCGGGAGAATGTCCAACTCGCTCGGCTTCTCCGGCCGCGAGTTTTCAAACCACAACCCGCTCTCGGTTGGCGGGGTGCAGTAAAACCATTTCTGGTGCCACCCGTGCAACGAGTCTCGCAGGGGTGGAAAGGGATACTCTTTCTTATCCCTTAGCCGGAAGTAAATGCATCCGGCGGCGTTGGCACTCTTTGACCACGCCGAAAAGTAAAATCGCCGGAAGAGATCCACGCTGGGATACACTCCGACGAACGCCTCACACAGGTGTTGAAATACCGCCAGTATCAACACTGTGTTGGGGTGGAGGTTGATTAGCTCCAACCCGTAGTGCTCGAGGACGTCCTTCAAGAACCGACTCTCAGGGAATCGGAACCCGCAGCGCAAATACTCTTCAAAAACCACCAACTCGCCCTCTTGGACAGTTGGGGTTTCTTGGTCCTTCTTCGCGGGCCTCCAGTTGATTAGCAGCCACGGAGGAAGGATCTCCTCCTTTTCCAACGCCACCAAACTCTCCTCAGAATGGTGGATCAATCGACTCCAGGACGCCATTTTTTGGTGGAGAGTCGAAGGAAAAGCTGGCGACTTTTGGGGAAGATGAAGGCTCAGAAGAATGAGGGTTTTGTGCGACGAAAATTATGAGGGTTTTGGCTGTGTGGCTTCCTCAAGAAGACACCTGCTCCTTTTATAGACCCGAGGAGACACATTAATGTGAGTAACGTTCCATTCAAACGTTCCACCGAGTATTTTATTCATTCATTTCCCATAATGGATACTGTCTCTGGAGGACCCGTTAATGTGTTCAGCCATCGGATCTGAAACAAAAAGACTTCTCTGTTTCAGAAACTAAAAGTGCAAAAGCCTGAAAAGTTTCTCAGAGTTTTTCAAAGGACGTTTTTTCCTTTATGTACCCTGAAAACTTTTACAAAAATATCTTACGACCTAATTCTTTGGACGTATGGATATATTTTGACTGGGTTGTGGTATGATCGAAACCATTTATTCGATTAAGCTCTAGTTCTAATCGAAGTGACGGTCTGACCGAGCCCCAATTCTGGTCGCAGTATATTTCAGTTCTAACCGCGGCTTTAACTCTGATCGCGGTATCAAAGTTGGTCGCAGTACTTTTATAAAAGTGTGATTCTGATCGCAGAACTGAAATTTCCCTGTGTATGAATGGTCGAGAAGGCATTACTGATGGCCATATATTCACACAGAAGATGTAAAGAATATTTATATGAGGAAAGAAATTTTATTTTTTGCATTCTTTACATACAAAAGGGATACCGGCGACCAGAGCGTCGACCTGATCCAAAAGGAGTTTGCAGAGTTCTCCTAGGGACATGTTGTTGTCAGTAGAATCTACACTGACAACCCCCAGAGAACTAGCAACTAATCTAAGCCTATCTATGTCATCCCTAACAAGAGGTACACTACTGTTCCTAATCAAATCGGAGAGTTCCCGCTATTGCTGAGCATGGTCCCTCTCTCGGCAGAACTGATGTGCCTCTTCACGGGATCGTTCAAAACATTCTGCCAGATGCAGAATCGCCGAAGACATCTCTTCGGTCTTCTTCTCCAGGGCATTCTTCTCCTCCAGAAGAATCTGTCTGAGGGGAAGAGGTGGAGTAGCAGAAGGCTGATCACTGGGGCCTCCAGTCTCCTACATTTGCAAAAAATAATTTTTAGTTGTGTTACCCATAAACTATAAGCAAAAGGAGAGAAGGATTATTACTTGTCCCTGCTTGTGACACGTTGATGTATCCATCCTGGGAGGCAGATCACCCGATAAAATCAAGTGATCACCAGATGGTGGAAGTGCAACCTTCCCACCAGAAGATTGCTTCCCCAACACAAGTTGAGGATCTTCTGGTCGAATAGTCACCGCTTGCTGACCGAAAATTGATCACCCAAACAAAAGCAGGGGGTATTGGAGTAGAAAGCTGAAGGAAGAAAAGATGATGGCTCATCTTTTACCTTTGCTCTGCTGGAGGATCCTTCGCCAACCTTGGGTTTCTTCTTTGAGGGAAATGGATCTTCAGGCATTTGGGGCTCCTGCTTAAGAACTTCCTCTTCATCACTTTCAATCTCGATGATGTTGTGGTCTGCCATCAGGAAGTATATGAAGAGAAGGATGAAGGTGACTTTAGAAAAGATTTAACCGTGAGAAGAAATTGTGAAGCTTTACAAAACGAAAGACCCGGTATTTATAGCCGCCAAGGTGACGGTTCACATTCTGAATCACCTCGGGTTCTTAAAAAGCATTTACAATTTCACCACGGGTTAAAAAACATTTCAACAGCGCCATCATTACTTGTCACATAATACCCAGAGCCAGTCTCGGGGAACCAACCGACCTACTTAGTGCACCACTAAGTGGGGAATTTGAAGAGTCGGGTTAATAATCCGATGCGTTTTTTTAAATTTAAAGTGAACACGTCCCTTCATTTTCTTTAAATTTGGGGGCTGGCTGACGAAGATTGACACCCGAGTCAGTTCAAATAAATGCACTGTTGGTTCAAGACAGATTCGAGCCAGACACGTGCCTAGCGGTGCGAACTCAAGTTATTCTGAGAAGCATCAGCTCAAGGTCGCAGGCTTTTGCGCGATCAGGTCGCAGGCCTTGCGCGATCAGGTCGCAAGTTTTGCGCGATCAGACCGCAGGCTTCGCACGGTCAGGAGTTCGTATGCTATATGCGAACAGAATGTCGAGGATGTCGCGTGGTCAGTCAATATCCGCGCGGTCAGCCAACATCCAGCTGTCAGAGTACTTTCGACCAAGGTACTTGAAGTTTACCTGTCCGGCTATCCTTACAGTGGGAATATCTCAAGTATTTTGGAGATTCTTCCATGTGGAAGAATCAACCATCAGGAAGTTAATACGTGCAGTTATCCATGGATAACACGTGTTTAACTTCTGTGGAGGTTATGAGTGGTTCTCTAAAAACCGCATCCAACCGTCCGAACAACTGTTTGATGCAGTTACGACATGGCACCCTTTCGACCAATATAAAGGAGTGGCAAGATGCATCAAACAAGGGAGAGGAAAAAGATCGGAAGAAATCAACATCTCTGATACAAGCGAGATACAACACATCTCAATCACTCAAGTAGCCAAGTTTACGGCCTAAGTTAGATAGTCTTACAAGCCTTTCTGGCTTCATTCTGTACATTGACATAGGAAAAACCCTTCGCTTGTGAAGGCGTTTTCCTACATCTTGTAAACCTTTATCACATATAGTGAAATCCCAACAGGACGTAGGGCTATTACTCCCACCATCGAGGGCCCGAACCTGTATAAACCTCTCTGTGCTCTTGTTCTCCATTTTTCTACATATCTTCCCGGAGGGTCATCTTGAAAGGTCTCGCTATTACAAATTTTGCATAAGTTCGGCTGAGGACTCCGAGTCTGAATCGTCGAAAACCCTAGTGCATACAACACATCAATCCAGTGAAGAAACATAAGAACTTTGGTTGGTAAGGAGTGTAAGATTGAGTGATTCCACAATAATTGCACATATTTCTTGCAGTTTTTGTTTGTACTCACCATGGTAGGGCAAGAAGAGGAGGAACTGACACCCTATATGACCCAGGCTGACCTAGACAAGATGACCCGCGTTTTCAATGTGCAACTGAATGAGAACGTGAGCATCTTCCATCAAGGACTTAGTAGGATTTCGACTTAATTTGACATCTTTGAATATAATTGAATAGCATTGGCTCCTCTTCGACTAACTAGATCGGAGCCTTTCTAGCCTTTGATTGGCTTGAAATTTGAAGGAATAGTTTCTAGACAAACCCTCAATTGTTCATCAAAATTTTGAGATCAATTGGATGTCAGATTAGAAACTATCTTCATTGCATTGCTCGTCCATTAAGCTGGAATTCAGCGAGATAGAGCTATTTTCAATGGTCATGATGATCTTCTTGCACTCTGATTGAGGTGAAACTTAGAGGAATAGTTTCTAGACAGATCCTTGATTATTCATCAAAATTTGAGATCAATCGGTCTGTTGGATTAGAAACTATCTTCATTGCATTGCTTGTGCTCAAGCTGGAATTCAGCGAGACAGAGCTATTTGCAATGGTCTTGATGATCTTCTGGTCCTCTGATCGACGTGAAACTTGGTGGAATTACTTCAGCATGAATCTACTGTTCTCCCAAAAAATTTGGGGTCGATCGGACTTCTGGATCAGTTATCATCGATCTTCTCCCATGGGACAAACTAAATTTTCTTCTGAACAGAGCCTCTCCCCTAGTCAAATTGGATCTTAGAGATCTCTGATTGACTTCAAAATTGGTGGAGAGGTTGTACATATAGTCCTCTACTCACCATAAAAATTTGGGGTCGATCAGACTTCTGAATGAGAAATTATCATTGATCTATCTCCCATGGGGCAAAGTGAATAAGTTTCTGGACAGAGCATCTCCTTTGGTAAAATTGCACCTTAGAGATATTTGATTGACCTGAAAATTAGTGGACATTCTTTACTTCAAGTCTTATATTCACCATAAAAATTTGTGGTCAATCAGACTTTGGATGAGAAGTTATCATCAATCTATCTCCCATGAGGTAAAGTGAACAAGCTTCCGGATAGAGCATCTCATTTGGTCAAATTGCTCCTTAGAAATCTCGGATTGACTTGAAAATTGGTGGACATGCTTCACATTGAGTCTTCTATTCACCATAAAAATTTGGGGTAGATCGAACTTCTGGATTAGAAGTTATCTTTGATATTCTATCATGGGACAAGCTGATTTTTTGATCGACTTGATCTTCAAAGTACATCAGAGAAACTTTTGATCTTTTGACCGAAGTGGAGACCCCTGATCGAATTGATCGAGATGGCAAGCTCTGATCAGTTGATCTAAGTGCATCCAAGCAACTTTTGATCTTTTGATCGAAGTGGAGACCTCTGATCAAATTGATCGAGGTGGCAACTTCTGATCGATTGATCTAAGTGCATCCGAGTAACTTTTGATCTTTTGATCGAAGTGGAGACCTCACATCGATTGATCAAAGTGGCGACTTCAGATCATTTGATCTAAGTGCCTCCGAGCAACTTTTAATCTTTTGATCGAAGTGGCGACTTCAAATCGTTTGATCTAAGTGCATCCGAGCAACTTTTGATCTTTTGATCGAAGTGGAGACCTTTGATCAAATTGATCGAGGTGGAGACTTCAGATCATTTGATCTAAGTGCATCAAAACAACTTTTGCTCTTTTGATCAAAGTGGAGACCTCAGATCGATTTATCGACGTGGCAACTTCAGATCGTTTGATCTAAGTGCATCAGAGTAACTATGCTATGCAAGCATCCGAGCAACTTTTGATCTTTTGATCAAAGTGGACACCTCAGATCGATTGATCGAGGTTGCGACTTCTAATCGGTTGATCAAAGTGCATCAGAGCAACTATGCAATGCATGATACATACTTATGGAAGGGATTCACCCATGATCTTCTTTAGTTGCTCCTCATGTGCACCTTGTTCTCCTCTGCCCTGCACCTGCTTCTATGCTCCTTCTTCACCTTGCACCTATGCTTCTCTCTGTGCCTCCAAAAGGCTATCACCCCCTCTCTATTTATAGTGGCTCTAGGTTAGTTGCAACCATTCAACAACCAGAGATAGTTAGGGGATTTGAATTCGAATATGAGATATATTTTCTTATTTAAATAAACAAAAGTATAAAGATAGAAATTATCCCCTTTGGTGCTTTGAATTTGAATAGGAGATAGACTTTTGTTATTTAAATAAGAGAAAAAAGTTAGAGATAAGTCCTGTTCGAACTAGGGCAGAATGTCGGTGCGACCAGACCAAATACGTGCAAATTTGACTAGGTTTTGACCAGTCCAATTTTGACCAGGTTTTGATCAGTCCAACTTTGACTAGTTTTTTGACCAGTCCAATTTTGACTGATTTTTGACCAGGTTTGACCAATCCAATTTTGACTAGTGGGGTTTTTGACCTGGTTTTTTATTATTTTTTACAGCCCAAATATACGTGTATTTTTATTTTAGCCCTTTTGGTCATATGGGACTTTTCTAATGAATTTTTTATTACAAAAATTCATCGAACAAATGCCCCTCACCGAGTTGAGTTTGTGCGCGAAGCAGCTCAAACTTAACTTGGTGAAACCTACTGTTATTTCTGAGGTGTGACGCTTGAAACTAGCGTCAGGCAATGAAATCTACATGTAAATTTGAAATGTACAACAAGGCAGAGAAAGGGAGCAAATTAGTAAGCAACGAATACCACAGTTTATTTTAGCACTTATAAGCAACAAAGAAATAGCAAGTATGGGAATGGCAATCGGGTAGGCGATCTGGTTTTCACCATGGTTTTTTAATTGATTTGCTCCTCCTTTGGTTTGGCTTCCCTCTAGGACCGGTTCCTCCTCTCTGTTTGCCGATCCTCTTGAAGGTGTTTTGTTTTCTGTTCATCTGTGTGGTTTCATGGAGTTTCTTTCTTCTTCCCTGGATTGGTCTAGTGGCTTGCTCTTTAAAAGGGACATGAGAGACCTATTTGGTTTACCGGTTACTAATATTTCAAGGTTTGCTGCTAATGATTTTCACTTAGTGGCTTCTTTTGGGAGAAGGAAGTTTCGTCCCTTTGAAGTTTCAATGAGCTCTATTCTTGCTGCTTTTTTTGGGGGAATTCCTGGGGATTTTAGAGTGATGGGTTTAACTGATTGGAGCTTTAGATTTTCTATTTGTGATAAAAGAATTGGCTTGGCAATTTATAAAATCAACTGGATTATTCACCAGGATTTCTCTATTTTCTTCTCACTTTGGAATAATGGGGGTCCTCATTGGCAAAGAGAATTTAACAAATGGTTGATTGAACAAGATAATGATTAGAATTTGGTTACTCCTAAAAGATTCAATAGGAATAAGTTATCATCTTTATCTAGGCAAGTGAATCTTCGCAAGTCGGTTTTTGATCGTCTGCAATTTCCTCCTGTGAATTCCTCTGATAAATCGGCTTATTCCCCTTCGGTTTGCCATCATCATGTCAGTGTTCGTAGCAAGAGGACCCATCCCTCCTCTTTGAAGTTTGGGAAAATCTAGATTTTGTTTTAATTGCTTGGCTCTAGGTCATTTAAAAAAAGAGTGTGTCTCTTCGGTTCGATGTGCGAGCTGTTTCAATTATGGGCAAATTAATTGTTTATGCTTTAAACGATGTTTTGAATTGAAGAGGAAAAAAGTTTTTGTTCCCAAGGTTAGCTTGGTTAAACAGGGTTTTGCTTCTGCCTCTGCCTCTCCTTTCGCACCTTTTGCTTCTAGGGATTTCTCGAATCGAACGGTGGATGTGGCTCTTTCGTTTGGCACTAACCTTTCTTTGACAGACCAGATGACATTGATCAAAGGAAAGGCTATTACTCTCCATTATGATAGCTTCTCTGAGTTCTTCGGGGCTTGCGTTAATCCCCCTGTCACTCAAAGTGTCTCTTCGCCTACTGCACTATCTTATTCTCCCTCTTCGTTGTTTCTTTTAGCTTCATTTCTCTCTTCGGCTCTCATCGCTTCTTGCATAAAAAAAATGGCTAATTACTGGGTCAACCCCGCTCCATTTCTCAAAGAAGGCCTAGAAGAAATAGTGGTTCAAGTCGGCCTCTTAGTACTAGATGCATCTCTACTAGGAATGAAACCAATGAGAACTCTGCTATTGTGGATGTGGTGCCTGAGGCGGTGGATCCCATTCATGTTGTTGGCAACTACCTTAGGCAAATTCAGGCCCAGGTTTATCCCCCTGGTCTTGGTGATGCATTAGTCCGCCTTCCTTCCACTCTTCAGAGAGATATTCTCCTTAATTAAGGCCTTCATGTCGATGTTGATTTCATGCTGTTTTTCAATCTTCATGTTGATTGTATTAATTCTAGACGAGTCAGCTTCAATCAGGAGGTCTGGCTTCTACTCTTGAACTTCCCTTTGGATTTTTGGTCAGTTTCAACCCTGAGCAAAGCTGTTTCATCCTTTGGTTACACATACTTCACACTTGCCATGTGTGGAGGTCTTTCCATTGCAAATAAAGTCAAGGTTATTCATCCTTTACTCAGTACATGAACCTTCAGCCGCAAAACCCGAGGTGATTGACTTCATATAATCAGAGAAAGCCTTTCATTATTGGGGACTGACACCCGTAAAAAGACATTTTTTTGAAAAGTTTTTTTTTGAAATGTTTTTTCAACACAAAAAGAATTTGTTCAAAAGCAAATGCGTGAAAGAAAGAGAAGAAGGGGTGAGAAGATCATGCCATAGGCACGATTATGCAAAGTACTTCTTCATGAACCTGCCATTGATGGGAGGCATTAGGCGGTTTCCTTGTTGATCAATGAGTTGGTACGCACCACCATCATATGCTTGCTCGATGATGTACGGTCCTTCCCATTTAGCCTCGAATTTGCCTTGACTTTGCTTGTCACCACAATGGGTGATGTGGACATCACAAGCTCCAACGACCAAGATGTTCGCCCCGATGACCAAGATGGTTGCATACAAGACTCTTCAACCAAATTTCAAGGACCAATCACTCGATCTCGTGCCAAGCAAATTCGTGACCAGGTGCATTGGAAGGGACGACGAAAATTGGTCGCACGAATGAGGGTGTTGCAAGGCACACACTGTCTGTCATTTTGCGAGCAATTTTGGAGATAATCTGAGGATGCAACATGGTCATGGGCCACATCATTAGAAATATAATGAATTCTAGTTTCCAACGCATCAAACCATGTATCATTTCAACTTCCGAGTCAAAAGTTATGATCATTTTAGTGGAAGCTGCACAACCAGTCCAACCTGCGTGAAAATTGAAGCAACTCTTTTCCAAACGAATTGGTCTCTTGGATATCCAAGGAAACTCTTCATCTAATGAGTGCCTTCACACCTTAATTAGGAGGGTTGGTTGTTCAAGAAAACTTTTCATCTAATGGTTTCTTTCACACCTAAACTAGAAAGGTTGTTCCTAGTATAAATACCCCATGTATTCCAACTATTGGAAGCACTTTTGATCAAACCATTTCAGCTATATGCTAGTGCAGCAAGACTGCTTGAGTGTTCTTCTACCTTTGCTCTTGTGAGTTCTCTTGGATTCGCGAGAAGGATCTTTACGGGTCCCCCTAGTTCGTGCTCTACGGTTCCGGCCGTTTTGTGTGGATTAGTCCCGAATTGTGGTTCTGTGATTGTTCGGACAACGGATCGGAGTTCTTGTAGCTTCGGATCGACTTCCCCATCGTACGGGTTGCAACCAACCTTGGCAGGTATAAAGTCAGTTACCCCGGCTGTTCGCAGCTAGTTATCTTTGTTCTATCCTACGCCGTGAAGATCGGGCCACCCTTGTGGAGAAACTGATATGCGTTGGCGCAGCAGTAATCCATCCCCACACCAATGGGCCATCAAAGAACAAGTACGAGTTCACCCTTCCTGAAGACACGCAGCTTGACGAGCTTGTCATATGCTCGTACCATGTTTTGACAGTACAACTCAGTGTCTTGAAGTGTGCATGAAGACGATTTTCCCCCAAGGTATCCAGCTCTTGAAAACGAAGCCGAATCTGTTTATCATGTGTGAGTTCTTCTTGAAGAGAGATTCTTCATGAGGGAATCTCGACCTCTAGTGGCAACACAGCTTCACTCCCAAACACTAAGGAATAGGGTGTTGCCTGTGTTGGAGTGCGTACCATGACGTGATAAGCCCATAACGCCTCGAAAAGACGTTCATGCCAGTCTCTTCGGTATCTTCCGACTGTGTTTTTCAATATCTTGCCCAATGTTTTGTTGAAGGCTTCAATCAATCCATTGGCTTGAGGATAATATCCAGTAGAATAATTCCACTGGATCTTGTACTTTGCTGCAAAATTGTAAATCTTTTGTGACTTGAAGGCTTTTCCATTGTCGGAGATGATGTGATGAGGTACCCTTAAGCAGTAAAGGATGTTGCGCTCTAGAAAGTTGATGATATTGTCAAACTTCACTTCTCGCAATGGGATTGCTTCAACCCACTTGGAGAAATAATCAGTTGTTGCCAAAATAAACGATGTCCCTTGGATGAAGGAGGCTCAATGGTGCCGACAACGAACGCGCGTCCCCTGTCAAAGTGGACAACGACCAGGACTCTCCCCGAGAGGTGGAGGGGGCTAACCAACCACTGTGTCGCCGGCTCCCACTACTACAGAAATGCATTCCACTAACCCATATCTTCTAACGGTTATAAGCAATCTGGGAAAAATCCGATAGAATAGGACGACAGCGGCGGAGAAGAGGATTTTTACTACCGGTTACACACTGGTCCACCGTTAGTGAAATGCAAACATTTTTTACTATCCAGTGCATTCGATGGCCGCGGCCTTACCGACCGCCGCACATTGAACACTACAATGGTGAGGCCGACCCCTAAGAGTTTGTGCAGGTGTACTCCACAGCCATTTCAGCGACTGGGGGGACGAGACAGTCCAGTGCAATGTCTTCCCCCTCTACCTGACTGGGATCGCCCGCTCATGGTTTTACAACTTGAAGGCCGGTTCCATCAAGTTTGTTGCGCAGCTCAAGCACGAGTTTTGCGCGAACTTCCAGGGGAACTACGTGTGTCCCCTGGATTCATCGTAGCTATACACTGTCCGACAGAGGATAGGGGAGACCATCCGCAGCTTCTTCAAGCGCTTTGCTCAGGTCAAGAGCAAAGTGTAACACCCCTATTTTTCCCAACCCTAGCCTGCCTTGTCTATCTACATTTCAGGATGAGATCTTGGTTATGCCAGAGTGTTACCCTAAAAACTTGGCAGCCAAACTCCTTCATTCAGGTCATTTTCGCATATCAGTCCAAAAGTATCACAAATTAGTCCTTTTTAGGTTTCCGAGAAGCCCAAAAAGGCTAAAAGTCACAAACCATCTCCAAATTCTGATTTGATTCAGTGAACATCTCCCCTTCACTTTTGTGAACATTTTTCCCTTCTGGACGAATTTCCAAATCTCGCTCGAAACCCTAGTTTCAGCCTTATCAAAATTTCAAAGTCCAATTACCCAGATTACCCTGTTTTTTGTTCATCCCAAAACATGTCTAAATCTCCAAATTTTATCATCCCTAGCTGCTAATCAATCTCTTGGACTTTGTGGATTAATTCGGCAAAGTCAAAACCCTTTTCATCTAAGCCATTCACCAAATTCATAGATTAGTCCCTGGAATCAAATTCTGTAATTACAAATCGGCCCTTCTATTCTTTTCAGCCCATTTTCGACCAGGGCTAGTGATCAATTGAGCCACCCCGCGCGCACATGCCAGCAACTAGAGCCCCATTGAAACCAGCGGATAAACGCCTGCGCTCCAGCACCATTTTCGCGCGCGCACGCCCATGGTCGTGGCACTTGCATGCGGTTATGGGTCATCGCCGGAGCTACGCTGTTGCCTCCGCATCTGCGCCGTCCCAAACCCAGTTCCAACACACCCCCGACAATGCTGGCAAAGCTGCTACACCGCCGGTGCGCCATCACATCGCCGTTCGCCGCTGTTGCGCCTGTGCCCGGCCGGTCTCGTCCTCGGCGCAAATTCCCTCGCTGTTTTCCCTTGTTGGCTCCGTCGCTGTGCCTATTTAAACCCCAGTGCTGTGAAGAAACCACAACTTCAGGACTTAGCCAAATTTCAGTTTTCTTGCTGTTTCTTCTTCTTCCCCGGCGAGCCGATCTTGAGGCCACCATCGCCAGAGCAAACCGTAGCCCCTTTCTATAGAATGAAATGATCCTTAGCCAATTCTTAGCAAGCCTGCTCAGCCAGTTTTCAAATTGGTGCAGTGCCACGTGATTTCCCAATTTTTGCGCGCCACCGTGGACGTCGAACATCGCCGGCGTGCCTTGCTGCAGCTCTCCCCAAATTGAAGCCACCTACACCTTCCCTGTACCCCCTAGATGGTGTAGTCCAGAGCATTTGAACTGCATTGCTGTGTAGAGCCAGTTCGTCGTTCACCGTCTTCTCCAAGTCCGGCAACAACGCCGACGAGCTCGCACACTTAACCTCTGTTCAATTCCCTTCTCCAGAACGATCAGCACCACCCCAGGAGTATTTCCCCTCAATCAATTTTGAGTTCAGCTAACTCCAGCTCTCTGTTACCCTGGCTCGTCCATGTCTCAGGCGGCCAAAGAATTCGACCTCGTCGTTCGTCGTCGATGAGCCACCTCAGTCAAATTCCTTTCACCAGCAGCATTGTTTTGATCCCGCCTGCATGTTTGACAAACTTAGACAAGCAACGCATGCGTGGTTCATCCAGACACATGTGCCCCAGCTCACTGCTGTACAGTGGCATTCGATTTCCTGTGTCCTGAGCCTTGCTATGATTTTTGTTAATTCTAGTACCTTTCTAAAAAGTCCACTTTCCATTTAGGTCCCTCAGCATTTGGCACACAATGCCACCTCTTGCACCAATTTTGATCATCCATAAGCCCCAAATCATTCTTGTGTCCTTTTCGGACATCGTCTGTTCGCAAACTGAATGCCAAGCCTTTGACTTTCGTCGCATTCAAGTCTTGTCCAGCAAGCCCAACCCTAATGCCCTTCTCCGCTGTTCTGTCTCTGACCAGATCCCCTCGTTGCATACATGTTTATATTTTACATATATTTTTGTATAAAGTCTATTTTCTGGATGCTCATGTCTTGTATGTGTTGTGTGTGCTTTCGTGCAAATGCAGAGCAAGGAGCGGAAGATTTGGAAGGAACATTCGAAGATCCAGCGGATTACTTAGACCCAGCTTTGCAAGGCAAGTCGCCACCCTTGATCATCTCTCACCTAGTATTTTGATATAAAGTAGATTAACTGCTTTTAAGATATATGCATGCTGAGTATTTGATAAGAACTATGTTTAGAAACATGTGAATAGATATGACCCAAGTCTCATGTGAAAACCCCTTATGATTGAACCATCATGCAACCTTGTCGCCCTAGGATGCTATGCTTAAACTTTACTCATATTTAAACATACAAGTTGAGTGTGAAATGACTAATATGTGATAAATGAATTTGGAACTCTATTTATAAAAGGAAAATGTGAATTAGAATTGATAGTGAGGATTCTTTGATTGGTTGGCTACTGTGTGCGCATTGGGTATGTGAATGTCTCCTCACTATTAATTCATAAGGACAAGAACCTTGTGTTGTGCTTCTATGCGGCATGAAAAACGTACCAACCACTTGCCTGGTATGGGATAGGCACAACTTAGTAGCTTTCTTGGTATTAACAGTTCCCTGCATGGTTTGTCAGTCCAGTTTCTCACGTGGAAACTGGTGGGGCGCAGTTCGCCCATGAGTGATGTGAGATCAGAAAAATTATGAGAGGAAAAGGTGGATAGAAGGAAGTCGCCCTATGCCTAGATTAAGTCATGCGCGGCTGTAATCAAGAGGTCATATGTCTTGTGAGGACACAGACCAAGGCTAGGAAGTAAGGCAGTGGGGAGGACCCACAACGGTACTTGAGACTTAATTGTCTACTTACCGGGCGGGGATACTGTTAATACTAGACTGCAAAAGCGTTGTGTGAGCTCGGCCTTGTCACATGCGTAAAAGTCGCATGGAGCTGGCCTGACTTGAAAGTCGAGTGAAGAAGTGGATTTAAAAAGAGGTACACCTTTGCAAAGTGTAAGAAAAGTATCAGATATTCTGTATTCCCAGGTCATGGAGTATGTTCGTGGTGGATTTATCCATGTGGTTCAACACAAGTAAGATTTGGGAAAAGCTTTCATAATATGGTTAATTCAAAATGGTGGATCATGGAGGATCGCCATCCACAATGTTTTCTTAAAGTCTATCATAAGATTTCCAAAACCCAGCTGTTGAAAATAAAATCCTCATTTAAGAGATCAAAGAATTGAAATCTACACTATTTATGATTATAAGACTTAACCCCTTTTCTTGATCACTCCTCATCTATATAATTGCATTTCTAAGTAAAAGACTTGCTGAGTATTGTGTAAAAGCATGCTCACCCTTGCCTTTGCAAACAATTCAGAAGAGGGATTCGCCGATCCCGATTCGTTTGGTTATGAGTATGAAGCAGAAGATGGGAACACCCCAGATGATTCAGAGTTCTAGGACGGTCTCATGCCGAGTTGAGTCCGATGTGGAGAAAGCCCTACCAGAACCGTTGCCGCCAGAAGTGAAGATCTTCGTTGTTGTTGTCTGCTTTGTTTTGTGTGTTCGGTATCTCGATACCGACTCTTGTATGGATAAACTTGTTATTTTCATAGCAACTCTAAGTAGTGTCATTCTGGGCACTATGTTAATGTAATATTGGTCTCTGTGACCTCGTACCTGTTTATTTATGTCTTATGCAGTTACTGCTTTCCGCTTGTTGTGAGCTTGTGATGAACCTATCTGTGCGCAATCACCTGGGTGGTTGCCACGGGATTCCTCAAATGAGGGTCCCACAAAAGTAGCTCACGTCCCCGACTCCACAGTCATTGAGGTGTGCAAGAGCGAGATCCTCCCCGGGGAGCTCCATCAAAGACTCTCCCGAAGCTGCCCCTCCTCCGCCGATGAGCTCTTCACTATACTCGAGAAGTATGCTCGGGCGGAGGAGGACGACCTCTGGAAGAAAAACCAGGGAGTTCCCGCCCTCGTCGACCGGGAGGCCAGGGACCCCCTCAAGCACCCCAAGAGAAGCAATCGTAGTGAGCCACGACCTCGGGACACCTTTGTCCTCGAGGGCAGAGGCGGTTCGAGCAATGCCTCCAAGGGCAACCGCCTCTTCCCCAAGTCGAAAGGTCGTGGGGGGGGGGGGGGGGGGGCAGTCGTCCCACGGCCGTGAAGGTCCCGCGGCAGGAGGCAAGGAAGGCTTATGGTGTACTTTCCATAAGTCCAATAGCCACGCTACTCGGGAATGCCACCAACTTCTCCAACACTTGGCCGCATTCCTCCACCAGCATGGGCAGGGGGGACCTCCTTGCCCTCTCAGCCAGCTTTACCAGCCCTTCCTGCCCCCGCAGGGGAGCAGCAAGGGCAAGTGCGGGAAGGGGGTCCTTCAGAAGTGCTCCCTTTCCAAACCTCCCAAAGGCATGTCAACGTCATCACGAGAGGGTCTGTCTCAGGGCGAGACTCCAAACGCCAGCGCAAGGAGTACGCGCGTGAAGTAAAGGTTGTGGGGGTGCTGCATACGTCCCAGCCACCAAAGTGGTTGGACGTCCCCCTCACTTTCACGATGGAAGGCGCGCGGGGTTCGCTTCCCCCATGACGACGTGCTCATCGTCTCCGCCACCGTCTACAACTGCCACCTGGCACACATCCTTGTCGATGGCGGAAGCTCTGCCGACATCCTGTACCTGAAGGCGTTTAAGGAGATGCAGGTCGACAAGAAGCTATTGCAGCCCGCAGCAGGGCCCTTGCAGGGATTTGTCCCGGGGAAGACGATCCACCTGGTAGGGAAGGTGGATCTGCCCATGACCTTCGGTACCCCAGACAACTACCAGACGGAGATGGTCCGGTTCGACGTGGTGGACCTCCCCTCCTCGTACAACGCAATCATGGGGAGGACCACGATCAACCGCTTGGGGGCCGCAATCCACCAGAGCTACCTCTGTGTGAAGATCCATGGGCCTCACGGCGTGATCACCGCCCGAGGAGACCAAGACGTGGCCCGCGCTTTATATCAGGGCCGCGCTGCGATGATCGGGAGTGTCAACATGATCAAGACCCCAGGGGGAGAGACCTCTTCCCCAGTGCTGGACGCCACCGCCGTACCCTCCGGGTGGTCTCCCCCCAAGCCGCGTATGGAAGGGGACCTCCGGAAGGTCCCGCTGTCCCCGGACGACGGAGACAAGACCGGCAAGATCGGGGTGGATCTCCATGAAGAGTACACGGAGCAACTCGCGGTTTTCTTACGCGAGAACTCCGACGTTTTCACCTGGAAGCCCTCCGACATGCGAGGTGTCGCCCGGGAAGTCATCGAGCATAAGCTCGCGGTGACCCCCACTCACCCCCCGGTCAAACAAAAGCTGAGGAAACTCTCTCTTGAATGCCAAGAGGTGATCAAGGGAGACATCATCAAGCTCAGATAGGCGGGGTTCATCCGGGAAGTCTTGCACCCCGAGTGGCTCGCGAACCCCGTCCTCGTGAAGAAGTCAAACGGTAAGTGGCGAATGTGCGTGGACTTCTCTTAGTATTGGTTTTTAACCGATAGAGGTGTGCTACGTTTCTTCTATCGTGCCGATCACTAGCGGTAAGAGAACTGATAGTAGAGTCGATTTTAAACTGATAGTGAAAAGCATTTCTGTAGTAGTGGGTATCGGTACATTAACGCAAGATACAACCCGGAAGGCTCCTGCGGATTTTCTTGATGGAAAGTTCGAATTTAGTTGAAACACGTTTTGCAAAACTTTTGAAAACATCGGGAGTTTCAGATTTTTTAGAAATAAAGAAAACCCAAGTATAGCGAGTAAAATCATCAACAATAACAAAACCATAGTTGTTACCCCCGATACTTCGAAACTCGGAAGGTCCAAATAAATCCATATGTAATAATTCCAAAGGTTTGTAAGTTGAAAGAACACGCTTAATCGGATGTGAAGTAGCTACTTGCTTGCCAGCTTGACAAGCGCTACAAGGTTTATCCTTTTCAAAATTCACATCTTTTAAGCCAACAACCAAATCACGTTTTAAAAGTTTTTTCAGTTGATGCATTTCAACATGTGCGAGTCTCCTATGCCATAGCCAACCGTTTGAGGTTTGAGAGACAAGACATGTTGAAAGAGATGCATCTTTAGGGTGAAAATCAACAAGATAAAGATTTCCAAAACGAAAGGCTTTGAAGATCAAAGAATTATCTTTTAAACTTTCGACTAAAACTTCTTTCGGATAAAAAATGCAACAAAATCCAAGTAAAACATTCGAAATTGAGATATCATTGGATATTGCAATTTTACACAACCCTACCACATTTCCTTAACGATTGTCGCCAAAGGTGATCTTTTGGTTTTCGCTCGAGTTGTCTTCCAATGAGGTGAATAGCTTTTTGTTACCGGTCATGTGTTCGAAGCATCTGCTATCTACCACCCAATGTTTTCCACCTGTCTTATAGTTCACCTACAAAAACAAAAGAATCAAGTCTTTTTAGGTACTCAAACCCTTTTGGGTCCTTCGATGTTAGCGACCAAAGCTTTGGGCACCCAAATTGATTTCTCTTTTTATTTAACATGGGTGCACCAACAAACTTTGCTATTGCATATCCTTTCTTTGACCTTTGAAGCATGTAGCAAGCATCAAAATAATTTGAAGTCATTAAAGGACAAGCATCATGTGAATGGCTTGTTTCATGACATTTAAAGCAAAATTTGTTCATGCATTTACGAAGATGGTTTTCGTATTTTGTTTCTTTCCTTTCTTAGGAAAGTATTCAAGACCTTCTTTTCTAAATGAACATTTTTGTTTGCTCAGAATAAGATCAAGAGATATTTTTCCTTTATAGCAATTTTCTAATTCTTTTCCAAGCTTCTCAATTTGTGCCTTAAGTTCATTATTAGAAAAGAAGGTCTTGGATACTTTCTGAAGAAAGGAAAGAAACAAAATACGAAAACCATCTTCATAAATGCATGCAACAAATTTTGCTTTAAATGTCATGAAACAGGCCATTCACATGATGCTTGTCCTTTAATGACTTCAAATTATTTTGATGCTTACTACATGCTTCAAAGGTCAAAGAAAGGATATGCAATAGCAAAGTTTGTTGGTGCACCCATGTTAAATAAAAAGAAGAAATCAATCTGGGTGCCCAAAGCTTTGGTCACTATCATTGAAGGACCCAAAAGGGTTTGGGTACCTAAAAAGACTTGATTCTTTTGTTTTTGTAGGTGAACTATAAGACCGGTGGAAAACATTGAGTGCTAGATAGAGGATGCTCCGAACACATGACCGGTAACAAAAAGTTGTTCACCTCATTGGAAGACAACTCCAGCGAAAACCAAAAGATCACATTTGGCGACAATCGTCAAGGAAATGTGGTAGGCTTGGGTAAAATTACAATATCCAATGATCTTTCAATTTCAAATGTTTTACTTGTTGAATCTCTGAACTTTAATTTTCTTTTTGTTGCACAAATTTGCGAGCTTGGATTTCGTTGCACTTTTTATCCTAAAGAAGTCTTAGTTGAAAGTTTAAAAGATAATTCTTTAATCTTTAAAGGCTTTCGTTTTAGAAATATTTATCTTGTTGATTTTCACTCTAAAGATGCTTCCCTTTCAACATGTCTTGTCTCTCAAACCTCAAAAGGTTGGCTATGGCATAGGAGGCTCGCACATGTTGGAATGCATCAACTCAAAAAGCTTTTAAAATGCGATTTGGCTGTTGGCTTAAAAGATGTGAATTTTGAAAAGGATAAACCTTGTAGCGCTTGTCAAGCTGGCAAGCAAGTAGCTACTTCACATCCGATTAAGCATGTTCTTTCAACTTGCAAACCTTTGGAACTACTACATATGGATTTATTTGGACCTTCCGAGTTCCAAAGTATTGGGGGTAACAACTATGGTTTTGTTATTATAGAAGATTTTACTCGCTACACTTGTGTCTTCTTTATTTCTCAAAAATCTGAAACCCCCGATGTTTTCAAAAGTTTTGCAAAATGTGTTTCCAGTGAATTTGAACTTTCCATCAAGAAAATCCATAGTGATCATGGTGGAGAATTCGTTAATTCAACCCTAGTTGATTTTTGTGACTCGCTAGGCATTAAACACGAATTTTCTACTTCTTACACTCCACAGCAAAATGGAGTTGTGGAAAGAAAAAATCGAACATTATTAGAAATGCAAGAACAATACTAAGTGAGTATGACACTCCCACTCACTTTTGGGATGAAGCCGTGCATACTGCTTGCTATTCTATTAATTGCTTTATTTGCATCCTCTTCTGAATTTGACTCCCTATGGGCTTCTTATTGGGCGTAAGCCAAATATTTCTTATTTTTGAGTTTTTGGTTGTAAATGCTACATCCTTAAAAAAGAAACTTTGGTGGTAAATTTCAAAGAAGAGTTGACGAAGGCTTTCTGGTTGGATATTCCACAACTAGCAAAGCCTATCGCATTTTTAACAAAAATACAAGTTGCATTAAATAATCTTGTGATTTAGAATTCGATGAAACTAATGGCTCTCAAAAGGAACAAGTCTCTTGTGAAGTTTCAAGTGAAGATCTTCAAGAAGCTGTGAAGAACATTACTGTCGAGATTCGGACTCGGGGTCCTTAGTCGATCTTATGCATAATTTGTGAGTTGTGAGACCTTTCAAGGTGTCCCTCCGGAAAGGGATGATGAGCAATGTCAGTTGGGGCACAGAGAGATTTATACAGGCTCGGGCCCTCGATGGTGGGAGTAATAACCCTATGTCCTGTTGTGATTTCACTATGTATGGAAAAATGTTTACAAGATTGGAGAAAAGATCATCACAGGCGAAGATCTTCTCTGTGTGATTGTCTAAAAAACGACTAAACTAACTTATGGAAGCTTGTGCTTGATCTGTCGTCTGCTTGTATATCTTCATCTTGTACATTCGCTCACCCTTTTTATACTGGTCGAAAGGGTGCCAATGCACAACAGTTTTGAACAGTTGCTTGGGTGTAGTTTTGATAACCGCACTTAACTTCCACGCAAGTTTAACACGTGCAATCAAGGGATAAATGCACATGTTAACCTCCTGGCAGTTGTCTTCATACGTGGAAGAATCATCACGATCCTAGGAATATGCCTGCTACAGAGCTAGGCAATCCCGAATTATTCTGGTCGAGGGTAGTCCACGACCTTCTGACTGCGCATGGTCTACGGCCTCCTGACCGCGTAGCATCTGCGATCTAATGATCAAGCAAAGCCTGCGACCATAAGTCATTTTTGTGTCCACTCTTCTCAGGTCGTCTAAGACCATAACAGCAGACCTTCAGACACTCATCTGGTTCGAATCCGTCTTGAACCAAATGTGCATTATTTCGAAGTAGCTCGATTAACAATCCTCGTCAGCTAGCCCCCAAATTTGAAGAAAATGAAGAGACATATTTACTTCAAATTTTAATCCTGCATCGGATAAGTGACCCGACGCTTCAACTTCTACACTTAGTGGCGCACTACGTGCGGCGGTTTATTTCCCGAGATGGGTTCCGGGTTGTTTTTGACAGGTAATGATAGCACTGCTGACTTGTTTCTTAACCAGAGATAAAACTATAAATATATTTTAAGAACTCGAGGAGTTCGAAAAAACAAACCGTCACCCTTGGGTGCTATAAATACTGAAGCCTCTTAACCCTAAAACTTCACCAGTTTTTTCCCGGCTAAGTCTTTTCCAAAGCTATATTTCCTTCTCTTCTGTTTCCGCCTCAATGGCAGATCAGGACTCCAAGAACATCACTGAGATTGAAAGTGATGAAGAGGAAGTAATTCCTAAACTTGACCAGGGCTCCCAGAAGGTAAGTCTTTTCTGGAACTTTTGGTTCAAGTTGTCATTTTATATTCCGATCATTTCCAAAATGCTTTTTGGGAATTCACAGGTGACCGAAAAGCTGGTCCCTCCAAGGAAGAAACCCAAGGTTGACGAGGGATCCTCCAGCGGTACAAAGGTTGGGGATGCATCATTGTGCTCTCCTTCCTTGTCCCATGTAGTTCTTCCTGTCCATGCAACTCGGCAAGTCGAACCCTCATCTCCACCTTTGGAGATCTAAAATACTACTTCAGGGCTTTCTCCTTCTTCTGATCAGCTTTCTCCATTGAGATCAAGCGATCCCCATCTTTTGATGGGTTATCAATTTTCTGGTGGGAAGGTTGCATTCCCGCGACCAGATGATTCTCAGCTTTTGTTGGGTGATTAATTTTCTCGTGGGAAAGTTGCACTTCCACGACCTGATGGTCCTCGACTTTTGTCGGGTGATCTACTTTCTGGGGGAAATACTTCATCCTCCCGTCCAATCTTACCGTGAGGATTGGTAATAATTTCCATTTCCTCTGCTGGTCATTTTATCTTGTAAAACTAGCACATACATGTGCAGGAGATGAAAATTTCTGGAGCCCCCAGCGACCAGCCTACTGAGGTCCAACCTCTTTCTCGAACAAACTCTCCAGAAGGAAAAAGAGGCTCTGGAGAAGAAGACCGAAGAAATGTCTTTGGCCATTCTGCACCTAGTAGAATGTTATGACAACTCCCACAAAGAGGCGCACCAACTTCGCCTGGAGAGAGACTACGCTCGGCAGCAGTGAGAACTCTCCGATACGATCAGGAGTGGTAGTGCTTCTTTGCTCTGGGATGATGTAGATAGGCTCAGAGTAGTTGCTAGTTCTCTTGGGGCAGTCAGTGTATATCCTACTGACGCCAATATGTCCTTAGGAGAACTTTGTAAACTTCTCTCAGATCATGTTGATGCTCTGGTCGCCTGTATCCCTTTTGTATGTAAAGATTGCCAGAAATAAAAATTTCTTTTACCTTACACACCTTGATTTCTCAAGAAGGATTATGCAAAACTTATAATCCCTAGTTAAAGCTCCTCACAATTTCTGTGCGAGAACATGGTCACAAAAAATGCCTTTGCGACCAAACATACTCAGGTAAATCCTTATCTGAAGTATGGCCTCGTAACAACTTTTTCGATCAGAAATGCATTGATGTGCTATACCGTGATCAGTACTGGTATTGCGATCAGAACTGAAACCGTGATCAGAACATAACACCTTGATCGAGTGATAATCATATACGTTGCGATTACCCACTTGCAGCGATCACAGAACTGCATTGTGATCAACATGCAAATCTCGAGACGATCACAGAACTGCATTGTGATTAGCACATAAAAATTAATTTACAAAAGACATAAGGGATCATTTCCTTCATAATTTTTTGCTAAATTTTCATGTTTTTGTATGCACCCTAGCCCCCGAATTCGAAACAAAAAATAATGAAAATATATTTTGTTCCGGATTTACTGTAGGGAGTGCATAACGGGTTTCCAGAGAGAAGGCACCCATTATGGGAAATTAATAAAATATTCGGTGAAGGGTTGTCTCGGGCATATAAAAGGAGAAGGTAGCTTCCTGAGGAAGCTTCACAACCAAAAACCCTTCATCTGTCTTAGAGTTTCTCGCCGCACAAAACCCTCTTTTGTATTTCTCATCTTTGTCGCCTCCAAAGTCACCACCTTTCTTCCCAATCCTTCGCAAGAAATGGCGTCCTGGAGCCAATCCGTTCACCATATAGAAGAGAGCCTGGTGGCACTAGAGAAAGAAGAGATTCTCCCTCCACGGCTGCTGATCAACTGGCGGCCAGCAGAGAAAGATCAAGAAACCCCAATCGTCCAAGAGGGCGAATTGGTGATCTTCGAGGAATACCTGCGCTGCAGGTTCCGATTCCCAGAAAGCGAGGTTCTGTGGGGAATCTTCGAACACTATGGGCTAGAGTTAGTGAATCTCCAGCCAAATGCAGTTCTTATTCTAGCGATTTTCCAACACCTCTGTGAAGCCTTCGTCGGAGTGTGTAACATCCCAAATTTTGCTACTTCTTTAGCTTGCCGGTCAGCACATCTTCCTTGGATTCTCGGATGTCTCAACCCCATTTTTTGATCTCTTATCTCATAATTATGATCTTAGGTGTGCCACTACCTTAATTTAAAAAGTTGGTAGCTAAACTCCACCTTTCAAACCATTTTCGCTTTTTAGTCCAAAAGTATCACAAATTAGTCCTTTTCAGATTTGTCAGAAGCCCAAAAAGACTAAAAGTCTCAGACCATCCCCAAACTTTGATCTGATTTAGTGAACATCTCCCCTTCACTTTTCTGAGCATTTTTCCCTTCTGAAAGAATTCCAAAAGCTCAACTAAAACCCTGTTTCAACCTTGCCAAAGTTTCAAACTCTAATTACCCTGTTTTTGATTTTTGTCAAAACCACCAAATCTTATCGGATCTTACCTTTTTCCTTGCTAGATGAGTCCAAGTGATTTAGTAACACTCATCTGCAAAACCAGATCTCAGATCAGCCCTCCAGATCCCCAGATTTGCAAATAGGTCCAAGTTCCCGAACCAAATTCTTGCAGATCAGTCCAAAACCTTCGCGAATCAGTCCAAATCTTGCAACCAGGCCCCTGTGCCATTTTTGACCAGGACCAGGACCGTTCGACCGCGCCCCGCCACTTCGCCTCGCCGCAGAACTCGCCGCTGGCGAAGATCCCACACTGCCACCACCACCGCCACGTAGCCACCACATGTGCGCACCCGTGCCGCCACCGTGGAGCAACCTCAGCCGCGCCTGTGCCGCGATTTCCCCGCGCGCGTGCTCCAGCAGCAGCAAACCAGCGCCACGTTGCAGCCATGCCGAAGCCAGCCACCCCGTCGCCATGCTCCAGCCTGATTTGGCGTGATCCCCTCGTTTGGCAGAGTCGCCGCCGCGTCCCAACGCCGTGCACGCCGTCTCGATCCCGCCTCCGGTGCCAGTCACGCGTGTCTTGTTTGATTTTCTTCAACCCTCGAGAGCCCAGCCACTGCCTATATAAGCTCCCCCTCGCCCAGAATCTCTTCGCACCATTCTAGCAGCCGCAAGCTTCAGCTCGCGCATTCATCTTTGTCTTCCCCGGTGAGCCACTTCTGGAGCTCACGGCGCCAGCTTCAACCGTTGCTTCTCTCTCCAGTCCAAGCTTACCAGTGAGTTCCCCTTACGTCCCTTATCATGTCGAAGCTTGGAATTTAGTTCCCTCACCCTCTGTCACCGATGATCACCGATTTTTCCCCAAAACCTCCAGCGAGCAATTCAACTCAATCCTTTCCCTTCTAGCCTTCAAACCTGTGATTGAAAGTGATCAGTGAGCCCTTCTAAGCATCCCTGATAGATCAAAACCCCCAATTGCTGCTCAAATTGGAAATCCCCAAATCTCCACCTCACCTGATCACTGGATTCCATCGCCGAGCTCTCCGGTCATCCTCCGGCCAAATTAACTTCACCCGTAGTTTCTACACTTCACCCTCTCACTCCCTGAGCAAGGAATCAAGTTCAAACCCTCTGTATCGAAAACCCCTAATGTCCAGTGTCATCTTCTCCAGCGCCGGTCGCTGGAATTCTTCTCCGGCCGAACTAGCTCCGGACACTTTGTCCCTTAGATAGATTCCAGTACCCTGAGAAATATTGTCCACTAGCTCGACCTCTGAATCGACCTGAATCAAGAGATATTCCAATGCCAAGATCACTGTCCAGTAGCTCAGTTTATGTCCAGGCCACCGTGTTTACTCGCCGGATTTGTCTGCCCTCCGGCCACTTTCTGCCCTTGAGCCTGTTGAGTATTTTGTTCCTGTTATCAGGGCCTAACTCCCAGACAAAGTGGTGCATCAATTGGAGCCCTGGATCAAAAGTTGTGTCAAGCCCTAGTTTCTGGCCATGTCCAGCACTATGTCAGTGCATGTCCACCAGTGGTATTGGATGATTTAGACCTATTACACTTGAGAAATTGAAATGCCACTTTGTCCATTAGATTCCTGGAGTTGTGCTCTACATCTTTCTCTTCTGCCACTTCTCCAGAAAACCTACCTAAGACCTATTTAGGGCTATGTCTTTCCGTGGACCGAATGTCAGCCTTTCGACGTTCAAGTCCTTTTGAGCCCATCTCTTCAATCAGCACCCAAGTGGCTTTGTCCAAACCCTTCCCCTGCATGCATGATATATTTTACGTATCATTTCCCATAAAGACTATCTTCTGTATGCTTATATAGTGTATGTGTGTATTATTTGTATCCACCGTAGAACCTGAGATTGAAGGAGCGGAAGAGATCTTTGAAGAATCGTCTGAGCAACTAGACCCCTCACTGCAAGGCAAGTCTCAATCCCTTGATCATGTCTCGCTTATTATTTTGAAATGAAGTATGTTAGTTGTTTTCAAGTATATGCATGCCTTATATTCAAATGAGAACTATATTCGAATAAAGTGGTAGATATGACCCAAATAATTGAGAAGCCCCTTCTTGTGATTGAATATCCCTGCACCCTTGTCACCCTAGGATATCATGCTTAGGCTATGTTTATGCTCAAGATTATATGTTAAATGCTAGATGGTCACATGTGTGAAAAGTATGTTCAAAACCCGTTTGTGAAAGAAAATGTGATTGGAATCGATAGTGAGGATAGTTTGATTGGTTGGTGCTATGTGCGCACTGAGAATGTGAAAGACTCCTCACTAAAGATTCATAAGGACTAGAACCTTGTGTTATACTTCCATGCGGCATGAAAAACGTACCAACCACTTGCCCGGTATGGGACGGGCGCAACATAGTAGCTTTCTCAGTATTAGCTTTTCCCTGCAATGGTTTGTCGGCCCGGTTTCTCGCGAGAAACTGGTGGGCCACTGAGGGCCATGAGTGATGTGAGATCAAAAAATGATGAGAGGATAAGGTGTAAGAAGGAAGACGCCCTACGCCTGCATTAAGTCGTGCACGGCTGTAATCAAAAGAGGCTATGTGTCTTGCGAGAACATAGACCAAGGCTAGGAAGTAAGGCAGTGGGGAGGACCCACAACGGTAATGAGGACTGGAATGTCTATTTACCGGGCATGGAATTGTTAATGCTAGGATTGTAAACTGTTGTGTGATCTCAGCCTTGTCACATGCGTAAAAGTCGCATGGAGCTGATTCGACTTGAAAGTTGAGTGATCGATGTATTAAGGTGGCACACCTTTGCAAAGTTATAAAAAGTATCGGATACTCTGAGCTCCTAGGTCATGTAGTCTGCACGCGGTGGATTCTATCCACGTCGATGCAGCACAAGTAGCTTTTCGGAAAGTTTTTCATAAAAATTGAATAAAGTGGTGACTCATGGAAGATCGCCACGCATAACATCTTCTGTAAAACTAGCTTAGGATTTTAAAAGCCTCGCTTTTGAAAACAAAGACCTTTTCTTCAAATTAAGAGTGAAAATCTATTCTATTCCTATATATAAAGCCAAGACCTCTTTCCTTGAGAACCCCTCATCTATATACCTGCATTCTCATAACGAGACTTGCTGAGCATCGTGTAAAAACATGCTCACCCTTGCCTTTACACACAAATTCAAAAGAAGAAAGGATTCGAGGATCCTGATTTCTTTAGCCTTGAGCACCAAGAAGAGGAAGGAACCTTTCCAGAAGATTTGAGCTTCTAGGAGGGTCATGAGCCAAGTTGAGTCCGATGTGGTAAAGGCCCGAGCCGAACTGCTGCAGAAGGAAATGAAGACGTTTGTTGTTGCTTTTGTGTTATTTTTCTGTGCCCGGTACCTCGATACCAATTCTTTTGATTCTTGATCTTGAAAAACTCCCTACTTTTGTATCAACTTTAATTAATTCCATTCTTGGCATTATGATAATGTAATAGTGGTCCTCATGACCTAGTACTTGTTTTATCTATTTGTTTTATTGATTTAAAGTAAATCCTGTTGTTGTGAGCTTGTGATGTACCTTTCTGAGTGCAACCCACCTGGGCGGTTGCCACCGGATTCCTCAAATGAGGGTCCCACAGAGTGCTTCCAAGCGTGGAGCTTTTCCGACGCTTGTACTTTTCGGCATGGTCGAAAAGTGCCAATGCCGCTGGGTGCATCTACTTCCGTATAAGGGAGAAGAAAGAGTACCCATTCCCGCCCCTCCGGAACTTTGTTCATGGGTGGTACCAGAAATGGTTCTACTGCACCCCTCTGTCGGAGAGCGGACTATGGTTCGCGAACACCCGACCGGAGAAAGTCAGTGAGTTACACTCCCTTCCCGTTCTGAGCGAAGAATAGAAGAAACAAGCCCAAGCAATTCTTCACCTAGTGCAGCAAGGCTTGACCGCACGTGATATCATACGCGACTTCGTGAAAAATCGGATAAGCCTCCTGCGTGAAAGGGCACATCCGGCTTGGGAAATCAAGTCCATGGCAGACAGCACCCTGGAGTATAATAATAGTATGTCCTTTAATCAGCAAAACATACATTTTTTCTGACTAAAAAATATTGTATTTGTTAACATGCATGTTTGTGACACAGCTCTATCTTTGTCCGAGATCGAGAAACAGACAAACTACCTCCTTCGGGCGTATAATGCCACTGTGGAGGGAGCTAAGGGATCGCCTCGCCCCCAGAGCTTAATTAACGCCAGCGACGATCTTAAACAAGAGCGCCGAAAGGTATGACCTTTCCTAACAAGCGCTGTTGTAAATCATCCACTTGTCTTGTATTACCAAAAGCATTTAGAATAATACAGCTTCTGGGGAAATTTGCTGAGGCGATGCATCCAAGTGAGGACGTTGGTCCTTCGGGGAGACCAGCTGCGAAGAGGCTGAGGAGGACCCCTTCGAAGCACGAAGTGAAGGACCCTGCTCCCAAAAACCCAAGAAGGTCCTGGGAGGGGCTTCTTCACAAAAGAAAATCACAACCGCAAGAAAGAATACGGTAAGATATTTAGTACCCCCTGTAACCCCAAGTACGAGTGGTCGATTGTAAAATTACATTTATAATATGCGAATGCGTGCCTTAAATTTTTCGAAAGAAAAGCACTTCTTTTTGTTTCATGTTGCGACCATGTTCCCCTAGCCCCCTCTTGAGATTATGTATACTGAAGACATAGTATTATAAGTGTAGGAAAAATATGGGTGTAACTCCGACAAGACCGATAATCATTTTCAATACAACAACCGACCTTATTGCGAACTGGCAGCTACTCTAATGACCAAGGACATGCCAGCAAGCCCCATGTGCGTTGAGAAACAGCTTATTGAGGGGTGTCTTGTCTGAAAGTGATCACAAGATCGGCCAACGAATCTGATCGAGGTATTATAGTGAAACAACTATCGGCAACCAGCCCCCGAGCCAGACTCGTAACATATGGGCAAAAGGAATGATTATCACATGAAACAACTAAAAGTACTGATTTTGTTAAATCATGCTAATTGAAAAGGAAAAGGGCTTGGTAACTTACACGTAAAACTTGCACAGTTGATCAATATTCCATGTATTAGATAAGATTCTACCATCCTCCATTACCAGCCGAGCCGATCCTGGTCGCGGCACCGAGACAACAGTGTAGGGGCCTTCCCATTGAGGAGAGAATTTATTGCGATTGGATTGGTTTTGTATTTTACATAAAACCAGATCACCCACGTGAAGGCTACATGGCCGCACCCTTTTGTTATGGTATTTGCGCAAAGCTTGCAAATACACCGCGGACTTGACCAGAGCTCGATCACATTTTTCTTCTAGGAGGATTAGATCTTGTAATCGGTGTTCGTTCTGATCAACTTGTTCGAATTGATCTGTTCGGACAAAACCAATTCAAATTTCCATGGGTAACATAGCCTCAGCTCCGTATACCAGATGGAAAGGTGTCTCACCAGTGGCTCGACTAGAAGTAGTACGTAGTGCCCAAAGAACGGTATAGAGCTCATCTACCCAAGCCCCCAAGCATGTCTTAAGGCGATCAAAAACACGCCTTTTGATGCCCTGCAATACTTGCCCGTTGGCACACTCAATGGCACCATTGCTCTGCGGATGAGCTACAGAGGCAAAGCACACCTTAGTTACAATATTGTCACAATAGTCCAGAAAGAGACCGCTAGCAAATGGGGAACCATTATCAGTGATGAGACGATTTTGGAACACCGAATGGAGTTACAATGTTCTTATGAAAGAACTTTTGTGCAGCAGCAGCAGTGACATTGCGTACTGGCTCGGCCTCAATCCACTTTGTAAACTTGTCAATGGCTACGAATAAGAACTTGTATCCATTGACCGCTTGTGGCATTGGACCAACAATATCCATCCCCCAAACCGCGAAGGGCCATGATAGAGGGATAGTTTGTAGAGCGTAGGCAGGCTGGTGAAGCTGTCTTGACCATATTTTTGGCATCATCAAGTGCCGAAGGCTAGTAAAATCCTTGTCGGAAAACCTTCCCGACCAATGTACGGAATGACGCGTGTGCACCGCATACACCGTCATGAATTTCTTTCAAGAGGGATTTACCTTCCTCTTGAGACACATAGCGCATGAATACTCCTTGAGTACCTTTTCTATACAAAACGCCTTCTATAAGTTTGTATAGGCGCTCTTTTCGAATCAACCGATCGCTCTCGGTTTCATCCTTGGGCAAGGTCCCATGTTCGAGATAGACCCTCAATGGATGGGTCCAATCTCGTTCATGTCCAAGGTTGGTAACGCAGACTGTTACCAGATCATCTTCGGCCGTAGTCATGATCGAAGGATGTTCCAAGTATTAGACGAACACTCCTGGGGCGGATGTGCGTGAGGACCCAATTTTGGATAATTGGTCTGCGAGAATGTTGTCCTTTCGCGGGATGTATTGGACTTCGAATGACTGAAATGTTTTTCCAATCTCCTCACTTCCCCCAGGTAATGAGCCATTGTTTCATCGGAGGTGCTGTACTCCTTGTTTCCTGGTTTACAACCAGCTGTGAGTCTCCCCTCACCACTAATCGACGGACTCCAAGGAATTTTGCTGCCCAGAGCCCTGCAATAAGACCTTCATACTCTGCTGCGTTGTTGGTCGCAACAAAGTGTATTTGAATGACATACTTCAGCTGGTCACCCAAAGGCGTGACTAAGACCACCCCAGCCCCCGAGTGTTGAAAACTGTGAGAGCCATCAAAATGCATCGTCCAGTGATTGGGGCATTCCAAATCTTCAGACTCCTGCACGGGCAGTTCAAGATTAGTCCATTCGACCAGGAAGTCGGCCAGGATCTGAGATTTGACCGCGGTACGAGGAGTGAAATGGATGTCGAACACTCCGAGTTCCACAGCCCATTTTGTGATCCGACCAGATTTCTCCGGATTCCAGACAATGTCCCCCAAAGGAAAAGATGAGGGAACTGTGATCCTATGTGCTTGGAAGTAATGTCGTAGCTTACAGGAAGCCATTAGCAGTGCGTAAAGTATTTTCTGGACCTCAGGGTATCGGTCCTTAGGACCGTGAAGTACTTCGCTTACGTAGTAGACGGGTTTATGTACACCTTCTCTTTCTGCGATCAAGACAGCACTGACCGCGTAAGGTGTGGCCGCCAAGTAGAGGAGTAGTGGTTCCTCTTTATTAGGAGAAATCAAGATCGGCGGACTGGACAAATATGCTTTGACCTCCTTAAATGCTTTCTCGGCCTCATCGGACCAAGTAAAATTATGGTGTTTTCGCAGAGTTTTGAAGAAAGGTAGTCCCTTTTCGCACAGTCGCGATATGAATCGGCTTAATGCCGCCATGTGACCTGCTAGGCGCTGAACATCTTTGATGGTCGAGGGAGACCTCATTTGTTCGATAGCCCTGATTTTTTTGGGATTAACCTCGATTCCTCTAGAACAAACAAGAAAACCTAGAAGTTTTCCAGACAAAACCCCGAAAGAACATTTCTCCGGGTTTAATTTTATTCCAAATCGATTCAAATTACAGAAGGTTTCAGCAAGATTGTCTAAATGAGATGAACTTTTTAGGCTTTTTACAACTAATTCATCTACATAAGCTTCAAGATTACGCCCCATATGGGAAAGAAAGGTCTTTTGCATCAAGCGCTGGTACGTGGAACCAGCATTCTTGAGTCCAAACGGCATTCTAACGTAGCAGTAGGTGCCGAATGGCGTGATGAAGGCAGTCTTCTCTTCATCTTCTTCTGCCATGCTAATTTGATGATATCCTGAGTAAGCGTCCAGGAAACTCATCAGTTCGTAACCCGCAGTTGAATCGACCAACTGGTCGATGCGGGGAAGGAGAAAATCATCCTTCAGACAGGCACTATTTAGGCTGGTGTAGTCGACGCACATGCGCCACTTGCCATTTGACTTGCGGACTATGACCGGATTTGCAAGCCATTCCGGATGGTCGACTCTCGGATGGCTTCCTGCCGATCAACAGCGAAACGCCTGAGCTTCTGCTTTATTGGTCGCTGTCCAGGTCGAATTGCTAACTGTGCTCAATTACCTCCCTTGGGACACTGGGCATGTCGGATGGTATCCACGCAAACACATCTGCATTAGCTCGGAGAAAAGTAATGAGCTCGAGTTCCTATTTGTCATCCAGTCATGATCCAACCCAAATTGTTCTGGATGGAACATCTGGGTACAACGGAACCAATTTTAATGTTTCATCTGGTCGAGAAGCAGCTTTGATCGTATCAGTAGATATTGCGGCAATCTGGGCTTCTCGGAGGGGAAGCTGATCTACCATCTCCAGGGATAACGAATCACATGTCAATGCCACGTTGCGACTGCCTTGGACCGAAATAACGCCCTTGGGGCCAGGCAACTTACCGCATTGATAAGCATAGTGTGTAGCCATCATGAATTTAGCGAGAGTTGGCCTGCCAAAGATTGCGTTATAAGCCGAATCACAATCAATTACATCGAAGGTAACCAAGTCTGATGAGGACATCACCCCTAACGATGCGTCCATTCTTCCAACACCCGTTGTGCAAGGACCAATAACAAGAGCACGTGCACGTCAACTAAATCACCAAGTGAGCTCGTTTCTTAGTACACGAGAGAATATTGACAAGAGCGAGTTACTACCTAATAATATTGTGCTTGTGCTCAGGAATCATGGTGTTGATCAGCGAGGGTGTCACTTTGCGCCAAGACGGGTCGGGAATCAAGTCTACCGCGAGCTGGAGTCCGGGTCGGCCATGGCGGAGCAGCCTGTCTTCAAACGGGCGTAGCAGATGCATACAAACTCTGTTTGGGGTGTTCAAGTACATTACGGAGAAGACCTCGACGAGACCTTTCCAACGGATCTAGTCCCACATCCAAAATCCTTCTGAGTCAATCACAATCATCAAAACAAGTGGAGACCAGATTCTATTGGGCCGTGCGGTGCTGCGTCACCTGTCTATTGGGCCTCAGCCTGTGTATCCCGCGTGGGGGGGGGGTGCGCCCCAAACCCTAGACGCCACCCCTCTCGCATATTAAAACCTCGTAGCCGTCATTGTTAGACTTGGGTTTTTCTTAGAATTTTTCTACTGTCGCAGTTCGTCGTCTTTCGGTTTGTGGAACCCCAACACTTCGTGATCTTAATACATACTTGCAATTCGAGATTGTTTCTTCTGTGTTCTTGCACGTGTTCTTCGATTCGCTTGCAGGAACAGGACTTCGTGGCTAGGTCAACCGCGCCTCGGTATGGTTGATAATGAACGGAGCAGTGGTGTAACGATTGCAGGCCTAGATCGGTTCTGGTCGAAAGTCGGGTCGTCAACGTCGAGTCTCCACCAATCAAACTATCCCCTACCTGTCGGAAGATCGGGACCCTGTTCCTCATCAAATTCTGTTCGGAAGTCATCTGGTTTTCCCAGTGTGACCGGGAGCACCACCTGTCCCAATGGCATCATAGAGAGACCAGGAATTATCCCATAAAACGGATGAATTATGGGTTTAATTTTTGAACGAGGAATTTGCATCTCGTGCAGTGCCTTGACCAATAAAATGTCCAAGGAACTACCTCCGTCGATCAGGACCCTTTCGACTCTCGCATTACTGATAATTGGGGTAATAACCAAAGGCATTCCTCAATGGCCGAGTAAGCCCCACAGGGCAATCAAAGCGATCAAACGTCAAAGGAGTATCCGACCAACGGGGGTATTGAGGTTCACCAAGGGGACTCTCTGCTTAGTTCACCTCTTGATAAAAAGCTTTAAATTTCCGTTTAGAAACAAAAGAGGAGGAACCTTCGAAAATAACATTGACATGATTACGAGGTACCTAGTAGGACATCTCTTCGTCCCCGCTGGCATCTCTTATCCCGCAATTCTGTTCCTTTGGTGGCAAGGTCGGCATTGGTCCGATCCCCTGGTAGAAGTCATCCTGCTGCTTCAACCAACTCCGGCAATTCTTAAGGTCGTGGCCTACAGAGTTGTGGAGTGGACACCATCTCTTGCCTTCCGCAGGTTAGTCAACTTCTCTGGTTGGTCGGCACTGCGACCAGCAGAAGCAATTTTATTTTTAAACGAAGATTTGTTACCTTTGGTCGACGGAGGTTTCTCTGTGACCGCGACCTCTCGGTATTGTCTAGTTCGACTCCTTTTGATTTCTTTGACTTCCAGCCTAATGAAGATTCCGGCTTCTTGTTCGAATCATCTCCCTTTACGTCCTTGAGACCTGGTTGAGACGGTAAGTTTCCTTTGTCCACCATCCGATTCCACTCAACGGCCTTGGCCGCATCGGAATATCGATCAGCCATATCAAAAAGATCAGCTACTGATCGAGGGGGATGGATGAGCAAATCCTCCGTAAACCTCCGATATCGAACGGCGTATTTAAACGCCCTGATAACAGAATTATCATATATGTTTGGGATGGTATTCCTCACCCCGACGAATATTTTGACAAACAGACGAAGAGTTTCGGTCGATGTTTGTCGTAGTCGATGGAGGTCGTTCTCTTTTCCCGGCTTGTGATAACAATTCTTGAAATTGTTGAGTATGGCATCGCACAACATTTCTCAGTTATATATCGAACCCTCGGGCTGATTGAATAGACAGGTTCTTGCCGGTCCCTCGAGGACTGTAGGCAAATAGTTGGCCATGACTCAGACATGCTAACCGCTGCCTGAATAGCAGTGATGTAAATTTGAAGGAACTCAGATGGATTCTGAGTTCCGTCAAATCTTTCAATAGCCCCCGGTTTAAACTTATCCGGCCAAACAACCGCGCAAGGCAGGGCGAGAAAGCTTTTACAACCGACATAAGGACCATGGATAGATCTGCGACTCTCGACCTGATCTCGGGCGACCTCACGTGAAGGAGAGGCCACGTGTGGTCCCAGGCGAGAATGGACAGGAATTTGTTCCCGATCACGAGAATTTCCAGCCCGTTTGGGTTTGTCATGCCGAAACGGCACTAGTGGTGGACGATTCTGTCTACCAGAACTAGAGTTAGAGTATTCTCTTTCATGGGAACGTATTGCCGATCGAGAAGAGGCTGTAGGGGTCGCCTTGGATGCGACTTGGTCTAACCTCTCCGCATCTGTGACAGTAGGAGGAAAATTACGCATGACCTCTGCGATGGATCGAAACCAGCCATGCGTACTCCTCCTGGGTGCGCCAGGTGTCACCGTCTCTTCGTCCGCCGGTAAATTTCCCGGGGGTAAAGAAGGTGTCTGGTCGTGTCTGTGACCGTGCAGACGACAGGAGGAACTCGGAGCAGCGTCGTAATGAGATTGCCGGATGGTTCGCAGACGACGGGAATGTCGACTCGGAGCAAGTCTGCTCGCGGTCGAGAAGACACACGTGCTAACCTGCAAATAAGATCAAGAACAAACAAGCACGTATGTATGGTAGGGACAAGACCCTCCAAAAAGTCAGCTGACGAAAATCCTTTCCCGTAGATCGACTGACTATACATATCATGAGGATGGCATATGTCGATGCGGGATGAATGACAACTCAAAGGGATATGAATAGCCTCGTCAGAACTAAACAACTCAAAATGATACGAGAGGGGTTTCAAATCTACCTGAATAGTGGATGGCGTGAAGTCTGGGGTAGGAAGGACCTCCACAGGGGTCGTATCTGATAGATCTTGATGAACGGACTCCCCTACGTCAGAAAGAAGTCCCTCAAAATCAAATGAGAATGTCTCCCTCTCGATCTCGTGGCTCAAGGAGTAGTCCAGAAGGTCTGCAACGTCAAAACTGACACTCTCCATCTCTGGTTCGTCTGCCAATGGATCATCAAAAGAAAATGGTCCAAACGAATGCAGAGGTGTCTGGAAAATAAGCTCTCCATCATCATCATCAATCATGATCAAATCAATAGGAGGCGGAGGTGATTGATGCGACGTCGAAGAAAGAAGATCGGGTCGAAGCTCGTCGCTCAATACTGTGGTCTCTCCGTGAGGGTCTCCAAGATACATGTCATGGGTGGGCTCCAGGACACTCAACGGAGGTGTGATGGCCTCACATGTAGGTACTTGAGATGGCAGGATGTGGACTGGATCTCGATATCCTCGGAACTCAGCTATGCAAGATCGCACACCCTGCATCTCAGCCCGCAATAATTCCACATCCCTTGAATGCTGGGTCATGAGTCGCTCATAATGCTTAACCAAGCCGTCCATCAGTGCCTCTAGTTTGGATGTATCCTCAATTTCGGGAGACGACTGTGGAGACAGATGTAGAAACTCATGCACCTTTTTCAAATGACGCTCAAACAACACCTCAAGTCTTGATGGTGTATCCTCATATGTAGGAGGCTGCTGTGAGTACTACTGATGTGACAAGTACAGAGGCTGATATGATGTACATGGGTGCTGCTCTCCGTACCTAAAACCCTGCGAAAGATAACTAGGAGAAGACGATGAGATAACAGGGTGGTTGTTCCTATATGGCAAATTTGGGTATGTAGGCCATCCAGGACTATATGTAGTGGATGCTCGACCACGCTGACAAGCAGCGGGCAAATGACCTCGAATACCGCAAATAGAACATATAGGAGCAACACTAACATGAGCAAATAATCCACGAAGGGCTGTATCCATCTGACGAGGCAAATCATCTAGTTTAGCACTGAGATTGTCACATGCATCACAAAAAGACTGCGAACCATCCATATCCTCAATCAGCAAAAATCAATCAACGAGAAAAGGACAAGAGGAAAGGCGAGAAATAAAGAGCTGGGAGGGAAAAAGGGGCAGGAAAAGATGCAAACAAAAACCAAAAACAAAAAAAACAAAAACAAAAACAAAATGATTTAATCTAGTCAAACACATTCACTTTCATCTAATCCCCGGCAACGGCGCCAAAAATTGATACCGGCCTAGACCGTCTCGCAATAGAACGAGGATGATGCAGTAAGGCGAGTATTCTGTCGTTCTTTTCACAGGGACTAGAGAAAACGAATCGTGTAAAACTAACTAAATCAATGACAAATGAAAATAAACTAGACGAAAGAAAGAGGAAGAAAAATGTTGGAAGAAATAAAGAGAAAGAGAGAGGTGATCACACCGCGACTGTCGATCGATGCTAAGTCTATACGCATATTCGTGAGCACAAGTGATGGAATTGTAATCATCTAGTGGTCTCGCGAGGGGAGGCAAAGACAACTAAGACAAATACGTCCATCAGCGGTGTCAACAGAACAGTGCGTAAAGAATTAACGTCAATCACTCCCCTAACAGCCATCAACAAGCACGAACAACTAACAACACAGCACTCAACCAAGGCTCAAGTCACAATCTCAGATAATACAGGCATATGAATACAAACACTTCAAAAACATGCAATACAGAATATGCTTCTCAAGAAATGGCAGACACCGACAAGCCTTCATCTCGAAGAATAGTAGCTCACTGAAGACTCAAATTACAACAAATTAAGAGCTCAATTCTTCAAAACACAAGGCATAGCTCAATCAAGATCTCTGAAATTAATCTCTCCAAGATCTCAATCCTATGCTGGGCATACAAAAGCCAGGGAATTCAATGAAAATGTATTATCCCTCACAAACTCAAACTCATATCATCAATCAATCACAGGGGACAATAAACATAAAAAAATAACAAGAAAGAACTCAATTCGACACTTAGGCGGCAATACATTCAGGAGAATAGAACAGTATACAACAGGATAGACTATCAGTAGAAAGAAAATATCAATTAGTGCAACATGGGATTTCATGCATGACAGCTAGAACTGGAGTTCAGTATCCTATTACATCGATTTCCTGCAACTGATCATCTACAAACCACACAGAACATCCACAGAATCAGAACATGCATCACAGAACAGAGAAAAGCATTCAACTGCATCGCAGGACAGATCAACAGAAGACAAATGCAATTATAATCATAGAAGATTTCATTTCACACATCCTGTTGGAGAATCAGTTCATAAGACCTGACACAGTTGATGGAACAAGAACGAAGTTTCAACTCAAAACAAGAACTGTAGTTCAAACAGATATAGAAATTGGATTTGTTTCACAGGACGGGTTCTAGTTTGACATTGACAAACACATGATCTCATACACACAGGCAGTTCATATCAAATTGAAGAACAAGGTGTGGGAAAGATTTGATCACCAATGCTTGCTGTCGAGTTGCTGGAGAAGCAGCTAGAGTTGCTGAAGTCTTGGTCGAGGTGTTGAGCTCAGGCCGATGTCGAGGTAGGTGGTTGAAGTCGCCGAGGTTGAGGTCGAAGGGAGCACTGGTCGAGGAAGATGGCCGGTGAAGGCGCTCTCGCGGTCGTCGTGGGCTGCAGTGACCGTCGGAGCAGAGGAGGCAGTGGCGCGCGGATGGGATCGGCGGTGGGTGATGCAGATCTGGCGCCGGCGCAAGTCGTGGACGGCGCGAGATCCGGTGCCAAATCGCGACGGCGGCACGGTGGAGAACTGGATCGGTGGCGCAACCGTGGAGATGGCGGCGCGGCGATCCGGCCGTGGCTCGGGAGATCTGCGCAGCGCGGTGAGAAGCAAAGGGCGGCTCGATGATGGAGGAGGAGATTTGGGCGGCGCTGGTCGATGTGGGCGTCGCGGCGGCGTGGGATGTAGATCCGGCGGTGGGTTATGCAGGATCGGCCGTGGAGAGGCACGGCGGCTTCGAGGGAGGCGCCGGATTTGGGGGCTTTGAGCTCGCTGTGGTGAGGCACGGCGACGGCGCAGGTTGGAGAAGCGCCGAGGATGGAGGCGGCTGGTGCTCGGTGGCGCAGGTCGGCTCCGGAGGCGGCGGCGCGGCCTGCTCAAGGCGTGGAGTAGCGGCGGCGTTGGAGGTTTGTGGAGGTGGATTTGAAGTGGAGAGAAGGTGGAGAAAGGGGAGAGGAAGAAGAGGGCAGGAGAGGAAAAGATGGAATGAACCAGAGAAGGAAAATAAAGAAAAAGGAGAGGGAATGGAGAAAGAGGAACAAGGCAGGAAGGTGAGGATCCGGTGAGATGTGGTGGCGGTGCGCCGCCGGCGTACGGCCCGGCCACCGGCGGCGAGGTGGACGGAGGTGTGGAGGAAGATTTGGGGGAGATAGAAAAGAAGGTAAAAAAATAAAAACCGGACTCAAATGCCTCAGATAGCCAGCGGCAAGGTAAATAGGGCAATTTGGCACTTTTGCATAAAAGCCTTCGAGGTTTTGAAAATTTAGAAATGTGACATCGTGGCTAGGGTTTGGGATTCCGGGCGCCCGGAGACTCCGATTTTGGTGCGGTCAGATCCTACGCGTTCGCGAGAACGCGCACTTCTATCAGGAATCATCCGATGGCCAGATTAAGTCGAGGACGCACGTCCTCTAGCCAAAAATCCATCCAATCCTCGTCGACCTGCGATAAAAATTGGAAAAACGAGTAATCTGGTCAATTTGGCAATTAATCTGGAATAATCTAGGTATATATGCCGAAGAAAATGACTAATATGTGCGAAAGCATGAGGAGAATGTACAGAATAATAAGGCAAATCGAGTAAATATCAGTCGCCAAGGGAGAGAACATCTCTGTTTGTTCCGAGTCGGACTCGAAATCAAAGAGACGATGGAGGTTATCAAGATCAAACCTCCCCGGACTGAATTCCTGGTCAACATCACCTTTGCCCTCGGTGGGGTCATGCGATGGGCCAGATTCAACCTCTAACGCAGTAGAAACAACATTGGGTTCCGGTTCTGCGTCTGTTGTCTCCTGGTCGATAGACATGACCTGAGTGGTCGAATCGACCTCTGGGACGTCTTCGCCCCTGGTTTCCTCCATTGGAACAGGATCACTAGATGAAGGCATCTGTATGTGGGCATAATCCTCGAGATCAAAGTCGTTCTTAGAATCATATGCCCCAGACATGGCTCACCGAACCTCCGGATAAAAAAAAGAACTCCTTGAGAAAGGCCCCACGGTGGGCGCCACTGTCGACGATTCGGACTCGGGGTCCTTAGTCGATCTTATGCAGAATTTGTGAGTTGTGAGACCTTTCAAGGTGTCCCTCCGGAAAGGGATAATAAGCAATGTCAGTTGGGGCACAGAGAGATTTATACAGGTTCGGGCCCTCGATGGTGGGAGTAACAGCCCTATGTCCTGTTGTGATTTCACTATGTATGGAAAAAGGTTTACAAGATTGGAGAAAAGATCATCACAGGCGAAGATCTTCTCTGTGGGATTGTCTAAAAAATGACTAAACTAACTTATGGAAGATTGTGCTTGATCTGTCGTCTTCTTGCATATATTCGTCTTGTACATTCGCTCACCCTTTTTATACTGGTCGAAAGGGCACCAATACAAAACGGTTTTGAACGGTTGCTTGGGTGCAGTTTTGATAACCGCACTTAACTTCCACGCAAGTTTAACACGTGCAATCAAGGGATAACTGCACATGTTAACCTCATGGCAGTTGTCTTCATACGTGGAAGAATCATCACGATCCTAGGAATATGCCTGCTGCAGAGCGAGGCAATCCTGAATTATTCTGGTCAAGGGTAGTCCACGACCTTCTAACCGCGCATCGTCTACGGCCTCCTGACCGCGTAGCATCTGCAATCTCATGATCGCACAAAGTCTGTGACCATAAGTCATTCTTATGTCCGCGCTTCTCAGGTCGTCTGAGACCATAACAGTGGACCTTCAGACACTCATCTGGTTCAAATCCGTCTTGAACCAAATGTGCATTATTTCGAACTAGCTCGAGTAACAATCCTCGTCAATTACCATTGGAGACATCAAGCCAAGAGAAGATGATGAAAATTTTGAGAATGATGATCAACATACATCATCACCTCATATTGATCCACCAGAGCTAAATCAAGGTAAGCAGCACAAGAAGAAACATCAAGGCAACATCAAACGATCACCAAGGATCATCCTTTAGATCAAATATTGGGTGATGTCAGTAAGGGTGTTCAAACTCACTCTCGTATTACTTCTTTTTGTGAACATCATTTTTTTGTATCATCACTAGAACCTAAACATGTAGATGAAGCTCTTAGTGATCCTGATTGGGTAAATACTATGCATGATGAACTTAATAATTTTTCTAGGAATAAAGTTTGGACTTTAGTAGAGAGACCCAAGGATCATAATGTAATTGGAACAAAATGGATTTTTAGAAATAAGAAAGATGAAAATGGTGTAGTAATTAGAAACAAAGCTCGTCTTGTTGCATAAGGTTTTACTCAAGTTGAAGGTTTAAACTTTGGTGAAACTTTGCACCAGTAGCAAGACTTGAAACTATTCGTATACTTCTTGCTTATGCATCAAAATTTAATATCAAGTTATTTCAAATGGATGTAAAAAGTGTCTTTTTAAATGGTGAGATATCTATATTAGTTTTTGTGGAACAACCTCCCAGTTTCGAAGATTCCAAGTTTTCAAACCATGTGTTCAAACTGTCTAAAGCTCTCTATGGTCTCAAGCAAGCTCCTCGAGCTTGGTATGAACGACTTAGAGACTTTCTTTTATCAAAAGGTTTTAAAATTGGGAAGGTTGACACAACTCTTTTTACAAAAATGATTGAAAAAGATTTATTCATTTGTCAAATATATGTTGATGATATTATCTTTGGATCCACTAACGAACATTTTTGTCATGAGTTTGGAGAAATGATATCTAGGGAATTCGAGATGTCAATGATCGGCGAGCTAAGCTTCTTCCTTGGACTTCAAATCAAGAACCTCAAGAATGGAACGTACGTGAGTCAAACGAAGTAGGTGAAGGACTTGCTCAAGCACTTTGGGATGGAAGATGCTAAAGCAATAAAAACTCCCATGGCCACAAATGGACATTTGGATATGGACAATAGTGGAAAATTGGTCGATTCTAAACTCTATAGGTCTATAATTGGTAGCCTGTTATATCTTACTGCATCTAGACCTGTGTAACACCCTGGTTTTGGGGGTGAAAAGTTTTTGCATAAAATCCTGCATGCATGTATCCCTGTAGTTGTAGCCAGATTAGCTGAACCCTAATCTCTCTCAAACCCTAAAAATCTCCAAATCTATTCTCTAGATCCAGATCAAGATCTGACCATCCAGATTTAACCTACCAGTTACCCCGAAGATAAAAGTCTTCAGGAGCCAGATTGAATTCTAACCCTAACTCCCAGTATCTAAGTCTCTTTCTGTTTTAAAAAACAGGAAATTCAGATTTACCCTAAGTACCCCAGATTCCAGATAACTGAGTTATCATGATCTAACCCTATCCAGACTCAAGTATCTTTTGGAATATGTTCTTAGGTATATCCTCAACTTACTTCAAAAAGTTGTGTTGGGGGAATCCCCAGCGGCCCCACGAAGTCCCAAGGAAGTCCCAAGGAGCCCACGGTGAAACCCGGTGAGATCCGGAGGGTCTCCGGGACCCCGGTGACACTCGGTGAGATTTGGAGGGTCTCCGGGACCCTGGAGGGTCTCCGGGACCCCGGTGGCACCCGGTAAGCTCCGGAGGGTCTCCGGGACCCCGGTGGCACCCGGTGAGATACGGAGGGTCTCCGGGACCCCGGTGGCGCCCGGTGAGCTCCGGAGGGTCTCCGGGAGCCCGGTGGCACCCGGTGAGATACGGAGGGTCTCCCGGACCCCGGTGACACCCGGTGAGCTCCGGAGGGTCTCCGGGAGCCCGGTGGCACCCGGTGAGAAACGGAGGGTCTCCAGGACCCCGGTGGCACCCGGGGAGCTTCGGAGGGTCTCCGGGAGCCCGGTGACACCCGGTGAGATCCGGAGGGTCTCCGGGACCCCGGTGACACCCGGCGAGCTCCAGAGGGTCTCCGGGAGCCCGGTGACACCCGGTGAGATCCGGAGGGTCTCCGGGACCCCGGTGACAGCCGGCAAGCTCCGGAGGATCTCCGGGACCCCGGTGGCACCCAGTGAGATACGGAGGGTCTCTGGAACCCCAGTGGCGCCCAGTGAGATCCGGAGAGCCTCCGGACCCAGGGAGAGCTGCTGCTGACCGTGGGGCCTCTAGGAAGCCCGTGGCGCCACGTGTCAAGCATCCAAGCCGTCCATCCATCAGGCCAAAAGACGTCTTCGCCCTTCATCCAACGGTCGCAGCGAGGGCATTTTTGTCTTTTGTATTTCTTAGGGGCTATATATACCCCTCTTGTACCCTTTTTCAGGGAGGGGAATTCATTTTCATATAAACTCATTTGGTTCTCTTGGAGACGTCTCCCCGAGAGCTCACCTCCCCAGCGGACTCGTGTCCGGAGAGAGCCAAGAGGACTAGGGCCCTCACTGGGACCCGAACCTGTATAAACCTCTGTGTCACTTTCTGTGTTGCCCGGCGGGAGGAGACCAGTAACTCGGTCTGCTCGCGCCGCTGTACTCGTGCTGCGCACGTCCGAACCTACCGGGGTATCCGTAATACCCCGACAGTTGGCGCCGACCGTGGGGACTATCGCGACGAATCGCCATGGCTCCCACAACAACCAGAGCTCAAGCCCTCTCATCTCCCGAGGGTGCTGGTCCCAGCGACCCGGCTTCGCCTCAACGGGATGAGACTCCCGCGGCCCTGCCGCTCGGGGGCGTGCAGGGGGAGGACCCGCTTCCTCCACCCGCGGCCTCCGGCCGGGGAATTCCCGCTTCCGACCCGGCAACCGCGACTGAGCTTCCAGGGCTTAGCGCGCCCCAGCTCTCCGTTCCGGTCTCCGGAGATTCTATGCTGGGGGCTTTGATTCAAGGCCAGCTCCGTACCCAGCACACCCTGGAGGAGCTGCTGCGCATCTTGGCGCGGCCCCCAGCTCCCGTCTACCCTCCTCCGTATCCGTTTATGGGGGCACCGCCCCAATTCTTCATGGGGCACCCCGCCTTTCCCGGGCCGGGGATGTTCCCCGTTCCCGGAGGCGCACCCGGGCCGTATCTGATCCCGGGGACACTTCCTGCGCCGGGGAGTCAACTCGTCTCCGAGCCCTCCCCTGCCTTTGGGAGTCGCCCGGCCCTGGGTCCAGAACCCCCGCGAGCGGCTACCGCTGTGCCGGGGGCAACCCCGGCACCCGAGCCCGGCAGCCCCCGCGGCCCGACGCCCGGGATCGATGCAATGCCCACCCCTGCGGACCTCCCAGGAACTCAAGCTGCAACCGCTCCCGCCGTCGCATTGATTGCGGACTTGGCGCGTGGCCCAGTTCGCGCGCCGGCAGCATCCACTGGGACGGTGGCAAATGCGCATCAGCTCCCTCCCCCTCCGGGGCCGCCCCCGCGGGCGCCCCCAGCGGATCAGACCCGCTTCACAAGGGAGGAGGTCGAGCGAATGCGTACCGCCAAGTCCGGAGAAACCACCTCCCGCCATCGGTCAGGACTCCCCCGAACCCGCGGGCGCGCGGAGACGCGCTCCCAAATCGCCCGGGGGAAGAGACCGTTCGAGGAAGCTACCACCATTCCAGTGGAATACCTCGATGCCCAAGAGGTCAGCTCAACTAACCTGGAGGAAAAGAGACGGCACCGTCACACCGGCGGACCGCTGCCACCCCTCCCAGACTCCGACAATGAGCGCGCGTCCCCGGCAAGAGAAGACGGCGATCGTGGATCCCCCAAGGAAGTTGAGGGGACCAACCAACCGCTATGCCGTCGCCTCCGCCGCATACGCTGGCCGCGGCCTTACCGCCCGCCGCACATTGAGCATTACAACGGTGAGGCCGATCCTTACGAGTTTGTGCAGGTGTACTCGATGGCCATCTCGGCAGCCGGGGGGGATGAGACAGTGCAATGTAATGTCTTCCCCCTCTACCTCACGGGCATCGCACGCTCATGGTTCTACAACCTGAAAGCGGGATCCATCAAATCCTTCGCGCAGCTGAAGCGCGAATTTTGCGCGAACTTCCAAGGCAACTATGTGCGGCCCTTAGACTCGTCCCAGCTCTACACCGTCCGACAGAAGACGGGGGAGACTATCCGCGACTTCTTTAAGTGCTTCACTCAGGTGAAGAGTAAAGTGGCGCATGTCCCGGACTCCACGGTCATCGAAGCATGCAAGAGTGGAATACTCCCCGGAGAGCTCCACCGGAGGCTCTCCCGGAGCTGCCCCACCTCCGCCGACGAACTCTTCACCGTACTTGAGAAGTACGCCCGTGCGGAGGAGGATGATCTTTGGAAGAAGAACCAGGGGGTTCCTGCCCCCGCCGACCGGGAGGCCAGGGACCCCTCCAGCAAAGGTTCCCGAAGAAATGATCTTCACGAGCCACAGCCTCGGGACGCTTTCGTCCTCGAGGGCGGAGGCGGCTCGCGCGACAGCGCCAAAGGTGGTTGTGTTCCTGCCAAGTCGAAGGGCTACGAGGGAGGACAGTCCTCCCGGGGGCGCGACAGCCGCCCCAAGGAGGGCAAGGAAGGCAAAGCCAATGTGTGGTGCACATTCCACAAATCGAGTACCCACGCTACTCGGGAATGCAATCAGCTTCTACAGCACTTTGCGGCTTTTCTCGACCAGCGTGGCCAGGGGGGAGGGGGCCCTGCCCCCTTGCCTCCCTCGTCACCTCTGCCAGTGCTCCCCGCGCCTGCGGGCGAGCAGCGGAGACAAACGCAAGAAGGGAGCTCGGCCCAGGAGCTCCCCTTTCAAACCTCCCAAAGACGTATAAACGTCATCACCGGGGGATCTGCCTCGAGACGGGACTCCAAACGCCAGCGCAAGGAGTACGCATGGGAGGTGAAGGTGGTGGGGGTGCTGCACACGTCTCCGCCGCCGAAATGGTCGGACGTCCCCCTCACCTTCACAGCGGAAGATGCGCTCGGGGTTCGCTTCCCGCACGACGACGCACTCATCGTCTCGGCTACAGTCTACAACTGCCAACTAGCACGCATCCTCGTCGACGGTGGAAGCTCCGCCGATGTCTTATACCTGAAGGCGTTCAGGGAGATGCAAGTCGACGAGAAGCTGCTGCAGCGCACGCTTGGGCCGTTGCAAGGTTTCGTTCCCGAGAAGACCATTCACCCGGTGGGGAAGGTCGATCTACCGATGACCTTCGGCACCCCGGAAAACTACCAGACGGAGATGGTCCGGTTCGATGTGGTGGACCTCCCCTCTTCGTACAACGCTATTATGGGGAGGACCACGATCAACCATCTGGGGGCGGTGATTCACCAGAATTATCTCTGTGTGAAAATCCCGGGACCTCACGGTGCGATCACCGTTCAAGGCGACCAGAACGTGGCCCACGCTCTCTACGAGCACGCCACCGCCGCCGTCGGAAACATCAACGTGATCAAGACCCCGGGGGGAGCGTCCCCCTCCGAACCTCCTGCCACCCCGGTCGTCCTCTCCGGGAGGCCACTCCCGAGGCCGCGCCCCGAGGGAGGCCTTCGGAAGGTCCAACTGTCCGCAGGAGATGAAGAGAAAACCGTCAAGATCAGAGCAGACCACTTCGAGGAACACGCCGAAAAGCTCGCGGTTTTCCTTCGCGAAAACTCAGACGTTTTCTCGTGGGAACCCTCGGACATGCAAGGCGTCGCCCGGGATATCATTGAGCGTAAGCTCGCTGTGATCCCCGACCGTTCCCCGGTCAAGCAGAAGTTGAGAAAGTTATCCCTCGAGCGCCAAGACTCCATGAAGGTAGAAGTCTCCAAGCTTCTAGAGGCGGGGTTTGTGCGGGAAGTCCTCCATCCCGAATGGTTGGCAAACCCCGTCCTCGTAAAGAAGTCAAGTGGCAAGTGGAGGATGTGCGTGGATTTCACCGATCTCAACCGCGCTTGCCCAAAAGATAACTACCCACTCCCGCGGATAGACCAACTGGTCGATTCGACCGCGGGGTGCGAACTGATGAGCTTCCTCGATGCATATTCGGGATACCATCAAGTTCGGATGGCTGCAGAGAACGAGGAAAAGACGAGTTTTATAACTCCCCTCGGCACCTTCTGCTATCTCCACATGCCCTTCGGGTTGAAAAACGCCGGGGCAACCTTCCAGCGTCTCATGACGCTGGTCCTGAAGGACCAAATCGGCCGCAACGTCGAGGTCTACGTCGACGATGCGGTCGTCAAAAGTCTCCGCACGGCCGCACACATCGACGACTTGGCGGAGACCTTCCGTAGCCTCCGCAAGTGCGGGATGAAACTCAACCCAGAAAAATGCTCCTTTGGCGTACGCGGCGGGAGGCTACTTGGCTTCTTGGTGTCCCAGCGGGGCATTGAAGCGAATCCCGAAAAAATTCGGGCCCTGCTGGACATGCCTCCCCCGCGTTCTGTCAAAGACGTGCAGAGGCTTGCGGGCCGGCCGCCTGGCTGCGTTGGGTCGTTTCGTCTCGCGGTCAGGAGAACGCGGACTCCAGTTCTTCAAAGTCCTCCGGGATCTCGGGGGGTTCAGATGGACCCCCGAAGCCCAGATGGCATTCGACGCCTTGAAGAAGTACCTCGCGAGCCCTCCGATGCTCGTGAGCCCGTCCCCGGAGGAACCTCTACTACTCTACCTTGCTGCGACGCCAGTCGCAGTGAGCGCGGTGCTCGTGAGAGAGCAAGACGGGCAGCAGCGCCCTGTATACTATGTTAGTGAGGCCCTTCAGGGGTCTAAGACGTGGTACACCGAAGTGGAGAAGCTGTGCTATGCTCTCCTCATGGCGTCGCGGAAGCTCCGCCACTACTTCCTCGGGCACCCAATCACGGTCCCGTCATCTCTCCCGTTGGGGGAAGTGGTGAGAAACAAGGAGGCCACCGACCGAATTGGCAAGTGGGGAGCCGAGCTCGCTCCCTTCTCCCTTACCTTCACGGGCCGCTCCGCCATCAAGTCACAAGTCCTCGCTGACTTCGTGGCGGAATGGACCCCGACTGCTGAGACGGACGGAGAGGCTCCCCTCGCCTCCCCCTGGTGCCTGGACCATTGGACGCTCATGTTCGATGGCTCCTTCTGCCTCGCCGGAGCCGGTGCGGGGGTGGTTCTTCGGAGTCCCGAAGGGAAAATGCTGGAGTACGCCGCCAGGCTCGAATTCCCGGCTACCAACAATGTCGCCGAGTACGAGGCCTTGCTCCTGGGATTGCGCCTCTCGCGCTCCCTGGGGATCCGCCGCCTCCTGGTGAAAGGAGACTCCCAGCTGGTGGTCAACCAAATGGACAAGTCCTACTTGTGTCATGACGCGAACCTGAGTCTATACTTGGGGGAGGTGCGGAAGATGGAAAGACACTTTGAAGGTTTGGAGGCCCGATACATCCCCCGACGGGATAACACCCGGGCCGACGCATTGGCCCGGGCAGCCAGCGCCCGAGAACCCCTTCCTAAGGGCGCTTTTCTTGAAATCATCGCCAAGCCCTCTATAACCCTTCCGGACGCGAACCCGGAGGTTTGCGTCCCGGGGGTGTCCGAGATAACTCGAACTGCATCATGGATGGACCCCCTCATCTCCTGCATAAGGGACGAGGGGGAGCCTTCCAGCGACGCTGACGCCAAGCGCCTCCGGGCCAAATCCAGGGCATATGTTCTGCTGGATGGAAAGCTCTACAAGCAGGGGGCTTCCGCCCTTCTTCGGCGCCTCCCGCGAGCCGACGGACTCCAGCTCCTCGAGGACATACACTCGGGGAGTTGCGGATCCCACTTGGCTCAGCGGGCGGTCGCGGCGAAGGCCCTTCGCCAGGGGTTTTACTGGCCCACGTTGGTCCGTGACGCACGGGATCTAATCTTCGCGTGCAAGGCCTGCCAGAAGATGGCGAAGGGCACCAAGCTCCCCTCCGCAACACTGCAAACCATCCCTGTTACTTGGCCCTTCGCGCGCTGGGGGATGGATCTCCTTGGTCCCTTCCCCCCAGCACCCGGGGGTTACAAGTACGCGGTGGTCGCCGTGGATTACTTTTCCAAGTGGGTGGAGGCTGAGCCCTTGGCCAGCATCACTTCCCGGGCAGTGCAACATTTTTTCTGGAAAAATGTTGTATGTCGCTTCGGGGTCCCCCAATTAATCACTGTCGACAACGGGACCCAGTTCGACTCGGCATATTTCCGAGAATTCTGCGAAGGCTTGGGCACTACCCTCCATTTTGCCTCCGTGGCTCATCCCCAAAGCAACGGAGCCGTTGAAAGAGTCAACGGCATGATCCTGCAGGGCCTGCACCGACGGCTCGAACAGACCGCCTCCAGGCGAGGCGCGTGGGCAGAAGAGCTTCCAAGTATCCTCTGCTCCATGCGCACAACCCCTAGCCAAGCGACAGGCCACACGCCTTTTTCGCTCGTCTACGGGGCCGAAGCAGTTCTCCCCTCGGAGATTGGTTTTCGGTCTCTGCGGGTCGAGCTCCTTGACGGAGCTACGACCGCAGTGCATCAAACCAACGAGGATAACCAGCGGTCGGAGGTCGACCTCGTCGAAGAAGAACGCGACCGAGCGCTTCTCCACCACGCTATCTACGAGCGCGAAATGGCACGCGCGTACAACCAGCGCGTGCGCGAAAGGGCCTTCCGCCTTGGGAATTTGGTCCCCAAGCGCGTGACAGACCCCCAAGCCCAGGGCAAACTATCCCCCAAGTGGGAGGGCCCGTACAGGATCTCCGCAGTCCTGGGCTCGGGAGCCTACAAGCTCTCCACACTTGAAGACCAAGAGCTGGCGCACACCTGGAACATAACCTTGCTCCGCAAGTTTTATGTTTAGCCTCCGGGCTCAACACCCCCTCCGCCGCGCTGCCGCGGGGGGAGGTTAATGTACTTGGTTCCCTCCCCGGCCGCGCTTTCGCGGGGGGAGGCGTTGTACTTCACCGCATGTTAATACAAGTGGATTTTGTGCTCAAGTCTAGAATTTTCACGTCTTCATTAAATTGAATGGCTCTTTTCTACTTCACCGCTGGAATTCTTTTACGGGAGTTTTTTCCGCCTAAAAGGCGACTTCCCCTCTATAAAAATCCCCTCTCCGTGAGGAAGTAGGCTACCGCAGCCTAAAAAGTCCCTACGACGGGAGCCCAGCTCCCATTGGGCGGCTTACGTTAACCCCTCGTGGACCGAGGGGGTAAGCGGCAACCCAGTTTTCATAAACTGCGGTAACGAGTCACTTCGAGAGATTAGTCCCCCCTCGAACACTCTACACCCGCTACCGGGTTACGGAACCCTCCTAAGGGAATATCCGTTGCCCCTGAGGCAGACGGAGCTTGCTCTCCTAAAAACATAGACCGACCAGCTCTTCGGTTGCGCACCATCCATCGGGGGCTGCGCAAACTACGCACCCGGTGCGGTCCGGGCCCCTTCACTCCCTACCCACAGCGTGCGGAGCCGAGCTGCACCCCGCTGTGGGGGGGGGGAGGAGCAAAACCCCGGACCCCGAACAGAAAAATAACGGCTTTACGCGAAAGACTCCGAAGTTTCCGAAGCAAAGGCACGACAAATAAACAAACCTACGTCTTAAATTGATACAACGCCGCACTGGGGGACAACCCCCCCCAGTAAGACGAAAGCGCCCCCCGGGAGAAACCCGGGCGCGCGAGTATGGTTCGGGGAGATAGGCTCCCGTAGGAAGATGCACCGAAGAACCAGTCTCGAGAAGCAGCTACACCTAATAAGTCCGGAGACCCTCTGAGATCTCCCGGGAGAGATCCTTGTACAAACTCCTCATACGTCGAAGAGCCTTCCGAAGGAGATCCTCTGGCCAACATTCGTAGCCGGCCGGAGGGAGTATCCTGAGCGGGGGGACTTTCAAAGCCCCCGACCTCGGTGGAGACAACTCAGCGCGACAATCGTCGAAGTTTCCTAAGTGCCACTCTGGGAGCCAACGCAGAAGGGCCGGCTCCCTGGAGGCACTTTCCTTCGCAAAGTTGTCATGAACGAACTCGGAGTATAGCCCGAAGGATACTCCCCCGGCTGCCAGACTTAGTAAAATCGAGGCCGCCCGGGCACCACCTGGGCTAGACCCCCCGGGCGACCCTCGAGCACTCTCCAAAAGATGGTCGTCAGGGCAAGAAAGCCCTGGAAAAGCGACGTCTAAAGATACCTGCCGACAAGTTTGAACACATTTAACGAAAGAACTACTTTATTTCAGTCAAAAGGTATTTACAAGTTCCCGGGGCTCTCTCTAAGGAAGCCGTCCGGAGCAAAAGACCTAAAAAAGAGAAGCCTAATCTAACCAGGGGGGGGAGGAGCTCATACTTGCCCGTCCTTGTCCCCCCCCCCCGGGGGGACGTCCGTGCTGGCTGACGCGCCCTGGCCCGGGCGCCGGCTGCCCGTCTCCATGGCGCCGGTGATGCGATCGAAGAGAACCTCGGCGGACCGCTCCAGCTCAGGCCGCCGAGGGTCGAAGAAGGCGGGGAAGCTCCAGGGGACCAGATCCCCGATAACTCGGGCGCCCTCGCCGCGGTGCTCGACGAGGGCCGCCGCCAAGGCAATCACCGGGACGGTGAGCCCGCGCACCCGCGCCTCCGCAGCAACTGGGATCAGGGCGACCTGCGCACCATGAAAGTGCGCGGCCTCCCCGACCGACGTCGGAGCCAGGTCAGGGCCGGCCCCCCGACCGAGCTCGATCCCGAGCTCCTCGAGGGTAGTGCAGATCGCCCGACCCCCCGGCGACCACGGCCTGGACGCCCGAGGCTGCGGCCTCTCGCTCCGCCTGCAGCTCCCTCCGTAGCCGGGAAGCCGTATCCTCGGCGGCGGCGAGCTGAGCCTGCACCGCGGCCAGCTCCCCGAGTGCCCGCTCCTTCGCAGAGCGCTCCGAGGCCGCGTCCCTGAGCGCCTTCTCTTTCCCGGCGCGCTCGAAGGCCGCTATGTCCTCGGCGGCCCGGAGGCGCGTGGTGAGCCGGGCCCTGAAGCCCCGGCCGGGCTAAGGCGACCGTCTGCAGGGAAACCGTCATCAGAACACAACTAACAAAGGAGCATAAGACTCAAGTAACTTACCCGAAGCCCAGAGGCGATGACCGCGTCGACGTCGCCCTCGTCGCCCCCCGGGTCGCTCCCTCGGGAGGCCTCCCCACCGGGCGGAGCACCCTCCGAAGTCCCGCCGTCGGAAGAGCCGGAGGCCTGATCCGGCGGCGCCGGAACCCCGGGGCGGACGAACAGGCCCTTACCCCTCCCGGGTACAGGGAGCGCCGCCGCCGTGGGCCGAACCGCCGACGAACCTGTCTCCGGGGTGAGAATCAAGGCCATCGGCAGGCCGCCCGGCATCCGGAACCGGATGGAGACCTCGCTGGATGAGGGCTGCGGCCGGGGCCCCGCGGGGGCCGGAGGTGGCGAAGGGCTCGGGGCGTACATCTCCGAGTCCGAGCCCTGACCCTCTCCGGCCGGGACGCCCCCATCGGGTCCGGCCCACCTGGGGTGTCGGGAGCGGCACCAGATGGCCCGGCAGCCGCCGCCGCAGTCTCCTTTGCGGGAGGTGGTGGAGAAGATCAGGGCCTCGCCGGGCTCCTCCGGGGCCGGGACCCCGAGGGGCTGCCAGACGGACGAGACCGCTTCGAGGGCCCGCCGGCGACCTCCTTCCCCCGCTTGCGTGAAGCAGGGGTAGGCAGAGGAGTCCGGGCTGGGAGCCTCAACCCGAACGCCTCCACGACAATGTTTCGGGGAGGACCCTCCCCGATGACACGCAGCACCCTCTCGTGCTCGTCCTTGTAGTACCGGCCGACGAGGGTCGCTGCGACCTCCTTGGCCCGACCATAGGACCTAACTGCAAGAGCAAAAAATGAAGCAAGTGTTAGGAAGAACCCCCTAGCGGGAAGAAAGAGTCCGAATACTTACGGTTCGCCACCGTCATCCGGGGTGGTCTGTGCACCGGTGACATCCCCCTCCCTCGGCGGGTGTGGAATGGCTCCACTCGGAGGAGAGCCATCTCCTCCGCAAGATCCCGTACAGACCGCCGGAATCGAACCTCCCCCATCGCGGTAAGGAGGTTCATCTCCGCCACAGTCCACTCGGGGGCCACCGAGGCACTAGACCGCGAGTACGTCGATGGCTCCCGAGAGTGGGTCACCCCCGGGTCTCCTACCCGGAGGTAGAACCAGTGCCGGAGCCAGTCCCCCCAGTGATCCCGGGAGGATAGCACTAGGTACTCGTCGGCGCGGCCTGGAGTCAGCTGGATCATGATGGAGCCGAAGGCCGACCTGGGGTTGCCCCTCCTCACCACCGGGCCCCTCGCCGCCGGCTCGTAGAAGTACCGAAGGAGCCGCATGGTGGGCGTCACGGCGGTCGTCTCGCACAACCATATGAACACCCCCATCCGAACAAGGGTGTTCGGGGTGAGGTGGTTGAGCGCGAGGCCGTACACCCGCAGGAAGTCGCGAAGCAGCGGGTGCACGGGGAGCCGAAGGCCGGCCTCCACGAATGCCTCGAAAGCCACCACCTCCCCGTCCCTGGGGCTCGGCACCTGCTCCTCCGGGCCGGGGATCCTAATATCTCCCGCCTGGAAGTAGCCGCGCTCCAAGAAGGCCTCAAGGGCCCCCGAGGAGAACTCGGTGGCCCCGAGGAAATCGGAGGTCACCTCCTCCGCAGGCAACTCGGAGACCTTGGCGCGACTCTTCGGCGCCATCACGGACGAAAACTACTAGAAATTACCGGAAACTACTGGGCGTTTCCGGACGAAGTCTCCGGAAACAATCGGAAACTACCGGGCGTTCCCGGACGGTCTCCGGAAACTACCGGATGAAGTCTCCGGAAACTACCGGAAACTATCGGGCGTTTCCGGACGAAGTCTCCGGAAACTACCGGAAATTATCGGGTGCTTCCGGATGAGGTCACCGGAAATCACCGGAAATCACCGGGAGACAACTGGAATTTGTGGAACTTCGAGGGCTTGTGGGCGTGCTCAAATGGAGGGCCCCTCTCACCTATTTATAGGTGACGGAGGGGGGCCCGGATGCCCGACGAGTGTCCACGAAACCATCAGAGCCGCGGAGCTCAACCGTCGGGCGCGAAACGAGGCGATGCGGACGCGGGCGCATCGAAACGATGCGTCGGTTCGCGGATAGACGCGTCCGGCGGAGAGACAGTTCGGAAGCCGAAGCGACGCGGGGCGCGTAGGGGACTTCGTGGGATACGAAGAGTCAGATTGGAGATTCACATACCCATCGAAGGCTCCAAGCGCCCCCGAGGGCCTGGGGGGCTGCTGTTGGGGGAATCCCCAGCGGCCCCACGAAGTCCCAAGGAAGTCCCAAGGAGCCCACGGTGAAACCCGGTGAGATCCGGAGGGTCTCCGGGACCCCGGTGACACCCGGTGAGATTCGGAGGGTCTCCGGGACCCCGGTGGCACCCGGTAAGCTCCGGAGGGTCTCCGGGACCCTGGTGGCGCCCGATGAGCTCCGGAGGGTCTCCGGGAGCCCGGTGGCACCCGGTGAGATATGGAGGGTCTCCCGGATCCCAGTGACACCTAGTGAGCTCCGGAGGGTCTCCGGGACCCCGGTGGCACCCGGTGAGCTCCAGAGGGTCTCCGGGACCCCAGTGGCACCCGGCGAGATACGGAGGGTCTCCGGAACCCCGGTGGCGCCCGGTGAGATCCGGAGAGCCTCCGGGCCCAGGGAGAGCTGCTGCTGACCGTGGGACCTCTAGGAAGCCCGTGGCGCCACGTGTCAAGCATCCAGGCCGTCCATCCGGCCAAAAGACGTCTTCGCCCTTCCATCCAACGGTCGCAGCGAGGGCATTTTTGTCTTTTGTATTTCTTAGGGGCTATATATACCCCTCTTGTACCCTTTTTCAGGGAGGGGAATTCATTTTCATATAAACTCATTCGGTTCTCTTGGAGACCTCTCCCCGAGAGCTCACCTCCCCAGCAGACTCGCGTCCGGAGAGAGCCAACAGGACTAGGGCCCCCACTGGGACCCGAACCTATATAAACCTCTGTGTCACTTTCTGTGTTGCCCGGCGGGAGGAGACCAGTAACTCGGTCTGCTCGCGCCGCTGTACTCGTGCTGCGCACGTCCAAACCTGCCGGGGTATCCGTAATACCCCGACAAGTTGGGAACCAGATTGTTTCATCTAAGTACTTTTCGCAATTTAGTCCAAATTTTACTGCGAATAAGTCCTTTTCTGTCTACTTGGAAGCCTGAAAAGGCTAAAATCCACGATTCAACTCCAAATCCAGAATTTCTTCAGAGAACACCTCCCAAATTCTATTTGATACAAATTTCCCTTCTGTTTAAACTTCAAAATCTTACTCCAATTTCCAGAATTCGAGATCGACAAAATCCAGACCTATTTTACCCTAATTTTACCCTATTTTCGAAAATAGGTGAAATCCCTCAAACCTTATCAAACTTTCCCCAAATTTGAGCTAAATGAGTATTAATAGAAATATTATACTCAGCCATGAAATTAAATCCCAAATTAAACCTCTCTAAAACCAGATTTACAAATCAGTCCAGACTTCAACCAAAATCATCACAATTATGCCCTTGATTCGACCTCACCTCAGTTCACGACCAGAACCAGTGCAACCGACCAGCTGCTGTCTTCGACCAGCGCCTGGGACTTCGACCACGACCAGGATCCAGCGCACAAGACTGTTGCTTCGACCTCGAGCACGCGCCGTTGTTTCAAGCTTCGATCACCTCACCTCGCCAGCTGCTGCAGTAGCCCGTAGTCGTTGAAGCCAGCCCGTGGTCGCCATCTTCACCAACCGAACAGTGCCACGTGTGTGCTCGGCGTTGGCTACTGTGGATCTTCCCCGGTGCGAGTCACAGCCAGTTGTTTCTCCCGTTTGCACGCCACCGGCAACGGCTCCAGTAGCAAAACGATGCCATGTGGAGATCTCGCCGCGGCCAGCCGTCAGCTCACCTTCTCATCACCTGCAAAAGCCCTCACGGCCGCTGAAGCAGGTCACCTCGACGCCAGCTCGCCGTGAAGTCGCATCCCGTCTTTTCCATGCCGGCTACAACTCCCCGAGCTTTTCCAACCGTTGAGAGCCTCCAGCCACGCCTATATAAACCCACAAGAGCTTAGCCTTACTCCTTACACTCCAGAGCACCAGAAAACCAGCAGTTCACTGTGTCTTCTTCCCCGGTGAGCAGCAAAGGGAGCTCCGATGCTAGCTTCGACCACTGCTTCCTTCTTCGATCCAGCACCCCCAGTGAGCTTCCCTCATCTCCCTCATACTTCTCGAGCTTGGAATTTAGTTTAAATGTTTTCTGTCACCGGCAATCACCGTGTTTCATCTAGAACTCCGATGAGCAATTAACCCTCAGCTAAACCGATTTAGCTCTCGAGCCAGTGATCAAATATGCTCAGTAGACCTTGCTTAACATCCCTAAGCAACTAGAATCATCAATTTTGCTGAAACCTAGAAAACCCCAAATTGGAACTTTGCTTGTGAACTGAGCTTACTGTTTAAGCTTTTCTGGTGCATCTCTAACCAATCCAACTTCACAAGTGCATTTCTAGCACCCTGAGTACCATATGCAAGCAAGGAATTAAGCTCAATCACTTTAAATCAGAAATGCCCAAATCATATTTGAGTTCATCTTTTCTCCAGCTAGTATCTTCCAAATCCAGCCGATCCAGCCCTAGCCCCTTTGCCATTTAGATGTTTTGGACCATTCTGAGCAACTTTGTCTTCTATCATGACTTCCAATTCGGTCTAGATTGTGAGATATAGCTATGCCCTAGTTGATGTACTGTTTATGTTGCATGTGCTCCAGACCAGTCAACTTTTTTGCCGGTTTTCATCACTTCCCGGCCATCTCCTGCCCTAGATCCTGTTGAGACATTTGTTCCTGATACAAATGCCTAACTATCAGATAAAGTGGTACATAATTTGGAGCTCTAGATCAAAAGTTATGGCAAACCCTAGTTTCTGGCCATGTCAACTCTATGTCAAACTATGCCAGCCAGTGGCATTAGCCCTGTTCACCCACCTCTGGTCATGAAAAACAGAAAATACTTTGTCAAATAGTTGCCTCACTACCTTGTGCACCATATGCTTGAATCAAAACCCATTTTGGCCACTGGGAACTGTTCAAACCATGTCAATGCCATTCTTGGGCATTGTCAGCCTATGTCAGCCAATGGCATTGTGCCAGTTTGACCCCTTCTGGGTATGCAAACTGAACATAACCTTGTCCCTTAGACTCCTGATGTTGTGATCTACATTTTATTCTACTGTCACAACTTGAGTTGAGCCCTCTATCATCCATCGACCCTATGTCGATGCCTTGAACCGAATGTCGACCTAAAGACGTTCGCTGTTTTTGAGCGAACCAGTCGCAGCATTGATATCATTCTGATATTTTGGAACATTTGGAACCTTGTAAACCCTTGACAACTAATCTTAACCCTGGTTTCCATAGTTTAACCCTAATCGTTTCCCAGAACTCTCAAATCTTGTATCGCCGAGATGCTTTCACCTTGCATTATCGCATATAGTGGATTAGTAAGAGTAGGATTGATTGTAACGCCTATTTGCTTGTTTGATCCTTATTCAGAGCAAGAGTCCGAGTTCGAAGACTTCGTCGCAGACCCGACATCAACTGCTGTTTCTTACGACGCGGAAGGCAAGTCATATTCTTGAACATCTTGAACCTATATGTTATGAATTGCTAGAATATACCTTGATTATAAAATAATATTGCATGTGAAAGATTGAGAATAGTTGAATTATGAAATGACAGCATCAGGCTGATGCCTGTGAAATGTGAATTGATCAAATAATGAGCCATGAACTAATATATTATATATATATTTATATTCATGAAATAAAACCCCTAGCCGTGACCAGTATTTTGGTATGGAATGGTGGTAGCACTGGAGGTGCTTGGTCGCACAGGATGTGCAGGCACTGAAGGTGCATGGATTGTGGTATGATCTGGTCACTGGCATATAAGGACCTAGAACCTTGTGTTGTGCGTCTAGTGGCATGATTAACGTGCCGACCACAAGCCTGGTATGCTACAGGCCTGAACAAGTAGTATGTGGATCACACATGAAACCCCTATATGACAAACTCACGATTTACACGGGGTGCGCTCCAACACATATCACAGGATGTGATCATGCACGCTGACCCTGAGGGGAAGATGCCAATTAGTGGGGGTTGTGTAACCCTGCCACAACTGTGATTTGCGTGAAGAAAACCACGGGGTCTGGGGCGAATTGTGTGTGAAACATGACAAAAGTTCTTGTTATCTCCACCTTGTGATATTTACTCGATTTGCCTCATTTTTGTGTACATTTTCCCCATGCTTTTGCACATATCAGTCATTAACCTCGGCATATGTCTAGATTATTCCAGATTTGTCGCCAAATCGACCGGATTACTTGTTTTTCCAATTTTTATCGCAGGTCGACGAGGATTGGATGGATTTTCGGCTAGCGGACGCGCGTCCTCGACTTAATCTGGCCATCGGACGATTCCTGATGAAAGTGCGCATTCTCGCGGACGCGTGGGATTTGACCGCACCGAAATCGGAGTCTCCGGAGGCCCGGAATCCCAAACCCTAGCCACGAGGTCACATTTCTAATTCTCCAAAACCTCGAGGGCTTTTCTGCAAAAGTGCAAAATTCACCATTTTACCCAGCCGCCGGCCACTGAGGCATTTTGAGCCCGGTTTTGTTTTTTTACTTCGTTCTTCTTCTTCCCCAAACCCCATCTCCACACCTCCGTCCACCTCGCCGCCGGCGGCCGGGCCATACGCCGCGGTGCCTTCCTCAGTCTTGTCTGTTCAACCTCCTTCTCTTCTCTTCCCTTCTCCATTTTTCTTCTCCTCTTTCCTTCTTTTCTCTTTCTCGCCGAAGTCTTCTCCTTCTTCTCTGCTGCAATTTCTTCTTCTGCCTCCCCCAAAATCTTCCACACCTCCGTCCATCCCCGGCCCTAGCCGGTTCCCTTTTCCTCTCATCTCCCTCTTCCTTTTCTCCCTGGTTCCTAGCTTCCTCCTCCACACCTAGATACAGGGCATCAAAAGCCCCAAATCTTCCTCTGCCGATCCTCCACCGAATCCGGCCATCCTGCGCCGCGCCACCACTAGGTCGCCGATCCATCGCCATCCCGTGTACACCGGGCCGCCACCGTCGTAGCTCCGTGCCGGTGCCTCCCCAGATCCACCCGAGCCGCCGCCGCCCAGATCTGCTGCGAGGCGCCTCCGGCCTCCGCGCCGCACCTCCATCCCGCGCCTCCGGCCTCCGCGCCGCGCCTCCATCCTGCGTCGCCGCCACACGCCGCCGTCGCCGATCCCCTGGTGCTCCCGCCGCGCCGCCACCCAGCAGGCGCCTCCATTCACTCCGGTCGCCGCCACAAGCCGCGCCGCCCTCTTCATCAACTTCGGCGCCTTCTTGGGTCCCCTTGGCCACGGGCTTCATCCTCAACTTCGGCATCGACGACCTCTTCTCCAGCAACTCCAGCGGCTGTAACAACTGGTTCAATCCTTCTCACCTTCTCTGTTCTTGAATCCTTCTTTGTTCTTGAATTCTGATAAACTGATGAGGATGAACATTGCATGTATGAGATGACGAATACCTGTAAAGAATTGAAGTGTTTTTAACCATGTGTGTTTAAGAGAAATTGCTCTTTTGATCTGATGAATTGAATCGTCTTCTGGAACAACATCTGGTTTTAAATTGAATAGGAATGCACTTCATTTATACCTATCTGTGATGCAATTTGCTATCTATTGAGATGAAATGTTTTATGTCTGTATGAAGTTGCATGTTTGATTCTGTTGTACTATTTACTTGAAATGTTGGATGCCCCAATTCAGTTACAAATCTGTCCGATTCGACAGTTATATTTTGTGAACTCATGTCGTGATATTGAATTGTGTTGAATCGATGTTCATATGAATTGCATACTTGCTAAGTTGAAGTTCCTCTGTTTGCCTATCTGAACTGCATCTTGAAAAGTTGAGTTCTTTGTGATAGAGCTGGAATTTGGTTGAGTCTTCTCATGGCTAAATCCTTAAGGTATTGTGTTGTTGAAGCCCTTTTCTGCTGACTTGATTGCAGCTTGACTGAAACCATGGTTTTGCATGCCTGTGAATCTGTTGAAATGAACCTTGATATAAGAAAGGGTGAAACAACAGTAATGAATTTGGTCGACTTTTGCACAAATTCTAGTTGCCGTGTTAATTGATTTCATTCTGAATCAGTTGAGTTGTTGCTTGTACTCCTTGATGGTTGTTAGGGGATTAATTGATGCTGCGATCACCTCTGTCTTTCTTCTGACATCTCTCTTTCTTTCATCTGTTTTCGTTTCTTATTCATTCAGTTTAGTCTATTTCTTCACGTTTTGCTTCTCTAGTCCCTGTGGAAAGAACGACAGAATACTCGCCTATTGCATCGTCCTCGTTCTATTACGAGACGGTCCAGGCCGGTATTACCTTGCCACTCACAGTATGAAGTGAGTCGGGGTCCAATCCTTGTGATAGGAAGGGCATGAAAGTGGATATATCTTGCGGGTAAATTGGTACCCCTCTGCAGAGTTAAAAATGTATTCGAATACTTCGTGCTCCCGAGTTTTAGGAGTATGCCGCGGTGGATTAAATCCACGGGGTGTGACACAAGTATTGTTTTATAAATTAAAATTTGTTAGTTCAAGATTACCCAAATGACATGTGTTGTCATGATAAGGGGTGCTGCCGTGGGCTGTCATGTGTTGACGTGTCGCGGTAGTACCATAATTTAGTGATCATATAATAGCTAAGAGGCACGTGGATTGTGCCCTAAGTACATGAAATGTTGCCATGAGCATGAGATTTGAAAAGCTTGGAAGAAAAGTATTTTTGGAAAAACCCTCTCACCTCTTTTCCCTCAATAGCATAGGATCATGTCATCTCTACTATACGTATCTCTACTCTTACCTATGACTTGCTGAGTACGTAAGTGCTCACCCTTGCAACTTATCAACAATAGATGGAGTGCTTCATGACCAAGACGAAGGCTTGGAAGACTTCGTGAATCCAGAAGGAGGAGAGCCATTTCTGCCAGAGCCTTGAAGTGTGCTGTTCTGCTGTCAACTTCTTACGGCTGTGGGGGTTTCGCCTAGCTTCCGCCGAGTAGTTGTCTTTTTGTTTTAATTAGACCATTTGTGCCGTGAAGGCATTGTATTACTCTTTTATTGTACCAGGCTAGCAGGCCATACTGTTTATGAATGATATTTTGTAAGTTACTCTGCTGCAATGAACTCCTGTGCTTGACTTATCCTGGGAAGTCAGTGGTATTTATGTATGAGGCCAGCTGCAGTGAGCTAGGTCTCCACAGGAGTAGTCGTGGTACCCTGCTCGGGGCGCGACAGCCTGATATCATCTTCAGTGTTTGCTTATGTGCTATATTTCAATCAAATCCTAAGGAATGTCATTTGATTGCTATTAAAAGAATCCTTAGGTATTTAAAATGCTACCCAAATTTAGGCCTTTGGTATCCAAAAAATTCAAACTTTGAATTAATTGGATATTCAGATTCAGATTATGCGGGTTTCAAAATTGATAGAAAGAGCACATATGGTAGTTGTCAACTGTTGGGGAGATCATTAGTGTCGTGGTAATCTAAGAAACAAAATTCTGTAGCTCTCTCCACCACTGAAGTGGAATATGTGTCTATAGGAAGTTGTTGTGCTCAAATTTTGTGGATGAAGCAAATATTTTTGGATTATGGAATTAAATTTGAAAAAGTGCTACTCTTGTGTGATAATGAAAGTGCCATTAAAATTACTAATGATCCTGTTCAACACTCTAGAACTAAGCATATTGAAATACGGCACTATTTTATAAGAGATCATGTGGAAAAAGAGGATATAGATGTGAGTTACATCAGAACAGAGTTGCAACTAGCAGATATTTTCACCAAACCCCTAGATGAAACTAGATTTTGTTTTCTCAGAGGTGAATTGAACATCTTTGATATTTCAAATGCTAGTTGATGTGTTATTTATATTAAAATATATTTTATTCTCTCTCTGGTCGAAATCCTCTATCTGGTCGAATTGATTGTCCATACTGACAGTCAGCATCTCAAACTGACTGTCAGTTCCTTTGCTCAGGAGCCTGGTTGCAGCCTCTGGTCGAAGTCGTTGACCATGCTGACAGTTAGTTCATACACTGACTGTCAGTTATGTGCTTCAGAGTTTGGTCGTGGCTACTGATCAAATTGGTGACCAACACTGACAGTCAGTTTGACACACTGATTGTCAGTTGCAAATCCCAGGTTTCTGTGCTGATTGTCAGTGCTTCACACTGATTGTCAGTTTCAAAACCCTGGTTTTAGAACTGACTGTCAGTGTGGGACTCTGAACCCTAAAATCCTGTTTCTGTTCACGTCCTTTCGCCTCCTCCCATTCGCCGCTGCCGCTTCTTCTCGCCGCTGGTGCCTCCTCGCTGTGTTGCGCCACCACCTCACCGCGCCACCGCCGCATTGCACCGCCATCCCATCTCGCCGTCGCCTCGCTGTCGTTGCCGCGGCATCTCCGTGTCCTCATCGGTCGTTCTAACCGCCACCCCTCTGTTCGCCGTTTCTTCTCACCGGCGCCACACCACTTCGTCGTGGGCCACTATTGTGCTTCTCCAGCCCTTGCCGTGCCTCCTCTCTCTGGCCGATCTGATCGTCGTCGTCGCTTCATCGTTGTTCAGCCTCCTCTGCTCTATTCGGCTTCCTCTGTTCAAGTCCCTGTTTCTTTCTCTGTTTGTCTCGTTCCATCATGTCTAATCAGCCATTTTCGTCTCGTCGCGTTGCTTGTCGGAAGAACGCTGTGAATAGCAGTCGTTCAACGGGTCAGTCGACTGAGTCTCGCTCTTCACCTCCACCCGAGCGCGTCCCCGTGGATTACTCCCGGTGGCACACGAGTCGCCTCCGCACACTCCGCTCCACAAACCCCTACCTGTCACCGCGACCCACCAAACGCGATTCTTGCAGTGTCCTGAATTTTTACACAGACCTCCACCTTGACCTGTTCACCGGCATATACAGCCGCGTCCCTATTTTTGCCCATCGCTCCCTCTCCTGGCAGACGATTGCCTCTCGCACTGGCATCGTCTCCTTGGCCGACTCCTTTGCTTCTGTCGGGATCGAAGAACTCGTCTCTGACTCCTCTCTTCATTGGGCTGATGTGCCCATTCATCAGTTCTATGCCACTGTCTTTGTTTCCCGTCAGCGAGACTCACTGACCTTCCTGACAGGCCTCCAGGTCCACACTATCACGAAGAAATAGCTTGAGGCCGCTCTCAGTCTGGTTCGCCCTGCTTTTGGGCGCCAGCTCCATACCCTTCCTGATCTTGAGCATCAGGAGGTGGCCATGCTTTACTCCAGTCCCTTTCAGCTCCATCACATCGCTGGCCTGCACCAAGATGTTGACCTGGCCCTAGGATTCTTTGTCTCACTTTGGTCCCTATGACCGGAGACAGGGCCAGAGTCACTTATCTTGCTCTTCACGTCCTGATTTCTATCTTTCGAGAGGAGCCATTCGACATTGCTGATCTCATCATCAGTGAGATTCAGCACGTCCTTCTTGCTCTGCGTCGCCAGCTGGTGTATGCTCCATACATCATGGCGATGCTTCGTCATATCTGGGCCGTCGACTCTGAGCTCCCGCGGCCCCATCATCCTCTTCTCTTCTACCCTCCGGGCCAGGCTGATCGTCGTCTTGGTGCCCGCCCTACAACTGCTCCTGCGTCTGACTCTCCCACATCCGATGATGATGCTGCGGGTGAATCAAGGAATGAGGCTCCAGCTCAGGACACTGATCAGGCACCGACTGCAGAGACAGGCATCGATTCATCCTCCTCCCTGTCTCAGCTCCAGCAGGTGATCCAGATGCAGCTGCAGATTTTGCGCACCCAGGCGGAGCACCACCAGATCCTGCTTCGTCTTCTTGACCAGCAGGAGCAGATTTTGAGTCGGCTGCCTTCTTCAGCTACCTCTGCCCCTCACAAGAGGGCCCGCCCAGCTCCATCCTCGCCAAGATCAGCTTCAGGTCCTACTGCTTCGACTCCTACTGCTCCGGTCCCTACTGCTCCGGCTTCCACCCCTCCAGCTTCACCAGCCGTCGACCCGACTGGATCTCCAGCAGGCTCCGGAGATACAACAGTCCTTGGCTTCTCTTCAAATGATGAGCCTTAGGCTCTTTTTGTATTAGCTCCCGCCTTTTTGTGCTTGATGCCAAAGGGGGAGAAGTTTTGTATTACTCTTTATGTTTTAGATGGATATATTTCTATGGTTTTTATATGTTATGAGATGATTGGTCTATGGATATTGTTGGATGGTTTATTATATATGTTGAGTCCTTGTAAATATATGGTGTTGAGTGATCTTTATATTCTGGATTTATCCTTGTGAGATGTCTTTGGCTATTCTGCATCTGGCAGAATGTTATGACAACTCCCGTGAAGAGGCGCGCCAATTCCGCTTGGAGAGGGATTATGCTCGGCAGCAACGAGAACTCTTCAATACAATAAGGAACAATAGCGCTTCTTTGATTCGGGATGATGTAGATAGGCTTAGAGCCATAGCCAGTTCTCTAGGGGTAGCCAGTGTTGATCCCACTGATGTTAACATGTCCCTGGGAGAACTTTGTAAAAGGCTATCAGACCAGGTTGACGCTTTGGTCGCCTGCGTCCCTTTTGTATGTAAAGATTGTCAGAAATAAAGAATTTATTTTCCTTACATACTTGATCTCTTAAAAGGATTATGTAGAACTTATAATCCGAATTAAGGTTCTTTACATTCTGTGATAAATGTTACACGAGAATGCTTCCGCGACCAAAAATACGCAAGTAAACTTCTATCCAAAACTGGCTCAGTTCTTCGGTCTTAGAATAGCATTGCGACTGTAGACTGTGATCAGAACTAGAGTAACGATCACAAAACAGTTTTTTGGTCTCAGAATAGCATTGAGACCATAGACTGTGATCAGAACGATCACAGAAGAGTATCTTGACCATACGGCAACTACAGCTGTTATGATCACACATATCCGTTGTGATCACTGGATTACGTTGCGATCAATATAGAGGTCATAAACTTATTCTAAAGCCATAAGGAATTACTCCCTTAATAAAGATTTAGGAATTTCTGATATTTTTATCTATACCATAGCCCCCGAATGCGAAATAAAATGATAAAAACACATTTCATTTTGGATTCATTACTAGGTATGGATAATGGGTTCCAAGAGGAAAGACACCCATTATGGGAAATTAATAAAATACTCGGCAAAGGGTTGTCTCGGACATATAAAAGGAAGAGGTAGCTTACTGGAGAAGCCAAAAACCCTTCGTCGCCTTAGACCCTCCTGCCGCACAAAAACCCTCTTTTGCATTCCTCATCTTCGTCATCTCCAAAGTCACTACTTTTCTTCTCAATTCTTCATAAGAAATGGCGTCCTGGAGTCGATCCGTCCACCATACAGAAGAGAGCCTGGTGGCACTAGAGAAAGAAGAGATTCTCCCCCCACGGCTACTGATCAACTGGCGGCTAGCGGAAAAAGATTAAGAAACCCCAATCGTCCAAGAGGGCGAATTGGTGATCCTCGAGGAATGCTTGCGCTGTGGGTTCCGATTCCTAGAAAGCGAATTTCTGAGGAGAATCTTGGACTATTATGGGTTGGAGTTAGTAAATCTCTACCCAAATGCAGTCCTTATCCTGGCGATTTTCCAACATCTCTGTGAAGCCTTTGTCGGAGTGCTTCCAAGCATGGAGCTTTTCTGACGCTTCTACTTTTCGGCATGGTCAAAAAGTGCCAATGCCGCTGGGTGCATCTACTTCCGTATACGGGAGAGGAAGGAGTACTCATTCCCGCCTCTGCGGGACTCTATTCATGGGTGGTACCATAAGTGGTTCTACTGCACCCCTCCGTCGGAGAGCGGACTATGGTTCGCGAACACCCGACCGGAGAAAGCCAATGTGTTAGACTCCCTTCCCCATTCTGAGCACAAAATAGAAGAAACAAGCTCAAGCTATTATTCACTTAGTTTATGAAGGCTTGACCGCGTGTGATATCATACGCGACTTTGTGAAGAACAGGATGAACCCCCTGCGTGAAAGGGCACATCCGGCTTAGGAGGTGGAGTCCATGGCTAACAGCACCCTGGACTATAATAACGGTATGTCCTTTAGTCAACAAAACATGCAAAAAGACGTCGCATTTATTAACATGCTTGTTTGTGACACAACGCTATCCTTGTCCGAGATTGAGAAACGGACAAACTACCTCCTTCGAGCGTATAACGCCGTTGTGGAGGGAGCTAAAGGATCGTCTCGCCCCCAGAGCTTGATTAACGCTAGCGACGATCTTAAGCAAGAGCGCCGAAAGGTATGATTTATTCAAACAAGCTCTGTTGGAAACCATCCATTTGCCTTGTATTACCAAAAGCATGTTGAATAATACAGCTTCTGGGAAAATTTGATGAGGCAATGCGTCCAAGCGAGGACGTTGGTCCTTCGGGAAGACCGACCGCGAAGAGGGTGAGGGGGACCCCTTCAAAACACGAAGTGAAGGAGTCTGCTCCCAAAAAACCTAAGAAGATTCTGGAAAAGGCTTCTTTGCGGAAGAAACCATTACCGCGAAAAATAATGCGGTAAGATTCTCAATACCTCCTGTAACCCCAAGTAGAGTGGAAATTACTTCTTCGTCGTACAGGGTGAAGGGAGAGAGGATGAGGAAGATGACATTCCTCTAGTTCGCCGCAAGAGGAGAGCAACTGACCTCTTGGGAACAAGTGTCCCAGAGAGGTCGACTTCCCTTCCGGTCGACGAAATCTTCTCCTTGACCACGGGGACAAAAATGGCTATAATGGGCCCCGTGACCACTGACAATCCCGTGGTTTCGGGTGGAACCCAAGTGCCTGAGACTCATGAAGCCCCAGGACTAACAACACCTCCCCTACTGATAGAGGGAGCGACTGTGGTAAGAATCCTCACAATCTCTCACGTTTTCGTTCCTCCGTACATACCCATTGAATTGTGTTCATACAGGGAGAAGAGGATATTGTCCTTTTTAAGAGAAGGAAAACAAGGACAGAAGAAGACTCTTTCCCAAGAGCAACCAGTATGCTTCTTTCTCTTGGGAGCTCATCATCGGAACCTAAACCATGGGTGGGGTTTCGAATAAAGTGAGAACCTCTCCTATCGCCATCTAAATATGACTGACGGGAGGCATCTCGCCTTACAATATGTTTGTATGTCTGCTGGCGCAGGGATGCTGCACCTAGTACCCCGGTGACCTCGACAAGCCATGGTACACCAACAGCAAAGGTCGCGGGAGAGCCAAGTCCGATTCCCATGGCCGAAGAGGTTCTTCGGACCATCGTGGATGGAATGGCAGCGGAAATCCGATCCCAAGGGACGGAAACCGTAGTCCCGGCCAAAGAGGGGGATCAACAGGAAAGATCATATGCTGCCCCTACCGTGGACACATCAAGTCTTGAGGTTAGACCTCACGCTGATGTTGAGAATGGCTCATTCAGCGATTACATAGAGATATGAACAACTCTTCTTTTTTTTTATTTTCAAACTCGCAAAAATTCAGGAATATTCAAGTCTTAAGAGCAATTTATTATCATGTTCCAGGACTTGACCCGGGTGGTGACCAAGTCGATAGCTATAGCAAAGCATATCGAGGTCGTGCAACGGGAGATCAGCCGGCTGCAACAGTAAGTATGGTGCTCTTTATTCATATTAACTTGAATCCGTATTTAAGCGTAGCCGATCGTCCTTCTTGTTATAGAGAAAATACCTTTCTGAACAAAAGCATGGCTGATCGAGAGAATCAAGAAGAAGCTGCAGCTGTGAGATATTCTTCTCTAGAGAAGGAACTTCACGAAGCGCAGTCAAAACTTTCTTGTAAGTATACTTCCGACCAGAAGAAATCTCCTCATCGTATGAACAGTTTATAGTAAATGTCCACTGTGTTCATACAGCAGAAGAGGATCAAATAAGGCGTCATTCAGAAGAGAAAAGAAACCTTCAGGCGACCATCGAGTTGCAAAGCACGAAAATTGATACTGCTAGCCTGGCGAATGAAGGTCTAAACAAAACAATTCCCTCCTGCAGTGGTACTCAATCGAACATCCTCGAAAAGCTGAAGATGGTGGCTACTCTGCTAAAAGCAGATGTGATCGAGTCGCAAAAGGACAATCCAAGCCTTAGCGAGTTAGCCACACTGGTCATGGCCCAAGCCGAATCACTCCTCGAGTATCTTCCTGAAGAAACCAAACGGCAGGAAGAGGTACTGAGGTAAAATGTAGCCTCTGCCATTCTCTGCAGATTACGATTTCACCACGGCCCAAATTTGACTCTGAAGCTGGTGGTAGAAAATGCAGAGATCGAGAGTGATCGACTTGAGGCCATCTCTGAAGAAGTCAAGCCTCTAGTCGAAGATCTACTGAAAGAGCTAGGCCTTATTTGATTCCTTGTAATGATCTCACTTAGTAATTATTACCTATTAAATTACATTTATAACATGCAAATGCGCGCCTTAAATTTTTGGAAAAGAGTGATACTTTCTTCGTTTCATATTATGACCATATTCTCTTTAGCCCCCTCCTAAGATCATAAGTACTGAAGATCTAGTATTATAATCTCTGGAAAAAATATGGGCATTATGAATACCCAAGAAATGCTTTAACTTAGATATGATCATCCGATCAAACCGATACTGACCTCAATACAACATCTGACCTTATTATGAACTGGCAGCCACTCAAATGATCAAGAACATGCCAGTAAGTCCCGTGTGCGTTGAGAAACGGCTTATTGAGAGGGATGTCTTAGCTGGATGCAACCATGAGATCAACCAATGAATCCAGTTAGGATATTTGTAACAAGATGATTATCGACGATCAGCCCCTGAGCCAGGCTCGGTATAGGTATGGCAAATAAAGAAAATGAACATAACATGAGCCGAAGAAAAGTACTCACGAATTTTTGTTAAACCATGCTAATTGAACAGGAAAAAAGATTGGGAAACTTACACGTAAAACTTGCACAGTTGATCAATGTTCCACATATTGGATAAGATTCTACCGTCCTCCAACGCTAACCGAGACGATCTTGGTCGCGATACTGAAACAACAATGTAAGGGCCTTCCCACTAAGTAGAGAACTTATTGCGGTTAGACTGGTTTTGTATTTTTTGTAAAACCAGATCACCCACATGAAGACTACGCGGTCGCACCCTCTTGCTGTGATATTTTTGCAAAGCTTGTAAATATACTGCTGACCTTATCAACGCTTGATCACGCTTTTCTTCGAGGAAGGATAAATCCTGAGTACGTTGTTCGATCTGATCAATCTGGTTGAATTGATCTGTTCGGACAGAACCAAAATGGATTTCCGTAGGTAACACCGCCTTGGCGCCGTATACCAACTGGAAAGGTGTTTCACCGATGGCTCGACTACAGGTAGTGCGTAGTGCCCATAGAACGGAGTAGAGTTCATCTACCCAAGCCCCTGAGTGCATCTTAAGGCGATCGAAAACACGTTTCTTGATGCCTTGTAATATCTACCCATTGGCGCGTTCGACAGCACCATTGCTTTGTGGATGAGCTACAGAAGCAAAACACACCTTGGTTCCAATATTATCGCAATAGTTCAGGAAGAGGCCGCTAGCGAACTGGGAACCGTTGTCAGTGATGAGATGACTTGGAACACCAAATCGAGTGATGATGTTCTTATGAAAGAACTTCTGAGCCGCAGCAGCGGTGACGTTACGGATTGGCTCAGCCTCAATCCACTTTGTAAACGTGTCAATGGCTACGAACAGCAATTTGTAACCATTAACGGCCTGTGGCATAGGTCCCACAATATCCATCCCCCAGACCGCAAAGGGCCACGTTAATGGGATGGTTTGCAAGGCATATGCGGGCTGATGAACCTGCCTGGCATGAAATTGACACTGGGGCATGTCTTGACCAAATTTTTGGCATCATCGAGTGCCGAAGGCCAGAAAAAACCCTGTCGGAAAGCTTTCCCGACTAGTGTGCAAAATGACACATGCGCACCACACACACCGTCATGGATTTCTTTCAAGAGGGATTTACCTTCCTCTTGAGAAATACAACGCATGAATACCCCTTAAGTACCCTTCCTATACAAAACTCCTTCTATAAGCTTGTATAGGCGCGCTTTTCATATCAACCGATCACTTTCAGTTTCATCCTTAGGCAAGGTCCCATGTTTGAGATAGACCCTCAATGGATGGGTCCAATCCCCTTCTTGTCCAAGGTTGGTAACGAAGACTGTTACTTGGTCATCTTCGACGAACACCCCTGCCGGAGCAGATGTACGTGAGAACCCAATTTTAGATAATTGGTCTGCGAGAATATTGTCCTTTCGCGGGATGTATTGGACTTCGAAATGACTAAAGTGTTTTTCCAATCTCCTCACCTCCCCCAGGTAATGAGCCATTGTCTCATCGAAGGTGCTGCACTCCTTGTTTACCTGGTTTATGACTAGCTGTGAGTCTCCCCTCACCACTAATCGACGGACTCCGAGGAATTTCGCTGCCCGGAGCCCTACAATAAGACCTTCATACTCTGCTGCGTTGTTAGTCGCAACAAAATGTAATTGAATGACATACTTAAGTTGGTCGCCTTGAGGCGTTACTAAGACAACTCCAGCCCCCGAGTGTTGGAAACTACGAGAGCCGTCAAAATACATCGTCCAATGGTCGGTGCACGACAAGTCTTCGGATTCTTGCCTTGGAGGGCCAGGGTTAGTCCATTCGACCACAAAATCTGCAAGGATCTGAGACTTGACCGCAATGCAAGGGGTGAAATGGATGTCAAATGCTCCAAGTTCCACAGTCCACTTCGTAATTCGACCAGATTTCTCCTGGTTTCAGATAATGTCTCCCAAGGGGAAGGACGAGGGCATTGTAATTTTATGTGCTGAAAGTAATGTTGTAACTTGCGGGAAGCCATTAGTAGCGCGTAAAGGATCTTCTGGACCTCAGGGTAATGCTCCTTAGGACCATGAAGTACCTCGCTCAAGTAATAGACGGGTCATTGCACACCTTCTCTTTCTGCAATCAGAACAGCGCTGACTGCATGAGGTGTGACCGCCAAATAAAGAAGTAGTGGTTCCCTTGTGACCGAGGAAACCAACACCGGCGGACTAGATAAGTATGCTTTAACCTCCTAGAATGCTTTCTCGGCTTCATCCAACCAGGTAAAACCATGGTGCTTGTGGAGAGCTTTGAAGAAGGGTAATCCTCTCTCGCCTAGTCGCGATATAAATCAACTTAAAGCCGCCATGCGACCTGCCAGGCACTGGACGTCTTTCATGGTCGAAGGAGACTTCATTTGCTCGATGGCCTTGATTTTTTCAAGATTAACCTCAATTCCTCTAGAACAGACGAGAAAGCCTAAAAGTTTACCAGATGAAACCATGAAAGAACACTTTTTTGGGTTTAATTTTATTCCAAATTAGTTTAAATTACAGAAGGTTTCAGCAAGATCATCTAAATGAGTCAAGCTTTTTAAGCTTTTTACAACCAAGTCATCTACGTAAGCTTTAAGATTACACCCCATCTGGGAAAGAAAGGTCTTTTGCATCAAGCGCTAGTACGTGGAACTGGTGTTCTTGAGACCAAAAGGCATTCTGACGTAACAGTAGGTGCCAAATGGTGTGATGAAGGCAGTCTTCTCTTCATCTTCTTCTGCCATGCTAATTTGATGATATCTTGAGTAAGCATCTAGAAAACTCATCAGTCGCAACCCGCAGTAGAATCGACCAACTGATGCCGGGAAGGGGAAAGTCATCCTTCGGGTAGGCACTGTTTATGCTGGTGTAATCGACGCACAAGCACCACTTACCATTTGACTTACGGACCATGACCGGATTTGCAAGCCATTCTGGATGATCGACTTCTCGAATAAACCCGGCTGCTTGGAGTTTGTTTAACTCTGCGCGGATAGCTTCTTGCCGATCAACAGCAAAACATCTAAGCTTCTGCTTTATTGGTCGTTGTCCCGGTCGAATTGCTAACCTGTGCTCAATTACCTCCCTTGGGACACCGGGCATGTCAGATGGTTTCCAAGCAAATACATCTGCATTAGCCCGGAGGAAGGTAATGAGTTTGAGTTCCTGTTTGTCATCCAGGCCTGACCCAATCCGAATTGTTCTAGATGGATCATCTGGGCATAATGGAACCAGTTTTAGCTTTTCCTCTGGTCGAGGGGCGACTTTGATCGTATCCGCAGCCGTGGTGGTGATCTTGACATCCCGAAGGGGAAGTTGATCCACGAGCTCCAGTGATAACCGATCGCAAGTCAATGCCACATTGCGGTTGCCTCGGACCGAAATAACTCCTTTGGGGCCAGGTAACTTGCTGCACTGATATGCATAGTGCGTTGCCATCATAAATTTAACGAGAGTTGGCCTACCAAAAATCATGTTATAAGCCGAATCACAATCAATTACGTCGAAAGTAACTAACTTTGTTCGGAAATTATCCGGTTCACCCAGTGTGACTGGGAGCACCACCTGTCCCATCGGCATCATCGAGGGGCCAGGAATTATCCCATAAAACGGATGGATTATGGGTTTGATTTTTGAACGAGGGATTTGCATCTTGTTCAATGCCTTGACCAATAAAATGTCCAAGGAACTACCTCCATCGATCAGGACCCTTTCAACTCTTGCGTTACTGATAATTGGGGTAATGACCAAAGGTAATCTCAATGGTCGAGTAAGCCCAACGGGACAATCAGAGTGATCAAACGTTAAAGGAGTGTCCAACCAACGGGGGTATTGAGGTTCGCCAAGGGGAGCTTCCGCTTGGTTAACTTCTCGATGAAATACTTTAACTGTCGTTTAGAAACAAAAGAGGAGGAACCTCCAAAAATTACATTAACATAATTACGAGGTACCTGGTAGAACATTTCTTCGTCCCCGTCGGCATCTCTAAGCCCGCAAGTCTGCTCTTTCGATGACAAAGTTGGCATCGCCCAATTCCCTAGTAGAAGTCATCTAGTTGCTTCAACCAGCCCCAGCAATTCTTGAGGTCGTGTCCCGGAGAGTTGTGGATCGGACACCACTTCTTTCCTTCCTGCGAGTTAGTTGGTTTTTCTAGCTGGTCGGAATTGTAACCACCAAAGGCAGTTTTATTTTTAAATGAAAACTTATTAACTTTCGCTGCCGGCGGCTTTTCCGCGACTGCGACCTCCCGGTACTGTCTAGTTCTATTCTTTTTGGTCTTCTTTGACCTCCCCCCCGATGAAGACTCCGGCTTCTTGCCTGTATCCTCTTTTTTCATGTCCTTGAGACTTGGTTGGGGCGGTAAATTTCCTTTATCGACCATCCTATTCCATTCAATGGCCTCAACCTCGTCTGAATAGCGATCAGCCATATCAAAGAGATCGGCGACTGATCGAGGAGGGTTGATAAGTAAATCTTCCGTAAATCTCTGATATCGAACAGCATGGTTAAACGCCCTGATAACAAAGTTATCAGATATGTTTGGGATGGTATTTCTCACCCAGACAAACCTTTTGACAAACTGTCGGAGAGTCTCTGTAGAGGTTTGTAGTAGATGATGAAGATCGTCTTCTTTCCCGGGTTTTTTATAACAATTCTGGAAATTGTTGAGGATAGCATCGCACAAAATTTCCCAGTTATATATCGAACCCTCGGGATAATTGACACTACCACAGAAACAGACATCCAGGACGGCACGTCATAGATGGTTATGAACTGTTCAATGGAAAACCGTCTGCGAAGGCCTGTCAGGAGAATATGTTCAGTTATCACAGTCGGTTCTGATGTCAAAAACAACTATGATAGTAAACCAGATGGTTCTGAACACAAAACCGTCTGTAATAGTCTACTTATCACAGACGGTTCTAACCTAAAACCCGACTGTGATAGATACAATCGGTTCACAGCTGAGAACAGTCTGTGATAACTAGAATATCACAGATGGTTCAGAACTCAGAACCGACTGTGATATATACAGTCGGTTGTGAACTAAGAACCGACTGTGATAGTGTAGTTATCACAGACGGTTCTGAGGTCTGAACGGACTGAAAAAGTGCCGGCGCTTCGAATTCTCAACTGTGATCATTTCTGTCTTCGATCTTCGCGCGCGACGCCTAGGAGAACATGAAGCATCGCTTTGGAAGTTCTATAAATTGACAGTGGAAAAATTGCCATTTACTTTACAAGTTTTTATAATTCCTCAGACTGTTTGACTCCTTAGCTTCTCTGCGCCAATGGCATCCTCGATGGCATCGTCAGCCTCGCCCTCCCTGGTAAGAACTCTCAATCTTTTGGACTTACCCCTTATTGTTAATCCATGTTCAATACATTCTTGACCTGTTGATTTGCACAGGGAAGGGGATCCGTGGAAGACTCGGGCAAGGTGTAGCTTCTAGGCCCCTAAAGAGTGTTTTGGTAATTAATGACAATTACAAATGTTGAACTAACGTTACCTGTTAAGTTGTGTCAAGAACAAACTCAAAAGACAAGTTAATGAAAGGCAAAGAAAGAGCTACATGATGAAGAAAGGATATTGAGCAAAGAGGCAAAGGTACGGAATAGAGTCTTTTTCCTTTTACCGGTCTAAGGTGATTAGAGAAGAATTTTGACCGGATTATAGGATAGTTGCTGTACTATTAAGAGGAGCATGTGGTGTATCACGAAGTAGTTCATCTATGTGCCACAAGTCATAAAAACAACTTGCATTGCATACTAGAAGGTCAAATACTTTGAAAATGCATTGTTCCTTTCAATTCAGTCAAATTCTGTCTGAGTCGGTCTGACCGATTGTTAGCCTGTCTGACCGAATAGACGGTATGACCGAATGTTTATTCGGACTGACTGACGTTATGAAAAAATGTGTTTTCTTTATTAAAGAGGTCGGTCTGTCCGTAGTTAAAACCTAAGTCAGACTCCTGGAACTTCAACTCATTTTTTGGAACTTAATGTGTTAAGACGGTCTGACCGATTAATTGTTAGTCCAGTTTGACCGCTAAAACGGTCTGACCGAGTTTTTGTACTACGGTCTGACCGTGTGGCCGGTATGTTCGAATATTTTGGCCTGACCGTATATCGTGTCCAGAAACCATGTCGTCTCTGGATGGTTTCACGGTCTGACCGCATTTGGCTCCGGTCTGACCGTGAGAGTGCCCGACAAGGGCAGGTGAGCATTTATTGCGCCTGTTTAATGCCATTGCAATTGCGGTGGTCTGAACGGGCTTATACCTACGGTCTGACCGCCAAGTGATCTTTTTCTCCCAATGGCTGGTAACGGCTATATTTATTGTGGGGGGTATATATACTCCCATGCTCGGTCCTGTTCATAATTTTTGGATCATTTGTGAACATTGCCATCATCTTTGAGAGCAAAGCAAGTCTCATACACTCTAGGGTTCTAATTCTTGAATTTGTGAGAGTGTGCATTTGAGATCTTCTAGTGCATTGCATTTAGATCACTAAATCAACTTTGTGGCACTAGAAGAGCGTTAAGTGATCATCACCGGCTTGTTACTCTTGGAGTTTGTCGGCTCCTAGACGGCTAGGAGGAAGGCTTTGGAGAGCTCTTCAAGGAAGATTGTGAAGAAGCCTCAAAACGCCTTGTGAAAGGGTCGAGCACGCCTTGCTGGAGCGGTAAAGTGCATCATTAGTGAAATCGAGGTGTGGATAACTCATCACACTAATCCGGCTCGAGATCTAGGTCACTTCTTGGGAGAAAATTGACTAGATAGAGGAGCGGTTAGAAATTTGAGTTTGCCTCAACGTGGATTAGGGGTGATCGGCAAATCACCGAGACCACAGGATATATCCTTGTGTTAAATTGATTGTGTTCATGTTGTTTTAGCTATGTGCTCTCAATTGTTGTTAATTGCTTGATTAGTTGTTAAATTATCAAAATCGCCTATTCACCCCCCCCCCCCGCAGTCGATATCCTAGATCCCTTTCAATTGGTATCAGAACTTGGACTCCATATTTAGAGGATTTAACCATCCCGGAGTAGGATAACGATGGCTAGTGAGGGTCAGATTAATATTGGCAAACCACCACTCTTTGATGGATCAAACTATACATATTGGAAAACTAGGATGATGGTCTATCTTAAAGCAATGGGTGGAAAAATTTGGAAAGTGGTAGATGAGGGTTTCACAATTCAAGATGATGATGACATGACCAACCTAGATACAGCAAATGCTTTAGCTAATGCTCAAGCCATGAATGTTCTTTATAGTGCTCTAAATCTAGGTGAATTTAATAGAATTTGTAAACTTAAAACGGCTCATGACATTTGGAGAAATCTTATGGATATCATGAAGGAACCTCAAGGGTCAAGGATGCTAAATTATTTATCCATAAGGGTCAATTTGAAAAGTTTACTATGTTGCCCAATGAAGATGTCTCGGAGATGTTCAACCGATTAAATAACATAGTAAATGAGCTAAAAGGGCTTGGTATGGATGTCACAAATATGGAATTTTGTCATAAATTTCTTAGAACTTTACCTTCAAAATATGACACTATTGTGACCTTACTTGTACGATCAAATTTGAAGAGTGTGACTTCTTTGGAGGTATTGAGTGAAATTCTCACTCATGACATATTTAAGAAATCCCAAGAAGAGGTGAAAGATGAGGCTTCCGACTCCAAGAAGAAGAACATAGCACTCAAAGTTCAAGCCTCCAAAAGGGAAGACAATGAAGAAGAAAGCGATGAGAGAGACACCGATGAGGAAATGGCTCTCTTCGTGAGAAGGTTCAAGCGGTTCATGAAGAAGAGATATCAAGGAAAGTCCTTCAAGAAAGGACAATCATCCAAAAGGAACCCATTTGAAGAAAGACGATGCTTTGATTGCGGTGAAAAGGGCCATATCTCCGCACAATGCAAAAACAAGGAAGAAGAAAAGTCGGTGAAAAAGAAGAAGGTACGAAAAGGAAGGAGAAAGCAAGAAGAAGGTTTTCAAGAAATATTACAAGAAAAAGAAGGACGGACAAGCTTGCTTCATTGAATGGGATTCGGATGCTTCAAGTTCCGATTCCGAAGATGAAGATGAAGCATCACCTAAAGGACTCGCCGGAGTAGCTATCAAGGAAGCTCCATCTCTATTCTCCACCCCTCATTGCCTCATGGCTAAAGGGAAATCTAAGGTATCATGTGACGAAGATGAATACTCTTATGATGACCTAGTTGAGATGATCACTGGTTTTGATGACTATATGAGTAAAGAAAAAGGAAAATTCAAGGAATTGAAGAAGAGATACAAAACTCTTCAAAATTCCTATGAGGAGCTAAAAAAATCTCATGAGAGTCTCAAAGAAACTCATGAGATGCTTAAGGAAGCTCATGACTCACTAATTACTCATAAAGCCAACAAAACAGGTAATGACATAGGCATCACTTGCAATATTTTAAATGACTTGCCTATGATATCCACTTCTAGCATGTCTACATTTTGTGAAGATTTAATTGAATTAACTTCTAGGCCTAAAGTTGATGACCATGTGCTTAGTCTTGAAAACAATGAACTTAAGGACAAAATTGAAAAACTAACAAATGATCTAGCTAAATGCTATGTCGGAGAATCAAAACTAAGACATCTACTAGATAGTCAAAGGTTCTCCTTAAGAAAGGAAGGACTAGGTTACATTCCTAAAAAAGAGAAACATGTTTTTCTCACATCTAAAACCATATTTGTAAAAGAAAAGGAATATTGCAACAAATGTAAAAGTTTAGGTCATATTGAGAAAAATTGCCATGCTAGCAAAAGTAACTCATTTCTTATATTCAACTCTTGCTATGTTTTAAAGAAAATGAACAATGGCGATGTTAAAGCCAAATTTGTTGGAACCCCAATAATTGGTGCCCAAAAGAAAGCCATTTGGGTCCCAAAATCCTTGGTAACTAACCTCCGAGGACCCAAAAAGATTTGGGTACCTAAAAAGACCTAACTTTGTTTTGTAGGTAAATTATAAGGCCGGAGGACAATATTGGGTGCTCGATAGTGGATGCACTCAACATATGACCGGTAATCACAATATGTTCTCCTCTCTAAATAACGAAGGTGTGGAATATGATAAGATCACATTTGGAGATAATAGCAAAGGATAGGTAAAAGGTCTAGGTAAAATTGCCATCTCAAATGACCTCTCCATCTCTAATGTATTGCTAGTCGAATCTCTTAACTTCAATCTCTTATCCGTAGCTCAACTTTGTGATCTTGGATTTATATGTGCTTTCTATCCAAAAGAAGTGATTATCACTAGTATTGATGATAATAGTGTGATCTTCAAAGGTTTTAGACATGACAACCTCTATTTAGTTGATTTCAATTCAAATGATGCTAATCTCGGTACATGCTTGTTCACTAAATCATCTAAAGGTTGGCTATGTCATAGAAGGCTTGGGCATGTTGGAATGAAACAACTAAATAGATTAGTTAAACATGATTTAGTTGTTGGATTAAAAGACGTGAAGTTTGAAAAGGATAAATTATGTAGTGCTTGCCAAGCCGGAAAACAAGTTGCAAACTCACATCCAACCAAAAGCACAATGTCAACTTCCAGTCCACTTGAGTTATTGCATATGGATTTATTTGGCCCAACTACTTTTGTGAGCATTGGTGGCAATAGTTATTGTCTTGTCATTGTAGATGATTTTTCGAGATATACGTGGATATTCTTTCTACATGATAAGTCAATTGTATTTAACACTTTCAAAAGTTTTTCTCAAAGGGCCGAAAATGAATTTAGTTGCAAGATCAAGAAAGTGAGAAGTGACAATGGCTCCGAATTCAAGAATACCAAGGTTGAAAACTGGTGTGATGACAAGGGCATCAAACATGAGTTTTCGGCCAAGTATACACCGGAGCAAAATGGAGTAGTCGAACGAAAGAACCGGACATTGATAGACATGGCAAGATTCATGCTTTCGGAGTACAATGTTTCGGACACCTTTTGGGCCGAAGCAATCAACACCCCATGCCATGCATCGAACCGACTTTATTGTCATCGGCTACTAAAGAAAACTCCTTACGAGCTTCTCATCGAAAGAAAACCAAACATTTCCTACTTCCGAGTGTTTGAATGTAAGTGCTATATCTTGCGAAAGGTACACGCTTATCTAAATTTCAAAGTAAATGTGATGTAGGATTTTTATTAGGATACTCATCAAATAGCAAAGTATATCGTGTCTACAACCAAAACTCCGGTTTGGTTGAAGAGACGCATGACGTTGAATTTGATGAGACTAACGGCTCTCAAGAGGAGCAAGACAACTTGGATGATGTAGGTAATGAAGGGTTAAGGGTGGCGATGAAGAACATGACCATTGGGGATATCAAGCCGAAAGAAGATAGTGATCAAGATGAAGATCCATCCACTCAAGCTATCCCCTCTTCGTCAACACCTCAACATGAAGATCAAATAGTTGAAGTGGTTGATCTGGAAGATTCGCCTCAACAACAACTGGAAGTTCCGTCTACCTCTACTTCACAAAACCCGGTTGATCATCCAAGAATTCATCACTCAATTTCTAAGGATCACCCCGTCGATCAAATTGTTGGTGATTTGCGTAAGGGTGTTCAAACTCGTTCTCGTCTTGCTTGATTTTGTGAAAATTTCTCCTTTGTTTCCTCTTTTGAGCCCACACATGTAGATGAAGCTTTAAAAGATCCGGATTGGGTGAATGCTATGCATGAAGAATTAAACAACTTCACCCACAACAATGTTTGGGAATTGGTCGAAGAACCAAATCCGGATAAACACAACGTAATTGGAACCAAATGGATTTTCAAGAACAAACAAGATGCAAACGGAGTGGTAGTAAGGAACAAAGCAAGATTGGTGGCACAAGGATATACTCAAGTTGAAGGTTTGGGCTTCGGTGAAACCTTTGCTCCCGTAGCTAGATTTGAAGCTATTAGAATCTTGCTTGCCTTTGCTTCATCTCATAATATTAAACTTTATCAAATGGATGTCAAAAGTGCATTTTTAAATGGAAAAATTAATGAATTAGTGTTTGTTAAACAACCTCCAGGATTTGAAGATCCTACAAAACTAAATCATATGTATAAACTCTCCAAGGCTCTTTATGGTCTTAAACAAGCACCCCATGCTTGGTATGAAAGACTTAGAGACTTCTTAATTTCAAAAGGCTTTAAAATTGAGAAAGTTGATACTACCTTATTTACTAAGAAAATTGGAAATGATTTTTTTGTATATCAAATTTATGTTGATGGCATCATATTTGGATCTACTAACCAAGATTTTTGCGAAGAATTTGGTAACATGATGTCCAGGGAATTTGAGATGTCATTGATAGGTGAACTAAGCTTCTTCCTCGGACTACAAGTTAAATAACTCAAGGAAGGAACTTTTGTCAATCAAAGCAAATATGTGAAGGACATGCTCAAGAAGTTCGGACTTGAAGAAGCAAAGCCGATCAAGACACCAATGGCCACAAATGGTCACCTTGTCTCTGACGAAGGAGGTAAACCGGTAGACACAAAGCTTTATAGATCTATGATTGGTAGTTTACTGTATCTTACCGCTTCTAGGCCCGATATTATGTTTAGTGTTTGTATGTGTGCAAGATTTCAAGCCTCTCCTAAAGAAAGTCAGTTAATGGCCGTTAAGCGCATTTTGAGGTATCTAAAATATTCATCTAGTATAGGGTTGTGGTATCCAAAAGGTGCTAAATTTGAATTAATTGGATATTCTGATTCCGACTATGCGGGATGTAAAGTGGATAGAAAAAGCACCTCTGGCAATTGTCAACTATTAGGAAGATCTTTAGTCTCTTGGCCCTCCAAGAAACAAAACTCAGTAGCTCTATCAACCATCGAAGCAGAATATGTTTCCGCGGGTAGTTGTTGTGCACAATTGCTTTGGATGAGGCAAACTTTGTTGGATTATGGGATAAAATTTGAAAAAGTGCCTCTTTTGTGTGATAATGAGAGTGCAGTGAAAATAGCCACAAATCCAATTCAACACTCTCGGACCAAGCATATAGATATCTGACACCACTTCCTTAGAGATCATGTTAGTAAAGGTGATGTGGTGGTGGATAATGTGAGAACCGAAGATCAATTAGCAGATATATTCACTAAGCCCTTAGATGAAAACCATTTTTGTAAACTCCGGAATGAGCTTAACGTCATTGATATATCAAATGTGGCTTGAAATGTTGAACTCATATAGTTTGTGCTTAAAGTGTTACTTAATTGCATGAACTTATCTTTTTAAGAGCATTTTAGGCTCTTTATCGGCAATTAGGTGAAATTCACTAAAAATATGTTAATTTGTAAGATGGATACTTCCCCTTTGGCGATATTGTCTATATCTTACTTATAGTTATCCTACATATATCTCTTACCTTATTTGAATCTCTTATGAGCATCAAATCAAACAAATTTTCCCCAAGCTTTTCAGTCCTTCCAGCGGTCTGACCGAACCAATTGCGGTCTGACCTAATGCATCTCCAGAGAGCATTGCAAAATCTCTTCTTCCAGTGGTCTAACCGGTCTCTTGCCCACGGTCTGACCGAATTTTCACGACCAGAGACTTTTTTATCCCGAATCTTTGCCCTGTCACTCTCTTCCCCACTCTTGTCTCTTTCACGTGCACCCCAAAGTTTTTGGAATCTTCTTCTCCAGTCAAACCCAAGCGACGCACGGACAAACCGTTGATCAAGATCACCTCCAAACCATGTCTTCTAGGTATATTTCTCGGATTCTTCTTCTTTATCAAATTAGTTTCCTATTCATCTTGGGATTTAGGGCAAATGAGGTGAATCAAGTTTAAATCTACTCAAAACCTAAAATTGATTCTTCCTCTTGATGCACTAAGTGTTTTCACGCGTTTATCTGTCCACATTGCGCCCTAAAATCAACTAAATCCAAGGAATCATGACAAACCCTAACTCTACGGTTGCGCCGGTCTGACCGCCCCAGTTCCGGTCTGACAGACAGCAACAGCAGAGCCAGAGTTCGGTGTGACGCTGGGTGCCCGATCTTCCGAAAGGTACGTGATAGATCGATTGGTAGAGCTTCGACGTAGAACGATCCGGCTTCAAATCAGGCACGATCTGAACCCCGCAATCGCAACACCACTACTCCGTTGGTTATCAATCTCGCGTGAGCGTGATTGACCTCGCCAAGAAGGCTTATCCCTGTTGCGAATCGAGAACACAAGCAAGAACACAGAAGAAAGCAAACTGAATTGCAAATACGAATGATTAATCTCACAAGTTGGGGTCTCACAAACCAATCAAGCGGCGAAACTGTTCGAAGACAGAATAATCTAAGCAAAACCCAATCCTAACTCGGATGATGGCTACTGAATATAAGGTGTTAGGGTCGGCCAAGGAACCCTGGACGCGCCCTAATGGGCTCCAACGAGGTACATGGGCCAACGGCCCAAAGACGGTGGCGCAGCACCCTGACAGATTCTGGACGCTGACTTGTTTCAACGATTCCCATTGGCTCCGGTGGAATTTTGATGTGGAACCAGTTCCATTGGAAATCTTATCTCCTTAGCTTTCCAAAGGTATATAAACCGTCGAAAACGGAGTCCGTATGCGTCCTGGGCGACGATTTTAGTGCAGACTGCTCCTGGATTCCGAGGTGGACTTGAACTTCGAATTGGTGATGGGATGGGCTTCAACTCCAACTCAAATTAGACGTGGTTGTTGGCCTCCTTTGCTTCCTTGCGGATGGGCTTCACCTCCAACTCGAATTCGACGTGGTTGTTGGCCTCCTTTGCTTCCTTGCTGGTCTCCATGCCTGCGGTGATCCTCTCCATGATTCCTAAGTATAATAGCATCATTAAATAGCAATCCATCCTCGAAAATACAATGCGATTCACTTAGGAGCGAGTTCACCTGTTGAGGAAGTAGTCGTGCTCGAGCTCTTGTTATGGGACCTTCAAGGGCCGGTTCAATGCGCGTATTTGAAGGTATGATGTCCTCATCAGACTCCCCTTCTTGAATTTGAGTCGTCCTCGACTCAAGTTCACTTTCTTCTCCCATGTATGGTCACAAATCTGCAATGTTAAATGTGGGACTAACCCCAAAATCTGCAGGCAGGTCTAACTTATATGCATTGTCATTTATCTTTGCAAGAATTTTAAAAGGACCATCAGCACGTGGCATTAACTTAGACTTGCGCAATTCAGGAAATCTATCCTTTCTCAAATGCAACCACACTAAATCACCCGGTTCAAGTTTTACGTCCTTTCTACCTTTACTACCAGCAATCCTATATTTTTCAGTCATCCTCTCAATATTTTCCTTAGTTGCAGCATGCATCTTAAGAATAAATTCAGCACGTTGTTGAGCATCACAATTAACTCTCTCATCGGCAGGTAAAGGCAAAAGATCAATTGGAGCACGAGGAGTAAAACCATATACTACCTGAAAAGAACTTACCTTGGTGGTGGAGTGAACCGCTCTATTGTAAGCAAACTCAACATGCGGTAGACACTCTTCCCACATCTTCAAATTCTTCTTTAGGACAGCTCGCAACATGGTTGATAAAATTCTATTAACAACCTCTGTCTGTCCGTCAGTTTGGGGATGACATGTAGTAGAAAACAGCAACTTTGTCCCCAATTTGTTCCAAAGCGATCTCCAAAAGTGGCTCAAAAATTTCGCATCGCGATCTGAAACAATAGTAATAGGCACACCATGCAAGCGAACGATTTCTCTAAAAAATAAATCAGCTATGTTTGTGGCATCGTCGCTCTTATGACAAGGAATAAAATGTTCCCATTCTAGCTCGAATGTCTTGTCAAAATCAGGAAGTTGTAGCAAAGGCACCTGTGTAAGCTTCGCTTTGAGGACGTCAAAAGCATGGTCGTGCGCTGGTCCCCAACGGAAAGGAACTCCTTTCCTTGTCAATTCGTGGAGAGGTGCTGCAATGGTGCTGAAATCCCACACAAATCGCCGATAAAATCCTGCAAGACCAAGAAAACTGCGCACCTGCGTGACAGTCGTTGGAATCGGCCAGCTAGTAATGGCTTCAATTTTCGCCTCATCCACCTCAATTCCCTGTGAAGTGACAACATAGCCAAGAAACGAGACTCGATCGGTGCAAAAAGTGCACTTCTCAAGGTTACCAAACAAGCGTGCATCACGCAAGGCAGTAAAAACAGCTTGTAAATGTTCAATATGTTCATCATGTGACTTGCTGTAAATGAGAATATCATCAAAGTATACCACCACGAATTTGCCAAGAAAAGCACGCAAAACTTCGTTCATCAAACGCATGAAAGTGCTAGGTGCATTAGTTAAACCAAAAGGCATGACTAACCACTCATAAAGCCCGAACTTAGTTTTGAAAGTAGTTTTCCATTCATCTCCCAAAGCCATTCGAATCTGGTGGTACCCACTACGCAAATCAATTTTTGTGAAAATAATAGAACCACTCAACTCATCAAGCATGTCATCTAACCTAGGAATAGGATAGCGATATCGAATGGTGATGTTATTAATGGCTCTACAATCAACACACATGCGCCAACTGCCGTCTTTTTTAGGAACCAAAAGAACAGGAACAGAACAAGGACTAAGACTCTCACGTACGTACCCACGGTCCAAAAGGTCTTGGACTTGTCGCTGTATCTCCTTAGTTTCCTTGGGATTGGTCCTGTAAGCAGCACGGTTTGGCAAGCTCGTCCCTGGAATCAAATCAATCTTGTGCTCAATTCCCCTCACAGGTGGCAGCCCCGGTGGAAGCTCAGAGGGAAACACATCCTTGTACTCCTCCAAAAGGTTAGCAACAGCGTGGGGCACCGAAAAAGACATGTCCTCAAGAGAAAACAATGCCTTTTTGCAAGCCAAAGCATAGCATATCCCATTAGGCTCATCAATTTCAGCAAGATCAATTTTATTTGCAAGCAAAGTAGGAGTTTTCAATTTAATTACTTGCTGATTTTCAGATTGTAACAGGTTCTTTTGCTTATCATTACGCGTCCTATCCTTTTCATATTGCACAATTTCAGCCGGGGACATAGGAAGCAACGTAAGTTTCTTTCCCTTATGGATAAGAGTGTACTTATTAGCTCGACCATGGTGAGTTGGATCAGTATCAAACTCCCAAGGACGCCCCAACAATAGGGCACAAGCATCCATAGGTACGACATCGAAATCAGCAAGATCGTGGTAGGAGCCAATAGAAAAATGCACTCTTGCTGTTTGAGTTACCTTGACCTTGCCGCTGTTGATGAACCACTGAATGTGGTAGGGATGGGGGTGTGCTCTCGTGGTCAAGCCAAGCTTCTGGACTAAGTCGGTGTTCACCAAATTGTTGCAGCTGCTGCCATCAATGATGGTGCGGACGCGGCAGTCCTTGACGATGAGGAACATGTTGAACAAGTTGTGACGCTGCAACTTGTCATCTGTCTCAACTTGGGCACTCATCGAGCGCTGCACAATGATGGTTCTGTAGGTGTCCGTTGCTGCGGTGCCAAGTACCTCCTCATCACTGCACTCCTCGTCCTCTTCTTCGCCTGCAACGTTAGTGGCGAGGGAATATTCATCTTCAACATCAGAAGCACTAACATACCCGCCATCAGCCGTAGCAATATATGCCCTTTTGCTAGGACAATCTTTCTGTACATGACCCATGCCCTTGCAGCGGTGGCACACGATCCCTGTAGAACGTCCCATGGAAGACACCGAAACGGAGCTCGCTGCCAGTGCCTGCAAAGTCACAGATTTGCGTACCTCAGGAGGTCACAAAGGTGATGAAGATGGTGCTGGACGCGAGGCGCTCTTGGAAGGGACAGGTGGCTGCACAGTTTGGTTGTCGCGACCGGATTGCATAGTCCGAGGAACAAAGTTGTTGGAGAAGTTGTTCCGCTGTCTCCGGTCCGCTAAATGTCGTCCCTGCAATTCTTTTTCTGCCAACATAGCAAGCTGGAACAAACGATTGACAGTAGTATATTCTTTGTAGTCAACAATATCCTGAATTTCACGCCTCAACCCCCCATAAAACCGACAAATTTTATCTTCGGTTTTCTCTTGTACTCCACAACGTATCATGCCCTTTTGTAGCTCAGCGTAATATTCCTGGACAGACATATTACCCTGCTCTAAGCGCTGCAATTTCTTACGCAAATCACGTTGGTAGGAAGGAGGAACAAAACGTTCACGCATAGCTTCTTTTAACCTAGCCCATGTGTCAGGTTGTAAGCGGAGGGTAGCAAGTTCATTCCACCAGATGATAGCAAAGTATTTAAATTCACTAGTGGCTTGCCTAACTCGATGTTGCTCAGGAACTAAGTGAGAATTAAACTTTTGCTCAACAGTCATCTCCCAATCTAAGTAAACCTCAGCATCATAGGCACCATGAAAAGGAGGGATGGAAAATTTCACCTTAGCAAAAGGATCATCATCGGCACGACCATGATGGTGGTTGTTATTACCTCCCATACCGTGCTGATTGCGGCGAAGGCGTTGACGTAGTCGTGCCTCTTGTGTCGTTCGTTGGTTCACCTCTCCATTGTCGCCATATTCAACGTCTTGGTCATCGTCATGGAGGGGTGGCTGTTGTGGCTCCAAAGCTTCAATTCGTCCAGCAAGGGTGGACACGCGTCTGTCGAGGCCCTCAAGCTGATGCTGTGAAGTCGTGGCATGTTCACTGAGCATCTTGGCCAGCCTCTCCTCCAAACCGCCCAACAAGTCCCTAAGCTCGCTGTGCAGCACACAGTCCTCAATAGAAACCCTGTCCTTCCCGTTGGAACTTTCTGTCATTGTGAGCAAGACAACAAAAGATAACAGAAAATATTATCCCTAGCAACTACTAGGTTATGGGGAAGTGGGATCACACACTCTCCTGCGTCTTACCAAGTTCTTACTAGATTCTTACCAAGGTGACAGGTAGCACAACTCAGAGGTATACCAACAGTATGTGAAGCGATTGTAAGACCCAATCCGTACCTGATAAGAAGTATATGGAGCTTGGATATGCAATATTTAGTAGCAAGGAATATGCAATCATCGAAATTAGAATAGCAAAGCTGAATAAATATCCAAAGTACTTGTCAAAATTGCTGGCCTAAACTCATTCTCAGACCTAACTCAAGCAAACAAAACGAATGACGTAACACTGTCGATACAAAGGATGCAAACACTTCTGATTTTTTTTATTTCTTTTTATTTCTTGGTTTTTTTTTCTTTTTTTTATCTTTGTGCGGCTTCTTTTTTATGCACTTGCCTTTTTCACCTTTGTTTTAAATATCAATAGTGCCGCATATGAGAGATTACAAGATATATACACAAACACTCAATTTTCTCTCGCTGGAAAAACAGATCTACTATACAGAAACTTCCTATGCTGTTTTCGAATTTTTGGAGGCCTCAAACGCTAAAACGTATAACAGTAAAGTTGTAGATCGTTGCGTGCTGATCAATTTGCATATATGGAACACCAATTTTGGATAACGGATCTAGGAGATATGGGCCCCGCAATACAGTCTATGTAGGAAATCCGAAATCAAACAGATTCACTTCCAACGCGATTTTGGACTTGAAAACGGCGTTTCTAGAACTTCTCACAATGGAAAAAGTTGTAGAGAATTTTCTGAGCTACAATTTAGACTCTGAATTTGTCCAATTTGGAGTTTAGACGAAGGAGATAAAAGCAAAATTCCGAACTTGACAGATTGACACCCGATTTGGACGCGGCGGCGACGACGACGTGATGGTGTTAGACTCGACGTCAAGATGCAAGACTCAAACTAGATCAAGAACTTACTCTAAACCTACAACAAGACAATGACGATGGATACAAATTCAACAACGCGAAACTGAAAACGAAATCGCGAAGGGCACAAAGTGGCTTGGACGATGGATATGACGGCGAACTCAAATATTTTTGTGGGGCAATTTTCTGGACTCTAGGTGAAAGATGAATAATGAACAAAGGGGATACAAGTATACCTGACGGGCAACCGAGGCTCTGATACCATTTGGTGTGATGCTACGTGCCCGATCTTCCGAAAGGTACGTGATAGATCGATTGGTGGAGCTTCGACGTAGAACAATCCGGCTTCAAATCAGGCACGATCTGAACCCCGCAATCGCAACACCACTACTCCGTTGGTTATCAATCTCGCGTGAGCGTGATTGACCTCGCCAAGAAGGCTTATCCCTGCTGCGAATCGATAACACAAGCAAGAACACGGAAGAAAGCAAACTGAATTGCAAATACGAATGATTAATCTCACAAGTTGGGGTCTCACAAACCGATCAAGCGGCGAAACTGTTGGAAGACAGAAAAATCTAAGCAAAACTCAATCCTAACTCGGATGACGGCTACTGAATATAAGGTGTTAGGGTCGGCCAAGGAACCCTGGACACTGACTTGTTTCGATGATTCTCATTGGCTCCAGTGGAATTTTGATGTGGGACCAGTTCCATTGGAAAGCTTATCTCCTTAGCTTTCCAACGGTATATAAACCGTCGAAAACGGAGTCCGTATGCGTCCTGGGCGACGATTTTAGTGCAGACTGCTCCTGGATTCCGAGGTGGACTCGAACTTCGAATTGGTGACGGGATGGGCTTCAACTCCAACTCAAATTCGACGTGGTTGTTGGCCCCCTTTGCTTCCTTGCGGATGGGCTTCACATCCAAATCGAATTCGACGTGGTTGTTGGCCTCCTTTGCTTCCTTGCTGGTCTCCATGCCTGCGGTGATCCTCTCCATGATTCCTAAGTATAATAGCATTATTAAATAGAAATCCATCCTCGAAAATACAATGCGATTCACTTAGGAGCGAGTTCACCTGTTGAGGAAGTAGTCGTGCTCGAGCTCTTGTTATGGGACCTTCAAGGGCTGGTTCAATGCGCGTATCTGAAGGTATGATGTCCTCATCAGAGTTTGCTGATCTGTTGTCGTATCGATTTGCTTCTTTCGTTCTTACCTCTTAGTATCTTACCTGCTGTATATCTGGCAAATCTTCTAGTGGTCGAGGTACTCAAGGAAATGTCTCCGTCCGGACAAACAAGAAGAAATTGGCGAAGCGGCCAAAACGAGCTCAACCGTCAAGCAGTAGTGACAGTCAGGATGATGATTGGGTGCCCTCAGCCGGAGACTCAGAAACAAAACAGTCCTCTCACCGTGGCGGCTCCGCGCACATGGGCATGGATATCAAGAGTGAGGACGATGAAATAAACGTCCATGCTTATCAAGGCCCGAAGAAGAATTGGTCGTCAAGTGATTATACGAAGGCTAGGACCTCCTACACCTACAACCATGCGAATGATGCCACTACTCCTCACTTCCACTCGATGACCTAGTAGGATGCATTCTATGGTCATCTGATCCACAAAAACATCTTCGAACACAAGTGGATCGAATGGGCCTATGTGGTGAATCAGCCCATCATGGCTCCCTTGGTTCAGATCTTCAAGGATATAGGGCTGTATGACTTTGTGGAGCACAAATGTCCATGGAACGCTACTGCCATCCGACAGTTCTACGCCACCATCGAGATCATTTGGGCGGAACAGAAGATCTTGTGGATGACTGGCTCTAGGCGGTATGAGGCTTCTTTTGAGGAGTTTGCTGCGGCAAATAAGATAAATTATGAGCAAATGAAGGAGGGCATCAATATGGAGGATGAGGACTACCTTCATGAGGACGACTAGCTCCAGTTCTATGAGCAGCCGGGAGGTGGGCAGAGGATCGTACCTGGTACTGTTACAGGTCTTAAAGTCCTCCCTGCTGTGGTCAACAAAATCATCCGAGCCACGATCCATCCAAAGAGTGGAAATCGAGAAGCTGTCAGAGATTACTATTGGAACTTCATCGACCACATCCTCAAGAGTCATCGAATCAACATTGTCACATTCATCTTGAAGACAATTGAGGATGTCTCGGTAACCACTCTTCCGAATCTCTACTTTGATCCATACATCATGTCTTTGCTACTCCAGAAGACGAAGTTTCCTCGCGGATCCTGCGATATCAGGCACCTCGGCTATAAGCTATTTAGTGTCAATCCGCGCGTCTTGGCTCGAGGCCATGGAGCAAATCCTCATCAGCAGCAGCAGCAGGCTCAGCATATGCCTCCTCCACCTCAGCCGCAGGCTCAGCAGCCAGCACAGCCGAGCCAAGCCCCCGCCTAGTTTTCTCAGTTCCAGCAGCAATTCCATTAGCCGATGATGGATCAGTTTGCTACACTCCTCCAGGGGCTTGAGCTCGCACGCTCGGACTTGGCGGCTCTGAATGATCAATTCCAAACCTTCTCATCGCGCCAAGATCAGTTCGAGCAGCGCTTCGACGCCTTCTCGGCTCACTTCTACACCAGATTCCCTCAGACTCCTCCCTTCAACCCTCCAGATGATGATGCTCCCGCCGATTCGTAGCTTTTCTGGCAATTGATGCCAAAGGGGGAGAAGAACCTTAGATGAGAAAATCTTTTGATGTAATGAATAATGAATGACTTTTGATAACTTTCTGTGATGAATTGTGATGTTTTGAATTATCTATGTCTCTAGATGAATGACTTGACTTTTGATGATGTAAAACTCTAGAATGTTTTGAATATCTTATAACGTTTATAAGTGTTGTGATTTTGTGATACTTATATGAGATGTGCTCTATACTTCATGATATATGAAATGTGTTTTATGTTATTTTCATATGACCTTTGTGATGTTGATATCATGTGTTGAATTGAATGTCTTATTTGTGACCTATGTTATGTTTTGAATACTCTTGTGATATTTCATGATTATATTGAGAATGAATTGAGATATCCTCTTATATACATGTTTGAACTCCACCAAAAGGCCAAAATTCTCATATTCATATATTTAGGGGGAGTGTGCCTTTCTCAACTATGCTTATTGAAAAATCCTTTTAATGCTCAAAATTCAATCATCTACTCTTTATGTTGTCATCAATTACCAAAAAGGGGGAGATTGTAGCTTCTAGGCCCCTAAAGAGTGTTTTGGTAATTAATGACAATTACAAATGTTGAACTAACGTTACCTGTTAAGTTGTGTCAAGAACAAACTCAAAAGACAGGTTAATGAAAGGCAAAGAAAGAGCTACATGATGAAGAAAGGATATTGAGCAAAGAGGCAAAGGTACGGAATAGAGTTTTTTTCCTTTTACCGGTCTAAGGTGATTAGAGAAGAATTTTGACCGGATTATAGGATAGTCACCGTACTATTAAGAGGAGCATGTGGTGTATCACGAAGTAGTTCATCTATGTGCCACAAGTCATAAAAACAACCTGCATTGCATACTAGAAGGTCAAATACTTTGAAAATGCATTGTTCCTTTCAATTCAGTCAAATTCTGTCTGAGTCAATCTGACCGATTGTTAGCCGGTCTGACCGAATAGATGGTCTGATCGAATGTTTATCCAGACTGACCGACATTATGACAAAATGTGTTTCTTTATTAAAGAGGTCGGTCTGTCCGTAGTTAAAACCTAAGTCAGACTCCTGGAACTTCAACTCATTTTTTGGAACTTAATGTGTTAAGCGGGTCTGACCGATTGTTGGTCTGGTCTGACCGCTAAAATGGTATGACCGAGTTTTTGTACTACGATCTGACCGTGTGGCCGGTCTATCCGAATATTTCGGCCTGACCATATATCGTGTCCAGAAACCATGTCGTCTCTGGATGGTTTCACGGTCTGACCGCATTTGGCTCTGGTCTGACCGTGAGAGTGCCCGACAAGGGCAGGTGAGCATTTATTGCGCCTGTTTAATGCCGTTGCAATTGCGGTGGTCTGACCGAGCTTATACCTACGGCCTGACCGCCAAGTGATCTTTTTCTCCCAAAGGCTGGTAACGGCTATATTTATTGTAGGGGTATATATACTCCCATGCTCGGTCCTGTTCATAATTTTTGGATCATTTGTGAACATTGCCATCATCTTTGAGAGCAAAAGCAAGTCTCATACACTCTAGGGTTCTAATTCTTGAATTTGTGAGAGTGTGCATTTGAGATCTTCTAGTGCATTGCATTTAGATCACTAAATCAACTTTGTGGCACTAGAAGAGCATTAAGTGATCATCACCGGCTTGTTACTCTTGGAGTTTGCCGGCTCCTTGATGGCTAGGAGGAAGGCTTTGGAGAGCTCTTCAAGGAAGATTGTGAAGAAGCCTCAAAACACCTTGTGAAAGAGTCGAGCACGCCTTGCCGGAGCGGTAAAGTGCATCATTAGTGAAATCGAGGTGTGGATAACTCAGCACACTAATCCGGCTCAAGATCTAGGTCACTTCTTGAGAGAAAGTTGACTAGATAGAGGAGCGGTTAGAAATTTGAGTTTGCCTCAACGTGGATTAGGGGTGATCGGCAAATCACCGAGACCACGGGATATATCCTTGTGTTAAATTGATTGTGTTCATCTTGTCTTAGCTATTTGCTCTCAATTGTTGTTAATTGCTTGATTAGTTATTAAATTGTCAAAATCGCCTATTCACCCCCCTCTCGTTGATATCCTAGATCCCTTTCACAAGGTGAAAGCCAAGCTGAGGGCCCTCCAGGAGGAGCACAAGCTCCTTACGGAGAAGCACACTCGGCTATGGCTTGACCTTGATGATCTCTTCCAGCGCATTCAGCGCATGAAGACGGATGGTGACAATGCTAGGGCGAGGACGAGGCGTCTTCGCGAGAAGAAGAAAGCCGCGGATATGACCATCGCTGGCTGCGGTTTGACTATGAAGGATACCATCGCGAAGCTGAGGGAGTTCGCAGGCCTTCTCGACGCGGTAGTAGTTGATCCTAAGAAGGACAACTTGTCGCTGGAGGAGTCCTGCGTCCTGGCTGCAAGTCAAACTGACTTTATTCTAGATGCAGCCAAGGCTAAGACCACTCCTTGACCTAGCAATCTGTATTTTTACTTTTTTTTGTAAGTGATGAAAAAAATTATTGAAAACTTTGTTCTTATGTCAACTTTCCAATTTTCCAGCACATTCTTGGACTGCATGCTATCTTCCCTCTTTGTTTATCTTTCTTTAGCTTTAGGCGAACATTCGACCATACAAAGGTATGTGCGCTGTGTGCGATCAAGGAACGACTATCGTGATCTTTGGCTTGTGAGGGCAGTCCATCGGAGCCCTTCAAATAATATAGAAGTCGCAGGTCCCATGCAAATAATATAAAAAGAATATAGAAGTTGGGCTTATTTGGCTGGATGGCATTGTGGCATGCCAAACGCCTCGAGTTATCAACGTGCTTTGAATATCACAAACGGTTCTACGTCTGTGATAGTCACATTACAGACGGTTGTTATGTAAGGCTCGACTGTGATAGTCCCAACAGTGTCCGACGCCTCAAATTACCAACTTCTTTCAATATCACAAACGGTTTTTAACTCCAAACTGTCTGTGATAGTAACATTACAGACGGTTTTTATGTAAGACCGACTGTGATAGTTCCAACAGTGATCGATGCTTCAAATTCTCAACTTCTTTCAAATTCTCAGCGGTTCAACTGGAAGCAAAACTCCAGGGAGGGAACAAGTATTTGTAGAAGTCGAACAGTTCAATATTCCACAGGCATATTAAAGACGGTTCGGACATCAGAACCGTCTGTAATATTAAAGCAGACAGTTTTGATCACCCAATCGTCTGTGATAGTCCCAACAGTGCCTACGCATCGAATTCTCTACATGCAATTGTTGATAACCGCACATAATAACTGCGCAGATGAAGAGACTTATTTATTTACTTCAAATTTAATTTGCATCGAATTATGTAATCTGACGCTTCAACTTCCTAAGTGGGCACTACTGTTTTGCCTTGTTCCAGTTTATCTCCCGAGAAGTTATCATGAATTTATTGATCTTGAAAACAAGTAGTGCGCTCCACTTCAAATTCTCAACAGTGTGTTGTGTATTTTCCGTTTCTGATGTTTGCGCGGCGCACTAGCCTGGGGACAGTGTAGAAGTCGAACAGTTCAATATTCCAGGCATAGTAAAGACGGTTCAGACATTAGAACCGTTTGTAATAGTCATATTACAAACGGTTTGGACATGAGAACCGTCGGTAATATTAAAGCAGACGGTTTGATATCCCAACCGTGTGTGATAGTCCCAACAGTACCCACGCATCAAATTCTCTACATGCAATTGTTGATAACCGCACATAATAACTGCGCAGATGAAGAGACTTAATTATTTACTTCAAATTTAATTTGCATCAAATTATGTAATCTGACTCTTCAACTTCCTTTGCTGTGTTGCAGTTTATCTCCCGAGAAGTTATCATGAATTTATTGACCTTGAAAACCAGTAGTGTGCTTTTTAAAACTCAAGGCACCCGCGCATATGAACTGTCACCTTCTGGTTCTATAAACAGCGAGGCTCCTAAATCCCTGTCTTTATTCCCTCCTCAACTCCCACCTTGATGGTGAGCCGAGATTCCAATGAGGTTATTGAAATTGAGAGTGATGAGGAAGAGATAAGGAATGAACTCGATCAGGATCTTCAGAAAGTAAGTCCTCTCTGAAACTCTAATGCAGATCTTTCTTTTATGACTTGATTACCTTGAAACAAATGCATTTCGAAATCCACAGGTGCCTGAGGAAATGCTCCCTCCAAAGAAGAGACTTAGAAATGATGAAAGATCCTCCAGTGGAGCTACAACGAAGACTCTAGAGGGTGCTGAGGCCTGTATTGCCACATTGCCCCTTGCAACCCCTCCAGTTGCATCGACTCCACCTTTGGATATCCACAACAATCCTTCCAATATCCCCTCTTCAACACCTTTGTATCATCAGCTTTTCTTGGATGATCAACTTTCTGGGGTAAGGCGCACACTTCCACGTCCAAATCCACTCCGAAGCTTGGCAATCATCTTCACCCTCTCTGCTAGTTGCTATGTCTTTCAAAACTAACCCATGCATGTGCAGGAGGAGAAAGCTGCCTTGTGCAGAACTCTCCAAAAAAAAAAGAGGCGCTGGAGAAGCGTTCTGAGGGGATGTCTTCTGCCATTCTGCACTTGGCAGAGTGCTATGAGTTGCAGCTTCATCTCCACCTTTGGAGATCCACAACAATCCTTCTAATATCCCCTCTTCAACACCTTTGTTGTATCATCAGCTTTAATTTCTTGGATGATCCTACTGATGCCAAATCCACTCCTTTGCTGAGAGATGATGTAGATAGTCTTAGATCCATTGGTAGTTCTCCTGGGGCGGCCAGTGTAGATCCTACTGATGCCAATACGTCCCTAGGAGAACTTTGTAAATTACTTTCGGAACAGGTCGACGCTAATTTGGTCGCTTGTATCCCTTATGTATGCAAAGATTGTAAGAAATAAGAAATTTCTTTTCCTTATATATCTGGCTTATCAATTGATTATGTAACTGATAATCACCAAATGATGTTCTGTGTGAAAATGTTAACAAGAAAATACTGCTGCAATCAAGACGGTTTTTAACTCAAAACCGTCTCTGATAGTAACATTACAGATGGTTTTAATTTCAGGACCGACTGTAATAGTTTCAAAATTCTTTGAACATCCACAGACATATATTGTCGTGGTATTAAGAATACCCCGGCAGGTTTTGAAGACGATCCTAGCGGAGATTACGCAGCGCGGGTTGACCGGGTGACCGGTCCTCCCCCGCCGGACAAACACAAGAAAAGACACGAGGATTTATACAGGTTCGGGTCCCAGTGGGGGCCCTAGTCCTGTCGACGCGCTCCCGACCGGAGTCGGCTGGGGGAGCTCTCTCCGGGGGAGAGGCTTCCGGAGAGCGTCTGGGAGATTAGCTATTCCAAATAATAATGAAGTGATCCTTTACAACAGAGGGGTACAAGGGCTATTTATAGCCCCAAAAAGAAGCAAAAAACCTAAACTACCCCGGGAGCCACCGTCGGATTGAAGGGTACGACCGTCCTTCTCCCGGTCAAACGCCTCGGATGCTTGACAGGTGGTCGCTGATTACCGAGGCGTCCCTCGCGTGACCTGCACGTGATAAACAAACAGGGATTTTACCTTTTAGAAGGGCGGTGACGTCCGGGACCTCTTCCGGAGAGTAGGGTCCCGGGAGCCCAAAAGGCGGCGCCCGGGACATGCCCGGGGGGCACGGTCCCGGGAGCCTAAAAGGAGGCGCCTGGGGCAGGCACCGGAGGCCACTGTCCCCGGGCACATGGCGGCGCCCGGGCCACGCCCGGGGGGCACTGTCCCGGGGGCCAAAAGGCGGCGCCCGGGACATGCCCGGGGGGCACGGTCCCGGGGGCCAAATGGCGGCGCCCGGGACATGCCCGGGGGGCACGGTCCCGGGCGCCTAAAAGGCGGCGCCCGGGGCAGGCACCGGAGGCCACTGTCCCCGGGCACATGGCGGCGCCCGGAACATGCCCGGGGGGCACGGTCCCGGGGGCCAAATGGCGGCGCCCGCGACATGCCCGGGGGGCACGTTCCCGGGGGCCTAAAAGGCGGTGCCCGGGGCAGGCACCGGAGGCCACTGTCCCCGGGCACATGGCGGCGCCCGGAACATGCCCGGGGGGCACGGTCCCGGGGGCCCAATGGCGGCGCCCGGGACATCCCCCGGCGGCACGGTCCCGGGGGCCAAATGGCGGCGCCCGGGACATCCCCCGGCGGCACGGTCCCGGGGGCCTAATGGCGGCGCCCGGGACATGCCCGGGGGGCACGGTCCCAGGGGGCCAAATGGCGGCGCCCGGGACATCCCCCGGAGGCACTGTCCCGGGAGCCTAAAAGGCGGCGCCCGGGGCAGGCACCGGAGGCCGCTGTCCCCGGGCAATCATGAACTTACCTGGACTTGACCGCGTGGAGATTTCCCCCAACAGTAGCCCCCCATGCCCTCCGGGGACGAAGCTTGAGCCCCCGGAGGGAATGGTTACGGTACCGGGAAAATCTCCGGATGAGAACTCCAGACGAAAATCACCGGAGCCCCGGCGACGCTTCGGTTTCTGTGCCGGGCGCTTTATGGCCGCGCCGTTTTCGCAATAAATGCACGCGCGGTTCGAACCGGCGTCTCGATTTACGCGCCTGTCCCTTCGTTTCCCGCGCACGGTTTGAATTTCAGTGGTCCAGATTGCCCCGAGGGGGCCACGTGGCGCGCATCTAGATCACGGCCAGCCTCTATAAATAGGGCCCTAGGGGGCCCCGGAAGCTCATTCCAAATCTTCAACTCCAGCTTCAGCTCTCCCGGTAGCGCTCTTCCGGTAGTTTCTCTGGTAGCCTTCTCCGGTAGCGAGCGTCCGGGAGTCGTTGACAGCCACCTGAAAACTTAGCCACCGAAAAACAAAGAACTCACCTAATGGCGCCCAAAGGTCGAGCGAAGACCACGGAGGTACCCCCGGAGGAAATCCCCGTGGATTTCCTTTGGGCCTCCGAGTTCTCGGCCTCGGACGCGGAGTCCTTGGTCAAGAAGGGCGTCGTCGAAGAGGGGGACATCCGGGTCCCCCTAAAGAAGGACGGAGCCCCCCGCCCCAGGCCCGGAGAGGTCGTGGCCTTCGAGGCCTTCCTCGAGGCGGGGCTCCGGCTCCCGGTGCACCCGATGCTCCGGGAGTTTCTCAAAGAGTACGGGGTGGCTCTCAACCACCTCACTCCGAACGCGCTCGTCCGTATGGGCCTTTTTATATGGCTTTACGAGACAGCGACCGGGCGGGAGCCCACCCTCCACGCCTTCCGGTACTTCTATGAACCGGCGGCACGGAGCTCCCACTTGGTGAAGGGAGGACCGAAGTCCCCCTTCGGCTCGGTGATGGTCCAAATGCTGCCCTCCCGGGTGGCGGACTTCCCGGCGGCGGCCTCCCGGGACCATTGGGGGGACTGGCTCCGGAGGTGGTTCTACCTCCGGGTCCGGGACGAGGCGGTGGTCTACGCCCCGGAGCCTCCCACCTACAGCCGATCATCCGCACCGAAGCCGCCGGTGTGGACGGACGAGGAGTCCGAGCTCCTCGGGAAGGTGGTGTTGGCGAAGAAGGCCCGCTCAATGCGGGACGCCGCGGAGGAGCTGGCACTCCTGCGGCTTTCCCCCTTCTCACGCGGGGGAAGGGGGATCGGCATGGGCCCGGAGCAGCGGCCTCCGGTCAAGCCGGTGACGCGGCGTAAGTGCCCTGCATTTTTGTACTTGCAGTTTTTTATGAGAAATTGACTAACTTTTTACCTCTTGCAGTGCGTCCGTACCTGGCGGCGAGGGACAAGGCGGAGCACCTCCTGGGGAGGTACTTCGCCGACGAACACGAGCGCATCGTGCGCCTCGTGGGGGAGGGGCCTCCCCGGAACTTGGTGGCCGAGGCCTACGGGCTCAGGCTTCCGGAGAGGAAGCCCCTTCCCACCCCCGGGTCTCATAAACGGGGGAAGGACGCGGCCGGGGGCTCGGAGCCCAAAAAGCCCCGGGTCCAGAAGACCCCAGCTCCGGCGACGGCGCCGGCGACGACGCCGGTGAGGGCCCGGGACGCAGCTCCCAGGAGCCGAACATGCCCTGGGCGGCGCCCCGGGTAGAGGCGACGCCTCCACCCCCGGAGGCCCCCGTCGAGGCCCGGGGGAAGGAGATTGTTGTCGATGGGGCGGGGTCTGATTCGGCAGACTACGCCCCGTCGCCAGTTCGCGTGACGCTCCTCTCGCCTCTCCCGGCGGCATTGGCGCCGGAGAGGCTAGAAGTGAGGTTTTCGGGGGCGGCGCCCCCGCGCCTCTGGCCGGTGGATGAGGAGGGGGGGAGCCCCTCAGTCTTCGAGGTCCCCCCGGAGCAGGAGGCTCCGAGGGCCCTCCGGCCTGGGGCGGGGAAAGGCCCAATGATCCCCCCCCGGGCGGAGATCCCCGCCCAACCTTCGTCTTCATCTTCGGAGGAAACTTCGTCGACGAAGACGCCGGCGACGCCGGCCGTGCTCCCGGATTCGGAGGTCCGGGGGCCCTCTCCCGGCCGCGACAGGAGGGCCGGGCAAGACACCTCCCTATTTCCTGCGGGGGAGGTGGCCCGCTACGCGGAGGGCCTGCACAACCGGAAGGTGCAGGACTTCGTAGCAGGAGGGACGCTCCACGAGCGTTTTGAGGGGCTCGAGTCCCTCGGAGCCCAGGTAACTCGAGCTCTCCACACTTCGGCTTTTTTCCTGCACTTAAGATTTTTCTAACTCTTTGTGCATTTTGTAGGTAGCGACTGTTACCTGGGGCCTTGAGCAGCGAGTCACCCGGCTGCTCAAGGAGGCGGAGAGCCGGGCCTCGGCCTGCGTCGAGCAGCGGGAGGCGGCCATCCAGGAGCGGGACGAAGCTCTTGATGAGCTGTCCCGGGCCCGGGCGCAGGTGCACCTTTCGGAGGGCGCCTACATCCGCCTCCGAGAGGAGGCCAAGGTGCGGGAGAAGGCGCTCCGGGAGCTCGAGAGCTCCAGCGTCCGGGCGCTGTCGGACGCGGGCCGCTCCGTCCGCTCGGCCTTGGAAAGCCTTGGCGTTAGCCTGGGCTCCGGGAGCGGCCCGGAGGTGCCCCCGGCGACCCTCGCGGAGGCTGTGCGTTTTCTTAACGCACAAGTCTCCGCCATCCCGGAGGCTGCGGACGTCCGGGCACGTGGCCGGGCGATCCCCGTCATCACGGCCGCCGCGGGGCTCGTCGACTACCGTGGGGTCGGCGCCCGGGCGATCGGGGGGCGCATCCCCCGGGGCTTCCCGGAGGCCTTCGAGCCAACGCGCCGGGAGGTGGAGCTGCTGGCGGAGGGGTTCTACGACCGGATCATCCGGACGTGGTTCCCGACACCGGCGCCTCCGGCCGCGGATGTCCCTGCCCCGGCCACGGAGGAAGCTTCCCGGGGGGAGGACCCCAATGCCAAAGTATGAGCCTCCCCCGGGTCTTTAGCTAGGACCCCTTTTTATTTTTAGACATTTTGATTCCGGTAGCTTCTTAGGAGAAGCCCCGGGCACTTGTACACAAACATTTTGCAATGAAATATATTAGAAATTTTTGTAAGTCTTTGCAATAAAATGTTACCAGGGTTCCCGGGGGGTTGCTCCCGAGCAACGGTCCGGGAGAGACTCTCCGGGGGACGCCCAAGCGGCTTTGATTTTGCTGAGCCTTGTCTCCGGGAGGCCCGACGGCGGTACTGCCCGGGAGCCCGTCCGATTGAGGTGGCGCCCGGAATGGCACTTGGATAATTTTGACAACAGCCGTGCTGAATTAACTCCCCCGCGCCCGAGGGCCCAGATGATACCTCCTCTCCGGATACTTCCGCCGGCTGGGTACGAGTTTTGGCCCGAAGACGTACTTCGGGATTCTCAGCGTCGCGTCCGGGCGCTGTACCGGGACCTGGCCCGGGAGCTAAGGGAGCGCCTCCGGGAGCTTTAGGCGTAGGGGCCTTAGGCTCGTAGAAAATCCCCCGAGTTAGGACCCGGGTTGTATCATTTCCGAAACCCACCGGAGGGGGAAGATGTCCTCCGGGTTTGTCGATCAATAAAGCGCATTGTTAAACTTTTTATTGCCTCTTTATTTTCTTCTTCTTGGATGGTCTGGACGACTCATCTTAACAAGGATGAGCCAAGTTTCTTCGTGGGTGACCCGGGGACCCCCTGTCCCCCCCCGCCCACAGCGGGCGGGAGGAAGCCTCCGCGTGCTGTGGGGGAAACAGGGTCCCCGGGGGGAGCATAACCTGTAGAAATATTTTCTGTTAGAAAATTGTAAAAAACAGGATTTCCGAGGGAGGGACCTTCCGGGGTGCCTGGGGGCACCGGGAGAGGTTCATCCGGGCGCCGGGAGAGCGGGGAGCCGGGAACAAGGCGCAAAAGGGGCTCATGAAAAGCCAATAAGCTCCGGAGGAGAGCTTCCCGGGAGGGTTCGTCCGGTCGCCGTGAGAACGGGGAGCCGGGAATAACATCGACTCCCGGAGGAGGAAGATAGAGCCAATCAAGCCGCAAGGGGCTGATCTTCCGGTCGCCGTGAGAACGGGGAGCCGGGAATAACGTCGACTCCCGGGGGAGGAAGATAGATCCAACCAAGCCGCAAGGGGCTGATCTTCCGGTCGCCGTGAGAACGGGGAGCCGGGAATAACGTCGACTCCCTGGGGAGGAAGATAGATCCAATCAAGCCGCAAGGGGCTGATCTTCCGGTCGCCGTGAGAACGGGGAGCCGGGAATAACGTCGACTCCCGGGGGAGGAAGTGCCCGGAGACGGGTCTTGAGTGTTTGGGTAGGGGACTAATCTCCCAAAGTGACTCGTTACCGCGGGCGCTGGGGACCGGGTTGCCGCTTACACCCTCAGTCCACGAGGGCTGTTCGTAAGCCGCCCTTCAGGAGGGACTTGCTGGGGCAGGGCCCACTTCCTCACGGAGAGGGCATCCTCGCGGGGAGGGCTTCCTCACGGGGAGGGCATCTTCACAGGGAAGGCATCCTCGCAGGGAGGGCGTCCTCGCGGGGAGGGCATCACCACTAGGGGCGGTAAACAAAAACAACCTGCAGTGAGACAGTTGAAGAACAAAGGCTATGCATTGATTAACAAAATATACAAAGCCCCCCTGCGAAGCCGCGAAGGGGGAAAAAGGGAAGCTACAGTGTCCCCCCTCCCCCTCCGGCGTGACCACTCCGGGGGAGGGGGCAGGCCCGTAAGGCTAGACGTAGAACTTGCGAAGTAAACGCAAGTTTCAGGTGTGCTTCAGCTCCTGCTCTTGAAGGTTGGAGAGCTTGTAAGCCCCCGAGCCTAGGACAGCGGAGATCCTGTAGGGGCCCTCCCACTTGGGGGAGAGCTTACCCTGGGCTTGGGGGTCTGTGACGCGCTTGAGGACAAGGTCCCCAAGGCGGAAAGTTCTCTCGCGCACGCGCTGGTTGTATGTGCGCGACATCTCGCGCTCGTAGATGGCGTGGCGGAGGAGCGCTCGATCGCGTTCCTCCTCCACGAGGTCGATTTCCAGCCGCCGGTTGTCTTCGTTGGCCCGGTAGACTGCGGTCGTGGCTCCGTTCAGGAGCTCGACCCGCAGCGACCGGAAGCCGATCTCTGGGGGGAGGACTGCCTCCGCCCCGTAGACCAGGGAGAAGGGAGCACGCCCTGTGGCCCGGGACGGGGTCATGCGCATGGAGCAGAGGATGCTAGGGAGCTCCTCTGCCCACGCGCCCTGCTTGGAAGCGGTTTGTTCGAGTCTCCGGCGTAACCCCTGCAGGATTACGCCATTGACCCTCTCGACGGCCCCGTTGCTTTGGGGATGGGCCACTGAGGCGAAGTGGATGGCGACCCCCAGGCCTTCGCAGAATTCCCGGAAATAAGCCGAGTCGAATTGGGTCCCGTTGTCCACGGTAATTTCCCGGGGGACACCAAAACGACAAACGACGTTTTTCCAGAAAAACCGCTGAACGGCCCGGGAGGTGATGCTAGCCAAGGGCTCCGCCTCAACCCACTTTGTAAAGTAGTCGACCGCGACTACCGCATACTTGTATCCTCCGGGCGCTGGGGGGAAGGGCCCTAAGAGGTCCATCCCCCAGCGCACGAAGGGCCAAGTGATGGGGATAGTCCGCAGCGCTACAGGGGGGAGATTCGAGCCCTTGGCCATCTTTTGGCATGCTTCGCACGCGGAGACAAGGTCTCGCGCGTCGCGCATGACTGTAGGCCAGTAGAAGCCCTGCCGAAGGGCCTTGGCTGCGATGGCACGCGGGGCTAGGTGAGAACCACAGCTCCCCGTGTGAATGTCTTCCAGGAGTTGAAGTTCCTCCGACTGGGGGAGGCAGCGCAGGAGGGCTGAAGCCCCCCGCTTGTAGAGCCTTCCCTCTAGCAGGAGATATGCCCGGGCTTTGGCCCGGAGGCGCTTAACCTCGGTCTCGTTGGGAGGGTCCCCCTCCCCCTTGATGAAGGAGATGAGGGGATCCATCCATGAAGACGGCCGGACGATCTCGGCGACCTCCAGGACCGGAGGCTCGGGGCCTGCGTCCGGGGAGGCCACCGAGGGCTTCGTGATTGTTTCCAAGAAGGCCCCCTTGGGGAGCGTTTCCCAGGCGCTTGCCGCCCGGGCCAAAGCATCAGCCCGGTCATTCTCCCTTCGCGGGATATGCCGGGCCTCAAGGCCGTCGAAGTGTTTTTCCATCTTTCGTACTTCCTGCAAGTAAAGACTTAAATTTGCGTCATGGCACAGGTAACACTTGTCCATTTGGCAGACAACGAGCTGAGAGTCTCCCTTTATTAGGAGGCGTCGGATCCCCAGGGAGCGCGCGAGGCGCATCCCGAGGAGCAGAGCCTCGTATTCGGCGACGTTGTTGGTTGCGGGGAACTCGAGCCGCGCGGCGTACTCGAGCTCCTTCCCCTCGGGGCTCCGGAGGACTACCCCCGCGCCAGCCCCAGCGAGACACAGCGACCCATCAAACAGCAGGGTCCAATGGTCACTGCGTCGGGGCGGCACAGGGAGATCTTCGTCCCTGGACCCAGAGGCGGGAGTCCATTCCGCGACGAAGTCGGCGAGGACCTGCGACTTGATTGCGGAGCGGCCGGTAAGGGACAGGGAGAAGGGGGCAAGCTCGACCCCCCACTTCCCAATCCGGCCGGTGGCTTCTTTGTTTCGCAGTACCTCCCCCAGGGGGAGGGACGACGGAACGGTGATGGGGTGCCCCAGGAAGTAGTGCCGGAGCTTCCGGGATGCCATGAGGAGAGCGTAGCAAATCTTCTCCATCTCCGTGTACCGAGTCTTGGCCCCCTGGAGGGCTTCACTGACGTAGTACACGGGACGTTGCTGCCCCCCTTGCTCCTTCACCAAAACCGCGCTGACGGCGACGGGGGTCGCGGCGAGGTAGAGGAGCAAGGGCTCTTTCGGGGACGGACTCACAAGCATTGGAGGGCTCGAGAGGTACTTCTTGAGGTCGTTGAAGGCTTCCTGGGCCTCGGGGGTCCAGCGGAACCCCTCAAGCCCTCGGAAGATCTTGAAGAACTGGAGGCCCCGCTCCCCCGAACCGGAGACGAAGCGGCTGAGCGCGGCCAGGCGGCCGGAGAGCCGCTGGACATCTTTGACGGAGCGCGGCGGGGGCATCTCTAGGAAGGCCCGGATCTTCTCGGGGTTTGCCTCAATGCCCCGCTGGGACACGAGGAAACCCAGGAGCTTCCCCCCGCGCACCCCGAAGGCGCACTTCTCCGGGTTGAGCTTGAGCCCGAACGCGCGGAGGTTGCGGAAGGTCTCTGTGAGGTCGTCGATGTGGGAGGCTGCACGGGGGCTCTTGACGACCGCGTCGTCTACGTAGACTTCGACGTTGCGGCCGACTTGATCTTTGAAGACCAGCGTCATAATGCGCTGGAAGGTGGCTCCCGCATTCTTGAGCCCGAAGGGCATATGGCGGTAGCAGAAGGTTCCGAGGGGAGTTATAAAACTCGTCTTTTCCTCATCCCCCTCCGCCATCCGGACTTGATGGTATCCCGAGTAGGCGTCTAGGAAGCTCATCAGCTCGCACCCCGCGGTGGAGTCAACGAGCTGGTCGATTCGCGGGAACGGGAAGTTGTCTTTGGGGCAAGCGCGGTTAAGGTCGGTGAAGTCCACGCACATGCGCCACTTGCCACTTGACTTCTTGACGAGGACGGGGTTTGCGAGCCACTCGGGGTGCAACACTTCCCGGATGAACCCCGCCTCTCGGAGCCGGGCTATCTCCGTCTTGATGGCTTCTTGACGTTCGAGGGACAGCTTCCTCAACTTCTGCTTGATAGGGGGGTGACCGGGGGTTACCGCGAGCTTGTGTTCAATAACCTCCCGGGCGACGCCCCGCATGTCCGAAGGCTTCCACGCAAAAACATCAGAGTTTTCGCGCAGAAAGGCTGCGAGTTGCGCTGCATGGTCTTGGGGGAGCTCTGCCCCGATTTGGACAGTTTGGTCCCCGCTGCCCAGGGACAGCGGGACCTTCCGAAGGCCCCCTTCCGGACGCGGCTTGAGGAGGGGCCTCCCAGGGGATGGCGCAGCGACGTCTACGTCCGGGGGGGGGAGCCTCCCCCCCGGGTGCCTTGATCAGGTTGATGCTTCCTATTGTAGCAGCAGCTCGCTCGTATAGAGCACGGGCCATGTCTTGATCCCCCTGGACGTTGATCACGCCATGCGGCCCGGGGATCTTCATGCACAAGTAGTTTTGGTGGGTGGCAGCCCCCAGCCGATTGATCGTAGTCCTCCCCATAATCACGTTGTAGGAGGAGGGGAGGTCCACTACGTCGAAGCGGACTAGCTCTGTCCGGTAGTTCTCCGGGGTGCCGAAGGTGATCGGGAGATCTACCTTACCCACGGGGTGGATCGCCTTCCCCGAGACAAACCCTTGCAGAGGCCCTGCCGCTGGTTGCAAGAGTTTTTCATCCACCTGCATTTCCTTAAAGGTTTTGAGGAACAGGACGTCGGCGGAGCTTCCGCCGTCCACGAGGATGCGGGCCAAGTGGCAGTTGTAGATTGTCGCGGAGACAATGAGCGCGTCGTCGTGGGGGAAGCGAACCCCTCGCGCGTCTTCCGCCCTAATGGTGAGGGGGACGTCCGACCACTTGGGCGGCACGGACGCGTGTAGCACCCCCACTACCTTAACTTCTCGCGCGTACTCCTTGCGCTGGCGCTTGGAATCCCGCCCGGAGGCGGACCCCCCCACGATGACGTTGATGCGGCGCTGAGAAGTTTGAAAGGGGAGGGCGTCTGAAGGCTCCCCCTCCTGCACCTGCTGCCCCCCCGCGGGAGCGGGAAGGGCCGGGACAGCTGGCCGAGGGGGCAAGGAGGCCGGAGTCCCCCCCCCCCTGCCCGCGCTGGTCGAGAAATGCCGCGAAGTGTTGCAGCAGCTGGTGGCAATCTCGGGTGGCGTGGGTACTGGACCCGTGGAAGCTGCACCACGGTCCTTCCCGGCTTCTCCCCGCGGGGCCTTCGCGGCCGCGCGAAGACTGTCCTCCCCCATGGCCTCTCGGCTTGGGAAAGGGGCGGTTGCCCTTCGGGGGGTCGCGCGAACCGCCTCCGCCCTCGAGGACAAAAGTGTCCCGAGGCCGTGGGTTGCTACGGCCCCCCAGCCTGGGGCGCCTGGGGGGATCCCGGGCCCCCCGCTCGGCGGGGGCAGGAGCCCCCTGGGTCTTCTTCCAGATGTCGTCTTCCTCCGCCCGAGCGTACTTTTCGAGCACGTTGAAGAGCTCGTCGGCGGAAGAGGGGCAGCTCCGGGAGAGCCTTAGGTGGAGCTCCCCCGGGAGGATGCCGCTTTTGCAGGCTTCGATGACCGTAGAGTCGGGGACGTGGGCCACTTTGCTCTTCACCTGGGCAAAGCGCTTGAAGAAGCTTCTGATGGTCTCCCCAGTTCTCTGCCGGACAGTATACAGCTGCGAGGAGTCCAGGGGACGCACGTAGTTCCCCTGGAAGTTGGCACAGAACTCCCGCTTAAGCTGCGAGAAAGACTTGATGGAGCCCGCCTTCAGATTGTAAAACCAGGAGCGGGCAATGCCGGTGAGGTAGAGGGGGAAGACGTTGCATTGGACACTCTCGTCCCCCCCCCCCCGCTGCGGAGATGGCGGTGGAGTAGATCTGCACGAACTCGTAAGGGTCCGCCTCGCCATTATAATGCTCGATGTGCGGGGGACGGTAGGGCCGCGGCCATCGGATGCTGCGGAGTCTTCGACACAGGGGCTGGTTCGCCCCCTGCACTTCCCGGGGGGAGCCCCAGTCACTGTCTTCTTTAACGGGGGACGCCCCCTCGTTATCCGAGTCAGGTAGCGGCCCAAGAGGGCCACCGGAGTGGTGGTGACGACGCTTCTCTTCCGGACCGGGACTGATTTCCCGGACGTCCGGGCTTCTCTCCGGGGAGGATGGTTCTTCGGCTGGTCTCTTCCCCCGACCGGTGCGAGAGCGAGGCTCCCTGCGACAACGACCGGGGGGGAGCTCTTCCCCGCGGCTGGGAGAATGCATTCGCTCGACCTCCCCCCGGGAGAAGCGGATTTGCTTCGCTGGGGGAGGGAGCTCCTGCACTGTAGCAGCCGGCCCGGGAGCTACCGGGACCTGCTGAGGGGAGCCCCCTGCGACGGCCCCCGGGACCGGAAAGGGGGGAGACCCTGCGCCATCCGGAACCGGGGAGGGGGCGCCCGGGGCGGCGTTTGGATCCGAAGAGGGGGCCCCCGTGGCAACGACCGGGTCCGGAAAGGGGGAAACCCCTGTGACATCCGGAACCAGTGGGGGGTGAGCCCCCTCGGCGACGTCCTGGGTTGGGGAGCCAATGCGGGGGGAAATTCGCTGAGGCACGGGAGCTGCTCTGTCGACCGGCCCCGGTGCGGTAAACGCAACGCGAGGGGCGGGACTGGCTCCCGGCGTAGGAATAGCCCCCGGCATGAGATGACCCCCCAGCCCCGGAAGCGAGCCGGGGACGGGGTACCCCCCTGGTGCCACGAAGGGCCCGGGCATGAAATAGCCTCCCGGCACCGGGACAGGCCCGGGTGCCGAGAAGTGTCCGGAAGTATATCCCGCGGGGGGAGGGAACCCCCCAGCGGGATTATACGGGGTAGACAGCCCCCCTGACGCCGGAGGGGCCGCTGGGTATCCCATAAACGGGGGCATGATCCCCGGATACGGGTGCGGCGAAAATGTGGGGGCCGAGGGCCGCGCCAACACACTAAGGAGCTCGTCCATAGAGCGCTGGGCGCGGAGCTGGCCCTCCACGAGAGCCTCTAGCAGGGCATCCCGGGGAGCCGGGGGAGCCGTCGGGGGGAAACTCGTCCCGGCCGAGGTCCCCGCGGCTGCCGGGAGCGACCCGGAGGTGGAGGCGCCTAGATTGAGAGGAAAGGTGGGAGGCGGTACCTGGGAATGGTTGCCTCCGGACGGAAGCGCCGGAACAGCAGCGTCCCGGACGGGTGGCGCCAGGTCACCGGGACCGGCGTCACCGGGTAGGGCGCGGGCCCTTGTTCTCGGGGGAGCCATGGCGATTCGTCACGGGATCCCCACGGTCGGCGCCAACTGTCGTGGTATTAAGAATACCCCGGCAGGTTTTGAAGACGATCCTAGCGGAGATTACGCAGCACGGGTTGACCGGGTGACCGGTCCTCCCCCGCCGGACAAACACAAGAAAAGACACGAGGATTTATACAGGTTCGGGTCCCAGTGGGGGCCCTAATCCTGTCGACGCGCTCCCGATCGGAGTCGGCTGGGGGAGCTCTCTCCGAGGGAGAGGCTTCCGGAGAGCGTCTGGGAGATTAGCTATTCCAAATAATAATGAAGTGATCCTTTAAAACAGAGGGGTACAAGGGCTATTTATAGCCCCAAAAAGAAGCAAAAAACCTAAACTACCCCGGGAGCCACCGTCGGATTGAAGGGTACGACCGTCCTTCTCCCGGTCAAACGCCTCGGATGCTTGACAGGTGGTCGCTGATTCCCGAGGCGTCCCTCGCGTGACCTGCACGTGATAAACAAACAGGGATTTTACCTTTTAGAAGGGCGGTGACGTCCGGGACCTCTTCCAGAGAGTAGGGTCCCGGGAGCCCAAAAGGCGGCGCCCGGGACATGCCCGGGGGGCACGGTCCCGGGAGCCTAAAAGGAGGCGCCCGGGGCAGGCACCGGAGGCCACTGTCCCCGGGCACATGGCGGCGCCCGGGCCACGCCCGGGGGGCACGGTCCCGGGGGCCAAAAGGCGGCGCCCGGAACATGCCCGGGGGGCACGGTCCCGGGGGCCAAATGGCGGCGCCCGCGACATGCCCGGGGGGCACGTTCCCGGGGGCCTAAAAGGCGGTGCCCGGGGCAGGCACCGGAGGCCACTGTCCCCGGGCACATGGCGGCGCCCGGAACATGCCCGGGGGGCACGGTACCGGGGGCCCAATGGCGGCGCCCGGGACATGCCCGGGGGGCACGGTCCCGGGGGCCTAAAAGGCGGCGCCCGGGACATGCCCGGGGGGCACGGTCCCGGGGGCCAAATGGCGGCGCCCGGGACATCCCCCGGCGGCACGGTCCCGGGGGCCTAATGGCGGCGCCCGGGACATGCCCGGGGGGCACGGTCCCGGGGGCCAAATGGCGGCGCCCGGGACATCCCCCGGAGGCACGGTCCCGGGAGCCTAAAAGGCGGCGCCCGGGGCAGGCACCGGAGGCCGCTGTCCCCGGGCAATCATGAACTTACCTGGACTTGACCGCGTGGAGATTTCCCCCAACATATATATACAACAAATATGAAAAACAAGATAAAACCAAATAGTCTCAACGTTCATTTTTTTAAATACTAACATTGAAAATAAGATAGAACCAAATATGAAAAAAAAAGTGGAACAACTGACCACTAGTCAAACGGTTCGACTGCAAACAATCCGGAATATTATAGACGGTTCGGACCTTATCACCGTCTGTGATAGTAGAGCAGAGTGTTGATTTTATAATTATCACAGAAGGTTCTGAGGTAAAAACCGACTGTGATAATCACAGACGGTTCTGAAGTAAAAACCGACTGTGATAGTAAAGCGGACGGTTTTGAGCTCGGAACCGTCTGTGATATTGTAATTATCACAGGCGGTTCTTAATTAAAAACCGACTGTGATATTAAAGCAGACGGTTTTGAGCTCATAACCGTCTGTGATATTTCTGTCATAGTTCTACACAAAATGCACTGATATTACCGACGGTTTAATAAAGTGAAACTCGTCAGTGATATTCTGTTCTTAAAAAATGCACCGATATTACCGACGGTATTATATAGAACCATCTGTATTGAACCTGGTATAAAAGGTCTTTTGGCGGATGTTTTGAGCTAGTCATACACTCTTGCTCGACATACACTGTCCAATTCGAAGAGATTTGGGGCAAGGAAGAGCGAAATCTCGAAAGGCCGGGGAAGCATTTGGGGCAAAAATTTGAGGATCCAAGGTTGGTACTTGCTCCCAAGGCATACACATTACTTGATTTTATCATCAATATCGATCTCCATTGATTGATCAAATTAGAGTGAGAGGGAGGGGAAGCTACAGTAGCAAACTATGATGTGTGTTATCCACGCCCCCAACTAATTGCTAACAGTTCAAGTAGTAGTTAACTATTTATACCGCAAACTCCGCATCAAACACTAGCTAGCTAGATTTATATAATTTATTGCGTGTCGACCGTACATAGAGTATTACTAATTAGCATGTGTATGAATTTGATTAATTAATTGCAGATGGTCCGAGACTGGATGTATAATGACAACCGAGTAGGTGAGGAATACATGAAAGGTGTTTTTGATTTCCAAAAGGTTGCTGAGCAAGACATGGCGAAGAAGGGTTTACCATATATGTACTGTCTTTGTGTAGACTGCCAGAATCTTAAGATGTTCACCATATCATCTCAAATTGTCGCCCACTTGATCCGACGTAGTTTCAAAAGGGGTACACGTGTTAGGTCCACCATGGAGAAGAGCCAACTACAGAAACAAGTGCCACTCAGGTTGAGGAACAGGACATGTTGGATCCGAACAACAACTTCGACGAGAATATGCCAGAGGATGATAATTTAGATGACATGTTGGGTGATGTGGAAGGAAATTACAGTGAAAGGGAGTTTGGCAAATTCAAGCACTTGATTGAGGACTCAGAAAAGCCGTTGTTCCCTGGTTGCAAGTCGAAGTACACAAAGTTGGCCTCTGTGCTTGAACTATTAAAATTGAAGGCAAGTAACAGCTGGACAGACAAGAGTTTCACGGCACTGTTAGATCTTCTTGCGGACATACTCCCGGAAGGAAACGAGTTGCCAAAAAACATGTACCAAGCGAAAAAGCTGTCGTGTCCTTTGGGAATGGAAGTAGAAAGGATACACACATGCCCTAATGATTGCATCCTTTACCGTAATGACTACAAGAATATGCATGTTTGTCCGGTGTGCGGCGCATCCCGCTATAAGCGTAAGGACCGAACCGACGACGGCGACTGCACTGAGATAAAGCAAGGACCTCCTGCTAAGGTGTTGTAGTATTTGCCCGTTATTCCCCGCTTGCAGCGTTTGTTTGCAAACCTAAAGAGGCAAAATTACTGCGTTGGCACTTGGAAGACCGGAAGAAGGATGGAAAGCTGAGACACCCCGCTGATTCTTCGCAGTGGAGAAACATCGACAGGGAATTTGTTAACTTTGGAGCAGAATTGAGGAATATAAGGTTCAGGTTGAGTACCGATGGAATTAATCCTTTTGGTAAGATGAGCAGTCGACATAGCACTTGGCCGGTTCTTTTGTGTATCTACAACCTTCTTCCTTGGTTGTGTATGAAGCGCAAGTACATCATGATGTCTCTACTTATCTCAGGACCAAAACAACCCGGAAATGATATTGATGTGTACCTAGCACCATTGATAGAGGATCTCCTAACAATGTGGAACGAAGGGGTGCAAGTATGGGACGCATACAAATGAGAGACCTTCATCCTACGTGCTATGATATTCTGCACCATCAACGATTTTCCTGCCCTTGAAAATTTGTCGGGCCATAGTACAAAAGGAGCCAAAGCCTGCCCCCACTGCGAAGATGAGACTGAGAGCATGTGGCTGAAGAATTGCAGGAAAACAGTGTACATGCGTCACCGTAGGTTTCTTTCGAAGAATGACGCATATCGTAAGAGGAAGAGGGAATTTGACGGCCACAAGGAAGATGGTTCAGCCCCGAAGCCTACGCGCCGGAAAGATGTTTACTCATGGGTGAAGGACATAGACGTTGTGTTTGGAAAGGGTCGTAAATTGAAACCCCGCATGAAGAACTCTTAGAAGAAGAGATCGATATTTTGGGACTTACCGTATTGGGAGCATTTAGAGGTTCGTCATTGCATTGATGTCATGCATGTAGAGAAGAATGTTTGCGACAGTTTAATCAGCCTATTGCTGAACATTCCGGGGAAGACAAAGGATGGCATCAATGTGCGGCGTGACATGATCGAAATGAGAATCAAGCCCGAGCTAGCACCGAGAGAGGACGATAAAGGCCGTATATACCTCCCCCCTTCATGCTACACTTTGTGCAAGGCTGAGAGGACAGAACTCTATAAGTGTCTCTATGGTGTTAAAGTTCCATCGGGTTACTCCGCAAATATGAAAAAGTTTGTGTCCATGGGCGATTTGAAATTGCTGGGTATGAAGTCTCATGATTGTCACGTGTTGATGACACAAATGCTTCCTGTTGCCATCCGGAGTATTCTGCCGCATAAGGTCAGAGAGACGATCACGAGGCTGTGTTTTTTCTTCAATGCAATTTCTTGCAAGGTCATTGATCCCGATGGACTGGATTCTCTGCAGAGCGAGGTGGTTCGAACTCTCTGTCAGCTTGAGATGTATTTTCCTCCATCGTTTTTTGATATCATAGTCCATCTCACTGTCCACCTTGTCAAAGAAATCAAGATATGTGGACCCGTGTTCCTACGTTATATGTATCCATTCGAGAGGTACATGGGTATACTTAAGGCCTACGTGAGGAATCGGTCCCGGCCCGAGGGTAGCATTGTCGAAGGTTATGCAGTGGAAGAGGTTGTTGATTTCTGCATCGATTACATGGCCGAGGTAGAAGCAATAGGAGTTCCTGTGTCTCGTCACGAGGGGAGGCTTGATGGTGTTGGCACTATTGGACGGAGAGCCATCACTCCTGATTTCGATATGTACTCGAAAGCTCATTTTTGGGTCTTGCAACACATGACGGAGGTGTCTCCGTACATCGACGAGCACAAGGAGATGCTACGACAAGACAATCCTCGCCGATCTGAGGTTTGGATCACGGGACAACATAACAGTCAATTCAACGTGTGGATGAAAGTGCGAATCACCGGAGAGTCCGCAAGTGAGAACCTTAAATGGTTGGCAAAAGGTCCCACGTTTACTGTACAGACATGGCAGGGATATGACATCAATGGGTACACATTTTACACGAAAGCTCAAGATCGAAAGGGCACTGTGCAAAATAGTGGAGTGAGCGTAGAAACTTTCCATGAGGAGTTCACCGAGGCAGGCCCAACAAGGGTAGTACGTGGATTGAACTCGTACTACGGGTTCATTGAAGAAATTTGGGAGCTCGATTACGTACTATTCAAGATTCCCCTGTTTCGGTGCCGATGGGTCCAAATCCCACAAGGTGTGAAGGTTGACAGTTATGGTTTCACTTCTGTGGATCTCGACCGAGTTGCTTATAAAAATGAGCCATTCATACTTTCAAAGCAAGCCATTCAGGTCATTTATGTCACTGACCCAGCCAATAAGAAGTGGCACGTCATCCTTCACGGCAAGAGAAGGATTGTTGGAGTTGAAAATGTCGTAGACGAGGAGGAATACAATCAATTTGATGAGATTCCTCCATTTGGAGATGGCGTACAGGTCGATACTGAAGACACCGAAAAAACCAGTTACGTGCGTATGGATCACCAGGAAGGGTTATACTTTAAAGGTAATCAACCGTACATCCTTATCTCTCTGTTTCCATCGGTATAGCTTATATCTTCTGTAATTCTCGTCTTTGCAGGGCCGCGGCAAGTGGAAAGTTGTGGATAACATGGCTGTGTACGTGGAAATTGTTGGTCAAAGTCCCCATTTGTATGTAACATTAACTTGAGAATGCTCCACATTGTATGTTAAATTTATTTGAGCATGCTCCACATTGTAACCAATTTTCGGATCTACGTACACTGTAACCAATTTACAGAGCATTTGGACTACATTTGAAATATCTGAGTGTTCATTTAAAACCAGTTTTTGAGCATTCAGAGTTGAAGAGCTACAGATCAGTTTCAAGTTGTAAAACTTATGTTCAATAGAGAGATTATCACAGACGGTTGAGTTATCACAGACGGGTATGAATATAGAACCTACTGTGATATTTCCAACAGCGTCTCCGATGCTTCAAGTATTAACGTGCACGATCGGTTCTCAAGTCCAAACCGTCTGTGATAATCTCAATCACAGTCGGTTCTCAACTCAAAACCGTCTGTGATAATCTCTCACTATGTAGATTATCACAGACAGTTTTTATTTGAGAACCGACTGTGATAATATTATCACAGACGGTTATGAATATAGAACCGACTATGATATTCCCAACAGTGTCCGACGCTTCGAGTTCTTAACGTGCACTGTCGGTTCTCAAGTCCAAACCGTCTGTGATAATCTCAGTCACAATCAGTTCTCAACTCAAAACCGTCTGTGATAATCTCTCTGGAGATTATCACTATGGAGATTACCACAGACGGTTCTGACATGAGAACTGACTGTGATAATATTATCACAAACGGTTGTGAATGGTGGACTGACTGTGATAATCTCTATGTGGTACATAGTTCAAGGCGGGCTTTCTCCCGCTCATTTCCAAACTTCGCAACTGTTTGCCCTAGCTCTCTCCGCCCTCGCACCGTCCGTCGCGATCACCTCCATCGCCTCCCCACAGTTCGTCGCGATCTCCTCCATCTCCTCCTTTCCATCCGTCGCAATCACCTGCATCGCCTTTCCACCGTCAGGCGCGATCACCTCCATCGCCTCCCCACTGTTTCTGTCATTCTTGGTTAATTATAAGTATATGGGTTTTGTTATAGAATTATTAGTTGCAGATTTACTTAAACTGTTCTCTCTTTCACTTATGTTAGGAACTGATATGTCTGGTGATGAAATGCACCACTCGGGGAGTCAGAGTGACCTCGCTGGCGATGAGACGCCTGGGCCAGAGGTCGCCGCGTCCACTGTGACCCAGCCGCAGAACAGAAAGGGGCGAGGCCGGATGACATGCGCGCGTCTGGACAAGCGGGAAAAGCAGCACATCCAGTTTGACGACAATGGTGTGTTGGAAGCTCCGTACAAACTTATCGGTCAGTACAGCTCACTATGCGGCAAAGTGGCAAGGGAGCGGGTGCCCATCACCACCTCCCATTAAATGACTTCCTCTTCTCACGGTAGGCGTGATGCATCGGAAGGAATCTGCGGTGACCCATGTACACTGTTTTTCTGCAGTTCGATAACCACATGCTTTTAGTTTCATCCAGGCAAATAGGACAAGTCTTGCCTCCTTTCGTACTATACCCCGACAAATTTCCATAGGCCGGGAAATCATTTATGGTGCAAAATATCATGGCCCGCAACATGAAATCCTCACGCTTATGTGCATCCCACACCAGCACCCCTTCGCTCCACAATTTATGTAAGTCCTCGACTAACGGTGATAGAAACACGTCAATATCATTCTCGGGTTGTCTGGGTCCTGAAATTAGTAACGACATCATGATGTACTTACCCTTCATACATAACCAAGGAGGAAGATTTTAGATGCATAAAAGAATCGGCCAAGTGCTATGCCGACTGCTCATATTTCCGTGTGGATTCATACCATCCGTACTCAGCCCAAATCTTATATTCCTCACTTCACTGCCAAACTCACCGAATGTTCTGTTAATGTTTCTCCATTGAATAGAATCAGCTGGATGTCTTAGTTTTTCGTCTTGTTTTCGACCTTCACCATGCCAACGCAAGTACTTCGCATCTTTCGGATTTGCAAACAGCCGTTTCAATCTAGGAATCACAGGCAAATACCACACAGTTTTAGCCGGAGGCCCTTTCTTTATCGCATCACATCCATTGTGATAAATTCTGTCCCCATGCTTATACCACGATGCACCGCATCTTGGACAAACATGCAAATCCTCGTACTCGTTACGGTACAGAACACAATCATTTGGGCATGCATGTATTCTTTTGATTTCCATTCCCAACGGACACAATAGTTTTTTGGCCTGGTAAACCTATCTTGGCAACTCATTTCTCTCTGGAAGCATGTCCGCTAACAGATCTAATAGCGCCATGAAACTCTTATCGCTCCAACCGTTGCTTGCCTTCAAGTTATATAATCTCAACACAGAAGACAACTTTATAAATTTTGCACATCCGGGAAACAAAGACTTCTCAGAATCAACAATTAATTTCTCAAATTTAGCAAAATCGTTTTCGGTGTAATCTTCTTCTACATCACGTAGCATTTCATCTAAATTGTCGTCATCTACATGCACATCCAAATGAACATTATCAATGTTCTGATGATCATCATTATTGCAATCCACTTCCGGGTGCTGCTGAGTGGTAGCGGTGCTCGTTTCCTCAAGATCTTCACCATGCCATATCCAACGGGTATAGCGTGCGTTAAAACCACGAAGAATCAAATGACTCCTAATCTGATCAGAGTTGCCGAACTTTTTTAAGTTAATACAATCTATACAAGGACAATGCATATCTTTCTCTACCTTCTTCGCCTTTTCTTGCTCAGCAAATTTAATAAACCCATTCATACCCTCCAAATACTCAACAGTAGTACATTTTATTCCATACATCCAATATTCTCAGTCCATCTACAATTATTTCACAAAATTGACAAATTGAAATAAATAATTAATGACTCAGGGCATGCATGCATGAAACATCATCAATTAGCTAGGTCATGTGTGTGTACAGCTGCTTAATTACATTAAATGGATATATATGAAACCCTAATTAACTTGATGCATTAATTGGAAGAGCGAGCTAGCTAGCTGGTTAACTTCAGCCATAAATCATTCCTAGCTTAACTTCAACAAGCTATAGCTAGCTAGCCAACCTAGCCTTCTAGCTAGTTTAGAGCTACATGTATCTAGTTTAATGAATTGGAAGTAGAGAGAGAGAGGGAGAGTGTGAAAGAGTGATCGAGAGAGAGAGAGGTGATGAGAAGATGAAAATACCGAGGGGGATCGAATTATCAACCTCTCAACTAGCTTCTCCATATCACTCTAGCTTGGAGCGTGGATGCACATACGATAGAAATGAATCGAGGATGCAGAGCGCAGAGCAGGGGTCGATATAAGTTGTGCAATTTTACTATCAGTTCAAAACCACAACCGATAGTAAACTTTTCTCTCTATTAAGTCCCCACTGTCATAACCATTAGTTTATATGACGTCATTTTACTATCGGTTTGTTTTATATAACCGATAGTAAAATTTACTCTATTATATCGGTTAGTACAGTAGTAACCGATAGTAAAAATTCTGTAATTTCACTATCAGTTACCAAAGACAAACCGATAGTAAAATTTACTCTATTATATCGGTTGGTACAGTATGAACCGATAGTAAAAAGTCCGTAATTTCACTATCAGTTACGAAAGACAAATCGATAGTATTATTTCATTTTTATATCGGTTCGTACAGTAATGACCGATAGTAAAAAATGTTTGCATTTCACTAACGGTGTACTAGAATATAACCGATAGTAAAAAGCCTCTTCTCCACCGCTATCGTCCTACTCTATTTGATTTTTCCCAGATTGCTTATAACCGTTAGAAGATATGGGTTAGTGGATTGCATTTCTGTGGTAGTGTCTCAATTTGGACTTCTGGATTTAAAGTTATAGCTGTTTTTGTTTATGCTAACTGTCAATTTGCTATGCTGACTGTCAGTTTGAATGTCAGTTTGTGTTAACTGACAATTGTCCAGAGAGTGTGTTTTTCAGGCCTAAAATTTTTGTACTATACTGACTGTCAGTATGCCCATACTGATTGTCAGTTGGGGTTTCGACCACAGCTGTTTTTATCTGAGTTTTCTTTTAAACTGGTCGATGTTTTGGTCGAACTAACTATCAGTTTGCATAACTGACTGTCAGTTTGAGGTTTCAAGTTTCCATATATGACCACAAATGGCTAGCTATTTTCTATCCGTAAATTTTGTCGGCCGTTGTGTATGTAACTAACTGTCAGTTTGATGAACTGACTGTCAGTTTGATGAACTGACTATCAGTTTGATGAACTGTCTGTCAGTTTGAGTTGCTGATTTTCAGCCCTAGCTCCAATGGTTCTTTTGATCTTTGAGGCTATAAATAGAGGCTTTGAGCTCGTATTTTATATAACAAGCAGCCTCCTCTCATACACATTCTTGAGCTTTAGTTTCTTATACAAAATCTTGATCTTTTGATCAAGTCGAGTGCTTTTCAGATCCACCGAGTGCTTTCTGTTCGCATCATTTGCATCCTATTAGTTTCTCGGTGATTGTTAGAGGTCTAGAGAAGACCTTGCTGCCTGTTACTCTTGGTGAGCGCCCTCACCTAGATGGTTCGGAGGCGTGGTCGTTGATCTCTCCGTTCGAAGATTGTTGGAGAGACTCAGCAAGGTTGTAAAAGGCATCGGTGCTCGCCTTTCCGGAGTGGACAAGGAGCAACCATTAGTGGATAATATCCTTCATGGATATTGGAGCAAGACTCAATTTATTTGAGTGCTTCAACGAGGATTAGGGGAGACTGGGTAAGTCTCCGAGACCTCGGTAAAAATTGTTGTATTCGTTCTCTCTGTCTCTTTATTTCAATATATTAAATTGCTTTTGGTTCTTATCTTTGCATCATTTGTTTTTAATTGAAAAGTTGTAAAGCCTCCTATTCACCCCCCTCTAGTCGGCATCCTTGATCCTACAGTGTGCACACCGTCTTCATTTAGCCTTGCTCTTTTGCAAGTGTCAATGTAGATTTGGTTCCATTTATATTGGTTCCTAATACCAATCCACCAGTGATCCAGAACGAATGGGTGCCATATCTCCTTCATATACAACTCGCGTGCTTGTGCCATTAGTTGGTCATCGAAACGACCATTAGCATAGACCTCCTTAAGCCTGCACCAACAACCATTAAATTGAATTATTTTTTTGTTAGTCTGCAGCCAGTGGTCTTTGCAATGCTTCAGCTCCCTTCTTTGATTTTTTGAGTTGCTCTCATTGTATGCCACTATAACACTTGTGATAGAGATATGCCCTAGGGGCAATCATGAAGATGATTGTATCATAATATGTTTATGAATTGTTACGAATAAAACGTTATTGCATTCCTTGAATAAAGTATCACTTTTATTGATCAAACAAGTATGTGACTTGTTCGTGGAACTCTTTATTATGATATATAAATTGTCTACATTATCAGTGATACTTATTATAAACATCCCTGACTTTCAACATTACATGGAATAATAATACAAGATAAGTCAACACAATCGTTGATTGATAGTCAAGTTTCACGGATCATAGATATGAGATATCAAGTCAATGTCGTGGACATATGTTGGAGAACATGTTAGTTGGATTGACCCATCTTGAGACACTGTTGAGTTTTTTATGTGTCATCAGTCTATTTCTAAATAGTTATTTTGGTTTATCTTTAGACCTAAAATCATCACGGTTTCATACATGCGTAGTAGCATACTTGGTATCATCAACCGCTACTTTTAACCAAGTAGCATAAAGATGATATACAGATATGTTATGAACCATGTGGTTGAAAGTGAATGGTCGAGATAGAATTTGCCCCTCTCATATCTTGAGAGAGATATCTCTGGGCCCCTTGATTTAATTGGACTAAGAAAGTGAATGGCCATACCGAATATAGTTGATAGTTAACTATGGAAAGGTTAGTCCATTACAAGATCAAGAAAGGACCAAGCTATTCAAGGATGGCACGTTGTATAGGTTCATCGGATATGATCTTCGTGTATATGCGGGTAGTCATAATGTCTTGCTAGGGACCGCTTATGACTTATGATTCGGGAAGTTGTTTCCAGTCGTGTCCAAATATACATGAACCTACAGGGTCACACACTTAACGGGTTGGAGTATTAATTCGGATGGGATCCGAAACGGGTCCCCTATTGTAATGAGTTCGCATTTGAGTGGGACTTATCTGGAAGGCCCTATAAAAAGAGGTGCAGTGGGCATGCATCGATCATCTGATCTATTCTAACTGACACCATCATCCACGAGATAGATCTCATAAAACCCTAGCCGTGTGCGTTTGTGCTAGCACACAAACATGCGGTGCTCCTTCCCCGGACGTGTGCACTTCCGTAGAGGTGCGGCTGTTATTGCTGCACTACTGATCACGATTCGGTTGCGACATCGACTCTTCTTCCGCTGCTGCGTTGTCTCATCCACGCGTCTAGTGGTAAATCTCTTGATCTATGATCTATTGCTTGCAAGTTTCTTGGGATTTCGGGTAAAATTTTTAAATTGCGCTAGAGTAGCGAGTCTGTTCTCCAACAACTTGCCCAATACTTGTCTCTTTTTTGCTGTTCCCGTCAACTGTGTTAAGAGAATTACTCAACCACGCATTGATCTGCGCAATCGAAATATAATGTTGTCATGAAACAATGAATATGAACCTTACAACTAAAATAATTCTCTATGCAAAAATTGAATGTGAAAACGAATTGCTCACCAATCTAACATCATCGGCCGCTGACCCAAAGCAATCACTTGCGGCGAACAAAACCTGGGAGAGCATGGTTATAATCGTCATCAATAACGACCTGCGGCGTAGAATGTGGCTTACCGGAGTCTGACGGAGATGCGGATTTTGAAGTTTTGGATGGGGGTTGCGGTGGTGAGAGATGCAAATATTGACTCGCATATCGACAAAATGGAAATTTTGCCCATACGACGCATATGGATGGCCAGGTGGATATGAGGGGGACAGTGGATATGGAGGAGAATGCAGATATGGAGTAGCATGTGAATACTGACGAGCAGGGGGATATGGAGGATAACCGGAATAATAAGGTGATGCTGGAAAATTTGAATTATTGGGTGGATATGGTTGGGGGTTTGGATTACCGGCTATTTTTTGATTTTCTCCAGGTGTATTAGAAGAAGTAATCCAATTTAGAAAACCCTCGGGTGGATTACTATCCATACGGAACACTAAAAAAAATTAGTCCAAAAATATTTTACAATTGGTGTAAAAAAGGTGTGAGAGAAGGGGAATGTGTGTGTTGAAATGAGCAAATGGGGCTTCTATTTATAGGGAACAAGTGAGAACAATTCTACAGAAATTTTAGGATTTTTTCTGAATTTTTTATAATTTTTTACGAATTTTTTGAAGCCAAAACAAGTAAAAAATGCCCAATAACTCTTTTATAATGACTAATTCTAACATCTATAATTTTTAGTCTATGACAGGTGGGTCCAACTGCTTAAAACACTAAACTAGCTATGAACACTATACAAACATATTTAATGTGGCTGACAGGTGGGCCAAAAAATATAAGACCCACCTGTTAGTGACTCGAGTTGAAAAAATCTAAATAAATCAAACTGTAATAGTCAGATTCACAAAAAAAAACCATTCTCAATGACATGCGGGCCATCAAATATATTGGGCCTACTGTCAATGTATTGAGTAACGGTGCAAAAGTACGCGAAGAAGCTGAGGCTTTGCTATCGTGCGACTAATTGTGGGCCCCACAGTCCGCATCTCATAACCACCAGCGAATTTATCCTCCTCAAATGACGGGTGAGCCCGACGACGATTTTTCCCACAAGTCAGTGTCGACGATTCGGACTTGGGGTCCTTAGCCGAACTTATGCAAAATTTGTAGGTTGTGAGACCTTTCAGGGTGTCTCTCCGGGAAGGTATGTTGAATTATGAATAACTAGAGCACAGAAAGATTTATACAGGTTCGGGCCCTCGATGGTGGGAGTAATAGCCCTACGTCATGTTGGGATTTCACTATGTATAGTAAAAGGATTTACAAAGTGATGGAAAGATCTTCACAGGCGAAGATTTTTCCTATATGTTTGTACAAGATGAAGCTTGGAAGGCTTTATGAAAACTATCTAACTTAGACTACTGTCTTCGGGTTGTTTTTGTCTGGTCAGGTTCGATCAATCAATCACTAGATGGCTTAGTGTTTCGATCTCTCGATTCCTCGATCTGATGACCCTGTTTGATGCATTGGGCCATCCCTTTATACTGGTCGAAAGGGCGCCAAGTCGTAACGGCATCAAACAGTTGCTTGGGTGTGGTTTCGTCAACCGCTCTTAATTCCCAGCAGGTTTAACACGTGTTAGTCATGGATAACCGCACGTATTAACCTCCTGACGGTTTTTCTCCTACGTGGAAGAATCTTTGGGATACTCGGGATATCCTTGTTACAGGGACAAATTAATCCCACGTTTCCTGGTCGAAAGTGTTCTGACCGCGCGATGTTGGCTGACCATGCAACATCTTCAGCCTTCTGTTCGCGCATAGCATACGAACCCCTGACCGCGCACTAGCTACGGTCTGATCGCGTAAAGCCTGCGACCTCGGCCTTGTGCTCCTCAGAGTGACTTGAGTTCGCACCACCAGGCACCTGTCTGGTTCGAATCTATCCTGAACCAGTCATACAATTATTTGAACTGACTCGGGTGTCAATCCTCGTCAGCTAGCCCCCGAATTCGAAGAGAATGAAGGGACGTGTTTACTTCGAATTTTAAGACATACATCGGATTTTTAACCCGACGCTTCAAATCTCCCACTTAGTGGCGCACTAAGTGTGGCGGTTGGTTCCCCGAGACGGGCTCTGGGTAATACGTGACGGGCAATGATGGCGCCATTGAAACGTTTTTCAACCCGAGGTAAAATTGTAAATGCTTTAAAAACTCGAGGCGTTCGGAAGGCGAACTGTCACCCTGGCGGCTATAAATACCGAAGCCTTCGGATTTCAAAGCTTCACAATCCCTTTTTCCGGCTAAGTTTCTTTCAAGGCCACCTCCACATTTCTTCTCATACACCTCTCGATGGCAGACCACAACATCATCGAGATTGAAAGTGATAAGAAGAAGTTTTCAAGCAAGAACCACATATGCTCGAAGATCCATCACCAGCAAAGAAGAAACCCAAGGTTGATGAAGGATCCTCCAGCAGAACAAAGGTGAAAGACGCATCATCGTTCTTTCTTCCTTCTGTTCCTCTAGTTCTTCCTATCCATGCACCTCGGCAGGTCGAACTTTCATCTCCACCTTTGGAGGGACGTTCTTCTCAGCTTTCTCCATTTCATCCCAATACTCCCCGTTTTTGTTCGGGTGATCAATTTTCTGGTAGGCAAGCTGCTCTCTCACGACCAGATGATCCTCAACTTGTGTTGGGGAAGCAATCTTATAGTGAGAAAGCCACACTTCCACCATATGATGATCCTCGAATTTTATCGGGTGATCTACTTTCCAGGATGCCTATATCAACCTGCCACACGCAGGGACGGGTAATAATCTCTATCTCCTTTTGCTTGTTGTTATAGTTAATGTGTCTAACATTTGCAAATGTAGGAGATCGGAGGCCCCAGCGACCAGCCTGCTGAGATCCCACCTCCCCCCTACGGACAAACTCTCCAAGGGGAAAAAGAGGCTCTGGAGAAGAAGACCGAAGAGATGTCTTCGGCGATTCTGCACCTGGCAGAATGTTTTGAAAGATCCCGTGAAGAGGCGCGCCATTTTCGTCGGGAGAGGGATCACGCTCAGCAACAGCGAGAACTCTCCGACTTGATCAGGAACAATAGTGCATCTCTCGTTAGGGATGATGTAGATAGGCTTAGACTAGTTGTTAGTTCCCTGGGGGTCGCTAATGTAGACCCTACGGACGACAACATGTTCCTAGGAGAACTTTGCAAACTACTTTCGGATCAGGTCGACGCTCTGGTCGCTGGTATCCCTTTTGTATGTAAAAAATGTCAGAAATTAAGCTTTCTTTTTCTTCATATCATATGAATATTCTTTACAATTTCTGTGCGAAAACATGGCCATAAGCAATGTATTTACGACCACTCATACATAGGCAAACTTCAATTTTGCGACTAGAATCGCATTTTAACGTTGTACCGCGACCAGCACTGATACTTCGATCAGACTTGAAACCGTGGTTAGAACCAAGGTTTAATTTGAAAGATTACTGCGATCAAAACCGAAACTCGATCAGACCATCACTTCGATTAGAATCGAAGTTCAGTCCAAGACATAATTCTGATTACGCAGTAACCCGATCAAAAAATATCTGTACATCCAATAACTAGGTTATAGGATATTTTCATGATCAATTTGTGAAAGTTTACAAGAAACATGAAGGAAAATGTCCTCCGAAAACCTTTGTAGAACATTTCACATTTCTGTTCCCTTAAATCCGAAACAAAGAAGTCTTTTCGTTTCAGATCCGATATAGGAAACGCCTAACGGGTCCGCCAGAGAGAGTATCCATTACGGGAAATGAATAGAATATTAAATAGAACGTTACTCACAGTAGTGCGCCTCCTCGGGCCTATAAAAGGAGCAGGAAGCTTCTTGAGGAAGCCACACAACCAGAAACCCTGCCTTAGAACTTCCGCCGAACAAAACCCTCATCTGTCCACTGCCTTCATCTTCTCCAAAGTTGCCAACTTTCCTCACGATCTCTCACAAGAAATGGCGTCCTGGAGCCGATCAGTTCACCACACCGAGGAGAGCCTTATGGCACTAGAGAAGGAAGAGATCCTTCCTCCGCGGCTACTAATCAACTGGCGACCCGCGGAGAAGGACAAAGAAATCCCAATCATCCAGGAGGGCGAACTGGTGATTTTTTAGGAATACCTGTGATGCGGGTTCTGATTCCCCGAGAGTCGGTTCCTGAAGGGAATCCTTGAGCATTACGGGTTGGAGTTGATAAATCTCCACCCGAACGCGATCTTGATCCTGGAAGTGTTCCAGCATCTGTGCGAAGCTTTTGTCGGAGTGTATCCCAGCGTGGATCTCTTCCAGCGCTTTTACTACTCGGCGTGGTCGGAGAGCTCCAACACCGCCGAATGCATCTACTTCTGGATAAGGGAGAAGAAAGAGTATCCCTTCCCACCCCTACGAGACCCTGTGCCCCGGTGGCACCAGAAGTGGTTCTACTGCACCCCTCCATCCGAGAGTGGGCTGTGGTTCGAGAACTCGCGGCCAGAGAAGCTGAGCGAGTTGGATTCTCTCCCGGCTATGAATGCCAAATACATGAAGCACGCTGAAGTGATTCTTCACCTAGTCCAACAGGGACTAACAACTCACGACATCGTACGCGACTTCTTGAAGAATCGAGTGAGCCCCCTGCGTGAAAGGGCTCATCCGGCTTGGGAGATAAAGTCCATTGCGAACAGCACCCTGGACTACAACAACGGTATGTGACTCCGACAGCGAAATCTTATACCTTTGCTTCGTATTTACTAACTGATCTGTTGGGGATACAGTCCTGCCTTCATCTGAAATTTTTAAGACAGACAAATTACCTCCTCAAGGCCTATAGTGCTGAAGTGGAGGGCCCCAAGGGATCGCCTCGCCCACAGAGCTTAATTCACGCCGGCGACGACCTCAAACAGGAACGCCGAAAGGTATGTCACCTTTCATTCAGTTCTCATTCGTAGGTCTTATGTACATCTAGTACTGACAAGTACATTGGAATGACATAGCTCTTGGGGAGATTTGCCGAGATGACGTTCCCAATCGAAAACGTTGGTATCCTGGGAAAGCCGACGGTGAAGAATGTGAAGAAGGTCTCTTCGAAGCCCAGGACGAGAAATCCTGCCCCCAAGAAATCCAAGAAGATCCTCGGGGAAGGATCTTCGCGCAGGATTCCCCTTACGGCAAGGAAAACTGCGGTAAGATATCACATACCTCCTGTTCCTCCAGGTACAAACTAGAATCACTTCTTCATCGTACAGGGCGAGAGGAGCGAGGAGGAGGAGGAGGATGACATTCCCCTAGTCCGCCGGAAGAGGAAAGTAGCAGACTCTCAATCCGGCGAGACACTACCTCGTCCTGTCGAAACAGAGGCAGCCGCAGCGAACCCGCGGCCACTGGGAGTCCCGTGGTCGCGGGCGAGATCCCTGCTCCCGAAGCCCTAGAGGCTTCAGGGTTAGTCACTTCTCCCTCCCTGGTCGAAGGGACAACCACGGTAAGACTTCCTCGTGATCTTGATTTCTCAGTTTCATCTGTACGTGTGTTTACCGGATCTACACTCAAACAGGGAGAAGAACTTCTCCCCGTGACTCCTGTGAGTCCCAGGGAGGCGAACCCTCCACTCCTGAGGACAGGAGCGGAGGTGACAAAGCAAGACTCCGCGACCAACCTCAGGGTCGCAGATGAGGCGCCTGCTCCAACAGTCCAGGAGTCATCCAGACCTTCGGGCGTATCCCTGTCGCTCGAACAGGTTACCCCGGTACGAATTCTTACCACTTAGGTCTTCATCATTCCTTATGCATATGCTTACAGGAAAATATACATAGGGAGAAAAGGCCCTGTTCACGAAGAGAAAGATCAAGATGGACAACGACTGTCCTTTTTCTCTCGGGGAGCCACCTTCGAAATCCCAGAAGCTAATGGGATTTCACTTAAGGTAAGAATTCTGCTCAATTTGTTCTGAATCAGATTGTGGCAACCATCGATGTGATCGACGACTTCTTTTTTCTTCGTAGGCGTAAAGACGTAACACCGAGCCCCCCAGCCACCCCGGGGAGAGTTGAAGTCTCCGCCGGCGCTGAAGCCTCCCGCCATCCCGAAGGATAGTTCATTCCGGAAGTATACAGAGGTATGTTATACATTCCTTATGATACCTGAATTGTGTATAGAATACAACTGATTTCCCTCTGTGTTACAGGAACTATCCCGTATAACGGCCAAATCGATTGCTATGGTGGAAAGCATCGAGGCCATACAAAAGGAAAGAAACTGCTTGTGAGAGTAAGGATAAATGCCCTTTAATTTGTATGAATACAAATTTGTTATGACAATTATTTTTTTTTTATAGGGAGGTTGCTTCTCTGAAGAAGAGCCTGGCCGATGACAAGCTCAGGGCGGCCACCGTGATTTCGAATCAAGAGCTCGAGCTCAAAGAACTGTGGTCACAGCTTTCTGGTAAGTCAATTCCCGACCAGAACAACTAGACCTTGTCGTTTGGACTGTTTGTAATAATCCTCTTGTCGTAGCGCAAGCGAAACAAATAAAACTGCTTGGTCAGGACAAGACAATCCTCCAGTTTACCATCGACTCTATCCGGAGGGCGAATAGAGACCTAAGCCAATCCATCTTCAAAAAGCTAAAGATGGCGGCCCGTCTCCTAAGGGCTGATGTGGTCGAGACCACAAAAGACGACCTTAGCTCAAGCGACTAGTCTACACTGGTCGTAGCCCAAGCGGAGTCACTACTCGAGTATCTTCCTGAAGATACACGGTGACAACAAGAGGTGATCAGAACAAGAGTTCGATCAGCAGCCTCCGCCACTCTGCCGGTTTCGCCTCCACCATGGCCCAGATCTGGACCTGAATCCACTGGTGGGAACGGTAGAGATCGAGAGTGAAGAACAACTCGAGGCCATCCTGGAGGAAGTCAATCCTCTTGTAGATAAACTCCTGACCGAGCTCGGGATTATGTAACCCCTATAGCTGTACAGACATAACTTATAGAATGCAATGCATGTATTTTTTTTTATTTTGAAAGAAAGCACTTTTTTGTTGTTTCATATTATAAGCATATCCCCCTAGCCCCCGCCTGTGATTATAGATACTGAAGGCTTAGTATTACAAACACAGGAGAAAAACGAATACAAGACCAGGGGGGTGCGATCAGGCCAGCAATTATGATCAATATAACGCCTAACTTTGTTGCAAACCAACAGCCACTCAGGTGACCAAGGACATACCAGCAAGCCCCGTATGCGTTGAGAAACGGCTTATTTAGGAGTGACTTGTCTGAAAGTGGTCATGAGATCGGCCAGCGAATTCGATTAGAACGTTGTAGTGATTTAACCGCCGGCGACCAGCCCCCGAGTCAAGTTCATAACACACGGGCATGAAAGGAGATGTTCATCGTCTGAAACCAAAAGACTTCTTGTTTTATTAAACAATGCTAATTGAAAAAGAAAAGGGATTGAATACTTACACGTAAAACTTGCGTAGTTGATCGATGTTCCAAGTATTGGACAAAATTCAACCATCCTCCATGGCTAATCGAGCTGACCCTGGTCGCGGTACCGAAACAACAGTGTAAGGGCCTTCCCACTTCGGGGAGAACTTGTTGCTATTGGATTGGTCTTGAATTTTTCATAAACCAGATCGCTTACGTGAAGACTACGTGGTCGCACCCTTTTGTTGTGGTACTTGCGCAAAGCTTGCAAGTATACCGTGGATTTGATCAAAGCGCGATCATGCCTTTCTTCTAAGAGGATGAAATCCTGTGATCGCTGTTCGGCCTGATCAACTCATTCGAATTGCTCTGTCCGAACAGATCCAATACTAACTTCCATAGGCAATACGGCCTCAGCCCCATAAACCAGATGGAAGGGCGTCTCACTGGTGGCTCGACTAGAAGTAGTTCGTAGTGCCCATAGAACGGTATAGAGCTCGTCTGCCCAAGCCCCCGAGTGAGTCTTAAGGCGATCGAAAACACGTTTCTTGATGCCTTGCAGTATCTGCCCTTTGGCACGTTCCACGGCACCATTGCTCTGTGGATGTGCCACAGAGGCAAAGCACACCTTGGTCCCAATCTGATCGCAGTAATCTAGGAAAAGACCACTGGCGAACTGGGAACCATTATCCGTAATGAGACGATTTGGAACACCAAATCGAGCAACAATGTTCTTATGGAAGAACTTTTGTGCTGCTGATGCGGTAATATTTCGTACCGGTTCGGCCTCAATCCACTTTGTAAACGTGTCAATAGCTACAAACAGAAACTTGTACCCATTGACCGCTTGTGGCATAGGACCAACAATATCCATCTCCATACGGCAAAAGGCCATGCAAGGGGAATGGTTTGTAACGCATAAGCAGGTTGATGAACCTGTCTTGCATGAAACTGACACTGAGGACACATCTTGACCATATGCTTGGCATCATCAAGTGCCGAAGGCCAGTAAAATCCTTGTCGAAAAGCTTTTCCAACCAGTGTCCGATATGACGCGTGCGCACCGCATACACCGTCATGTATTTCTTTCAGGAGGGATTTGCCTTCCTCTTGAGATACGTAGCGCATGAATACTCCTTGAGTACATTTTCTATACAAAACTCCTTCTATGAGCTTGTATAGACGCGCTTTTCGAATCAACCGATCGCTTTCGGTTTCATCCTCGGGTAGGGTCCCATGTTCAAGATAGACTCTCAATGGATGAGTCCAATCCTGTTCCTGACCAAGGTTGGTAACGCAGACTGTTACTGGATCATCCTCGACAGAAGTCATAATCAAAGGATGTTCCAAGTGTTTAATGAACAATCCTGCCGGAGCGGATGTGCGTGGGGACCCAATTTTGGATAATTGGTGTGCGAGAATGTTGTCCTTTCGCGGGATGTATTGGACTTCGAAATGACTGAAGTGTTTTTCCAATCTCCTCACTTCCCCCAGGTAATGAGCCATTGTCTCATTGGAGGTGCTGTACTCCTTGTTTACCTAGTTTACGACCAGCTGTGAGTCTCCCCTCACCACTAATCGACGGACTCCGAGGAATTTTGCTGCCCGGAGCCCTGCAAGAAGACCTTCATACTCTACTGCGTTGTTGGTCGCAACAAAGTGTAGTTGAATGACATACTTAAGCTATTCGCCCTGAGGCGTAACTAAGACCACTCCAGCCCCCGAGTGTTGAAAACTATGGGAACCGTCAAAGTACATTGTCCAGTGATCAGGGCATTCCAATTCCTCGGGTACCTGCACGGGTGGCTCAGGGTTGGTCCATTCGACCACAAAGTCGGCCAAGATCTGAGACTTAACCGCCATGCGGGGCGTGAAATGGATATCAAAAGCACCAAGTTCAACCGCCCATTTAACGACCAGATTTCTCCGGATTTCGGACAATATCCCCCAATGGAAAAGAGGAGGGCACTGTGATCTTGTGAGCTTGGAAGTAATGTCGTAGCTTACAGGAAGCCATCAGTAGTGCGTAAAGTATCTTCTGGACCTCAGGGTATCGCTCCTTAGGACCATGAAGTACCTCGCTAACATAGTAGACGGGTTTATGTATTCCTTCCCTATCCGCGATCAAGACCGCGCTGACCGCGTGCGGGGTGGCCGCCAAATAGAGAAGTAATGGTTCTCCTTTGTCGGGAGACACCAAGACTGGCGGACTGGATAAATATGTCTTTACCTCCTGAAATGCTTTTTCGGTCTCATCGGACCATGTGAAATTATGATGCTTCCGCAGGGCCTTGAAGAAGGGTAATCCCCTTTCGCCTAGTCGCGATATGAAACTACTCAAGGCCACCATGCGACCAGCCAGGCGTTGAACATCTTTTAGGTCGAGGGAGACCTCATCTGTTCGATGGCCCTGATTTTTTCAGGATTGACCTCAATGCCTCTGGAACAAACAAGGAAACCAAAAAGTTTTCCTGAAGAAACCCCAAAGAATATTTCTCCGGGTTTAATTTTATTCCAAAGCGATTCAAATTACAGAAGGTTTCAGCGAGATCGTCTAGATGAGACAATCTCTTAGTGCTTTTTACAACCAAGTCGTCTACATATGCTTCGAGATTACACCCTATCTAGGAAAGAAAGGTCTTTTGCATCAAGCGCTGGTACGTGGAACCTGTGTTCTTGAGACCGAACGGCATTCTGACGTAACAGTAGGTGCCGAACGGGGTGATGAAGGCAGTCTTCTCTTCATCTTCTTCTGCCATGCTAATTTGATGGTATCCTGAGTAAGCGTCCAGGAAGCTCATCAGTTCGCAACCCGCAGTTGAGTCGACCAGTTGGTCGATGCGGGGAAGGGGAAAGTCGTCCTTCGGACAGGCACTGTTGAGGCTGGTGTAGTTGAGCACATGCGCCACTTACCATTTGACTTGCAGACCATGACCGGATTTGCAAGCCATTCCGGGTGATCGACCTCGCGAATAAACCCGGCTTTTAGGAGTTTGTCCAACTCCTCTCGGATGGATTCTTGTCGGTCGACAGCAAAACACCTAAGCTTTTGCTTTATTGGTCGTTGTCCAGGTCGAATTGCTAACCTGTGCTCGATTACTTCCCTAGGGACACCGGGCATGTCAGACGGTTTCCACGCAAACACATCTGCGTTAGCCCGGAGGAAAGTAATGAGCTCGAGTTCCTATTTGTCATCCAGGCCTGATCCGACCCGAACTGTCTTGGATAGATCATCTGGGTATAAAGGAACTAGTTTAAGTTTCTCATCTGGTCGAGGAGCAGTCTTGATCGCGTCAGCGGCGACTGTGGCGACCTGAGTGTCCCGGAGGGGAAGTTGGTCCACCATCTCCAAAGATAGCCGGTCACATGTTAGTGCCACGTTGCGACTGCCTCGGATCGAGATGATACCTTTGGGGCCTGGCAATTTGCCGCACTGATAAGCATAGTACGTTGCCATCATGAACTTAGCAAGAGTTGGCCTGCCAAAGATTGCGTTGTAAGCCGAATCACAATCAATTACATCAAAAGTAACCAATTCTGTTTGGAAGTTGTCCGGTTCTCCCAGTGTGACCGGGAGGACCACCTGTCCCAACGGCATCATGGAGGGACCAGGGATTATCCCATAAAATGGATGGATTATGGGCTTAATCTTGGAACGAGGAATTTGCATCTCATCGAGCGCCTTGACCAATAAGATGTCTAAGGAGCTTCCTCCGTCAATCAGGACCCTTTCGACTCTCGCATTATTGATGATCGAGGTAATGACCAGAGGGAGCCTCAATGGTCGAGTAAGCCCCATAGGACAATCAGTGCGATCAAACGTCAAAGGTGTATCCGACCAACGGGGGTACTGAGGTTCACCAAGGGATGTCTCCGTTTGGTTAACCTCTCGATAAAAGGCCTTAAACTGTCTTTTGGAAACAAAAGAGGAGGAACCTCCGAAAATAACGTTAATATGATTATGAGGTACCTAGTAAGACATCTCTTCGTCCCCATCGGCGTCTCTAAGCCCGCATGCTTGTTCCTTAGTCGGTAAGGTCGGCATCGGTCCGATCCCCTGGTAGAAGTCATCTAACTGCTTCAACCAACTCCTGCAGTTCTTGAGGTCGTGGCCTGCGGAGTTGTGGAGTGGACACCACTTCTTGCCCTCCTGCGGGTTAGTCGAATTTTCTGGCTGGTCGGCACTACGACCACTAGAAGCAGTTTTATTTTTGAACGAAGACTTGTTACCTTTGGTCGAAGGAGACTTATCTGCAACTGCGACCCGCGGTACTGTTCAGAGTGATTCCTTTTCGACTTCTTCGACTTCCCACTCGACGAAGATTCCGGCTTCTTTCTTCAATCTTCTTTCCTAGCGTCCTTGAGACCTGGTTGAGGTAGTAGGTTACCTTTATCGACCATCTGATTCCATTCGACAGTCTCGGCTGCGTCGGAATATCGATCAGCCATATCAAAGAGATCGGCTACTGATCGAGGAGGATGTATGAGCAAGTCTTCAGTGAATCTCTGATATCGAACGACATGTTTAAATGCCCTAATAACGGAGCTGTCAGATATGTTCGGGATGGTATTCCTCACCCCGACAAATCTCTTGACAAACTGACGAAGGGTTTCGGTCGAAGTTTGCCGTAGTCGATGGAGGTCGTCCTCTTTGCCCGGCTTTTGATAACAATTTTGGAAATTGCTGAGGATAGCGTCGCACAGCATTTCCCAGTTATAGATAGAACCTTCGGGTTGGTTAAACAACCAGGTTCTTGCCGGTCCCTCTAGGACTGTTGGCAGGTAATTGGCCATGACCCAGTCATCACCACCTGCCGCTTGGATGGCAGTAATATATATTTTGTCGTGGTATTAAGAATACCCCGGCAGGTTTTGAAGACGATCCTAGCGGAGATCACGCAGCGCGGGTTGACCGAGTAACCGGTCCTCCCCCGCCGGACAAACACAAGAATTGACACGTGGATTTATACAGGTTCGGGTCCCGGTGGGGGCCCTAGTCCTGTCGATGCGCTCCCGACCGGAGTCGGCTGGGGAGGCTCTCTCCGGGGAGAGGCTTCCGGAGCACGTCTGTGAGGTTAGCTATCCCAAATAATAATGAACTGATCTTTTACAATAGAGGGGTACAAGGGCTATTTATAGCCCCAAAAAGAAGCAAAAAACCTAAACTACCCCGGGAGCCACCGTCGGATTGAAGGGTACGACCGTCCTTCTCCTGGTCAAACGCCTCGGATGCTTGACAGGTGGTCGCTGATTCCCGAGGCGTCCCTCGCGTGACCTGCACGTGATAAACAAACAGGGATTTTACCTTTTAGAAGGGCGGTGACATTCGGGACCTCTTCCGGAGAGTAGGGTCCCGGGAGCCCAAAAGGCGGCGCCCGGGACATGCCCGGGGGGCACGGTCCCGGGAGCCTAAAAGACGGCGCCCGGGGCAGGCACCGGAGGCCACTGTCCCCGGGCACATGGCGGCGCCCGGGCCACGCCCGGGGGGCACGGTCCCGGGGGCGAAAAGGCGGCGCCCGGGCCACGCCCGGGGGGCACGGTCCCAGGGGCGAAAAGGCAGCGCCCGGGGCAGGCACCGGAGGCCGCTGTCCCCGGGCACATGGCGGCGCCCGGGCCACGCCCGGGGGGCACGGTCCCGGGGGCCAAAAGGCGGCGCCCGGGGCAGGCACCGGAGGCCGCTGTCCCCGGGCACATGGCGGCGCCCGGGCCACGCCCGGGGGGCACGGTCCCGGGGGCCAAAAGGCGGCGCCCGGGCCACGCCCGGGGGGCACGGTCCCGGGGGCGAAAAGGCGGCGCCCGGGGCAGGCACCGGAGGCCACTGTCCCCGGGCACATGGCGGCGCCCGGGCCACGCCCGGGGGGCACGGTCCCGGGGGCCCAAAGGCGGCGCCCGGGGCAGGCACCGGAGGCCACTGTCCCCGGCCACATGGCGGCGCCCGGGCCACGCCCGGGGGGCACGGTCCCGGAGGCCAAAAGGCGGCGCCCGGGCCACGCCCGGGGGGTACGGTCCCGGGGGCCAAAAGGCGGCGCCCGGGGCAGGCACCGGAGGCCGCTGTCCCCGGGCACATGGCGGCGCCCGGGCCACGCCCGGGGGGCACGGTCCCGGGGGCCAAAAGGCGGCGCCCGGGCCACGCCCGGGGGGCACGGTCCCGGGGGCCGAAAGGCGGCGCCCGGGGCAGGCACCGGAGGCCACTGTCCCCGGGCATATGGCGGCGCCCGGGCCACGCCCGGGGGGCACGGTCCCGGGGGCCAAAAGGCGGCGCCCGGGGTAGGCACCGGAGGCCACTGTCCCCGGGCACATGGCGGCGCCCGGGCCACGCCCGGGGGGCACGGTCCCGGGGTCCAAAAGGCGGCGCCCGGGCCACGCCCGGGGGGCACGGTCCCGGGGGCCAAAAGGCGGCGCCCGGGGCAGGCACCGGAGGCCACTGTCCCCGGGCACATGGCGGCGCCCGGGGCCAAAGGGCAGGCACCGGAGGCCGCTGTCCCCGGGCAATCATGAACTTACCTGGACTTGACCGCGTGGAGATTGCCCCCAACAGCAGCCCCCCATGCCCTCCGGGGACGAAGCTTGAGCCCCCGGAGGGAATGGTTATGGTACCGGGAAAATCTCCGGACGAGAACTCCGGACGAAAATCACCGGAGCCCCGGCGACGCTTCGGTTTCTGTGCCGGGCGCTTTATGGCCGCGCCGTTTTCGCAATAAATGCACGCGCGGTTCGAACCGGCGTCTCGATTTACGCGCCTGTCCCTTCGTTTCCCGCGCACGGTTTGAATTTCAGTGGTCCAGATTGCCCCGAGGGGGCCATGTGGCGCGCATCTAGATCCCGGCCAGCCTCTATAAATAGGGCCCTAGGGGGCCCCGGAAGCTCATTCCAAATCTTCAACTCCAGCTTCAGTTCTCCCGGTAGCGCTCTTCCGGTAGTTTCTCCGGTAGCCTTCTCCGGTAGCGAGCGTCCGGGAGTCGTTGACAGCCACCTGAAAACTTAGCCACCGAAAGACAAAGAACTCACCTAATGGCGCCCAAAGGTCGAGCGAAGACCACGGAGGTGCCCCCGGAGGAAATCCCCGTGGATTTCCTTTGGGCTTCCGAGTTCTCGGCCTCGGACGCGGAGTCCTTGGTCAAGAAGGGCATCGTCGAAGAGGGGGACATCCGGGTCCCCCTAAAGAAGGACGGAGCCCCCCGCCCCAGGCCCGGAGAGGTCGTGGCCTTCGAGGCCTTCCTCGAGGCGGGGGCTCCAGCTCCCGGTGCACCCGATGCTCCGGGAGTTTCTCAAAGAGTATGGGGTGGCTCTCAACCACCTCACTCCGAACGCGCTCGTCCGTATGGGCCTTTTTATATGGCTCTACGAGACAGCGACCGGGCGGGAGCCCACCCTCCGCGCCTTCCGGTACTTCTATGAACCGGCGGCGCGGAGCTCCCACTTGGTGAAGGGAGGACCGAAGTCCCCCTTCGGCTCGGTGATGGTCCAAATGCTGCCCTCCCGGGTGGCGGACTTCCCGGCGGCGGCTTCCCGGGACCACTGGGGGGACTGTCTCCGGAGGTGGTTCTACCTCCGGGTCCGGGACGAGGCGGTGGTCTACGCCCCGGAGCCTCCCACCTACAGCCGATCATCCGCACCGAAGCCGCCGGTGTGGACGGACGAGGAGTTCGAGCTCCTCGGGAAGGTGGTGTTGGCGAAGAAGGCCCGCTCAATGCGGGACGCCGCGGAGGAGCTGGCGCTCCTGCGGCTTTCCCCCTTCTCACGCGGGGGAAGGGGGATCGGCATGGGCCCGGAGCAGCGGCCTCCGGTCAAGCCGGTGACGCGGCGTAAGTGCCCTGCATTCTTGTACTTGCAGTTTTTTATGTGAAATTGACTAACTTTTTACCTCTTGCAGTGCGTCCGTACCCGGCGGCGAGGGACAAGGCGGAGCACCTCCTGGGGAGGTACTTCGCCGACGAACACGAGCGCATCGTGCGCCTCGTGGGGGAGGGGCCTCCCCGGAACTTGGTGGCCGAGGCCTACGGGCTCAGGCTTCCGGAGAGGAAGCCCCTTCCCACCCCCGGGTCTCATAAACGGGGGAAGGACGCGGCCGGGGGCTCGGAGCCCAAAAAGCCCCGGGTCCAGAAGACCCCAGCTCCGGCAACGGCGCCGGCGACGACGCCGGTGAGGGCCCGGGACGCAGCTCCCGGAGCCGAGCATGCCCGGGCGGCGCCCCGGGCAGAGGCGACGCCTCCGCCCCCGGAGGCCCCCGTCGAGGCCCGGGGGAAGGAGATTGTTGTCGATGGGGCGGGGTCCGATTCGGCGGACTACGCCCCGTCGCCAGTTCGCGTGACGCTCCTCTCGCCTCTCCCGGCGGCATTGGCGCCGGAGAGGCTAGAAGTGAGGTTTTCGGGGGCGGCGCCCCCGCGCCTCTGGCCGGTGGATGAGGAGGGGGGGAGCCCCTCAGTCTTCGAGGTCCCCCCGGAGCAGGAGGCTCCGAGGGCCCTCCGGCCTGGGGCGGGGAAAGGCCCAATGATCCCCCCCCGGGCGGAGATCCCCGCCCAACCTTCGTCTTCGTCTTCGGAGGAAACTTCGTCGACGAAGACGCCGGCGACGCCGGCCGTGCTCCCGGATTCAGAGGTCCGGGGGCCCTCTCCCGGCCGCGACAGGAGGGCCGGGCAAGACACCTCCCTATTTCCGGCGGGGGAGGTGGCCCGCTACGCGGAGGGCCTTGCACAACCGGAAGGTGCAGGCCCTCGTGGCAGGAGGGACGCTCCACGAGCGTTTTGAGGGGCTCGAGTCCCTCGGGGCCCAGGTAACTCGAGCTCTCCACACTCCGGCTTTTTTCCTGCACTTAAGGTTTTTCTAACTCTTTATGCATTTTGTAGGTAGCGACTGTTACCTGGGGCCTTGAGCAGCGGGTCACCCGACTGCTCAAGGAGGCGGAGAGCCGGGCCTCGGCCTGCGTCGAGCAGCGGGAGGCGGCCCTCCGGGAGCGGGACGAAGCTCTTGATGAGCTGTCCCGGGCCCGGGCGCAGGTGCACCTTTCGGAGGGCCCCTGCATCCGCCTCCGAGAGGAGGCCAAGGTGCGGGAGAAGGCGCTCCGGGAGCTCGAGAGCTCCAGCGTCCGGGCGCTGTCGGACGCGGGCCGCTCCGTCCGCTCGGCCTTGGAAAGCCTTGGCGTTAGCCTGGGCTCCGGGAGCGGCCCGGAGGTGCCCCCGGCGACCCTCGCGGAGGCTGTGCGTTTTCTTAACGCACAAGTCTCCGCCATCCCGGAGGCTGCGGACGTCCGGGCACGGGGCCGAGCGATCCCCGTCATCGCGGCCGCCGCGGGGCTCGTTGACTACCGTGGGGTCGGCGCCCGGGCGATCGGGGGGCGCATCCCCCGGGGCTTCCCGGAGGCCTTCGAGCCAACGCGCCGGGAGGTGGAGCTACTGGCGGAGGGGTTCTACGACCGGATCATCCGGACGTGGTTCCCGACACCGGCGCCTCCGGCCACGGATGTCCCTGCCCCGGCAACGGAGGAAGCTTCCCGGGGGGAGGACCCCAATGCCAAAGTATGAGCCTCCCCCGGGTCTTTAGCTAGGACCCCCTTTTTATTTTGTTAGGCATTTTGATTCTGGTAGCTTCTTAGGAGAAGCCCCGGGCACTTGTACAAAAATATTTTGCAATGAAATATATTAGAAATTTTTCTAAGTCTTTGCGATGGAATGTTACCAGGGTTCCCGGGGGGTTGCTCCCGAGCAACGGTCCGGGAGAGCCACTCCGGGGGACGCCCAAGCGGCTTTGATTTTGCTGAGCCTTGTCTCCGGGAGGCGCGACGGCGGTACTGCCCGGGAGCCCGTCCGGTTGAGGTGGCGCCCGGAATGGCACTTGGATAATTTTGACAACAGCCGTGCTGAATTAACTCCCCCGCGCCCGAGGGCCCAGATGATACCTCCTCTCCGGATACTTCCGCCGGCTGGGTACGAGTTTTGGCCCGAAGACGTACTTCGGGATTCTCAGCGTCGCGTCCGGGCGCTGTACCGGGACCTGGCCCGGGAGCTAAGGGAGCGCCTCCGGGAGCTTTAGGCGTAGGAGCCTTAGGCTCGTAGAAAATCCCCCGGGTTAGGACCCGGGTTGTATCGTTTCCGGAACCCACCGGAGGGGGAAGATGTCCTCCGGGTTTGTTGATCAATAAAGCGCATTGTTTCTTTTTATTGCCTCTTTCTTTTCTTCTTCTTGGATGGTCTGGACGACTCAACTTAACAAGGATGAGCTAAGTTCCTTCGTGGGTGACCCGGGGACCCCCTGTCCCCCCCCCCCCGCCCACAGCGGGCGGGAGGAAGCCTCCGCGTGCTGTGGGGGAAACAGGGTCCCCGGGGGGAGCATAACCTGTAGAAATGTTCTGTCAGAAAATTGTAAAAACAGGATTTCCGAGGGAGGGACCTTCCGGGGTGGCCGGGGGCACTGGGAGAGGTTCATCCGGCCGCCGGGAGAGCGGGGAACCGGGAACAAGGCGCGGAAGGGGCTCATGAAAATCCAATGACCTCCGGAGGGGAGCTTCCCGGGAGGGTTCGTCCGGTCGCCGTGAGAACGGGGAATCGGGAATAATGTTTTCGGGGAAATTATATGAAACCCATTTCGTAAAGCAGTTGTCCGGTCGCCGTGAGAACGGGGAGCCGGGAATAAGGTCTTCGAGAGATAATCATCCGGCCGCCGTGAGAACGGGGGGCCGGGAATAACGTCGACTCCCGGAGGAGGAAGATAGAGCCAATCAAGCCGCAAGGGGCCGATCTTCCGGTCGCCGTGAGAACGGGGGGCCGGAAATATCGTCGACTCCCGGAGGAGGAAGATAGATCCAATCAAGCCGCAAGGGGCCGATCTTCCGGTCGCCGTGAGAACGGGGAGCCGGGAATATCGTCGACTCCCGGAGGAGGAAGATAGATCCAATCAAGCCGCAAGGGGCCGATCTTCCGGTCGCCGTGAGAACGGGGAGCCGGGAATATCGTCGACTCCCGGAGGAGGAAGATAGATCCAATCAAGCCGCAAGGGGCCGATCTTCCGGTCGCCGTGAGAACGGGGAGCCGGGAATATCATCGACTCCCGGAGGAGGAAGATAGATCCAGAAAGCCATTAGACGTCCCGCTGAGGAGAGCGTCTACTCCCGGAGGAGGAAGTGCCCGAAGACGGGTCTTGAGTGTTTGGGTAGGGGACTATTCTCCCAAAGTGACTCGTTACCGCGGCCGCTGGGGACCGGGTTGCCGCTTACACCCTCAGTCCACGAGGGCTGTTCGTAAGCCGCCCTTCAGGAGGGACTTGCTGGGGCAGGGCCCACTTCCTCACGGAGAGGGCATCCTCACGGGGAGGGCATCTTCACGGGGAAGGCATCCTCGCGGGGAGGGCATCACCACTAGGGGCGGTAAACAAGAACAACTTGCAGTGAGACAGTTGAAGAACAAAGGCTATGCATTTATTAACGAAATATACAAAGCCCCCCTGCGAAGCCGCGAAGGGGGAAAAAGGGAAGTTACAGTGTCCCCCCTCCCCCTCCGGCGTGACCGCCCCGGGGGAGGGGACAGGCCCGTAAGGCTAAACGTAGAACTTGCGAAGTAAACGCAAGTTCCATGTGTGCTTCAGCTCCTGCTCTTCAAGGTTGGAGAGCTTGTAGGCCCCCGAGCCTAGGACAGCGGAGATCCTGTAGGGGCCTTCCCACTTGGGGGAGAGCTTACCCTGGGCTTGGGGGTCTGTGACGGCTTGAGGACAAGGTCCCCAAGGCGGAAAGCTCTCTCGCGCACGCGCTGGTTGTATGCGCGCGACATCTCGCGCTCGTAGATGGCGTGGCGGAGGAGCGCTTGGTCGCGTTCCTCCTCCACGAGGTCGATTTCCAGCCGCCGGTTGTCTTCGTTGGCCCGGTAGGCTGCGGTCGTGGCTCCGTTCAGGAGCTCGACCCGCAGCGACCGGAAGCCCATCTCCGGGGGGAGGACTGCCTCCGCCCCGTAGACTAGGGAGAAGGGAGCACGCCCTGTGGCCCGGGACGGGGTCGTGCGCATGGAGCAGAGGATGCTAGGGAGCTCCTCTGCCCACGCGCCCCTCTTGGAAGCGGTTTGTTCGAGTCTCCGGCGTAACCCCTGTAGGATTACGCCATTGACCCTCTCGACGGCCCCGTTGCTTTGGGGATGGGCCACTGAGGCGAAGTGGATGACGACCCCCAGGCCTTCGCAGAATTCCCGGAAATATGCCGAGTCGAATTGGGTCCCGTTGTCCACGGTGATTTCCCGGGGGACACCAAAACGACAAACGACGTTTTTCCAGAAAAACCGCTGAACGGCCCGGGAGGTGATGCTAGCCAAGGGCTCCGCCTCAACCCACTTTGTAAAGTAGTCGACCGCGACCACCGCATACTTGTATCCTCCGGGCGCTGGGGGGAAAGGCCCTAAGAGGTCCATCCCCCAGCGCACGAAGGGCCAAGTGATGGGGATAGTCCGCAGCGCTACAGGGGGGAGATTCGAGCCCTTGGCCATCTTCTGGCATGCTTCGCACGCGGAGACAAGGTCTCGCGCGTCGCGCATGACTGTAGGCCAGTAAAAGCCCTGCCGGAGGGCCTTGGCGGCGATGGCACGCGGGGCTAGGTGAGAACCACAGCTCCCCGCGTGAATGTCTTCCAGGAGTTGAAGTCCCTCCGACCGGGGGAGGCAGCGCAGGAGGGCTGAAGCCCCCCGCTTGTAGAGCCTTCCCTCGAGCAAGAGATATGCCCGGGCTTTGGCCCGGAGGCGCTTAACCTCGGTCTCGCTAGGAGGGTCCCCCTCCCCCTTGATGAAGGAGATGAGGGGATCCATCCATGACGACGGCCGGACGATCTCGGCGACCTCCGGGACCGGAGGCTCGGGGCCTGCGTCCGGGGAGGCCACCGAGGGCTTCGTGATTGTTTCCAAGAAGGCCCCCTTGGGGAGCGTTTCCCGGGCGCTTGCCGCCCGGGCCAAAGCATCAGCCCGGTCATTTTCCGCTTCGCGGGATATGCCGGGCCTCAAGGCCGTCGAAGTGTTTCTCCATTTTTCGTACTTCCTGCAAGTAAAGACTTAAATTTGCGTCATGGCATAGGTAAGATTTGTCCATTTGGCAGACAACGAGCTGAGAGTCTCCCTTCACTAGTAGGCGCCGGATCCCCAGGGAGCGCGCCAGGCGCATCCCGAGGAGCAGAGCCTCGTATTCGGCGACGTTGTTGGTTGCGGGGAACTCGAGCCGCGCGGCGTACTCGAGCTCCTTCCCCTCGGGGCTCCGGAGGACTACCCCCGCGCCAGCCCCAGCGAGGCACAGCGACCCATCAAACAGCAGGGTCCAATGGTCACTGCGTCGGGGCGGCACAGGGAGATCTTCGTCCCCGGACCCAGAGGCGGGAGTCCATTCTGCGATGAAGTCGGCGAGGACCTGCGACTTGATTGCGGAGCGGCCGGTAAGGGACAGGGAGAAGGGGGCAAGCTCGGCCCCCCACTTCCCAATCCGGCCGGTGGCTTCTTTATTCCGCAGCACCTCCCCCAGGGGGAGGGACGACGGAACGGTGATGGGGTGCCCCAGGAAGTAATGCCGGAGCTTCCGGGACGCCATGAGGAGAGCGTAGCAAATCTTCTCCATATCCGTGTACCGAGTCTTGGCCCCTTGGAGGGCTTCACTGACGTAGTACACGGGACGTTGCTGCCCCCCTTGCTCCTTCACCAAAACCGCGCTGACGGCGACGGGGGTCGCGGCGAGGTAGAGGAGCAAGGGCTCTTCCGGAGACGGACTCACGAGCATTGGAGGGCTCGAGAGGTACTTCTTGAGGTCGTTGAAGGCTTCCTGGGCCTCGGGGGTCCAGCGGAACCCCTCAAGCCCTCGGAGGATCTTGAAGAACTGGAGGCCCCGCTCCCCCGAACGGGAGACGAAGCGGCTGAGCGCGGCCAGGCGGCCGGAGAGCCGCTGGACATCTTTGACGGAGCCCGGCGGGGGCATCTCTAGGAAGGCCCGGATCTTCTCGGGGTTTGCCTCAATGCCCCGCTGGGACACGAGGAAACCCAGGAGCTTCCCCCCGCGCACCCCGAAGGCGCACTTCTCCGGGTTGAGCTTGAGCCCGAACGCGCGGAGGTTGCAGAAGGTCTCTGCGAGGTCGTCGATGTGGGAGGCTGCACGGGGGCTTTTGACGACCGCGTCGTCTACGTAGACTTCGACGTTGCGGCCGACTTGATCTTTGAACACCAGCGTCATAAGGCGCTGGAAGGTGGCTCCCGCATTCTTGAGCCCGAAAGGCATATGGCGGTAGCAGAAGGTTCCGAGGGGAGTTATAAAACTCGTCTTTTCCTCATCCCCCTCCGCCATCCAGACTTGATGGTATCCCGAGTAGGCGTCTAGGAAGCTCATCAGCTCGCACCCCACGGTGGAGTCAACGAGTTGGTCGATCCGCGGGAGCGGGAAGTTGTCTTTGGGGCAAGGCGCGGTTAAGGTCGGTGAAGTCCACGCACATGCGCCACTTGCCACTTGACTTCTTGACGAGGACGGGGTTTGCGAGCCACTCGGGGTGCAACACTTCCCGGATGAACCCCGCCTCTCGGAGCCGGGCTATCTCCGTCTTGATGGCTTCTTGACGTTCGAGGGAGAGCTTCCTCAACTTCTGCTTGATAGGGGGGTGACCGGGGGTTACCGCGAGCTTGTGTTCAATAACCTCCCGGGCGACGCCCTGCATGTCCGAAGGCTTCCACGCAAAAACATCGGAGTTTTCGCGCAGAAAGGCTGCGAGTTGCGCTGCATGGTCTTGGGGGAGCTCTGCCCCGATTTGGACAGTTTGGTCTCTGCTGCCCAGGGACAGTGGGACCTTCCGGAGGCCCCCTTCCGGACGCGGCTTGACGAGGGGCCTCCCAGGGGATGGCGCAGCGACGTCTACGTCCGAGGGGGGAGCCTCCCCCTCGGGTGCCTTGATCAGGTTGACGCTTCCTATTGTGGCAGCAGCTCGCTCGTATAGAGCACGGGCCATGTCTTGATCCCCCCAGACGTTGATCACGCCATGCGGCCCGGGGATCTTCATGCACAGGTAGTTTTGGTGGGTGGCAGCCCCCAGCCGATTGATCGTAGTCCTCCCCATAATCACATTGTAGGAGGAGGGGAGGTCCACTACGTCGAAGCGGACTAGCTCGGTCCGGTAGTTCTCCGGGGTGCCGAAGGTGATCGGGAGATCTACCTTGCCCACGGGGTGGATCGCCTTCCCCGGGACAAACCCTTGCAGAGGCCCTGCCGCTGGTTGCAGGAGCTTCTCATCCACCTGCATTTCCTTAAAGGTTTTGAGGAACAGGACGTCGGCGGAACTTCCGCCATCCACGAGGATGCGGGCCAAGTGGCAGTTGTAGATTGTCGCGGAGACAATGAGCGCGTCGTCGTGGGGGAAGCGAACCCCTCGCGCGTCTTCCGCCGTAGAGGTGAGGGGGACGTCCGACCACTTGGGCGGCACGGACGCGTGTAGCACCCCCACTACCTTAACTTCTCGCGCGTACTCCTTGCGCTGGCGCTTGGAGTCCCGCCCGGAGGCGGAGCCCCCTACGATGACGTTGATGCGGCGCTGAGAAGTTTGAAAGGGGAGAGCGTCTAAAGGCTCCCCCTCCTGCACCTGCTGCCCCCCCGCGGGAGCGGGAAGGGCCAGAACAGCTGGCCGAGGGGGCAAGGAGGCCGGAGTCCCCCCCCCCTGCCCGCGCTGGTCGAGGAATGCCGCGAAGTGTTGCAGCAGCTGGTGGCAATCTCGGGTGGCGTGGGTACTGGACCCGTGGAAGCTGCACCACGGTCCTTCCGGCTTCTCCCCGCGGGGGCCTTCGCGGCCGCGCGAAGACTGTCCTCCCCCATGGCCTCTCGGCTTGGGAAAGGGGCGGTTGCCCTTCGGGGGGTCGCGCGAGCCGCCTCCGCCCTCGAGGACAAAAGTGTCCCGAGGCCGTGGTTCGCTACGGCCCCCCTGCCTGGGGCGTCTGGGGGGATCCCGGGCCCCCCGCTCGGCGGGGGCAGGAGCCCCCTGGGTCTTCTTCCAGATGTCGTCTTCCTCCGCCCGAGCGTACTTTTCGAGCACGTTGAAGAGCTCGTCGGCGGAAGAGGGGCAGCTCCGGGAGAGCCTTCGGTGGAGCTCCCCCGGGAGGATGCCGCTTTTGCAGGCTTCGATAACCGTAGAGTCGGGGACATGGGCCACTTTGCTCTTCACCTGGGCAAAGCGCTTGAAAAAGCTTCTGATGGTCTCCCCAGTTCTCTGGCGGACAGTATACAGCTGCGAGGAGTCCAGGGGACGCACGTAGTTCCCCTGGAAGTTGGCACAGAACTCCCGCTTGAGCTGCGAGAAAGACTTGATGGAGCCCGTCTTCAGATTGTAAAACCAGGAGCGGGCAATGCCGATGAGGTAGAGGGGGAAGACGTTGCATTGGACACTCTCGTCCCCCCCCGCCGCGGAGATGGCGGTGGAGTAGATCTGCACGAACTCGTAAGGGTCCGCCTCGCCATTATAATGCTCGATGTGCGGGGGACGGTAGGGCCGCGGCCATCGGATGCTGCGGAGTCTTCGACACAGGGGCTGGTTCGCCCCCTGCACTTCCCGGGGGGAGCCCCAGTCACTGTCTTCTTTAACGGGGGACGCCCCCTCGTTATCCGAGTCAGGTAGCGGCCCAAGGGGGCCACCGGAGTGGTGGTGACGACGCTTCTCTTCCGGACCGGGACTGATTTCCCGGACGTCCGGGCTTCTCTCCGGGGAGGATGGTTCTTCGGCTGGTCTCTTCCCCCGACCGGTGCGAGGGCGAGGCTCCCTGCGACAACGACCGGGGGGGAGCTCTTCCCCGCGGCTAGGAGAATGCATTCGCTCGACCTCCCCCGGGAGAAGCGGATTTGCTTCGCTGGGGGAGGGAGCTCCTGCACTGTAGCAGCCGGCCCGGGAGCTACCGGGACCTGCTGGGGGGAGCCCCTGCGACAGCCCCCGGGACCGGGAAAGGGGGGAGACCCTGCACCATCCGGAACCGGGGAGGGGGCGCCAAGCGGGGCCTCCGTGGCAACGACCGGGTCCGGAAAGGGGGAAACCCCTGTGACATCCGGAACCAGTGGGGGGTGAGCCCCCTCGGCGACGTCCTGGGTTGGGGAGCCAATGCGGGGGGAAATTCGCTGAGGCAACGGGAGCTACTCTGTCGACCGGCCCCGGTGCGGTAAACGCGACGCGAGGGGCGGGACTGGCTCCCGGCGGCAGGAATAGCCCCCGGCGTGAAATGACCCCCCAGCCCCGGAAGCGAGCCGGGGACGGGGTACCCCCCTGGTGCTACGAAGGGCCTCGGGCATGAAATAGCCTCCCGGCACCGGGACAGGCCCGGAGTGCCGAGAAGTGTCCGGAAGTATATCCCGCGGGGGGAGGGAACCCCCCAGCGGGATCATACTGGGTAGACAGCCCCCCTGACGCCGGAGGGGCCGCTGGGTATCCCATAAACGGGGGCATGATCCCCGGATATGGGTGCGACGAAAATGTGGGGGCCGAGGGCCGTGCCAACACACTAAGGAGCTCGTCCATAGAGCGCTGGGCGCGGAGCTGGCCCTCCACGAGAGCCTCCAGCAGGGCGTCCCGGGGGGCCGGGGGAGCCGTCGGGGGGAAACTCGTCCCGGCCGAGGTCCCCCGCGGCCGCCGGGAGCGACCCGGAGGTGGAGGCACCTAGATTGAGAGGAAAGGTGGGAGGCGGTACCTGGGAATGGTCGCCTACCGGACGGCAGCGCCAGAACAGGCAGCGTCCCGGACGGGTGCCGCCAGGTCACCGGGACCGGCGTCACCGGGAAGGGCGCGGGCCCTTGTTCTCGGAGGAGCCATGGCGATTCGTCACTGTTTCCCCACGGACGGCGCCAACTGTCGTGGTATTAAGAATACCCCGGCAGGTTTTGAAGACGATCCTAGCGGAGATCACGCAGCGCGGGTTGACCGAGTAACCGGTCCTCCCCCGCCGGACAAACACAAGAATTGACACGTGGATTTATACAGGTTCGGGTCCCGGTGGGGGCCCTAGTCCTGTCGACGCGCTCCCGACCGGAGTCGGCTGGGGAGGCTCTCTCCGGGGAGAGGCTTCCGGAGCACGTCTGTGAGGTTAGCTATCCCAAATAATAATGAACTGATCTTTACAACAGAGGGGTACAAGGGCTATTTATAGCCCAAAAAGAAGCAAAAAAACCTAACTACCCCGGGAGCCACCGTCGGATTGAAGGGTACGACCGTCCTTCTCCCGGTCAAACGCCTCGGATGCTTGACAGGTGGTCGCTGATTCCCGAGGCGTCCCTCGCGTGACCTGCACTTGATAAACAAACAGGGATTTTACCTTTTAGAAGGGCGGTGACATTCGGGACCTCTTCCGGAGAGTAGGGTCCCGGGAGCCCAAAAGGCGGCGCCCGGGACATGCCCGGGGGGCACGGTCCCGGGGCCTAAAAGACGGCGCCCGGGGCAGGCACCGGAGGCCACTGTCCCCGGGCACATGGCGGCGCCCGGGCCACGCCCGGGGGGCACGGTCCCGGGGCCAAAAGGCGGCGCCCGGCACGCCCGGGGGGCACGGTCCCGGGCAAAAGGCGCGCCCGGGCAGGCACCGAGCCGTCCCCGGGCACATGGCGGCGCCCGGGCACGCCCGGGGGGCACGGTCCGGGGGCCAAAAGGCGGCGCCCGGGGCAGCACCGGAGGCCGCTGTCCCCGGGCACATGGCGGCGCGCCACGCCCGGGGGGCACGGTCCCGGGGGCCAAAAGGCGGCCCGGGGCAGGCACCGGAGGCCCTGTCCCCGGGCACATGGCGGCGCCCGGCACGCCCGGGGGGCACGGTCCCGGGGCCAA